>CM069870.1:70786211-71986211 GCA_036172665.1 Prosopocoilus inquinatus | reverse complement strand
TTTACATGTTTTAGGAGGAAATGATGCCGAACTCTTCAGAAACAGAAAAGGGTACTTTTCACTTAATGTACAAGCAGCTGTTGATCCGTTTTATAAAATTGTTAATTTGGTTGCTCGGTGGCCAGGGTCAACTCATGACTCTACGATATTTGCTAACAGTCGGTTACGTGCTGATATTGAAACAAACGGGTTTCCAAACTGCTTCTTGCTAGGTAATGAACACGTCACGTTCAAATATTTTGTATGATACAATTATTCTGTAGGTGATAGTGGATACGCAGTTAGAAAATATTTGTTGACTCCGTTACTAGAAACTAGAACAGAAGCCGAAAGACGCTACAATGAGTCCCATATTCGAACAAGGGTAATCGTAGAAAACACATTTGGCATTTGGAAACGAAGGTTTCCAGTATTGGCCTATGGCAGCAGAGTTAGATTAGATCTAATAAAGAATATAATAATAGCTACAGCAATTCTTCACAACATTGCTAGAGAGGCTGGAGAAGAAAACCCTCCAGAAGAACACGACAATCCTGCTTTATTTGAAGATCTTTTGAATCAGGCTAATATTGCACCTGTAAACATAGATAATGACCATAATAATAATAGTGGTTTCCAAGTCAGAAGGCAATTAATTGAAAATTATTTTGCACATTTGTAAATTTTTCTTTGTATAAGTTAGTATTAATACAAAAATTGTATTAGAATTTTAATTAATAAATTTAAATTATTTACCTATCCAATTTTTATAGTTTACAAATATTAGCTGTTGACGATGTTTTACCTTATAGTTATTGAAGTCGACTCTTGTCCGATGATAATTGCACTAAATAGTTTTTAAAACTTTAACCGGACAATGAATTAAATTAGAAAAGCCACTCTTATAGTTATTATTAGAATTGTTGCAAAGAAGAGGAAAGTAAGATTAGAAAAGTAAATATTTTAATTTTAATAATATTAAGAAATTACAAAAGTATGAACAAAAAAAAACTCCTTTTATACTTAAATAAAAATATTTCTGGTAACTGTAACATATTCTTCGACTAAAAAATATTATAAATTCATAATTTTTTTAACTGTTCCTGTTTAATTTTGAGCTCCGTTTCCAAAATTTCTTTTTCCAACTGAAATTTTTCTTGATCATCTTTTAGCTTCTTCTCCAGAGCCATCCTTTCCAATTTTGCTATTTCTAGGCGTTCATTTGCCAGATCACAATAAAGTTTGGAAATGTCTGTCGCAGGTAGTGAAGCAATAGGTCTTCTTTTGCTGCTCCAATTGCTTTCAGTCTTCTTTTTCTCTAATGGTGAACTTATTGGAAGTTTTAAGTTTTCAGTCTTCCATTTACTCCAAGTGTTATCTTTCTCTATGTCAGTGGACGTCTCAGTGGGACTAATTAATGGTGTCTCATCGTTATCGGCTTCGAAAATTACTGTAAAATCAAGTTATAATTAATTCAAATTATATAAGTAATATATTCTAATATATAACTTGCCTTCAATAGCATCACTGTCGAAATCATTTCCTATGCCAAAAATTGACTTTTTATTTAAAATATCCAAAATAATGTCTTTCATTGGATCTTTACTGCCTGTTGCAACACAGGGCCCACCTCCTGTTTTGTATAATTGTAATTTTTCTTCGGCCACATCCTTTCTTGTATTCTTTTTAATATTGTTATACAATTTTTTTAAAGATTGGACATCTCGCAATACATTATTTGGACTAAGGCTGTTAAATTCAGCACAAACTTTTATCCAAGTTTTTTCTTTTTCGTGGTTCATCACAGCGTCAGTCTTTTTATTTTCAATAACATTTTTGTACTTATTGATTAAATTTATTAATAAGTTTTTTTCTTCTAAATTGTAGTTACAACTTCTTCTCCGCTTACTTACGCTCTCTTCGTTCTCCATTTCTGATCACTAGAAAAATAAGAAATAAAGATAAATAAATGCCACAATATTTTAATTATTTCACAGTCACATGTTGGGTGTACAAGCGTGAGCAAAAGGCACGAAGTTCAAAATGTAGAAAACAAGATTTTTTTTAATGATAATCTACACCTTTACTGCACATTGTGCTACAAATTATATCTTTATTTTTAATTAAAATGCAAATTACTCAAAATCTAAACTTTTGACTAGTGCTTTTTGCTTGTAGTAAACCTACGAAATATGTATAACCTCACAAATGCAAAACGACAATTCTCACAATATTTTTTGCAAATTTTATTTTCATGAAAATAAATATTACAATACTTACGTTTTATATTTCAGATAATTTTTTAAGTTCAATGTAATACACGAATCAACATCAACAATCTAATCAGCTGAGCAATGTATTCGTATACACACACACTACACTTGCTTGACCATTCGTTTGGACACATAATTTTAGTTAGCATTTGTATTGAGCGGATACTGCAGCAACTACATTCGTAAGGCGACTTCTGTACAAAAATGCATTTGCCGCTACCCGTTAAACATAAGCAATTCTTAAATTAAAAACGCGACTTATATTGGTTGGTGCAACAGAGTTGGATTTAAAGAATTACTTAAACTTAAGAGTTTCTTTACTAACTCGATGTTTAAGAACAATTGGTGAGATTGGGCATAAATGATGAATCGAACGCTTTTTTTCATATACACGAGACTGTATCCAACAACATCGCCCGGAATCAGAAACGGGAAACAACAGATGGCGGCGAGGAGGAAGATGGTAATTGTTCCGCCGTAATAGTAATCACCCGGAGGTAATCTCTCGATTTTACTCTCGAACTGACTGGGTTCCCCCGTTAATATCGTAATCGTTAGACTGCTTAATTTACAATCTGCAAACCAATTCTGTGTCTGCGGAGCGCGCCGAGTTCATTAAAAGTTCTTTACCAGAGTTGGCTGCTTGTAACAATTCGTATAATACTATACGTTGCGGTTTCGATATTCAATTCGTATAATACGCTGTGGTTTCGATGTTCTTAATTTCTTCCGGTGGCTTGCAAGTAGATTATTATTTCTAAATTCATTGTTGCACGTTAAGAGAACAATATTAAAATGGAATGTTAAAAAATAATTTCCCTGTCGGTTGCCGAAAGGAAAGTGAAGTTGAAATCCGTTTCGATGTTTTGAAATCGAAACGGGCCTAAAAAAAATGGCGCACGCCGCGTTGTCCTCGGGGCACTTTTCGCCTCGTCATTATTTATTAATGCGATCCTGTTTTATTTACGTCGAATTCGCTCTCGGACTTTATCGCCCCGCATCTTTATTTATTATACTTGCTTCTCGCTCTATTTATTCACGGATAATTCCGCGCGTATTTATTTAAATACCGCCCGATTCGAAGACGTACGTTTACCAGAGAGAGAGTGTTGCGAAGCTCGACCCAATTCCTTTCGCATTGCCAAACAGCAGTACAATTTGGTTCGATGTTTCTTTTTTTTTTGAATAAATAAAGCGTGAAGGATGCCTTCCAGAATCCTAAAAGTATACAGTTTGTGGCAGTTACCTGTAGCCAGCGGCGTAGATATAAGGGTTGCAGGGATTGCAAAGCAACTTGGGTTGCTGGGGACGTCTTCGGCATCGATGCAGCAGATGTAGCTTTCGAGGACGGCGGCGACAGTGCAGTCCAAGGGAAATGACGGCGGCGTCCGTCAGGGGCGGAGACGGCACGGCAGTTAATGTGAATCGATTTAAGGTTCAGAGCTGACGACGCGACGGTTGCAATCCACGGGAAAACGACGACGACCATCATTGGGGCCGGATGAGGCCCTTTTTGTGAATCACATTGACAACTTAGTTCACGACTAAAGTTCCAAATTCGGCTCGGTCTAATCTATTTATACGGTTCTATTTACAAAAATCTGCTTACTGAACTAGGTCGCGATAGGGCACTTGAGTTTGCGAAAGCTTGCAATACTCACGCTCCAGTTTGATCACTCGAGTGTCGTTTTTCACTGACTTCTAGGATTTCATAACTGAAATGTTATTTCGCGCTGATTACACAAAGTTTTAAGTTTGTTAATTATTTCCGTAATTTATTAATTATTTTATAAATAAAAATCTAATCGTTACAATAGGTCTGAAAGAATTAAAGAAAGGAAGAAAATTAAAGAGAAGGAATAGAGAGTAAAATCGGCGGAACAATCGCCATTCTCGTCCCCGCCATCTGTTGTTTCCCGTTTCTGATTCCGAAATAATTAAAGAAAGGAAAAAAATGAAATAGATGAAATTTTTGTTGTCTCTCTCTCTGTCTCTCAGGCACGTACTAAATCATCTTTAACTTAAAATTAGGAGGGCTAATTCTTGGACATAATATCGCCGGAAATCAATTTCAAAACAACTGAAAAACGCTAAGAAAACTCAAGGAATATACTCCAAGCACGAATTCGGATGAACGACGTCGTAAACAAAAATAGTTACAGCACCATCCGTTATTTTGAACCGTAACTTTGTGCTCTGTATTTTTGTGGGAAAGCAATTTCAAAACACCTGAAAAACAGTTTAAAAAACAACGTTGCGAAAAGCAATTTCGAAATAATAAAGTTTTTTTTCTCTTAAACTGAGGGAAACACTTTCGAAACAAGTGGAAAACGACAGAAAAACTCAAGAAACATATTTTTGGCGTCAGTTTCAAATGAATGACATTTATAGCGCAAGGCGCCATCTGTTAACCCACGCCGTAAGTTTGTAATTGGCCGGATAAATATTTCTAAATTGAAGAACGTTTTGGAACAACAATTTCGAATAAATACAATTTTAAACACAAACACATAAAGCGAAAACCATTCGTGGTGCCATCTGTTACCCTGCGCCAAAACGTTATTTATTATTTATCTTATTTAATATCGAAAAACTTCTGTGGTGCAGTCTGTTATCGTAAGTCAGTCCTCTTTATTCGTGCGGAAATAATTTAAACAACTAAAAAACAAAGTTTTTCTTTTAATTTGCGGGAAACAGTTTTAAAACGGATGAAAACGAATTACTTCGAGAAAGTGTGAAACAATATAAGCGTATTCCGCTTAGCGATAATTTTCCAGAATTTTTCTAACCTAAAATTTTCACGACACTTGTAGGGTAATCTAGAGTCCCTGGACTTGATTGACGTTGATCATACTTGATACGGTTCAGAAATACACTGTCATTTTGGTCAGTAATTTCAGATTTTATGGTTAGCTGATCTAATTTGGTATTATTATTCGTGAAATCGTGTGACGCTATATCATGTCATCCAAACAAGGCGTATTTAGTTCCTAACACACACGTCTCTTTTATGAAAAACATACTCTCTACACTTTCTGCGATAACCATTAATATTTGATACAACCTGTATGTAGCTATCCTCATCTAATGCAACGAAGAAGATGAGAAGCAACAATTACGAATCTGTTTCTGCATTAACTTGAAAATTTTATTCCCGCAATTAAAAACAATAGCGTCGTGTATTTAAGAGAGCGCCACTCCTAGAAACTCGTTCCGACTTTTGAATAAATGTAAATGAACCGCTATACGAGATCCGAAACTTCCTGTTTCTTTTGTGCGTTAAATTACAGCCAGCGTACAATACTTCTCCTCGACGGTGGCGGCATTCTGATCCCGCAAGTAATTGGGAAGACGATTTCCTCCGGAATGCTGGAACCGCGGCCTGTAATATCCGGCGGCCGCTTTCCTTTTCCGGTGGTTGCCTACCTACCCACCTGTCTGGAGCTTTTGCGCCCGCGAATTAAAAGAGAAAGTTTACTAAACGGTTTCAATTTTTTTCGTTTAATTGTTTCGGTTACAGCACGAAGTTATCCTTGATGTTGTATGTACGTTCCGTGCTCCGGCGGGAATCGGGAGTTTTCACGTTACTTTTCCGTCGTATTGCTCCCGGGATGGAATTTAAAAAAAAAAAAACAAAACAAAATGAGTTTGCTGCCCGGATTAACTCGATTAAACAAGCGCATCACGGTTATATTGCATTTTTGATGCTCGGAGGTTATTAGGGCACTATAAAAGCGCGTTGGTTATTCATTCGGTTTTGATTTTAAACAGTCAGCGATTGAAGTTGTTTGCCGAAAACTATTCTTTTTTAATTTAATAACGATGCTAATGTATACGTTGCAGGAAAAATTTGAGAAACGCTGAGAAACACTTAAAATATATAAAAAAAAAGCGGAATACATGCAATCGCATGTCAAAAGTAGATTACTGCGCAATTAGGTGAATTGCTGGTATGTATTTTTAAGTGCCGCTTACTCGTAGAGAGTACAAAAAATTAGATATAAAAAATTCAAAGTGCGGACAGGTAGGCAACCAATATTACACCAGTTATTGTACAGCTGTGTATGCCTATCTTTTTTATGCCCGATTTCTTCACCTCGTGATAAATTTATCCCCCAGGTAATATCCTTGGAAACTATTATCGATACAATGGTTTCCAAGGATAATACCTGACAGATCAATTTATCAGGAGGTGAAGAAATTGGGCATAAATCGAGGATTCCAGTGGCGTAACTAGAAGTCAAACCGCGTGGTTGCAAAATTTCAGTCAGCGCCTTAAAATCAAAATTTAACTATTCATTTCGTTAAAACTTTGAAAAACGAAACTGTTTCATTGCTTCCGGATCCTATTTCTAAAAAGTGACAGGAGTTGTCAATCATCTTAGGTTAGGAAAGCTCCTGGTAACTAACGCTAAGTAGGGTGCGCTTCAATTGTTTCTCAAACATTTCTTTCTTGTAGAAATTAATTTTCAGCTGTTACTCCCTCCGTTCTAATATCCCCGTTCATTCACTTTTATCCAAAATTGTTTTTCGTAACGTTATTACAATGTCAGGTCAAAAAGCGATCGTAAGATGTCGCTATTTTATCTGTACATCGTTATTACTGATATTTTGAGTTAGGACCCATGGCAGCAGAAGGCGCTACAAATGCTAATAATCAAGGTTGGTAAAACTGATATTGCAACTAGCAGGCTGCCTCGTTCCCATTTAAGTGTGTAGTTTGAACCTTAGCCTCCCGCAAAAGTAACTCGTGACGTCACATGAAACCTGCAAAAAAATATTTCCCACGAAAATTGTAGACGTTTTCGACGGCTTTCGAATGCCCGCGGCGGAGAAACAATCGGCCATCAATTTATCGAGATACAAACCAAACTTGGGTGTCTTTTAACGGAACACCCTGTATATTATTGTATTTTAGGGTTCCAAATCGAATTCTAGGCCGAGCTGATAGGTCTTGCCTTTGGTCTAGGGTGAACGGTTCTCGAGTTTCAGACTTTCGAACTTCGAGAAGGGGCTCCCGCCCTCTACTGCTTTTATTTTTGAGTTTGCAGAAAAATGTTTCCTACGAAAATTGTAGATATTTCGACGGCTTCCGAATGCCCTTGGCGGAGCAACAATCGGCCATCAATTTATCGAGATGCAAACCAAACTTGGACGTTTTTTAACGGAACATCCTGTATATTATTGTATTTTCAGGTTCCGAATCGAATTCTAGCCCGAGCTGATGGGTCGCACCGTGGGTCTAGGGTAAACGGTTCTCGAGTTTCAGACTTTCGAACTTGGAGAAGAGGCTCCCCGCCCCCTATTGCTCTTATTTTTGAGATTGCAAAAAAATGTTTCGTACGAAAATTGTAAATATTTTCGACGACTTTTGAATGTTATCGGCGGAGAATCAATCGGCCATCGCTTTATCGAGATGCAAACCAAACTTGGGTGTTTTTTTAACGGAACGCCCTGTATATTATTGTATTTTCGGGTTCCAAATCGAAATCTAGCCCGAGCTGATGGGTCGCACCCTGGGTCTAGGACGAACGGTTCTCGAGTTTTTAGCCTCGCTGTCATTTCGAAAAACAAAAACCGGCGCGATCTTAATTCTTTTTCGTATAGAATTACGGAAGATAGATTTTATTCGATAGACTCACGGTCAGCAGCCTGCGAGAAGACCCCTAAAAGACCCCAACCGCAACTCCGTGGGCTCCTTTTCTAAATTTGCGTGGACCCCTCGGAGTTACTAAATCGAAATTAAATTCGAAACAAGAAATAAAGATAACATTCGAAAATTTAGGCTCGAAATTTGATAGTGGTTTTTTGTTCATAATGTTGCCAGAAGATGGACGAGACCCTTTTGATTTGCTTGTCTGTAGGTTCTCTAGAGTTCATCAGTCTACAACAGTGAACAGTTCACTAAAAAATTAGATGTAGGCAACTCTATATACACTGGTGAGACTTTGGTTGCCTATCTATATTTTTTTTTTAATTCTGTATGTTTAACTATTTTTTTTTTCATTCTCCTATAATAAACGAACTTAAAAACGAAGTGACTCTTTGTTTTACTAGACGAATTCGCTTGAGCGCGAATCACCTCCTCACTTCTGACCTAATTAAAGATACGCCGCGCCGCGCCGGCTTTTTCCGCAAGTAAGTTACAGGGCCGGGCGCAAATAAACAAATAATGAATTATGCGCATAATTAAATGAACAGCGTCGTGTGCGAATGCATATATTCTGATTAGTGTCAGTACAGTAGTAGCGCTGTGTTAATATTATTCCGCGCGCGCTCTCTCTCTCTAACCGGATCTCGCGCTTAATTACGTTACTCCCGACATTGATCATAACACAGGTTATAGCTTATGAAATAATAAACAATAGAGCGCGAGTTCGGCGGGGGGGGTCCCCGGAAAGACCGGCGTAAAAAACTTTAATACCTAGCGTCGCCGCCCGTAAAATGTTTTACGTGTTTTTTATTAAAAAGTAATACAAAGGTGGCGGTGGTAGTTACGGGCGACCGTCGTCACGTCGCGGCGGTCGTCTTTCTTGGTGCGGCCGGGGTGTTTCATGAACGGATGAACATCTTTTGCAGGCTATCCGCAACCGCAGTATAAATGGCTCAAAGATGGACAACCGATAACTGAATTCTCCACGGAGTCCTTCTACAGGATCATTTCGACCAAATTGGAAGATGAGGGCAGCTACAAGTGCATCGCGTCCAACAAGGTCGGCTCCATCATCAGCGAAGAAATTAAATTAATTGTAGCATGTAAGTGAAAATTTTTTTTTATGTGCTTACTTTTACTAGGAGAAATTAGAAAGCAGTTTAAAATCGAACATGATTATTGGCAAATAATTTAATATACCACCTACAGGGAGCTACTAAATTTCAATTAGTTGTAAACTCATCTTTATCATACCCACCATATTCTAATGGCCATGGGCGTAGACAAAATAGGGCAAATGGGGCAGCCGCCCGCCCCTAGCTCATGTCGCGATAAAAAAATTTTATCTTAAACGTTGGTTCTTTCAATCTTCCGGAATTTGTTCGAATTTGGATTGGATTCACTTAGGTTCAGTTTAATTAATTGGATTCAAATCAAATTCGATTGGATTTATTTGCCCTTAAAACGTTTCTAATGTTTTGTTTCGAGTTTTGTTAATTTATTACGTTTATCATCTATTGTAAAAAAATTTCTTGGATTGGGTCTACTTGCAACCCTAGTAGCCCTGCATTTTCGAAGACTCAAGTTCAACAACACCTTATATATTAATTCATTTTTATTTTATTTTCTTCGCGATTAAAGGAAATAGCTGCTGCATGTCTAAAAAATTAAAAAGGATTAAGAATGTTAAGTTCTACGTCTCTTTTTATTTGTTTTGCATCGCTGTTGGAAAACGTGTCAAAAATGCAGTCGGATTAATTATAATAATCAGAAACCCCCATTATGAAAATTGCGGGCTGAAATCAGAACCGTGTCGCGCCATTGCGTTTTTAATTCAATCGAATTGCCCCAACCCGTTTAATATTTCACGAAATAAAATATTAGATACATATTCCCAATACGGCGTTAATAGTTCATGAAGGCGATAATAGCCCTCTCTGTGGTAGTTTTAATAATAACTAGGTCATTGAATTACGGTGATTTACTTCTAATCAATTTTTAGTAACAAGATATGAATAATAATCTTCATCACGACCTTAAAATATATACATTACGTAAACCACTGTATGTGAGAACAAATGAGAACAAATATCAGGATAAAGAGATAAGCAACGAAACCGTGAGGTTCACCCAAAGCTTAAATGCAAAGCGTCGCTTAATTTGATCCGAGGAGACGCGAAAAACAAAACCTTACGAAATGAAAAAGATAAAAAATGATCCACCAATCATCTGAATACGTGACATCCGCGTTAGCGAACGATTAAAAAAGGCAAGGTTTATGCGAGAAAACCCGACTCGGATGTAATTGTCATAAAACAAGTTGAGACCAAAGAAAAACAGACAGAACGTCGCCTCCCGGAATAAAATGCGACGTTCTAAACTTATATTTAACTCGGCGAAATTAACAGAAAACTAAAAGAGATCAAAAATGATCCACTAGTCAGCTGAATACGTGACAGCAGCGTCACCAAATGATTAAAAAGGGCAAGGGTTATGCGAAAAACCTCGAGTGGAACGGAATTGTCACAAAACAGGTTGAGACCATCGCAAAAAAAAAACAGGCAGAACGTCGCCTCCCGGAATAAAAATTAAAACCTAGAAGATTAAAATAAAATTCAAACCAACTGGAGAAGAACTCGAGGAATACGTTTCGGCGTTAATTTCCACGGAGGCGCCATCTGATAACTCGCGCCTGACGTTTGTAATTCGCCGGGAAAAGGTTAAAAAAAAAACTGAAAATGCTAGGGTTACGAACGTTCAGAAACAACGTTCCCAAAAACAACTACTAATAAATTATATAATAAAATTTAAACGCAAAGCGATAGAATTTATTATCATTTGTGACGTCATCTGTTACCCTGGATCGCAACTTCGTTCTCTTTATTTATGATGGGGAAGCAATTGTTGAAAAGAGCTAAGAAAAAGGCAAGAAATGACACTACGGAAAAAAATATATAATTTCGAATAAATAAAGTTGAACAGAAATGGGAAGTTTCAAATGAAAGCAGCGCCATCTATTAGTCTGTATCAGTCGTAATTTATTTTGTTCCGTTTAATTTCCGGGAACCAATTTTTCAAAACAGTCGAAAACAATTTCTTTCTACGAGAAAGCGTTTGAGAAACAGTTGAAGCGTTACTTCCGCTAGTTGTCTGGAGCTTCTCTAATGAAAAATAAAAATATATGGCGCCATCTATAAACACGAGTCGTAACCATGTCCCCCTCATTTGCGCCGAAACAATTTCAAAGAGGCAACTGGAAACTTATAATAAATAAATAAAATTTAAACGCCAAGCGAAAGAATTTATTAGCGCAGGTGGCGCCATCTGTTACCATGGGTCCTAACTGAAAATATTCAAGAAATAACGTTACGAAATACAATTTCGAATAAAGTCGATTGAACGGAAATTTTAGAACGAAAGAAGTAAAAACTGAAAACGAATTTCTTTGAGAAAGAAGAGTTTGAGGAACAATTGAAGCGCAACCCGCTAACCTAAAATGATTGACAACAATCTCTGTCACTTTTTAGAACTAAAATAATCTAGAAGCAATGAAGCAATTTTGTTTTTCAAAGTTTAAACGAAATAGTTAAATTTTGATTTCAAGGCGCCCACTAAAATTTTGCAACCCCGCGGCTTGACTTCTAGCTACGCCACTGTAACATGATATAAAAATTAAATAACTAACTGTGGAGAGAGACTATAAAATAAAACAAGTAAAACAATCAATGATTGTTGCCTAAATTTCTATTAATTATTACGATTAATAAAAAAAAGAAATACTGATTGCGATTAACAAGAATGAATAATTTTAAAAATGTGTAGAACTTTTCAGTGAATCATTTTCGATCGACAACCAACCTTAGGGCCGGTTTCATAATCGAACTAAAAGAGACTTATATGTAAAGTTAATTCTAAGGGAAGGCAAGAATTATTGCAACCATAAAAGTTCGTCCTCATACAACAGATGTTATTCTAAGAATAAGAGCTGAATGTTAAAGGTACGATTTGTTAAGGGGGTATTAAGGAGATCTGTTTGTTTACATGAATATAGATTTTATGCAGATATTGGATAATCTGAATTCTGACTGCACTTTTGTGGGTTAAAAAAATTCACAACCCTTCGGCCGCCACTGACAGCCGGCCCTAATAATTGTTGGTTTTTTAAAATATAAAAATCTTTGAATACTAGTGTAAATTAAATTGAAATTTTGCATTTTATGTGTAGACATGGGGGTGTTCGAAAACCAAACGGAATCAACGAAGTCGGTCGAAGCCGGGCAAGCAGCGATATTAGAACTACCTCGAATACAATCGTCTCCCGAGCCGGAAGTAACGTGGCAAACAGACGAGGGCCCGCTAATATATTCCCAGAAGTACACGAAATCAAAAACGAACCAACTCATTATCCTCTCCACCGACCTGAATGATCAGAAGGCGTACCGGGCGCGCGCGATCAACACGCAAGAGGGCAAGGAGGAGAACAGCGCCTTCATAAGGCTGCACGTCGCCGACGTCGATTCCAGCTCGGAAATAGCGCCGGAAATTATTATCCAGCCGGAGGACGTCCAAATTATTAAAGGCGCCGACCAGACCACGCTCGACTGCATCGCCAACGCCCGGCCCCTGCACCAGCTGGAGACGCTGTGGTTTAAGGACGGCATCCTCATCGAGAATTCGGGCATCACCTACACTTTCAACGACGTCTGGAACCGAAGCCTCACCCTCATTTCTGCAAATTTAACGCACACGGGCAACTACGAGTGCCAGGTCTCGCTGAGGACGGGGGGATTCCCCACCGTCAAGGAGGGCGCGAACGTCGTCGTGCAGGAGAAACCGCGCTTTGTCAGCCACACGAAGACGGAAACCCTGGAGGATTACGGGGCGCAGATCGGTCTGCCCTGCGACGTCGTCGGCATCCCGAAGCCGAACATTTCTTGGTACAGGAATGCGATTAACATCGAAAGTTTGCAAGATAAGAGGTGAGCGAAACCATATTTTATAGGTAACACAAAATACAGGGTGTTCTTTTACTGTATGCAAATATTTAAACCTGTAATATATCACCATAAATGACAACAATTGAACTCATATATTCTTAACAAAAATTTAATAGTTTTCGAGAAAAATGCAGTGGCAGATTTTCACTAAACCGTTTGAGAATTGCTGGCATAGCTAAAAGTGGAACGTGACCGCCGCTTCAATTAAGACCCGCAGCCGAAGTAGGCCAGGGTCAGTGCGTTACTTGCTCTCGAATACGAACGACGTAACTCAGCCGCTCCGTTCACAGCTGATCGGTCTAAACGTTTACAATTTAAATTAACTTCACTGCAAGTAATTACAAGTTTAAGTATTTTTAAATTAAAATCTAGTGCAATTCAAGAATCTGCGGTTCGTAATTGCCGAACAAATTAAAAGGGAGGTACAAAGAAATTGTAATTTCTCATTCCAGATTATTTTTAATAGATTCATAAAAAATACTTTTTTTTTCCATGGACCGTAAGTAGTAATACTTTCATAGCTAGCAGCGAGATTACAGTAAAAGTTTATTTACGTAAAAGGGTGAAGGGGTAAATTAGGCGCTTGCCTAATTGGTGCATAAATTTTAAACTTATTCGTCGATAGTTGATATCGTAATACGTATTACTTCGCTCAGTGAATTAAAATTTTAAATAAAATAATTAATAAACGATATCGGTGATTATTATTACGAAACGCTACGAAATTGGTTTGACTGCGGAACTCAGCGCGGGCCGGTGTGTAGGAAGGCGTTGCGATCTTGCAAGTATTTCTCTCTCGCACATATTAACGGTTCCAAACAAGTCGAACCTCCAAATTTTTTGGCTGTACTCCAGTAACCACCGGAAAATACGCACAGTAAGTAGCATTTCATGTACTTATACTGAGGTTTTTTTATTTGCACACAGTAAAAGAACACCCTGTATAATGAAAAAAATAATACATCTAATAAAAGGCAAAGCAATTTTCTTCAAAGTTGGCAACACTGCTCCTGAATAAGACCGTCAAGTAACGCCATCCTTGGTTTGAACCCTCATCTAATCTTGATAAGGGAAATTTAAATTACTACTACAGTCACTATTACACATTAATTTTTTCTGATTTTCGACCAAGAATCCACTTATTCTATTTATTTTTTTTTTTCCTTTTAGGTACATAATCGAAGAGGATAACTCGCTTGTGATAAAAAAACTGATGATCTCCGACATGGGAATGTTCCAGTGCTTCGCCCGCAACGACGCCGGCGAGAGCTCGATGTCGACCTGGCTGAAAGTGAAAAGTAAGTAACGGCCGGAAGTTCGATGTAAAAAAAATGAAACACTACTAATCGTTACACATCAACAGAGCGAGACAGAAAAATTCGGAGCCCGCGTCAAAACGTACTGCGATTGCGAAACATGAGCGAGCGACGTAACAGAAAGAATTTTCAGTTTATAATCACCTGTAAGGACAAAGAACTTACTGACTGCTTAGATTATTACACTGCACCATCCCGTAGACTAGAGCTCCGTTATTATTTACCTGTTTATTATCAATTTATTACGTATTTTGCGTTCAAACGTCTTCACATGACGCACATTTGCTGCACCCCATATTTTGCATAGTTTAGCGCATGCACCAACCATTAATTATTATTTTTTTTAATATTAGATGCGAACATGTACCGAACATGTTTAAAAAAATAATAATAATAGACAATTACAGTTTCCTGTAATTTTTCTTTGTCCAAAATAGTACCGCTTCAGAGGTGACACTTAAGACAAATTAGGGGCTATTCTGTATCGAGTACATTAAATTTAAAATGAATAGATAAAACAGCGACATCCTACGATCGCTTTTTGACCTAAATTTGAAGGTCTGTTGCTACAGTAACAACCAGTCTTGAAGCTTTATTATTGGTTGTTACCATAGCAACAGTCCTTTAAATTTAACATACTTGATACAGATAAAATAGCGACAACTTACGATCGCTTTTTGACCTGACATTGCAGTAGGGTAGACAAATTGAAGCGGGATTTGCACAAAATTTTTCTAAATACTTGATACAGGAATCTGTAATTGTCCATTCTATTTTTGGTTTAGACCGCATAACAACTTAAAACCGTTTTACACTGATTTCTGATTTTCCATTTGATAAAATTATTTGAGAAAGTAAAACTGAACAAACCATTTAACTGAACAATGAAATAAAAAACAAAACAAAAGAAGAATGGCCAAAATGAAACAAACGAATCGTAAATAAAATGCAACACATCAACGTATCATCTTAAAACAAAAAAAAAGGAAGAAAAGGGATGAAATGAATAAGAAAACCAAAAGAAGACGACCCTCGAAGTATTCTCGCGTCATATAATACTTAAAGTAGCGGCATGGACAGCCATTAGTGATCGCATTGTATATTTTTTCTTTAATGTTACGTGAAGACAAGAAAAATAGCCCGAATCAGGCGAAGGGCGCCAAATAAAATTTTTAAACGCCAAAATTATTTGAAATGTAGTCCAAACGGCGGAATTTCGCCCAATCCAGCGATCCTCTTGACCCCCAATGTTCAAAATTATTGTTTCGACGCATGCGCATTAGTAAAATCAAGCGTAAAATCAGATAATTTTAGACAGTTCTGTATGAAGAACATATTTTGTATTTCTAAAGTCAAATTCAAAATCAAATGGAAAATGAGAAAGCGGCTTTCAAACTCTAGCAATTTATGAACGGCTTCAAATCAACGCGGCGAAATTTATGAACGCACCCCTGACATGACACGACGCGCCCTCCATGAACGGAGAATTAAAACGTCAGATGAGGCCGCCTCCGTGCAACCGGCGGCAAATTTGAATAATTCACTTTATTTTAGACGTATCTTCAAAATGCATGGTGTCGTTTGCATGAATTCGAATTTCTTAATTTCACACGCGCGACCCGACACTAATTTACGTGATTTTAGCCTCGGTGCCCGTGATGGAAGTCGGACCTCAGAACGTAACGGTCCTGGACGGCAAAGACGCGACCATAAACTGCCAAGCCGTGGGGGCCCCCACGCCGAACATCACCTGGATTTACAACGGTAAGGATGACTTTTCGTTAAATCGTCATGAGTAAGTAACTCAACTCGATTGATAATCGTGTGTGTCTCCTGTTGTGTAAATCGTAATCTATAATACGCATGAAGAGTGTCGTGTTGTGCACATTGCGACTAATTATTTTCCAGAGCAAAACGAAGTCGAAATTTCCGGACGGGTTCAGGTCCTCGAAAACGGGGACTTGTTGATTGCGGCGGTGAAAAAATTAGATGCGGGTTTGTACACCTGCATAAGGCAGAACGAAGCGGGACTCGTTCGAGGGTCCGCTCACTTGGGTGTCTTAGGCAAGTACAGAGCTTGCTATTTTAGTTTTAATTTTTTCTTCTTGCCACTAATAAGTTTTTTCGTGTGTGCGTATAACACTGTGCTCTATTAATATTGATGATTTCAAACTGCAGTACGAACGCAGATAGTTCAACCGCCTGTAGAAACACGGGTGCTCTTGGGGCACACCGCCACGCTGCAGTGCAAAGTTTCTTCCGATCCGTCAGTGCCATATGACTTGCAGTGGTTTCACAATAAACAGTACGTGCAGTGCAAGCTGATTTTAATGTTTTTGTCTCATGGAATCTTGCGTTTTCAGATTGATAAACCCAACGGTGAGTTCACGAATTAACATCTTGCTGGATGGAACTTTGGAGATTCAGGCGGTTCGTGCGGCTGACGTCGGTCAGTACTCGTGCACGGTGGTCTCGCCGGGCGGTAATGAAACTCGAAGCGCAAGACTGAGCGTAATTGAACTTCCTTTCGCCCCCATCAACGTGAAGGCATCTAGGCTCGACACCGCCACGCAGAGAGCCGTTAACGTTAGTTGGACGCCCGGATTTGACGGTAACAGTCCCATAAAACAGTACATTGTACAAAAGCGTGAAGTGCCGGAATTAGGTAAGTAACACTCTCATCCTGCTCACATGATTAATATCGTTTTTGCGCAGTTGTTTATTTAGAGAAAGGAATTCGAGCACAGAAACGATGTTAATGTTTTGCATGAGCATGTTTTAAAATATTTAAACTGGAATGTACAATAAGCATAATGTTTACGCATGCATGATGCCATCAGTGTGTCACTAAAGTATATTGTAATAATTATTATAACACACAAAACACGGGATGGATTTCAATCAAAATACACATACTTGAGTTGACCTGTAATTATAACAAGATTGTAGTGTGATTGTAACTAACCAGTTCGAATAAACTCCTTGCTTCAAAACAAAATGTAGCACTTTCCATTGGGGGGCTCAGTTAGAGATGCAATAATCATTTCCTTCAATTAATTTTTATTTTCAATAAAGTTTTTGGTTATGTTTGATCCGCCATTACACATGACGCCAATATGAAGTTGGTTGAACCTAAACAAACGTGAAGTTGTTCATCTCCTTTGCCAACATAAGAAATAGAATGCCACCAACATACTGATCAGATAACCTAATTTTAAAATAAGTTGTACAATTTTCGTTAATGTTTGTATTGTTTGTGTTCTATCAGTGATTCAACTGAGTTAATTAGAGCCGACTTGTCGGCGAAATACGTACTTTCTGTCGGGGACGGATTTAGGGATGATCTTTATGGGCTGCAGCCCAGCGCCCCATTCAATCAAAGGGCCCCCTTCGTAGTTAAAAAATATATGTTATATGAATCCTAGAATGTTTTATTTATAACAATAAAAGCTGTTACACCATCTAATTTGCCATTTAATTTTAAATTTGACTTCAGAAACATAAAATGTATTCTTTTCACTGCTTGAATTTCTATTTGAGTTGTGCACAGTGGCGTAACTGGAAGTTAGGCCACCGGGTAGCAAAATTTTTATTAACGGCTTTTAACAAGTAAATTCACATTTTGAAAAAGAGAGACTAATCATATGTCACAGAAATTATAAGGACTGTCAAAATTTTAATTTAAGAAAGCACCCGATAAAGAGTGCTGAGCATTGGACTACTAAAAAAATTCGGACCACTTGACAAAACACAAAAAATCGAGCTGAAATGTTAAATTTAATAAAACGAAATCTTACAGGAACTGTCCAAACTGTACGTGGCAAAGTCGGTACTCTTATTTTTTGAGCATAATTTACGTGAATCATTTTGTCAAAATACAAAATAAATAAGAATTATGAACAATGAAACATGACAGATGGT
Source organism: Prosopocoilus inquinatus (assembly GCA_036172665.1). Classification (NCBI taxonomy): domain Eukaryota; kingdom Metazoa; phylum Arthropoda; class Insecta; order Coleoptera; family Lucanidae; genus Prosopocoilus; species Prosopocoilus inquinatus. Next base: position 71,968,072 of record CM069870.1, on the reverse strand, counting down.
TGACGTTATGTCAAGAGCGAGAAGTTTATAGGTTATTTGAATACAATTTGACGATGCATTAAACTAAATCTAATTAAAATATTGTATTATACCATCAAAATTATTTTAGATAAATTAATTAGAAACAACCAGCCCTCTAATTGAAATTTGAAATGTCAAAGGACACTCGTCAGTGACGCTGTCACACGTCGACTGTCATTGTCATGTTGTAAAACACTTCCACACAAAAGAAAATATCAAATTAAAAAAATAATAATAGAATAAAGTTAAAGAAAATGGAAGAGTGTACAATTTCGCAAAACGCGATGTGGTTATTGAAATTTTTGGTAGTTTTGACATTTGATATGATTATTGAAATTATTGGTAAAGTTTTGACATTTAATTGAAATATAAATTTTAGAACCGCTTGATTAGAAGTTGTAATTCAGCAGCAGGTCATGAAATCAATTACGGGAAAGTATGTTTGTTTTCAAGAAATATTTACATTTCTTGATTTCATAGTACCAGCGCCCATGACGTCTTGGCGCCCGCCGGTTTGCCTTTTAACCCCTGCAACCCCTGTTACTACGTCACTGGTAACGCGGTTTGATTTTTCATGTAATTTTCACAGAATAGAACCGCACCTAATCTCATTTTTGATTTCAGAATTTGACCTTTCGTTTTGTTGTTTGTTATTAAAAAGTAATATCTAAAATATTTTATTTTTTACTTGTTTGTTATTGGTTACGAAACCATTTTTCATTATAACTGTGTGTGTTTACACAGGATATTTTCAGAAGTGAGGCTGAAAACAGAGCCTTGCCTTTTATACGATTGAATCCTTTTTACTGCACAAATCAAAATGTAATATGTATTTTGTTTCTGTATTATACCACAGTCTCGGCGAATTTTTTTTTAAATAACTTATTAAGATTAGAATCATATTTTTTTTAGAAAAACGCGGTTTTAATTATTAAAAGTGGATTAATTTATATCTATTTATTCGGTAGGCCCCCAAACAGTAGTAGCCCAGGGCCCCCAAAGTTAACGGTCCGCCCTTGCTTTCTCTGATGGCATTAGCTTTATTGTACGAAAATTACAGATTATATTATGCATGCTCATTTCATCCTCGAAGTTGAAATACGTTACAGTCAAACGATTAAATGGGCAGGAAATATTTTGCTTTAATAGTGCCTCCGATTCCAGGCCCCATCCCCGATCCCTTGCTCAACTGGATCACCGAGCTCAGCAACGTTTCCACCGACCAACGATGGGTCCTGCTGACAAACCTGAAGGCGGCCGCCGCATACCAGTTCCGCGTGAGCGCCGTCAACAGCGTCGGCGAAGGAAGCCCATCAGAACCCAGCAATTTAGTTATGTTACCACAGGAAGGTATGCACTATTTAACTAGCATAGCTTGTTGAACAGTAAATTGTTTTCCGTTTCTCTTCCAAACGTGCAGGAAACTTATCGAAATTTATTTTTAAAGGTGGGCACTCACTTACTAAGCTTGTTTCTGTCCGTCAATCAGTCTCTGTGTGCATCCCCCATCTTTCTTTGTTTCTTTCGTTCGATTAATGAATGAATTCGTTGTACATTAAAACTTGAATTCCAGCACCTTCCGGTCCACCCGTCGGCTTCGTTGGCTCCGCAAGGAGTTCTTCGGAGATAATCACTCAGTGGCAACCCCCGCTCGAGGAACATCGAAACGGGCAAATCCTCGGCTATATCATACGATACAGACTGTACGGGTACAACGAAAGCCCCTGGACAATCCGGAATATTACAAACGAGGTATGCCCCCTCGCCCCCCACTCAGACAATCAGCTTATTAGCGTTGCATAATAAAATAAAATATTTTCATTTTCAGGCTCAGAGGAACTATTTAATAACGGACCTGATCACGTGGAAGGACTACACGGTGCAAATAGCCGCCTACAACAACAAGGGCATCGGAAAGTTTACGGACGGTGCCAAGATCAAGACGAAAGAGGGGGTTCCGGAGGCGCCCCCGCTCATCGAGAAGGTGGAGGCCTTGAATTCAACGGCCATACAGGTGTGGTGGATTCCGCCTGATCCTCAGAAGATCAACGGCATCAACCAGGGGTACAAGTTGCAAGCGTGGAAGGACAGCGCCGAGGCTAAAAGACTGACGGTGCATCCGAACTTGCTTGATCCGTTGGCAAAGCAAACCGCTGTGATGGGTGGCTTGGAAAAGTTCACCGACTACAACGTTACGGTCTTGTGTTTCACCGACCCCGGGGACGGTGAAATCAGCGATTACATACACGTGAAAACCAGTGAAGACGGTAAGTCCTTTGACTCAGAAACAGTTAACTAATGAATTCAAGATCATATTGATGAAATTTGTGCCTCAAGTTCGCGGTTTTGTTGGTTTAAATCTAAGTAGAAAATGCAAGCGGAACAAACTTTACATTTAAGACGTTTTTACATCAAGACCCAGTCTTTTCCGTAGAAACCATTGTCAATGTGGATTTTATAGGGTAGATAAATATATGTGGAGGTGAAAAGACTGAGCCTAAGATTACAAACATAAAAGTCCGTAACCATTCAATGGGTCAAATTAATGTCAACACAATTTTTTTCTAAACTTAACAGTTCCCGATGAAGTATCCAACTTGCAATTCGACGAAGTCAGCGACCGCGCAGTCAAAGTCCTGTGGTCCCCCCCGAAACAAATCAACGGCATACTAACGGGTTACCAGATCACATACGAAGTCAAAGACGATCCCAGCTCGCAGGAAATCCTGAACGTCACCGCAAACACCTTGAGCATCAAGATCACGCATTTAAGGCCCACCACTCACTACCGCTTCGAAGTGAGCGCGTGGACGGCGAAGGGCCCCGGCCCTCCTAAGATCGCTATCATTCAGTCGGGGGTCGAACCGGTCCTGCCACATCCACCCTCGAAGCTGGCCCTCTCGAACATCGAAGCGTTCTCTGTCGTCCTGCAATTCACGCCGGGCTTCGACGGAAACTCTTCCATAACCAAGTGGACGGTGGAAGCCCAGACCGCCCGGAACGCCACTTGGTTCACCGTCTTCGAAATATCTGACCCGGACGCCACCACCATCACGGTCACGGGGTTGGTGCCCTTCACGATATACAGGCTGAGATTGATTGCGAATAACGTCGTTGGGGCGTCGCAGCCCTCGGAGCCCAGCAAGGAATTCCAAACGATCCAGGCCCCACCGTCGCATCCACCCAAAAACGTCACCGTGAGAGCGATGAGTGCCACCGAGCTGAGAGTGCGATGGATTGTAAGCAAATTCAAACTGCCTCCTCGTGTTTGTTTTTATTCCAGTTTTTTTTCCAGCCCTTGCAGCAAGTCGAGTGGTTTGGAAACCCGAGGGGGTATAACATAACGTACGCGGAACTGGGCGCTGGAAGGTCTCGCAGTGAAACCATCGACGATCCGACTGCAAACTCTCACATAGTGTCGGGGCTAGAGGAGTTTGCACTGTATGAAGTTACCATGCAAGCTTATAATGATGTGGGGAGTTCGATTCCAAGCCCGAAGGCTTTGGAAAGGACAAGAGAATCAGGTAGTTTGAACTCAACTTTGCAAAAAGAATTATAATAGATGCATTCGATTCGCATTTGAAATCAAATTGCTTTTATCTGTTGGTACAGTACAGTACAATTCAGTAAGATCATATAATTACATAATAAGTTGGATGTAATTAGTCAAATGTTCTTGAGTTCTATTTCTGAACAGTAATAATAAACATAATTGATAAATTTTATTACAGTGCCATCTTTTGGACCAATGAACGTCGAAGCCAACGCGACATCATCGACTACCATCGTGGTTAAGTGGGGCGACGTCCCCAAAGAACACCAGAACGGTCTAATAGAAGGCTTCAAGGTGTACTACGGGGCCGATACGAGGTCGCTGGTTCAGTTTAAATTAATTCCGAACAACACCACCTTCACCACCACGCTGACCGAGCTGCGGAAGTTCGTGCTGTACCACATCCAGGTGCTCGCCTACACCAGGTTGGGCGACGGTGTCCCCAGCACGCCACCGGTGAGGGTCCAAACGTATGAAGACGGTGCGTGCTTTTGGCCTTAAGAAACACGAGAGACTAACTTGCTCTTCGCTTTTTTTGTCTTGTACAGTCCCCGGTGCTCCTTCGAACGTATCATTCCCGGACGTGTCGTTTACTTCGGCGAGGATCATCTGGGACGTCCCCGAAGAACCGAACGGCGAGATCCTTGCGTACAAGGTGACCTACCAACTGAACGACACGAACACAAACAACAATAAATCATCGAAGGAATTTCCGCCGTCCGACAGAACGTTCAGGTATTATCCAAATTTGTGGTTGAGGGGCTGGAATGTATAGGCGCCCGCGCTTTTTGTTGCAGGGCGACCAATTTAAAGGCTGAAATGTACTATTTATTTTCCGTGACGGCGCAGACGAGGCTCGGCTGGGGCAAGACCGCTCACGTGTTGGTGTTCACGACCAACAACCGTGAAATACCTCAGCCCCCCTCGATTCCCCAAATCAGCCAAAGCCAAATACAGAGCAAGCAGATCACGTTCAGCTGGACGCCCGGACGAGATGGCTTCGCACCCTTAAGGTTTGTTATTAACCATTCCAAGAATTAAAATCACGATTGTCACATTTATTTTTTATTGTTTATTTATATTTTTTCGCTCTTGACGAAGCTATCAAGCGATAGCGAAACATTGAGCGTTCCTTGCGATTTTATAATGTCCGTTTAAAGTTAAAAAACCATTTTCTCATTTATTTTTATAGATATTATACGGTGCAGAAAATGGAAAATCAAAGTCCTTGGCAGTCGTTGCAGGAGCGAGTAGATCCTCAGTTGACTTCGTACACCGTCTCGGGCTTGAAGCCGTACACTTCGTATAAGTTTCGCATCCAAGCAACCAACGACATAGGCCCCAGCAGGTTCAGCCCCGAGTCAATCGAAGTGCGAACATATCCGGCAGGTAAATAGTAATATTGCGCAGGCGGCTTTCGGCAACTTGCAACAAATCACGCGTGCTTGCAGCCCCCAGCAAAAGCGTCAGCAGCGTTAAAGTCGTGCCGATAACGACCACGAGCGTCGAAGTCTACTGGGAGCCCATCGAGGAGCACTTCTGGAGCGGCGATGTCAGCACCGGAGGATATCGAGTCATCTTCCAACCGGTCTCCGACTTTCCCACGGCGCTTCAAGCCACCCCAAAAGAAGAAGTCATGGGAATCCATGTAAGTCGCCGTAAACATAATCCACAGAGTCCCTAAGGAATACATTGCAGGCTAATAAAATGGTCTTGAGCGAGTTAATGCAGGATCGCAACTACGAGATCGTGGTGGTTCCGTTCAATTCGCAGGGCGAAGGGCCAGCGAGTCCCCCCTCGACTGTTTACGTGGGAGAAGCCGTCCCAACCGGTGAACCGAGGGGGCTCGAAGGAGAGGCCGTTTCTTCCACGGAAGTGCGTTTGCGCTGGAAACCGCCGCAACAAAAAATGCAGAACGGAGAGCTCTTGGGATACAAGATATTTTATCTGGTGACCAAATCGCCGCAGGAGCTGCCCCCCGATAAGAAGATCGAAGAGGAAATCGAGGTCGTCCCGGCCAGCTTCACGTCGCACAGCCTGGTCTTCCTCGATAAGTACACGGAGTACCGCATACAGATCCTGGCCTTCAACCCCGCCGGAGATGGGCCGAGGTCACACCCGATCATCGTGAAGACCTTGCAGGGTTTGCCCAGCGCCCCCGTCAACTTGTTCTTCAGCGAAATCACCATGAACAGCCTGAACGTGTCTTGGGACCCCCCTAAGATGCGCAACGGTGATATAATCGGGTACATCGTCACCTACGAAACCACAGAGCAGAATGAACGTATGTAAAACTATCCACTTCTTAGAGTCCAAATCAAGGACACTTCTTTTTACCTGTGAAACGTTATTCCCGGCTCTTTCTTCTCTTCACATTGCACATTGGTTCTATTATAAGCTATTAGTATCTGTTTCATTCACTATTATAACAAAAAAAAACACCGAAATTCCCTTTGGCTGCGATGCAAAATGTTCTTGATTTGGTCCCAACTGGTTTCGCACACGTGTTGGATGCGGTGTGCGCCAAGCACTCTCTCTCTTTTCTTATCTAAGATCTATTTACATTTCGGTTGGTTTCAAAGCTGTTGTCTTCCATCAGGATTTAGCAAGCAGGTTAAACAGAAGGTGACCGTGACGAGCCTCTGCGTGCAATCGCTCGAAGAAGAGGTCACCTACACGTTTACCGTGAGGGCCCAGACGTTGGATTACGGTCCCGCCATTTCCAGCAACGTAACCACAGGACCGCAGGAAGGCTCACCTGGCACCCCCAAGGAGCTATCTTTAGCCAAGACCTTATCCAGCATCGAGTTGCATTGGTTAAACGGGCCTACGGGTAAAGGGCCCATCCTCGGTTATTACATCGAATCGAAACGAAAAGGTTTTATTATGCGGTTAATTTTGTTACATTTGGGCTTACGCTGTTTAATAACTGTAGATGACACACGCTGGCAGACCGTGGTCAAAACCACCAACGGTCCCCTCTTGGATTTCACCGTTTCCTATCAGAGCTTACTGCCGTCAACTTCTTACAACTTCAGGGTAATCCCGTACAATAAATACGGAATCAGTTGTCCCGCTTATGCCGAGGAGACGGTTCTTACTCCTTCGAAGCTCTACTTGGAATACGGATATTTACAACACAAGCCCTTCTACAGGCAAACCTGGTTTATGGTTGCCTTGGCAGCCCTCTCTATAATCATTGTGATCATGGTGATCGCCGTGCTTTGCGTTAAAAGCAAAAGTTACAAGTACAAACGTAAGTAGCTCCCACTTGAGTGTTGCGTTTTTTTTCTTTTCTCTTGACGACTCTTTTCGTTCAGAAGAAGCCCAAAAGACACTCGAGGAGTCCATGGCAATGTCGATGGACGATCGCCAGGAACTGGCGATGGAACTGTACAGGTCCCGACATGGAGGAGGTAATTTGAGTTCATTAGGAACTATGAGTAAACGTAGCACTTTGCCTCGTAAGCCTGTACATCAACCCCCTCCTCCTATGCTAGGGAAGTCACCACCGAGACCTTCGCCGGCCTCGGTGGCCTATCATTCGGATGAAGAAAGTCTCAAGGCGTACGACGAAAATCCCGACGATAGTAGCGTGACGGAGAAGCCTTCGGAGATCAGTTCTAGCGACTCGCAGGTAGGCTTAAAATACGCCGGCGGCGGCGGCGTCGAAGGTTATAAAATGTTTTGTGCTCCCAGCAGAAGCACCGAATGCGTACGGCATCTTTGGCCAGCCCAGAATTGGTGTGTTAGTAAAGTTTCACTTTCAAATCCTCTTCTTTCTTGGTTTACAACTATTTACAATTGAGAGATGGCACTTGTACACTATTTGTAACTATTTATATACTGTTTAAGCTTCCTGTTACTTTAGAAAGCATGTACACTTGAATTACTTTATCAACGGTTTAAAAAGCTTTTTTTTATTTCTTAGTTTCACGTTGAACAGTTCGACTAAACAATTTAGAATTGAGGAATATTTAGGCCGAGTTGCATCGATCTCGATTAACGTTATCTCAAATTAAAACTGATCTGAATTAGGATAGTGTGACTTGTACCGACCTTAATTTGCCCCCTCATCTTGATTAACAAATTAAAGGTAGTTAATTCAGCAATGTGGCTTGATTATAGTTGTTTACGTGTCGTCGTCGCTTTGAAAATTAATCTTTACGGGCGAGCTGGAAGTGAGCCTAGTAAAGATTAATTTACAAAACGTGTCGGGTACAAACTCTTATTTTGACCTTCACGTGGCGATTTTTAATTAATAAGATATTAAGATTATAAAACTTAAAGCATTTTAAAACCACATGTACAGTGTGGTCCATGACAAGATATTTAGAAAATTTAAAAACTATTTGATTCAGAAATTAACACTGATTTTACTGATAGTATTATCTTTTGTAGAAATTGCACCAATTCTGCGAAACAGACTGTAACTTTCTAATTTTATATAGAAATCGCAGTTGGCTATGACACAAATAAATTGCTTCTTTAATGAGGTTTTCAAAAATGTAAAGTTTGATATAATTATTTTCTCAAATAATAAAGATACTAATTATTTTTTGTTTTCCTGTAGCTAACAAGCCATCCATGACACCAAAAACAAAAAAAAAATAGTTCAATTGTTTTCCCCAAAATCAATTATTGTTAAGTAAAACAGTTAATTTATTTCAATAAATAAATAGCTTCGTATATCTATCAGAGACTGACATAAAACCACAAGTATGTAAAAATGAATTAACTCTATTTGAACATTTCTTTAATTATTCATGTGAATAGTTAATAAATTTCTGTAAATTTTAAATTGTATAAATTAATGCATTTCTTTAAGCAATTATTGAAATGTCGGATATTTCTTAAGTTTAAAGCTGCTTTCAAGAACTTTTGTGTATTAATAAATGTAATCGCGGGTAGAAGTGAAATAAACTTATCTAAGAATTTTTAATAACATAAAATTTAAGATTTAATAATGTCAAAGGAACATACAACATATAATTCTTCAAAACTGCATTGACAGTTAATTCATATTTACATTACTTGTAGTTTTATGAGTTCTCTAATAGCATTAGATATTTATTTTGTTAAATTTAATTACCTGTATTATTTATTCTAATAATAGTTGTTTGAGGAAAACAACTGAATTTTCTTTTGTTTCTTTTGTCATAGATAGCTTGATAGGTACCGCAAAATAAAGAAAAATAGTATCTTTGTTATTTATAAAAAATAATTATATCAAACTTTATATTTTTGAAAACCTCATTAAAGAAACAATTTATTTATGTCATAGCCAACTACGGTTTCCATTTAAAATTAGAAAGTTATAGTCTATTTCGCAGAACTGGCGCAGTTTTTACATAAGACAATAACCTCAGCGAAATCTACATTAATTTCAGAATAAAACAGTTTTTGAATTTTCAAAATATCTTGTCAAACAACTGAGATATTGTGAAAAATAATTTTTCGGGAAAAATCGTTTTCGGCCGATTTTTCCCGAACGAATCGAGATAGCTAACTTTTGTTATCTCCACTGAGTTTTTCTCGAAAAAGTAGCATTGGGTCGCGAAAACGGTTTTCTTCTATTCCTATAAATAACTGAGAAATCTTGTAAAACCATCAAAAATGGTCCACTCTGTACTGACAGGTCCGGCGAAAGGCGGTAAGCAAGGCATGAGGGCGCCGACGCAAGAGAGGCACCAAAATATGTCACTTAAAAAACGATTTAGAGAGCAATTTCAAGGTCAAGCAAATGAAGCAAAAGTTTGTCAAAATTTTTAGCAAACTTTTAAACATACATATTCAAGTACAAAGTTTTTTTAATCTCAAACCGGACAGAAAAATGAAGAGAACACACTCAACGTTTCGCTATAGATTTATAGCTTCGTCAGGAGTGAAAAAAAGTAAATAAACGAGTTGTCAACTTGTTGTATTTACTTTTTTTCACTCCTGACGAAGCTATAAATCTATAGCGAAACGTTGAGTGTGTTCTCTTCATTTTTCTGTCCGGTTTGAGATTAAAAAAACTTTGTACTTACAATTTTCATCGGACCAGAACAAACTTCAATTATACATATTCAAATTAAAAAAAAAAAAACTGGCAACTATGATTAATTACTTATAATACTTTTTCTGTAATCGATTTCATACTCTAAACAGGGGTTACCAACGATATCTCCCTCTTGGGGTCAATAAAGACTTGAAATAGGTCGATGAACCCATAGGGGCCGGCTGGGCGTCGACGAACTCCCAGGGTTTTTTTTACAGGGTCGTAGTTAGTGTCTACAAGCCTATCTGAAAGACAGTGGACAGTGGAAGATTTATGATTAATTTGAAATAACTTTGAATTTAAATTATACAGTGTTAACTCGAATAAACGAAGAAAAAAAAAAGGTCAATTGATTATTAAAATAAAAATAAAATAAAATCGAATGGAAACAAAAACAATAACGAAAAAAAAAAAGAAAATTGTGCAAAACCTACAATAAGTCAAATCGATGTAAAATATGACGAACGCCATCAAAAATTTTGTCAAATCGATGTAAGAAATGACGTACGCAATCAGAAATTTAGTCTGCAAAATCTCAAAGGAAAAGACCAACAGTTAATAATAAAAAAATAAATAAAAATATAAAGTCTAATCGAAGAACATAGAAAGAAAAGCGATCAATCGACGGAATTAAAATGTAAACTAAAACAAAGAGGCAATCTGAATTTAACACAATTCTTGATACAAACAAATAAAATCTGATAGGAATAAATCAAATTTAATTATGAACCTCTACCATATTATGATCGGCTGAAATCGTAGCTGACGTTAGTAACACTATAAATAAATTTTATTATTATTTTATAACTTCATCTATGATCCTGGATGAGTAAGATCTTTCAAGACAAAGAATTTACTGGCTTACTTACCCATTCGTAAAAATAAAAACACTGCACAATGTTGGTAACACTGTCACTTCACATTAGGAAATATTATTGGCAAACAATAAAAACTAGAGATGGGCCAATGATGGGCCAGCGAATGAACCCGGTGCATTGAAAGCACCCACATGGGTGCATTCACCAGGGTGTATACATGAATGTGTCGGGTGCATTCAAAAATTTAAATTTCCCGCGCAAATCGAACGAGAAATAATAGTTGTCTTTTATTTGCAACGCAGATTAGTTCAGGTCAATTCAGTTTAACCGAAAGTGAACTGATCTTAAGTGATCGATTTAATAGTAAATAAAACATGCGAGATGTGATTGCTGTATTTTAATCTTCAGATGAAGATATTATTTTTGCATCACTTTACAGTGAGTTATGCAAAAACAAAAGTTTGTTTAGACGAGTAATGTAATTGAAAAACAGTTGAAATAACATCCCCTCTACTAGTGAACCAACTGATCCAAACTGATCTAGAATTTTCGAGGTGTAGTAACAGCAAGGCGGGAAGTGTTTTAGATCACTTTGGGTTAGATCATGTAACCAAATAAAACAGACAAATTTTTGAATAAGTGATCCAGGGTAAAAGTGAACTGATCTGACGTGCAAATAAAAGACAACTATTCTTTTCTTGATGTTATTTAATTGTTTGCACGTGGTTTACAGGTTTAATGTTTCATAGTGTTTGGTGAATAGCTGAATAGTAAACTTTTAAATTTAACCAGAAGCTTTGTAGCTTAAAATCTGAACAAACTGAGTAAGTTTTTGAAAGTAACTTACAAAATAATTGTCTAGCGATATTATATTTGGTGTCATTTTGAAGCATTTTTTACGTCTTATGTAAATGTAGGCATCCGGGCAAAACATTCAGTGCACCGGGTGCATTGTGGGTGCATTTCGTGATTCCACCGGTGCAAACGATTGCACCGGGTGGAATCCCATCTCTAATAAAAACCAAAGCAAATTTAAAGCGTACTCACCGCACTGCAACCCCATCAGGAACTCGACGTGGGACTGAAATTAAACAAAAATAAACGAAATTGCCAAATCAAAAACTTATTCATAATACTTACCCTACCTTTTACCGCTGCGTGCCCTTCTAGGTGCCTACTTGCCGTTAGCCTCGAACCGACGTCAGCCACAACACTGCACTAGTCACTGAAAAATAAAAATTGAAATAATGTTTAGGAAAATGCGTATAAAAATTACCTACAAAAGTCATTTTAAGCCGTAATAATTTAAGGTGACCTTCACCAAATGGGCGATAAAACGGTGAGTGTTTGGCTTACTTTTTTCTACAATGGCGATTGGCTACCAAAATGGGCGAATTAATTTCTATTTGGCCGAGAGTGACAATAACTAAAATACTGAAACATTAAGTTTTGGCGTTTAACGGATTTTTTGCTTGTTTATTTATTTTTTTCTTAATTTTTGCTTGGATGGAAAAAAAACTACGTTCAGTTATGTTGACGTTGAGATTGGTTGCGCTTTATTTCATTTGATTTTTAATTTTTAACAATTTTGATGCTTTCAATTCTTTTGCAATTTTTAATTTTAATTTATATTAAATGGAGTTAGGTTGAGATCAATTGGATTGGATTGAGCATGACGCTAATTGCACTTCATTTAAACTGATTTTTAATTTTTTTTTTTAATTTTTATTGTAATTTTTAATCAGTTGATTTGGATTGATCTTGATTCTTACATCGCATTTGCGAATAAATTGGGCAAGTCGTTTTTGGTCTGCAGTGGGAATGTCGAGCTACGTTTCTGCTGAAGAAGCCCCAAGCAGGACTGAAACAGCTGTCCAGAGGCTGCTCGAGGTTCTCACTGCAATCAAAAACGATTTGCACAAAATTTTTCTAAAAACATAAATTGTACCTTTAATTTTTTTCTAATTCTTTACTTGTTTAGAATGAAGTGCAATAAGATACAATAAGTTGGGCGAGTTCAGTTGACCTTGACGTTTGCGAAGGTTCATTATAATCAATGTTTAAATTTTAATTTGATTTTTTTAATATTGTTTTAAATCTTTAACTTGGATTGAATGGAATAGGTTGAGTGCAGTTAGATTATTTAGATTTAATTTTTTACTTGTACATAATGGAATGCAATAAGATATAATAGGTTGGGTGAGTACACTCGACCTCGTAATTTCTTGATTAATCAATGTTTAAATTTTAATATTTTATTTTTCTACTCTTAATTTTTTTAAATACTGTTTTAAACTTTTAACTTCGGTTGAATATGGAATTATGTTGACGGCAGATACAGATTGTTTAGATTTAATTTTTTTTACTATTTTTTTATTATTGAAGTTTGTTCTTGTCCGATGAAAATTGTAAGTACAAAGTTTTTTTAATCTCAAATCGGACAGAAAAATGAAAGGAAACACACTCAACGTTTCGCTATAGATTTATAGCTTCGTCAGGAGTGTTTATTTACTTTTTTTCACTCCTGACGAAGCTATAAATCTATAGCGAAACGTTGAGTGTGTTTCCCTTCATTTTTCTGTCCGATTTGAGATTAAAAAAACTTTGTACTTATTTTTTTATTGTTTTTAATTATTTTTTTGGTCGAATATAGAACCACGTTCAGTTGCTTGGTCGAGTTTGGTTGACCTTGACATTGGTTGAACTTCGCTTCAATCGTTTTTTAATTGTTTATATTTTTTACTTAAATTTTTTTTGCTTCAATTGAATACAGTTAGGTAGAATTCAGTTGTGTAAGGTTGACTTGGAGATGAGATTTTTTTACTTTTAATTTTTTTTTCAATATTTCTTTCTTTTATTTTGTTACTCGGGTTGAATGGATTCAGTTGTATTGGGAGAGACATTGAAATTTTTTTAAAAATTTTTATTTGTCTTGTTTTTTACTTTTTGCTTGAATTAAATAGAGTTGAGTTCAGTTGTTGGATCAAGTTTGATCTTGAAATTGTTCGAACTGCCTTTTAATTAATTTTTTAACATATTTTTTTATTGAACAGATAAAATAGCGACATCTTACTATCGCTTTTTGACCTGACATTGCAGTAGGATAGACAAATTGAAGCGGGATTTGCTCCTAATAAGTCCCCCATGCAAGGCGGCCATGCTTGCTGTCAAAGCATAATGAAATTTTTAGAAAAATTTTGTGCAAATCGTTTTTGATTGCAGTGAAAACCTCGAGCAGCCTCTGGACAGCTGTTTTAGCCCTGCTTGGGGCTTCTTCAGCAGAGACGTAGCTCGACATTTCCACTGCAAACAAAAACGACTTGCCCAATTTATTCGCAATTGCGATGTAAGAGTGATGAACAGATAAAATAGCGACATCTTACTATCGCTTTTTGACCTGACATTGCAGTAGGATAGACAAATTGAAGCGAATAAATTGGGCAAGTCGTTTTTGTTTGCAGTGGAAATGTCGAGCTACGTCTCTGCTGAAGAAGCCCCAAGCAGGGCTGAAACAGCTGTCCAGAGGCTGCTCGAGGTTTTCACTGCAATCAAAAACGATTTGCACAAAATTTTTCTATTTTTTTATTATTATTTTGGCGCCCCTCTTTGCTTACCACCTTCCGCCGGTCCTGCTCACTAATAAAACGCCAAAAAAAGCAAGAAGAGAGAGAGAGAAGGGGGGGGGAGCATTTTTGTACAAAAATTACAAAAATGTATTAATTGTTGAACATTAAAACATTGAAAAACAAATTGAAATAAATAAATAATAAATTCAGAAGCACATGGAACTTCACTCTAGGAACAAATCATGTTGACATCATTACTATACAATAACAAAATAAATAAAATTTGATAAATTGCTAACCTTAACTATCCAAAACTAAAACGTAACATACAGGGTGTCCCATCTAAGGCGTATTCTTTCATACCTCTCCAGTTATTAATTTTACGAAAAAATGTTTCAAATAAAAGTTTCACTTGTAGTTTTTTTTTTTGCTAAAGTTTCTTATCGAAACGCTTTTTAGTTACATCGTTAAGAAAAGAGCGATAATTAAAAAAAAAGTTGAATAACGCAAAAGCGGTTTAGCTTAGACCATATGTACGGTGCACAAATTACATTAGAATTCAGTCGAGAACCTGAAAATGTAAAAATATACAGGACGTTCTATTTAAAATAACGAAGTGATTTAACGCCCAGGCTAAACGAAACACTCTGTATACGTCAAACTAATTCTAAAATATGCTCCGCATGATACAATGAAACTTTCATTTGAAACATTTTTTCGTAAAATTAATAGCTAGAGAGGTATGAAAGAATCCGCCTTAAGTGGACATTAAGACAGCCTGTATAAATACATAAATAAATAAAAAGTTAGTTTGTGGGGTGTGACTAGCCAAATAAATAACCAGTTAATTTTTTTTTATATTTTATAACTCAGTCTAAAACAGAGAAATTTGAAAACTGGCAAAAAGTATATTCCCTGCAAAAAAACGAGCCAATTTTTAAAATTTCGCGGGCCGCGAGATAAATTGGTACAAATCGGCAATGTCCGGCCAAACTCGGGAGGTATGATCACCTTACATTAAAACAATTAAAAAGATTAATTAGTAGAAGTCGGTAGAACTTCTAAACTGAAGAGGCAGTCTGAGTTTAGCACATTTCTTGATAATACATGCAAATAAAATCTGATATGAATAAATAAAATTTAATTATGAACCCCTATCACATGACCGGCTGAGAACGGAACGGAACGGAACTAACGAAGAATTTCAAGAGAAAAAAACCAGGGGACGAATGCAACAATGAACTTAGCGGATTTCAAAATTCACTTACCTCTACACGACACCTAACGCAGTTGTAATCACTCACTCCGTTTTAATTTACAATTAAGCGAATTTATTACGGGACAAACGGAATAAAATTCACTGAGATTTATCGGAGAGCACAATCACAGCCATTCGCTTACCGAATTTTCCGTGCACTGATGCGCATGTATCTTCGAAAAAAAATGAACAAGAACGCCGAGAACGCGTTAAGCACGGCCTGCTTTTTCTTGTGTGCAGTTTTATTTCCGTGAATCGTATCGCTACAGAAAACATGACTTATCAAATTATTAAAACGTTTTTAATATCGCCAGGAGATAATATTATATCGACAAGGGAATCTTTTTTTTATATAATTTCTTGCAAAGGGCAAAGTAATGAGGACGTCGAATAATTAAAATACCTACCTCTCTTCTAAAACTAATATTGAAGCAAATAATTAAGTTGTATCTTAAGCCGCGTCCACATCAATAAAAATGTATAGGGTGTTCACGGGATGCCGCAACAATAGCTAACTTACTTATTTGAATTTTTACTACTAAGGACCAATTTCATAATAGAACTTTAAGTGTAAAGTTACTTTAATCTAAAAAATACATTCATTTCACTATTCTTAAAGTGTCTTTAAATTAAAGCTTCCTTAAAGTCTGTTTATGAAAATGACCATTAAAGTCTGATAAAGAAAACGGCCATTGGGGCCAATTTTTCAAATCAGGGTTTAACTTTAAGCTTAATTTAATTCCTGTAGAAACAATCGTCCTGACAATTGTTACCATGGAAATAAAACGAAGCTCAAATTTCAACAGAGATGAAAAAACTGGACATACATAAGTAACTTACATTGGAAAAGTTGCAGGATTTTTCCCGCCCAATTTTATGGCAATATCAGAAAAACAAATGACTGTCAGGTTTTTGAGATTGTCAATTGTATTTAACTACTTTTTTTATTCAGAAAATAATAAGATAAATGTTTGAGTTCCGAGGCCATCCTTGTTTACAAACAGAAAAACAATAAACGTTTTATCGAAATGTCATTTGCCTTTTGTCTAACATTCGGACCTATACAGGGTGTCTTTAAATTTCGTGGACATGGCTTAATTACGGATTCCTGGACTCAAAATAAGATGATTTAACTAAACTCATCTGTATCCGTAATGGTCTCGCTAAGTCGGCGGTCTTCTTCAATGTTCTCGAAGAGAAAGTTAATTTTTCTTATAATAAGAGAACGGGAAGAAAAACAAATAACGATCATACATACACGCAGTAAAAAAGGACTCAAAACGAATTGTAGATTTAAAATTAAAAAAAAAAAATACTCCTAATAAATAATGAGGCACATTCAAGACTATAATAATAATAATTCGAACTTCCCAATAAATAATCAACAAACAAAAACAAATTTCTAACACGATGCTTATTTACAAAATGAAAATTTCTGAAGAAAAGAGAAAAAAAAACAAATGACGATCGTAAATTTCAGCACGGAAAACCACTAAGAAATAGGAAAGGAAACGAAATAATTTCAGGAGATAAACAAAAGCAAAGATAAACAAATTATTGATTCAAAACGACGCACGTCTTTTTTTAAACAATAACGGCACCAAAAAACAAAAAATTAAAAAGTGGCAGAAATATTTGAAGATGGAAACGAATGACGATCGCAAGAAAAAATTCAATCATAACGCGCAACGTCATACTTACGTCATCGATACTAGTGACGCTTCAATTTATTCTGAAGTCAACGAATTAATTCGAGTTAAAAATACGTCCGTGCAATAATAAATAAGCGTAATAATAATTAATCACTGATTAACTAACACGGATTAGCGGCAGGTTTCACAAAAAAATTGTTAATCAGCGATTAATTTAAATATTCTGATTAAGGCACGTCATTGGACGAAATTAACAATAGATTTGAAACAACCAATTATATTGTTTCACCCAACCAATCATAGACTTTAATCACGCTGCTAAATTAATCAGTGATTAAATAATTTTTGTGAAACTGGAGGTTATAGGCATTTCATTTCAGATGTTGGTGCAACTCAGCCTTAATGTTTTCTTATTCGTTTGTTTAAAGTAAAATTCATTTTTTTATTGCAATTTTGATTCACACGTGCAGTATGATTGTGTTCGATGATGATCGATTCTGATCGGTGACGGTCGATTCTGATCGGTGATGATCGTTCGTGATCGATGATGGTTAACAGTGATTGATGATGGTCGTTCGGGCGTGGTCGAAGGTGATCGATGATGGTCGTTGGTGATTATTGACGGTCGATCGTGATCGACGGTGATTGCTTGTGATCGATGATGGACGACGGTGACCGTTTATGATGCTGTAAAAGTAACGGAAAAATTTGTAATCGCATGTATTCGATCGTGCGTGATCGATGCGGATCGTTAGTGATCGATGATAGACGAGGGTGATCGTTTATGGTCGACTGTGATCCATGATGGTCCGATGTAATCGATGACGGTCGATTGTGAACGACGATGCACGCAACTTCTTAATTCGGCCATTCATTTCCTATTTGTTAAAACAATTCTTACGCACATCACTTCTGGATTACATAAACCAAGGTTTATTACGAGTAACATTTGCATGTGTAGTTCATTGCGGCGTACAGTCGCGAGCAATAAATTTTGGTCGCCATTGATTGCCTAAGCTTGGCTTGTGTTTGATTAAAAAGTAAAGACCTTTTGACGTCTTAATTTCGAAAACTTGGTAAAATTTCTTTAAAATTCAATTTATTTTCAACAAATTGGGTGCTTTCTTTCGCTCACAAAAACGTGGTCTAAACGCGTTTCGATTCTAAGATGGACGTTCTTTTGCAAACGGATCTCCTTGAAATTTCAGTCCGGATCGGTAATCCCCTTTCCCCTTCGAATCAAACTATTTTTATGTTTCGTTTGTATTGAATCGCAGTTATTTGCGGGCGATCTGTCAATTAATATATCAAATCTGAGGTGTTTTGTTGCAACAACTACGCAATCCAGTTTCAAACTATTCGAAACCAGATTCAAACTTTTGAGCGAAAGAAAGCAGCTATTGTATGAAAGTTTGAAATTTCCACGGAGTTAAAAAAAAAACTGACGTTTTGATTGACAAAACAGACGCGTTCAACGGACCCAACAGTTGATTAAAACCAGAAACATGTTCCGTTTATGTTGGGCTTAAACAAGTTGGAGCCGTTGAACGCTATGAAAACTATTGTTTATCAATCAACATTTGACATATGCAGTGAGGTTGGATTTTCTTACATGATTACTCGCCGTAATTATAAAAACTTGAAAAAGCCGGCGCAATTCGAAAGAGGTTAGAATCTGTCGCCTGAATAAACAAATGACGAACTGGCACAGCACTCACCGTAAATTATTTCTGGTGAGTAAATCGACAACTGTTGACAGTCAACATAAGTAACCGTTACCCGTTCAGCGTACTAAGCAAGTCAACACACTCAACAGTGTGTGTGTACGCTGAACGCGCCCAGTGACGATGACGACCAAAATTTAATACTCGCGACTGTACATATTTTTTTTTTCTTTACTAATTGCTTGTCTTTCGTTTAGGGTTCTGAGAGTGAAAACGAAAGCGTCCGTTCAGATCCACACTCGTTCGTGAATCACTACGCCAACGTCAACGATTCGCTGCGGCAGTCCTGGAAGAGGCAGAAGCCTGTGCGTAACTACTCGAGCTACACGGACTCTGAACCTGAAGGCAGTGCCGTGGTGAGTTTGAACGGGGGACAGATCATCATGAACAACATGGCACGATCTCGAGCGCCCCTGCCGGGATTCTCGTCGTTCGTGTAATTAATTCCCTTATTAGCCAGCCGATTATTATTTATATACACGGACGTATAGTTTACACAAGAATTGTTTAGAGAACGTCTCCGCCAAACGTCTTTCTTATTAACTATTCTAACGATGAGATTCTAGTTTGAGAAATTAGGATTTTAATATTCTGCGACTGCGTACGTCGATAAATTAGGTTCGACGGTTCATTTTTAAACACTGATAAATCGTATAGATGATATAAATAGATTTAGTAAAATTATTCACAAAGACTTATATTATCTTAAGACCTAGACCTAAGCTCTGTCATTGTATATATTCCATGCCGAGTCTGATTTTCACTTTCGTATTATAATATATCAATGAATTCCGTTCTCATTTCACCTATTATAAAAAAAAGAAGTATGCTATAAATAAATAAATAAATAAAACGTGATTGTATATAACTTAGAGAAAAATTAACAAATGATGCATCTATTTTCTACTCGTTCCTACATTTGTTTTTTATATTGTATGTTTTAACAAAATAGATGGCGACTCTGACATTCTTCTTATTAGTTCACGAGAGAGAACCCGCAGTCTACTTTGTTATTTCATACACGTGTATACCTTGTACATTTTATATTTCTAAACGAATGTGAGCTCAAAACTAAAAAAAAGAAAAACCTTCATATCTAAAGGCCGCTGTAATTTTTTACGATGAAACTTTCCACATCACTTTTCAAACATCTCGAGTGTACAATTAATTAATTCTTTTTTTCTTGACGATAAAAGAACGAATGGTGGTTTCTTTAGGTGTTAATTAAGCAAACGTACCAATGAATTTTGATGTTTTTATTTCGGACTGTATTCGTAAATAGACTATTTACACTGCCCCGTGTTCGCTTATGTAATTTATTACAACAATCATTATTTGTTAAATAAATCTGTGATTCTACCTATCGCTGGCGTTTTTAGTTTCTTCCTCTCCCTTTTGGGATTCGGGGTACAGTTCGAATTAAAAAAGCGGGTTAGATTGTAAGAAAGAATGTAATTATCGTTTCACCGTCAACACAAATGTGCCTCGCACTTCTGCAACCACTTCGTCATGTTAACGTTTATCTCGTTTGCCGAGATCTGCCTGAGGGCCGAGTACATGGCTACGTCTGCGACGGAAAATTCGCTTCGGCCACACAACCAAGGCGCTTTCCCCAGCTTCTTGTTGAGGGATTGCAGTAAACCGGCACGTTCCGTTTTGGTCCTGGCTCGGACTAGCAAATAACAAACATCCAGAGCCGAATCGAGCTCCGAGGGATTTGGCATCGTTTCGTAATTTAAAGTCGAAGTGACTCTCGCTAAGTACCTTAATATGTTCACCTCGCCTAGGATTGGAACTTTAGAAACGTGTAATTCGGTTTGACTGCCCACTGTAAAGAGAGAGATTCTCATCTGGGTCCCGTTCAACAAGAAATATGGGCCAATACAAGCGAAATTAAAAAAAAACAAAGAAATTGCAATTCAAATTTAAATGTACTTACCATCTTTCCAAATTACCCGCACGTTTATCTCCGCTTGTGGCTTCAATTTGGGCTTGAAACTTTGAAGCCTCTGCGTGAGTTGCTGCGCGTTTTCGCCGAGGTCCGACACGGAAGAATGCAGGTGGCACTGTACCTTTAAGTGCAGGTCTTTCCAAACAGACTGCAACACTTGCAGGTAGTACGGCGGATTAGTGGGACTCGCGTTAATCACAAGATCAGGAACTTTTTCTATCTAAAAAGAGATATTGGTGAGTAGGTTGTCACCTTGCAAAAATGTCAGACCAACATGGATCACAATCGATCATAATCGACCACCATCAATTATTATTATTACGAACGGTGATCGATGATGGTCGATCGTGAGTGAGCGATGATGGTCCATTGTGATCGATGACGGTAATCGATTAAGGTCGATTGTAATCTGTTATAAATGATGATGGTCCACCATCGATCACCAACAAACTTCATCAAACGCAATCGATTATCATTGACCAACATCGATCACAATCGACCATCAATTGGTTGTTTATCGTACTAAACACACGCAGTAAAGCGTTTGAAACCACCAAGAGTCACTTTGAAACAGTGGCGTAGGTACACGAGTTGCAGGAAATTTAAATTTTTGTTGACAAGCAAACATTGCAGGTATTACAAGAAGCACGGAAAAGTGAGGAAACTTACTTGTAAGTGACATTTCAAAACATTTCTGACAAATAAACGTATATTCTTAAATGCCGAATATACAGAGTCTTTCAAAAAGTGTGCTACAGATGGAATTTTTTTTATTACTGATTTTTATAAAAATGTATTGATGCAGGACGCTTCTGCAACGCTTAAAATCAAATTGGGAAATGTCCAATGAAATTTTTCTTGAATGGTATACAGCATGGACACCGAGAAATGAAGACCGCTTAAGAGTAAAGTGCCATTATTTTATAAAATACAGGAAAATGTCATTAGAATAAGTAGTTCAGAATTAAAAGTTATAGTTAGACATGAAATTATAGCCTCCTGTTTCAAAAATGAAAGAATCACAATTTATTGTGAACCACTCTTTATACCACTACATTAGGAAATACAGAGGCGCGTTCAGAAACTGTATCGCGAGTTCAAAACAATTGAGAAACCTTTCGAATAAATAAAGTTGAACAGAAATAGTTAGAACAAAAGAATATCGCTTTTTTATCGAAAACGTTGATCTAACAAGCACATGACTGTTGACTCAAGAAAGAAATTTTACGTCTCCAGTCAAAAAATTGATCAATTTAATCTATTTACCTATTTTGATGTAATTTACTTACTTCAGCTTAAATATAACATAAATCAAGTGATAGAATGTTATTTACTTGCATTTAAATGTTAAATGCATTAAGTGAACTGGCTGGGGAGGTATTAACTAAAAGCCATTCATCTGAATAAGAAAAAGAGGAAGACAAAATGCTTCAGCAGTAAGATCTGAGGTGCATTTGAGAACTTCAATTTAGAGTAAATTTTACAAGTGGAAGAGGGGGTAAAAAAGTACAGCAAAGTTACTTTTACTTTTTGAACGCTTGCTGTTTGTATACCCATGTTCTACTTCCTACATGACTTATGTTACCAGTTTCAAGTAATCTAAATCTACCACAAGTATTGTAACCTTGATTATAACAAACAAGCTCAAAGTAGCTGCAGACTATATTTTGCATTTTTTTGGTACTGTACTCTTATTTTGTAATACTAATGCTAGTGAAAGTACACAGCTCTTATCTATTTTATTCATAATTAGTAAATTACCTGTAATATCATTGCAAATTATAGTTTTCAACAGCAATAATGTTGTCTTCAACATCCATACTTACTACAACTGCAGTTTGTAGTGCCACGATTTTTATTACTTTCAAGGTGATATTTCAGACGTTTTTGAACGCTTTTACTGCTTTAGGTCACATTCTTTAATTCCACATTTTACTACGATGGATGTAGGCAATGATTTGAAAAGTTGAAGAAAATCCAGTATCTGTTAGAATATAATCGATTTATGTTTTGTATACAGGAGTGTAGAGGTAAGTTGTTACTACATTTCTAAACAACATAAGTTTATAATCTAACAGGTATGACTTTTTCTTCAATTTTTCAAATTGCAATCTACATCCATCACAGTCACAGCAAAATGTTGAATTAAAGAAAGCGGCCTTATTCTCGAATGCACTTCTGAGATGATGCACTTTCAGAACTCTGTAAATCGTTCTTCCAACTTAACCTAAAATATTAGATCTTTTACCTTCAATTGTTTCCTCTCGATTATGGGCACGCTCGTAATCAACGGAGTGTTTACTCGGAGCGTCTCTTTTAAAGTGAGCATCTGCTTCTTGAGCTCGGCCAGCTGATTCAGGATGCGTTCTTGTCTTACTATGAGTGCGGCCATCTCCGGGGGCTCTCGTATATTCTGAAAACACTGTTCTTAAAAATCCTTAACCTAAAGTGAATTAATAGCAGATTTTGCAATTAAAAACGAGTGACAAAAGAAAGTCAGCAAGAAGATATGCATTTCCTCCTTTGTGCATTTTGTACATTTGGTAACATGACAGTTGTTCATAGAAATTCATAGCTGCTGCGTCAGGCAGGCGAATTTTGCTTTAAAATAATGGTGAGTACCTTCTTTTGCCCTCTGCTAAGCGCGTAAATTACGTCGCGACGTAAGACTAATAAGATTGAAACCTTCAAAAACTGAATAACCTGGTCGAACGTCCCCAAATTTGCGCCGTTCGCCTTCGCAACGTGACTCGTATCCCTAATCGCCGTCGTGCCGTTTCTTGATGGCGAGTGGAAGCTTTTAATTTTGTACATACATTCGGGCGTATCCACGACCAAGTCGCGCCCAACGATGGGTTTCATGAAGTACATTTTCATCGGGCCGTTCATCTCCTCAGGACTGCCTGGGTTTTCGTTTCGATTCAATTTTCAATGGGGCTTCGCTCGTTCGCTTTCATAATCACAAAATGGCGCCGTCCATGTTCTCGAAATGTCAGTCATGGGCGTCGGTGGTTTCCGGAAGGCGGCGTTCGCGCTCAAACCACCGTCAAAAGCACAACTGCGCCGCTTAAACGACGCGTTTTCGTACGGGAAAAGATTTTCCCGTCGTCTTCCAGGTGAATTCGAGGGCGTCGGTGGATTACGCTCGGCGAAAATCTCATCACGAGCCGTCCATTTTGTTCCGAACGCAAATCAAAACAGTCGACGCGCAGTCGGTTGTCGCCGGACACTTCCTTTCCAGAACGGAAATCGCTTCGTTCCAGTGAAATCGCTGCGACGTCGTAAACGATTTCCTTTTCGCTGGGAAGCTGAATGAAAATTCACGCGGTGTATTTACACGAGCTCGACGAATCGGTGGAAAGATTTTTTCCCGCAGACTTCACTGTCGACATCTGCCGACTCGCACAGTGGTTCTCGGTAGAGGCGCTTGGATTGGACGTCGAGATGCACCGCAATATTGACGTTTCTTATGTATTGTGTGCAATATTTCTGCTTGTAATTCGCATAACTGCCTTCCACAAGTCCTGAAAAGCCTCATCTTTTTTGCTGGGAGTGCGTTTCGGTCGAGGCGAGTTGCATTTTCTATGCTGCATATTGTCATGGCGGCGGTGCGATCAGCCAATAGGAACGCTCGTTGCTTCGTTTGTTAGGTGTTCTTTTTCACTTCGCGGTTCGCGTCACTGGGACATCCTTATGGCGTAATGAGTGATTTACACCCGAAACGCCGTGTGTAATGTGCAGTGTGTCCTGAGGGAAACGGCGATGCATGTCTAGGTACCATTGAAAAGCCCAACAGAATGTGTTTGGACCGCTTTGTCACGTGACGTAGGTAATAGAATGGCGAAATGATCGTACGGCGACCATGAATCGTTTCAAGTGAAGTTTTGACATTCGTATTTGTATACAAGCTTGTTTTCATTGTACACCACGTGTGTGTGACCCTATGATTGACAGTTAGGACGCATCATGTCTGCAAGAGGCGTGAAGAAGAGGGGAAGACCCCCCAAAGTTCACGTCGCAGAAAGAACCAAAAAGTTTCAGTATCATTTGCTAAAAAAGCCCAAATATTTATTGAATTACAATAAAGGCTCGGATTCTCAGCCGAGCACACCCACTCCATCCAGACCGACCTCACCACAGGGCAGCGATGCCGGCAGAAGGAGCAGCACTCGAATACGAGGCAAAGACAGTCACAGGCCGAGCCGGAGAGGTGGAGGATACGTCGGCTCCGCTTACCAACGAAGAGGTTATAATCCGAGTGCAGCCGATTACCACGATTCTGAGTATCACTACGGCTCGGATTTCGGGGACGAATCTAGCGACAACAAGAGCGAAATCGATGACGATCTCGGCATATCAGAAAGCGAATCCGAGGATTCGGTGGACCCGGGAGCTACCAGTGATAGTGACTTTTCGCTCAGTGGTTACAGTACTGTTAGTGGTACGCCTCGTAGGACTGCCAGTGTGCCGAGGCAGCCGACCCCCGAACCCATTTGGCTCCAGGACAGGCCCCTGTCCCCCTTGAATCTGCCAAAATCCTCTGAAGACCTGTTAGTCCCGCATGAGCATATCATGTCCGTAGTTAGCATATACGAAGTACTGAGACACTTTAGGAATCTAGTTAGACTGTCGCCGTTCAGACTGGAAGATTTTTGCGCGGCCCTCGTGTGCGAAGACCAGAATAACTTGCTGGTCGAGGTGCACATAATGCTCTTGAAGGCTTTACTTAGAGAAGAAGACTCGCAACAGACTCACTTTGGTCCGCTCGACCAAAAGGATAGTATTAATATTTCTCTCTATTTATTGGATTTTATGACTTGGCCGGAGGTGCTTAGGGCTTACGTGGAGAGCGACAAGGGCTTCGACGGACCTGTGCTGCACGTTTTGAGCACCACTGACTATCCTTTCTGCGCGCTGGAAGACAAGATTAAAGTTTTGCAGTTTTTAACCGATCAGTTTTTAACCACGAATCCCGTTCGTGAAGATTTATTAAGCGAAGGTAGGGTTGGCTTTTATTTAAATTTAAGAAATTTACGCAAACATAAACTCTATTGGGTTAACCATTAACCATTAGATGGAGGTTTTTACATTCATCACTTGACATGAGGATTTCTACAACTGTTGCATGTCTTCTGGCTTTTGAAAGCAACAGGCATTCAATTCTTTCTTTCTTGTAAGAAAAGGCAAAAGATTGACAAGAAAGAGGAATTGCTACGTAATATAATCGATAGCCAGGAGATTTTGTAGCCATCATTCAAAAATTGAGGTCTTCTGGTGTTTGTTTTTTTGCCCTTTATTCTAAGATATAAAGCAATGCCCAGAAGGCATCAATTTGTCACTGTTTTCTATTTTTTTTTTTTTTTCTTTTAGAGAACTCGACTCGTTTATTGAGACAACAATATATGCGAAATACAGAGTGAACAATAAAGATTGAAATGCAGCTGTTCAATTTCATCCTTATATTACATAAATGAAATCCCTTATAATCTTCAGTTATTGTTGCATGCTCTGTATTTACTAACATGCTGATAAGAAAAGTGGTTATTCTGAATATTTCTTATAGGAAACTGAAAATTGATGAAATTTGAAAGTGTGGTGAGAAGAACTGACCTTACTGTTAGTTTGAGAAACATAGTTTATTATATTTCATTTGTGTTAATAAAAAGTCTTGCACACACTGTGATGGAAAAGACTATTGTAAAACTGACTTCCTGACTTGACAGAAATAAAAATTGTGCTGGTAGCGTAATTCTCGTTTTCTGTTTTATCGACATTTTATGCTTTGCATTGAAACTGAAAAAAATGTTGAATATTTTCTTGAATTGCATGCTTGAATTATTAATCGAAGGGGGTAAGTGGTGTTGCCAACATATTTTCTTTTTTTTTTTTGGTTAGTTTTATGTATTCTATTGAGGTTTTCGTTTTCTCCAAAATATCCAAAGTCACAGTAAAAAGTATTTACAAGATGGTGCCGCACCTATTTCATAGTTTGCGGATTCAAAACTTTTCAACTTTCCAGTTCCCATGCACTACGATGATCACTGCCGGGTTTGCCACAAGCTGGGCGACCTGCTCTGCTGTGAAACCTGCCCGGCCGTCTACCATCTCGAGTGCGTGGACCCCCCGCTGATCGATGTCCCCGAAGAAGACTGGCAGTGCAATATTTGTCGTTCTCATCGAGTGACCGGCGTGGTCGACTGCGTGTTGGACATCGAGAAACAGGGTCAGTTGTCCAGGCAAGATCACCTCGGATACGACAGGCACGGCAGAAAATACTACTTCTTATGTCGACGCATTTTCGTGTAAGTCACTCGTTACAACTCTTTAATAACGCGAAACTAAATTAAACTTTACAGGGAGCATGATGAAGGTGAAGTGTGGTATTACACGACAGTGCGACAGTTTGAGGAGCTGCTCAAGGTCTTGGATTCTCATGTGTTGGAGGCCGAGCTCTTTCGAGAATTCCAAGGAAATAAAAACGAGATACTTAGACAAATGGAGCTGACTGAGAAATTAACGAATCAGTTTAAGGGCAACAAGAAAAGCTACTTGGAAGTAGAGAATGGTAAGCTAAGATAACCTCTCTGCATTATCATTTAATTAATACTTTCACCCCCCTAGCGCAAATAATAAAGATGCTGAAAGAAATGGAGGAGAAACTGGAGGAAGAAAGGAAAGAGAAGGCGAAGCAAAACGCGGAAGATATGGTGGCGAAGATGCACGAGGATTCAAACGAAATGTACGATGACAATTCCATTCTAATAGAAAATAAGGAGTCGGTGAGCACGACCATGGTGGAAACCAAGATGAGAACGTCTTTGCCTAACAACGAAGATGCCGTGACTGAAATTTCCACTACGACGACCACGACCACCACCACGACAGTAACAAGCACCAGTATAGTCAAGACGACGTCCAATGTCGACTTGCAAAGCGATGAAATGCCACCACCGGATTTCGATGATGACGATCCGGATAAAGACAAGGAGAAAGACATCATGACCAGGTCTAGAACGGGCTCGTTGATGCCGAGGACCTTCAACATCGACGACTTAAGACGGAGGACGACTGCCATCCTGAACAGAGAAGATCCAGATAAAAAGAACGACGAGCGAATGACCCGGCTGAAATCTAGTCAGCTAGCTAACGGCACTTATTTATACAAGCTGGGCATGGAGAATCAGTTTAAGTCATACGTGAACCAATTCACCACTAACATCATAGCGCTTAACAAACCCCAAAGGAACGAGGAGCGCGATAAGAAGCGACATCTCTCGCACAAGTTTTCCTTGACCACCGCCTCCGAGTTCAAGTGGATAGGCGGAATGAGCGGCAACAAAACCTTACTGCTGAACACGCTGCGTCAAACCATCTTGCAGCTGGAGCAGTCGATTCAAGCATCGTTCATGCACCCCAACTGGCAGTTGATAAGGAAGAATTGGCTCAACGTAGTCGGGGCCTGCCAACAACCGAAGGATTTCGCGAAAGCCCTCATCGTGCTGCAAGTGTGCATAAAGCCGGTGGTGTTCGCTAACGTCTGGCACGAACAGCTGGGGCACACGAGGTTGTCCCGAATCACCGCTGCAGAAAGGGAAGAGCGCAAGAAAATCGAGAAGCGCGAGAAGAAAGAACGCGAGGAGGAGGAAGAGCGAAACCGGATGATCGTGACAGGCTATGTTAAATACACGATGGGCTTCAAGCACCAGCTGTGGAAACAGAAGGGCGAGGAGTATCGAATACACGGGAGATGGGGCTGGCTTTGGCTGGCGGCCACCAGGAGTCACAGGATAGTTAATTCAAAACAATTAGGTTTAGCTGCCGGGCCTCATAGAATCATGGTGCAAATACGTGATCAAGTCGGGTTAAAAATACTTGCCGTGGATGCGAATATGTACAGTTTTCTGCTGAAAAAGTTCAAGAGGGAAGGGGAGAACAACGGGGTGAAGAACGAAGATACCGGCGGTGGTGGTGACAATGCAAGGGTGAATGATGACAGTAAGTATTTTTAGGGCTGTTCCTTTTACCAGAATTTCAAGTACTGAACGGTCTAAATCATGCGCAGTGACTAAATCTCTTGGTGTTTTCGATTAGGGTGCACTGAGTGTATCTGCGTCTCGTTTTAATCTCACGGAATAAAACGAGATGAAGATACACTCAGTGCACATAGTGCACCCCAATCGAAAACACTATCAATTCGTGCATTGCGCTTGTTCAGTATGAGTTTGAACAGTTCAGAACTTGAAATTCTGGTAAAAGGAACGAATCTGTCATTTCTTTAGTCCTGCACTTATTGACGATGTGTATTTTCAGTTCCGGCACCTTTAAGAAACTTGGCAATCGTGCCTCAAGTGACAGAGTTCGAGGAAATCGACATTACGAAAGCTCTCACAACTCCCGGACGTTTGTTATATCCGAAGGTTGCGAAGAAGTCGAAGCTCGACGACCTCCTAACGAGAAGAACGCAGCTGAAAATGTTGGAGGAGAAGAAGATCGCACAAGCCAAGGTCGAAGAAGTGCACAACGAGGATGAGAACGTCGACGTGGAAAACGAAGACGTCGACCTGGACGGGGCCGGTGAAGTCGGCTTGGAAAGGCAGCTGAATAATATGATGAGCGGGAAAGTGGCTGCCCCCGCGAGCCTCGTCCAAACCGCAGTCAACAGGGAAATGCTCAACACGATAGCCAAGAAAATCCAAGTGTTGCGCTCGCATTACACGACAGTCTCGAAACTCGCCAAGGATTTTCAGTGTTACTCAAAGGGCTGCAACAGTAACTCGTCGACTTTAACCAGCAACTGTTACTCACCGCTGTGCTTGCAGAGGAGCAAAGTGCGCAGGGAATTGCTATCTCTCTTGCGCAAAGCAAACTTGCACACGAACGCTTCGACTTCGATAAAGCTTCCGAATTTATTGATGGCTCAGCAGCCGAAGAAACCCTCGATCCTAGAACAGAAATTAACTGAGCATCAGAACACGGTCTTGAAGGAGGTGCCGAGTGAAGCGTCTATATGCAAGGACCTTGCGAGTGTTGTGATGGCGGCCCAAAAGTGTGGGGACGATGTAAACTCTGTGTACGTGCCAAAGAAACCGGAGCCGATTAAACAAGAAGTTAAAACCGAAATACCGGATGATAAGAAGCCCCTCGTGGTGAAGACGCAGTTGTTTAACAACATCAACGACTCTGCGCCGTCGCCCCCCCACAAGAGGATTAAGATAAAACGCGAGAGCGAAAGCGAAGATGTCAACATGGATATCATGTCGCCTGATGACATCAAAGAAATGATCATTGGGAAGACCGAGTGTAAAATCGGGGAAACCAAGCCGGTGTGCATTACGACAGCCATAACCATGACCACCACAACGACGACTACCACCACCCAGCAGACTTTAGTTGACGGTGTTGTCGAAACCAGCACGGATACTGTGGTGGTGTCGTCAACTAACACGGGGCGCACCATTCAAACCCTGAATGCAAAGTCGTCGTTTTACAGTGCGCAGCAAAACCGTAGATTCTGTGCGTACCGGACGACTGTGAAGCGTGAAGAACGCGTGGCAAAGAAGGAGCATGCCGAAGATGGCACAGAGCGGATCTACTCGGCCGTCTCGACCGAAGGCAAGGTCTACTTGAAGAAGGTCATCGGCGCCAGTAATGACAAACGTAAGAAGCGACAGGTCGTCAAGTACCCGGTGTGTTCCACCTTCCAAACGAAGAAGGGCATTCGCTCTTTGTTGGTACTGCCGAGGCATGAAGTGCGCAAGCTCGCGAGGCACGCAGGCCGCCTGTACATAAACGGATTTCACGCTCTGGCCAAGCCCAACAACCTCATCTGGCCTTATCCATGCGCCAGGCCGATGTTCAAAACCTGCTGGATTTATCGTACGGTAAATTTGAGGTCGCTGGCAAGCGCTGCCCTGCAACTCAGGATATTGTGGGCGTGCCTGCGGTGGGATGACATGCAGGCCAAGCCGCTCAGCACCGACGGCAAGCACCAGATCACCACCGAGACGGAGATCCTCTCGTTGGAGCTATTGAAGCACAGACACGTCGGGCAATTCCTGGAGAAGACTCAGTATTTGAGGAGGAAAGTCGTCATACCTTTGGAGCTGCCCAAGACGATAAGAGGTATTTAGAAAATATTTTTGTTAAATCCTACTGCAATGTCAGGTCAAAAAGCGATAGTAAGATGTCGCTATTTTATCTGATAAGAGGTATGTGGAAACTATTAAATATTTTGTCGATTAATTAAATTTGTGTAGAGGTGACATCGATAAGGAGTGGTTTAAGGAAGAGGAAAAGGCCGGAATCACCTCAGAGCACCGATCCGCAGGTCTCAGAAGAGTGGGTGGATGAAGAGAAGCTTGACCTGTGGGAGATTAAGCAGTACGGAGAAAGGTACGCACGCAAACTTTTTCCAAATTTATAGCGTTTTCCACTGGCTGCACTAGTGTGTATTTCCATCTCGGTTCAGCTTTATGTAATGAAACGAGAGAGAGATGTCCTGAGTGCACACCCGGTGCAGCCAGTGGAAAAAGCTAATAAAATATGAAAAACAGTCAAGTCGTTTGCTCTAAATTATTTTTAATTGGGACAGGAAACAATTGGTTTGAAGATTTATTGTGGTTTGTTTTTTACGATGGGGTGATTTTGTCGAGACTGATTAATCCCCCGGGCCCCTGGTATCAGAAAGAGTTTATTCTATTGAATGTACGCTCTAATTCTTGCATGCAATTGCTCTAATATTAGTAGAGGCTCACTTACATATTATGTGCATGTACCCCACTAACAGCCTGCTGTATGTGTTACCGCAGGATAGAGAAGGCTAATGCTCAAGTTATCACTAGGAGTCGAACCGGTAATCTCCCCCCTGCCAGGACTGTCGTCGATGTAGCCGATACTTCCGGCAAGATCCTCGTCAGCAGCAAGGGCACAGCCGAAGAAATCAAGGAAAAAATGGAGCAACAGTTGAGATTGCAGAGGGCCGCCCACCAGCAAAAACGAGCCCTGGAGCTCAAAAACCCCCAGGCCGGGCAAATTATCAAAATGGTCGGAAGCACTGCGCAAAGTGAGTTTGACACACTTTATAATAATTTATCTAGGTGATAAAGTAAGAAATAGCACAGCATAAAACTACTACCCGGCGGAGCTTAGGTTACTGTCTGTCTTAATTGATTATTTTTTTTTAAATGCGTCATAAGCTGCAACTAGTACAACCACCAAATCAACAACAACAACCAATACACCAATTCAGCCGAAAGGTACGTCATCACATCTTAAGACTGGTTGGTTTGTCTTCTTGTTCGTGCTTCTCTGCCTGTTTGCATGCGTCAGCAGCTTAACGCCCTCAAGTTATAAAACGTGCGTTTCATTTCGTAGTGACGACTGCGGATGGTCAGATGAAGATCGTGAAGAACGTGGTGGTCCCGAGCCAGACCCAAGGAAAGACGACTTTGACTTCGCTGCTGACAGCGAACAACAACACCGGCAACAAGTTTGCGGGGCGCAGGATTTTCATGACCAAGGCACCCGATGGTACGACTCGGGTTATCACCGGGGCTGCCAACATCTTGCCGAAGGCCGTTCAGAATACGCAGCAGTCTCTGATTAAGGTTCAGACCACGGCCGGCCAACCAGCACAGCAAATACAAATACAACAGTCGGGTGAGTTGATTTTAAAAGTTTCAAACACGCTCACATTGTCTCTTCTTTGTTGTGTCATATCCAGTCGGTTAAAGTTAGTGTGGAATTAAAATCACAGAGGGCCACTTGTTTAAACGTTTGAACCGCAGGTCAGCCCTGAACTTGGTTCTTCCCACACACCGGGAAAATGCCGGAAAAAGCCAAGGAATTTGTCTGTTTTAATCAAATGCTCAAGTCAATAGTAGAACAACCGGAAGTTTGATGTTTATTACTAATTATGTCTTATTTTGAAAGTAATTTAATAATTTTCTGCATTAATGCAGCTGAATTTTCTTAAATCAATAGGTTTTATACATCTACCTAAGTACGATTTCGTATTTTTAAAGTAGAAAAAAAATGGATAGCTGTTTTGGATAAAAAAAAATTCGAAAAACTGCGTACTCTCAGTGAATCGTGAACATCTTTAATTTTCAAAAAATATGTTCTTACAGCCTTAAGTATAGGCAGCCACACAAACGGCCGTGTTCATTCGGTTGCTTATGCTTGTTGCCTAGAAAAGTCAGAAAGTGTCAATTTATTACTTTTAAACATTAAACAAACAGATAATATGTTACTAAAAATAATTGTTCGTAACCTTGAACATAATTCAATATTCTTTTCTATTAATATACAGGGTGTAACTATTATAAAGGGACAAACGTCAAGGGCTAGTTCCTCACGTCGAATTATGCGAAAAAGTTCGCATAAACATATGTCGGCAAGCGCATAGTTTCTGAGGTACAGGGTCCGGAAGAAAATTGGGAAACTTTTTTGTTATCGATTTCTCAAAAAAATGTATTCTTCATGAAAGTTCCCGCATCTTTCCAAACCTAAAATGCACTTGTCAAAATCTGAATATCTATCGTTGTCTACCGAGAAGATCGAAATGTTTGAAGTCGACGTAAGAGTAAAGTACACCTCTTTTTCAAGATATGCGAAAATGTTATTTGGGAAAGTTGTTCGGGGAAGTTGTGAGATTTCAAATATGAAATCCTGGCTGCCCGTGATGATTTTGTTATATCTCAGAAACCATGCGTTTGCGGACCTAAGTTTATATAAACTTTTTTTCATATTTCGGTGTAGGGAACTGGCCCTTAAAGTTTGGCCCCTCACTAAAATTACACCCTGTATATTCTTACAGTCTGAAGTATATGTAGGCAATCGCTCAAACGACTGTGTTCATTGGGTTGCCTACGCTAAGGATTCTTGTTGTCTGAAAGTGTCAATGTCAGTGTTAAACAAACAGGTAATATGTTACTAAAATTAATTGTTCCTAACTTTTCAATGTAATCGAATCATTTTTCTATTAGTATAGATGAAAAATTATTTAATAATATTTTTTGGCGGTATTAAAACAAAAGCAGGAGAGTCATAAAATTCTGTAGGACGGTTTCCGGAAAGAAATTTAATGGGCCAATTAAGTTAACTACACGTTAAAGTAGAGACACTGAGTTTCTGCAAACACTCTGTTAATTTAAGGCGACAAACACAGGGCAGTTTTCTTAATTAACGCATTCGCAATTTATATAATCCTAGACCAAATCGATTCAAATAACAATAATTTTTTTTTTAATTTTCCGTGTAATGTTTACCCTTCACGCGTTGTCTTTCAATTTTTTAGTATTCGAACTTTTATTTGTGGAAAAGAAATTAGGCTCAAAAAGTATTAAATTACTGAAGCCGTAGTGGCGGCATCTGCTCGAAATTAGAATAATTGTTAGTCCAGGTCATATTAATCCGATCTTTTCCAGAAACCCGATTCGGTTTATTGGACTCGTTAGTTTAACAATCAGTTAGTTTAATGGGCCGAGTCGAATTGTTTTCAGAAACTGAGCTTAAAATATTTCACAAGAAAAATATATTTACCGCCTTTAGTGTAGGCAACCGTGCATACTGTCTTGTTCGTTGGGTTGCGTACACTTAAGGGTTTTCGTTGAAAAAGTTTCTTTCAGACAAACTGAAGTGTTATTAAAGTATTTACAATTTTTCAAGACTTTCTGATACTTTCTCCCTCTATTAATACACGTAGAAATTGAAAAATAAATTAAATTACTAATTTTTGTATGGCATATCATCATATTTCTGTTTTTAAATCAGGAGGAAATGGAGAGTCGTTGTTGTAATAAGTGGTATTTGAACCAAGTTCAGAGTTGTTTGAACGACCCGGAAAATCGTATGTCTAATCTAGAACAGCGGTTCCTCAACTGTGGTTTTCGGAATCCTTGGTGCTCAATCCTCGATCAGGGATAAAAAAGACAAAATAAATAGACCTGCAAATTTCTTGGCCTCCACAAGAAACTTTTGCTTTGTGGAGGGCTCTGTGACCGAAAAAGTTTGGGAACCGCTGTCCTAGAATTAGTGCAATTGTCTTTAATTTACCAAAGGTTTTGATGTAATTATTGGCAACAATGAATATGGGCGTAGCTAAGGAAGGGCGAAATTAGGTCAAATCTTGCAAGTAAACGATCGAGGAAAGTTTAAAAAAGTTTTTGTTTCTGTGCTCGTTTGAACAACCCAAAATAAACCGATTGTTGTTTCTTTTCCTTTATCTTTACATTTATTTATTTCCTTTATAAACGATCGAATAGAGTTAAAAAAATCCGATGTTTTTGTTTCCGTGCTTATTTAAACAACCCAAAAAAAAACAATTATTGTATCGTTTCCTTTATCTCCCATCTTCTTTCTCTGCCTTTTTCAAACACAAAATTGGAAACATTAAAAATGTTTCAAGGTCGTCACCCCCAACTAAAGTGAACGTTATTCAACCCAACCCAATATTTTCTTTACAAGAGGGAAAAGTATTTAATTATCAGAAATCGACGTACATAGAAAATGATAAAGACTAAAAATTTTAAGAAAATTCGAAAAAACTGTAGATCGAAAGAAAAAAATAGTTAAAAGTGAATATTTTAAAAATGAAAGGAAAGCACAATATTTTGAATTTAAAAAAATATATAATTCGGAGCCAAATCAAACCAAACTGAATTGAATCTGTTGAAGTGCAGGCAAGCCAAGAAGTCTTTTGCAAAAAAAAGATAGAAATTTTAATGAAATTCGAGAAAAAAAAGCAGGATATGGAATCGAGAAGTCCTAAAGATAAAACAAAATCATAGAAAATTTGAACGCAATATTTTTAAAAATTAAGAATATATTAAATAATTATTATTACTAAAGTGAATCAAATCCAAGAAAGGAATTTTACAAAAGAGATACAAAACTATCAAGAATCGAAACAAAAATGTTAAAATTTTAAGGAAATGCGAAGAAACTGCAGAAGATTGTAAGAAGAAACGTTAAACATCAAAAAATTAAACAATCGAAAAAGTGAAATGTAAAAAATCGTTTCGAGGTCAACCCAACTGAACTACTAAGCTGAACCCAGCGGAAGAAAATATTTTCATGAAAGAATAAATAAAATTGTGAAAGAAATCGTTAACAATCGAAACAAAAAATGCTGAGTTTTAAAAACTTTGAGGAATAAAAATTAAAGGGCAGAAAATTGAAAGAAAAAAATCTTCAAAATTAATTAAAATGAAGCCCAACTAATTTCATAACTTGTTTAACTCGAGGAAAGAGATAGTCGGTTTGAATACAGGCAGAGGAATTTCTAGAGTTTCGTTTCTTCAAGATTTGTATCTTGTTTAAACCTCTTGCACTTTTAAGAATTGCTGTCGGATACTTATGTTCTTTTGAATTGTTTTTATCTTGTTTTGTCGTTTCTCGTCAGTTTCTTTTCTTTACATTTCCTCTGATGTTATATTTATTTGTCTTCTCCTTTTTTCTCTCGTCTCACCCTCCCTGACCTTGTGCACTTTTCTTTCCGTCTCTTTTCCACCATTATCCCATTTTCTCATCTTTTTTTCGATTGCATCCATTTGTTTCAGTTTGTCTTTTGTCTTCCAGTCAACAACCCAAGTTTTTTTTTTTTTTTAATTTAATAAACTATGGAGAGAATTGAAATACGAAAAATTGATCACGTTTCTTTTACCAAAAAAAAAAAAATAAAATATATCGGGTGTTTGAAAATTGCTAGTACAAAAAAAAATTGGTAGTTGAGTGACGGTGAGTTGAAGTCATTGGCAGAAAAAAATTCTAATAAAAATCCTTTAGTTTTCGAGATAAAACTTACTAAATATTTGGCAAAAGTTGTTGTAACAAGCTATCACAACTATCACAATTCGGCACATTATTATTACCGACATAAATGGCGCGTACACAAATAATGAATTGAGAGACATGGTGTTATTTTATGGAAAAAGGCGCAACATTTTTTTTTGTACTAGCAATTTTCAATCAACCTGTTTATTGGGATCTCTGATGTAGACAATCATACAAGCGGATGTGTTAATTGAGTTGCCTATACGCTAGGGCTTCTTGGGGTTTCTGAAAAAAATTTTTTAGCGGACAATTTAATGAAATTAATTGCTTTTCGATTTGCACCCACTTGTTCCAGTTTTTCTTTTATCTTCGAGTCAACAAACCAAGTTTCTTTTAATTTAATAAACTATTTATAGAGAGAATCGAAGTAGTTTTTTATCGCCCTATGAGCTAGTGGTGTCCTACTTTGGCTACGCCCATGACATTTTGTAATTTGAAACGTTGTTAAATTTTGCCTTCATTTCGTTTGTTGCTATTTTTCGATTGTCGTGGCAATGAAATTAAATGGCAATTTTATTCAGCGACCACCACACCGACAACATCAAAACCGAACGAGGTACCACAACGGGTCCAAATATTACGAGGTCCGGATGGTCGCCTGACCGTCAAGGGCCTCATGCCGGGCCAGCAGCTCGTCCAAATGCCGGATGGCAAGCTGCAAGTGCTGACCACCACACAGATACAGCCCGCAACTCCGACACCTTCCATCGCCAAAACCACTCAAACTAACACCCCGACTAAAACCACGGTTATTAAGACGACATCTAACACTCCTGCAGGTAAAGTTGTGGTGCAGGGAAGTCAGGTGAAGGCCATCCTCCAGCAGCCGGTGCAAAGCCCCGTCAAGACGCAGCAGGTCATCATGAAGCAACCTGCTCCGGTGGTGCAGAAGATCGTCAGCGCCCCCAGCACGGCCGTCACCGGAAATCAGGTGTTTTCAACTCAACAGCAGGTCGTGGTGAGCGGCAATCAAATCTTGAGTAGCTCCAGCGGACAGCAGGTACATGCCATCATTCTTCAATGAGCCCCACACATTTCAAAGTCCCCCCATTCTAGGTTATAACGAACCAAATCGTCGTGAACAATCCGAACCTAGCGCAACAGCTCCTCTCGGGCAAAGTGCAAGTTGCCACGGTTAACGGCCAGCAAGTTTTGATCCGCCCCACCGGCAACAACCAGGCTCAAATCGTAGCACAACTCACGCCCAGCACGGTGGCCCCGGCCCAAATCCAGCATCAAGTCGCTGCGCAATTGCCAACCACGGGGACTGCGTCCCCCGTAAAGCAGCAAGTCGTTCACCAGGAGGTGGCTCAGAAGCCGGTCAGCGAAACAATTCCGCAGGTCGACCAAGAGCAGCTTCTGGTGGGGCAGCCTCCCGGCACTGTCATCAAGTGCGTTACGGCTCAGGTGATTCAAACACAGCAGGGTCCGAGGATCGTCCTGCAAGGCCTGCAGGGTGCTGATTTTACTCCGCAACAGTTGGCAACCGTACAGCAGCAAGTTAAACAACAACTGTTAAAAGGTATAATAATATTTCACGAATTTTGTGTCACGTCCGCAGGCTTGCCGCTCACCGGGAAAAATCAGGGAATTTAAAAAAGGGGTTCACAAGTCGGGGAATTAGCTTGCTTCAAAAGGCAGAAGTCTGTGAAGTTAGTTGGAAAACTGGAAATCTCAATGGAAATGTGTTTTTTAAAATTAAAGAAACGTGGAAAATTGTTTTAAATGTTAAAAAAAATGAGAATTGCATAATTTCAGTAAATTGCGAAAAAATCACTTTTTTTACAACAAAAGAGAAAATATACACACGCGTTGGGGTCTTGGATATAGGCAACCATACAAGCGGCCGTGTAAATTGTGTTGCCTATATTAAGATTTCTGGGTGAAAAAATACTGGGTGCATGAAAGCTCCGAATCGAAGACACGAATGTGTGCATATATATATTTAAATGTATTTTTTTTTGCAATTTATTCAAACGATGCAATTCTCCTCATTTTCCATTTCTATTTCATATGCAAATTCAAATTTAGGAAAACTATATTTTTCAAAAACGTCCGAACACGCACATCTTGAAAAGTACCTCGGCCACGGCACGCGAATCTTGAAACGTACCTCAGCCACAGCATAGGCGCCGTACTAATGGCGTTATCTGTTAATATTTTCGGAGAAGCGAAGTGACGTCTGTTAGCAACACTGTTGGAATCTAGTTTATTTATTTTTAACGAACAGCATATTGTAATTAATTAATTGCTTTTTTATTAGTTTTCATATTTCGTCTGTTATTTCTCTACTGAAATCAGGAAAACACGTCTAAACATGTAAAAATCAGATAAAAAAAAAGTGGGAGCCCTCTTTTGAGTTAAGGTTAAAGCTAATCTGTTATATTTAGTTTTTTTTCATCATTAGGGCAGACTTATTGATGCCGGCTTTCTTTTGAATTATAACGCCTTAATTAATTTTGTTTCGCAGCTCAAGCTTCCACCGGAAGACAGGGTGTGCTGGGCCCCACGAAGATCTACCTCGCGGTGCAGCCGAACAACAGCGATGCGTGCGACGCGAATTCGCAGCCGCCCCCGTTGACCCCCGTGCAGCAGCCTCCCGTACCCACATCACAAATACAATCTCAGTCGAACGCGAATCAAACCGTGCCGGGCCTCTTGCAGAGCAGCATCGCCGCCCACCAACAGGTATGCAACATGACCCCCATGAAACCCCCCAATCCCAAGGTGATAGTGCAACCGGTTAACCAGGTACTTTACACTTAACATTCCCCCGTTCCAATGACCGGCATGTTGTAAATAAGTCATCGTACTTAGAGAAATCATTGTCTTCGGTGTCTTATTTGGAAGTTCTGTGTGATTTGCAAAAAAAAGAAAATTATTTAGATCTTAGAATAATTTCAAATGGTGTTATGGTATGGACCGCGCACAGAGCTTTAAAATATGGATCGCATCCGACACGACTGAAGTTTGGCAGGCTGTTTATACATAGACCGTTTCGTTTGTAGAGGCGCAGTGTAAAAAATTTATTTTTTTGTTGTAAAAAAATGTTTCTGTACATGAACGTTTGTTGTTGTAACATTAACTTTTGACCATCCTAGTGTACTAACAAATAAGACTGACGCGTGATTGGCGGGAACAAACCAAATCAAAAGTTCATGTATGGCCTGTTCACCTAATTACCGCTTGTTGTTATGTTGTTTGCTTTCGATGTATTATTAACTAATTCTAATAAACTCATACTGTTAACGTTTTTGGTTTGGTTTTGCTTCTTATCCATCCTTTTCAACGTTTTTTTTTTTTTTATTTTTCTGTGCTTGTGTATGTTGTTGCTTCGACTTGTCTCGAAATTGTCTTTTAAGTTGCTGGGGGAGGGGGGGGGGAGGGGAGCTGCTGTGACTATACTAACAAGAAAGTGCATGATTTGTAAATTGTTCTCATATTTTGATTACGAGATTTCTTAACTAAATTTTAATAATAATTATAATTTTAATTTAATAGGGATTAATGAATGTGTTCATAGTTACAAGTCCATGATGGAAAAAAATTCTTGTTCAACGCTTTTGAAAAATTAGAATTAAGAAAAGGATTTTTATTTTAAAAACGTCCTCG
Source organism: Prosopocoilus inquinatus (assembly GCA_036172665.1). Classification (NCBI taxonomy): domain Eukaryota; kingdom Metazoa; phylum Arthropoda; class Insecta; order Coleoptera; family Lucanidae; genus Prosopocoilus; species Prosopocoilus inquinatus. The sequence goes on along the minus strand of CM069870.1, from coordinate 71,928,043 downwards.
CTGATGAATCCAATAGAAAAACTTAAGTTGACAATTACAAAAGCGTTCAAGCTTTAAAGAGCTAGCTGTTTGTTTATTTTCATTTAATTTTCCGTGTTAATATTTTTTGCACTCGTTTGTAAGGTTTCTATTATTATTATTATGTTTTTTCTTTTCTTTTTTCCTTTCAAACATTGACGACTACTTCACTGATATTTCGTATAATCTACTTTCATTTATTCTGGTATGTACAACACTGGCAAAACAATACAGGTGTCTTTGTTTTAAGTAGTTAATCATAACATACATTAATATCCCGTTAACTTTCCGTGTTTCTTATTGATGTTATAATCTTTTTTCTTTGTATCTTGAAACAGATCCATCTCCCTCACCCCAAACCTTCTCTTTTTGCCGTAATTTTGTTTATTCACCGTCACGTTTACATCCTTCGGTAAAAGGAAAAAAATTAGCTGCCGAGTTTTATATATATATACAGCGTGGAAACTAAGTAGCGGATAAAATCCATAACTCCGTTAATATTTGTAATAAAGCAAAAATCTAAAAGGGGTATAGCGATTCAAATTACAGCGCATAAGAAGAAGTATATTTTGAGATATTTTCATTAATTTTTTTTAAGTTATGACGTCATCAAGATTTTTTTTAAATGACAACCTATATTTTTTATTTTTGATTTCGGTGGGTTTTTTTTAACCTGCTTTCAACAGTATAAAATTTTGAATCGATTACATAACAAAAAATTCAAGAAAAACGGCCATAAAAGTTTAATTGTAAAGTTGAAGAAATAAACAGAACATCTAGTTAGCTAGGTTTAAAACGAAACAAAATTAAGGTGTAAATAAACAAAATTTGATTTTGACAGTCATTGAAATCACAATAAATGTTCAAACTGACGACCATGCACCAACTGACAATACCCAAGACGCTCATAAAATTCATTTATTACATTTTGAATAGTTTGAGGTGTTATTAACCTACACTCCTGTCGAATTCTTTCTTTAAGATCGTCTAAGTTGTTAGGTCTATTTTTATACACCTTGCTTTTTAAGTACCCCCATAGAAAAAAGTCTAATGGCGTTAGATCAGGGGATCTAGCTGGCCATTCCATTGGACCTCTTCTTCCTATCCATCTACCTGGGAACATCTCGTCCAAATAACGTCGCACATCAACTGCGTAGTGTGGCGGAGCACCGTCGTGTTGCATCCAAATGTTATTGTTTGGTACGTCACAGTCATTTTCATTAGGAAATAATATCGCCAATGCAGATACTAATTCGAATTGTAAGAAGTGTAGATATATTTCTCACCAGTTAAATTACCTTCGATAAAGAATGGACCTAAAATTCTCTCACCGACAATTCCTGTCCATACGTTGAGCTTCTGGGGATGTTGAGTATGAGCTTCTTGCATTCAGTGGGGATCTTCCCTAGACCAATATCGACAATTATGTCTGTTAACAGTTCCATGTAAAGTAAAACTTGCCTCATCAGAAAAAATTATACGCTGCGAGAACATTGGATCACGATTGCAAATTTCCAACATTTCTTCACAAAATTCTTGTGTATGATCATAGTCAGTTTCTGCTAACTTATGGACTAATTTTACTTTATACGGATGAAACTTTGGCATTTTTAAAAGTTTCAGTACCGAGGTATGGCTCAGGTTGTGCTCTAAAGCAATGTCTCGACTAGTCGAATGCGGATTATTTTCTATTTCTAGTAAAATATCAAGCTGCACATCGTCAATTAATTTTGTCTTAGGGTGGCCAGTTTTTGGAAGGTCTTTCACAATACCGTAATTTCGAAATTTATTTTCTATTCTGCTGACTGTGGATTGACTTATTTGCTGATCAGGATATTTGTCTATAAAAAGTCGACACACCTCTTGATGAGTTCTAATTCGATCGCCATACCCAATCATCATTAGAACTTCAATTCTTTGTTTTTCAGTCAGCAACACCATTTTGGTAAAAGGTTTTTAATAATTAGTGTAACTCCTACTATCCACAGGGAATAAAAATACTCACTTTATTGTGATAGGTATTTACAAGTTCTTGTCAATCAAACAAATTTTGTTTGTTTTACACCTAGCTAACTAGATATTCTGTTAATTTCTTCAACTTTGCAATTAAAATTTTTATGGCCGTTTTTCTTGAATTTTTTGTTATGTAATCGATTCAAAATTTTATACTGTTGAAAGTAGGTTAAAAAAACCCACCGAAATCAAAAATAAAAAATATAGGTTGTCATTTAAAAAAAATCTTGATGACGTCATAACTTAAAAAAAAATCATGAAAATATCTCAAAATATACTTTTTCTTATGCGCTGTAATTTGAATCGCTATACCCCTTTTAGATTTTTGCTTTATTACAAATATTAACGGAGTTATGGATTTTATCCGCTACTTAGTTTCCACGCTGTATATAAAACTAGGCAGCTAATTTTTAATAATTACCAGCGAATTCATTACGACACTGTCTTTTTATAATAGTTTTAGAATTTATTGTCGTCGGTGTAACTGTAAACTGTATTACAAAAGAATGACGTCCCAGCTATGCAAAAGAGACTTCTTTTATACCGTCCTTAAGGCTCCCAAAATTGCAAAAATTAATTCTCTAGGTTCGAGATAATTTCAGTACACGGGGCAAAAAGAAACCGCTGCAGAAATTGGCTTGGCAACGTTGCTTAATTAGATTTGACTGAGTGAATGGATGGTATTAGGCAGGCGGGGAAGTGTGCTGTAGCCAGACTAAATATTCAGGGGAGGCTTATTTTAGTGTAGGGCAGGTTCTATAAGTTTTTATTTCAATGCTTTTACGTATTTTTAAAATATTTTCATGTCGAACCGGGTCATCGTAGGGCAGGCTTCAAATTATCCAGGGCAGAATCGGCCTCCCTTAGCTACGGCCCTGAAGTGTACCCCCACCTTGCTAACCATTACAAGTGCGACCGTTGTAGTTACATACCTATTAAGAATTTATTTTTCCGCGCTCTTCTCTGTGAATGAATTTTCGTTTCCCCCATACGATCAAGGATACATTTGAGGGCGGGGATAGCGCCCGAGAGCATCGCTGCTCTAGACCAAATCAGGCTTAAAATAGCTGCAGATGCAACGCCCTAATGAAGTATTTATTTTCACTAGGAAATTACGTTACCGAATGGAATTTTTAAATTCAGAGGAGCCTGAAACTTTTCATATACTTCTGAGACACCTGTATACCAGGTGTTCCAATAAACGTGACGACTGGTGGTATGTAGCGACCCGTAATACCTACAATTCTGGGAGAAAAAAAAATATAATCGAAGTAACCAAGAGAAATTTAAAAAAATATATTTTCAAGTGATAGTGTTGATCACAAGGGGGCGCAATCAATAGGCTCAACAATAAAAATTAATTACACAAAAACAACAATACTCTTGGAATAAAGTACAGCTTTGATAACGCCATCAGAAAATCGAATTAATTCTGCACAATTTTCATTTAAATGCCGTTTTACATTATACTAGTTTATGTGACGAGAAAATAGTACAAAAAAAACGAATTTATGCCGTAATTTACACACTATCCTAAAACTTCACATACTTTTTTCTGGTATCGTTTTATGTGATAATGTAAAACGGGCTTTAGACTTCTTATCGCATCCTCATTATCCTCAGTAATATCGGAGGAAATTCAATTATGTGTTTACTTTAAAAAATATCATAACTTGTGTAGCCTTTATCAGAAACGAACGAACTTCGATTCGTTTGGAAAGGAATTTTTATAAAGCAATTTAATTTGCAATTTGTTATGAAAAAGTTAAAGGGCACTGTTCGTGAAGGTGATCAAGGTTGGTAAAACTGATATTGCGTCTAGCAGGTTGCCTCGTTCCCATTTAGTATGCAGTTTGAAATTTCCTCCCCGCAAAAGTAACTCGTGACGTCACTTGTAACTTCTATCCGTTACAGTGAAGTAAATAGAGTGAGTTTTAATCTGTTTCCTACAGCTTAATCTAATTCACTAAAAATTAAATCAATTCTGTGGTCCTATTGATCATATAATGCAAAAACCTGATTAATATGCTCAATGGAATTTTTTACGTGCGTGACGTAACGAGTTACGTACCCTCTGCACCCTCCCTTGACCAAGGCAACCTTCTAATACATACTCCACCTGTACCAACCTTGAAGGTTATGGTTATGAAATAGACAATAAATGGAGCGCGCGTCCATGTGTAAATTATACGGCAATCGTGTTGACAACGTAAGTTAGGCAACCAACACGACACCTAAGGGAAAGTGACCGTCAATTCCTATAGACAAATACGTTTTGAGAAATTACCAGTCTACAAAACAACCGAAAAAAAAATACGATTACATGTATTTACACGCACTCTTGCCCTTAGAAGCTTATAAGTTGCCTACCTTATGATTCCAACAGGCGTAGTCGGCAATGCCTGTTCCACACGATTATTATTTCCATGTTTTTCCCGGTTTTCTTGCAAAATTTAAATCCACTTTTCATTTACATTTCTACACCTTTTTTTTGAAGTGATTAGAAAACTTCACATCGAGAGAAAATTTTGGTAAAAAAAACCGAAATTGATATCTTTTCGTTCTCAAGTTATTATCAAACGAGTTTATTTATTGATGATATAACGGATAGAAAAAGTCCTGTCAAACAGTATTTTTCATTTAGAGGTTACGGTGCAAGTTGAGAAACATTTAATCTGTTTGAAAGCACGTAATTGTTTTTCTTTTTTTTTATACTTTTAGGAACAGAGACAGTTTAAATAAAAGAACAAGACAGCAAACAAACACATAAAATTTTTGATTGTTGAGTTTGTCGCCAGCGCCCCCTTGTAAACAGCTCTGTTACTTAAAAATATTTCATTTGCATTTTTCTTAGTCACTTTGAGAATATCTTTTTCCTTCCGAAGCCACCCTTACTGAGGCACCCAAAATAATAATAATAATAGCAACTTCTTGCGAATGTGCAATCATAATTAACCGAGGGGTAGGACATCTCTTAAATAACTGTACAAAGAGTTAAATACATATTTAGAAATATACAGAGCGGAAAGTGTAACTGGAATAAATTCTGTCACTTCAAAAATTACTATTTCTAAAAAAAAAAATCTTGAAACAGGTCAATTTTTATTTTTAATGGCGCATATTACAAAGGGGTTTCTTCAAGTTTTTACTTATTTGGGAGGGGAGGGGGGCGAAACAACCCTAACTATTTTTTATTTTTAATGGAAGAGTATGCAGAATATTTTTTTTTCTTAAAGCTCGTACAATCGTGAATACAACTACGATTTTATTTTTTCTTAAACGGCAAACGGGACAAAAATAAGTCAATTTTTTTTTTCCTAAAACCGTTTTTAATGTTAAAAATTTAGTAATTCCATTTTTTTTGTTACTTGATGAGAAGAAATAGCATTCCATACGTCGTATTGTTGAGATCCGCCAATAGATGGCGCTGCCGATGCGATATTAGCTAACTTTTTATAAACAGGATTGGCAACACTGAGTTTTCGAACGTTCTAATCTTTTCGGTATAACGTGATCCTAGCAGCTGTGATATTGGTTTAAAATTTTAATCGCTTATGGCTGCGATTGATCAGTGAGACTACAGCGTAACTTGATAAACAAGAGACAAAGTTTTTGTGATCATGGCGCTAGCGATTTCTGTGTTCGTAAAAAGAATAAGTTCAGTTTTTCCAAATTTCGAAAAAGTTTCCATATCACGTGATACATCATTGCATTCAGGAAAGAATTTTCTCTTAAAAGGGCCGCCAAAAGAAATGGGGCGGTACCAATTTAAAATGTGTAAGTTACGTTAGATTACTAAGAATTTGCAAAAATTAAAATAGTTTTATTAAGTGCCGATAAAGTACTTAAGTTACCATGCAAATTACTTCAAACCGCATCTCAATATCTTAAGTAATAAAAAAGTTACGGCAAATGAAAGAAAGGAGGAGGCTTTGGTTTTTGTAAAATTTTAACCAAGCTGGCCATGAATAGTAATATTTAGAAATGGATTCATAATGAGCTCTCGAACCTGCACCTTTTTGCTAATTTAACCGTCTCTGTATCTCTTCAAAAACAAAAGTTACCCAAGTTGTCCATACGAAATCCGGGCACACTGTATATGTATACAGGCTGTCCGTTTTTCGAGTGCCACTATGGAGATCTCGCTTATCTTAAGAGACAAATTTAGTTAAATTAGGGCAGAGTTGCGCATTTTCATGCTGTATAGTAATCTGAAAAGAAATTTGAAATATCTTCAGTGGTTTTGAAAATTTCGCGAAAAGACAAAAATTTGATTTTCGTTTTTTAATTTTTTCACCATAATCGTACACCAGTGCTTAAAAGTTTTCGGAGTACTAGCCAGATCACTGGCAGTAGTAAATTTTGTGCTTTGCAATTATGAACCTTACAGCTTTTACAAGCGTACCTACTGTCCGGATAATAAAACCGCCCGTCGCACACAGGGATTTAAAATGGACACGAACGTATTTAACCAACTTGATTAATTACTTATAGTGGTAGAAACGCATTCATTATTTAGTTAGTAAATTTAACAAAATTTGTTTCCTAAATATTATAACGTGTAGGTAAAATAAATAAGGAAAACAATGTGAAATTAAAATTTCTGAATCTTTGATAAATATAGTGAAATGAAATGTAACTATAACTATCATTATTATCAATAAAGACCTTTTTATTGGTATTATTATTAAATAAGTAAATGAAATAGAATCTATTATTTTCTTAAATAAATAGATTTTATAGTTTAATGCGATACACATATTATTTGCTTACTAATTAATAGCTTTGTTGACTAGAACTTCATTATACGGAGAGCGTATTTTATATTATTAGAATACGAAAAAAATTAAATAGTATTAATTGATTTTGTATAATATTTTTTCTGAATTAAATTAAATGATCAAGAATAAATGTCCCATCCTTCGCATATTTTGACAAATTAAAAGTTATAAGTTTGAATAATTTACTTTTAACTTCTGAATTAATGCAAACTTGCGAAAGCTGTTTTTATTTCAATTCCAAGAAGGCTAAAATAATAAAGAGCATGCATGTTATGAATTTTCAGAATCCGTAAATTACTTCGAATGCCCTAATCATAATTGCATGCTTTAGGTAAACAATAGTTTCTCTGATATCCTCATCCTCAATAATGATTCTCCATACAGTTATTTTAATTGTTTCCAATGATCAACATTAATTTATTTCTTGCCATAGTAATTTTGGTATTACGCATATTTTTTATATAAAATTGTATAGGTTTTATTAATATATTTTGCAGTGCGGTTTTTGTGGTAACTCTAGAAAATAATATGTAAAAAAAAACCTAGAATTTTTTTATATAAGCCTTTTCTCAGCTCCTAAAATAAAACATTGGAACATATAAAAATAACCCTATACATCTCGCTCAGCTCATTTTTGTATATTTCATATTTACCAAAAATCTCTTTACTCTTTTCTCGTAATTAAAATTTTAGAATAAAAATTTCTATAAAGTAATAAAACTTTTGTGAAATAAAAAATTAAAGAACAAATCAGACATTGCGTATAATTATAATTTTTCCAATTAATTTACATCATCGATCCTTTAAACTAATTTAAAATTCAAGTATTTCTTTAGATATATAAAGATTGTTATGTAAGAATAAATATAAATATTCTAATTTAGGTAAAATAAAATTGTGGTTACATTTTTGATAAATGATAAATGAAACTAAATACGTGCGTTCCAACGAAATTCAACGCATCATAAACATCTACCGGCCGCGGCAGTTTAAGAGGATTAACGACCTTCTTATCGGGGTGCGGAGAAAGTACCCTCCTTTCTTAAGGTTCAAAATAAATTAGACCTGTTTCAATAAGGGTCATATTCGAACAGTTTTATTGCTTTTCGTTTCGAAACTTTTAAGCACCGGTGTACTAGGCATTTGTAACCAAGACATTATTCAGACACTTTTTTTATAAAGAATTCGAATATGGCATCCCCTTTTCAATAATTTTCAAGATGGCGGAGAAACACCTGGCAACTTAATTGTTTCTTATTGAAACATTTTAAATACGACAAAATATTTTAAACATAATAGAATATTTTAAATACAATGAAATCTCGTGTATTAGTAAATAAGTGTACAAAATTCAAACGATGGCCGCCCCCTCGTAATTAACGAAACAAAAAGAAGTAATTGGACAAGCCAAATTACGATACAATGTAATAAAAACAGCATACTTTCTGACCTTCCTCTTTCACGTCTTCTTTCAACACTTTTTCTTTATCCGTTAGCATTTCCATTTTCCCTAAGTGCTGCTTAACGCATGAAGAACCTCCTCGCTTTCCTACCTCTAAGGTTTATGTTAAACCATCATTTTTATTGTGATTGTTTCAACAATTAGAAATTTGGTGTTGTCCGTTTTTTCTTTAGCTTATTTATTTTATCGATGTTTTAAGTCGAGCAAACGGACAACCGTCCATTTATCCAGCTTGGAAGATCTGAAATGCTTAGCTGGCAGGGGGGTTGGTGAGACCCACCGTCACCCTTTTTTTTTTTGTAAGAAAATTAAAGTGACGACAAATTTACAAGCAACAAATTATTAGAGCCTATAATACAAAAATGTAGCGCGAAATAAAATACAAATTGAAAATACATTTGGAATACAAGAAACTAGTGCTGGCAAAAACCGGAAAAAATTGAAATCGAATAATCGGTTTCTTTAAAAACCGGTTTTGGATAAAACCGGTTATCCAAATAATGGTTAAAACCGACTATTCGAATATCCAAAAACCGATTATTCGGATATTTGAAAAACTGTCTGCTTGAAAGCCGACTATTTGGATATTCGCGAAATCTGTAATCAAAAAAGCAGCTTTTGGATTATCCGAAAATCGGTTAATTACGTATTAACAAAAAATGATTCATAAAAAACAGACTCGACTGAATTTTAACTCTAACGTTCCTAGTTTTTAATCAGATGAAAATGTTTTCAAACATTTCAATTTTGTGCTTCTCTTGTCCATTTTAAAGTATTAACTACATTTCTAATTTATAAGGACTCACACATCTAAAACGTGACACAAACTCACTAATAATAGTTTTCGTTTTTTTTTTTGCATAAATAGATAAACTTCAATTATTCTTGTTCTTTCTAATGAACAATATTCAACAAATTATAAAAGTAATGCAAATATTTTGTGCTGTAAAAATTCATTACAATGCCGAACATCTGTACCATAATAAACTTTTATTGAATTCTCCGAAAGACGGTTGGGTACGGCCGAAAACAAAAACTAAAATTACTTTAATTCTTCTTCTTCGACTTTTAATATGTGGATTAGAAGTACGGTGGTGTCGAAAAGTTTTAAGACGAAATGAAATACCCGTGGCCGTACGAATATCTGTGCTTTGCAATTATGAACCTTAACAACGTTTAGCCAGCTGACCTACTTTTATGGTACGGCCGGCGGCAAACCTAATAAATAAATATTGGTTACGGTTTCCAGTAATAATAACAGGTATCGTCGGTCCTATGACAATATACATACAACGGAATGATTATCTCTTTCGGTAGTATGTGTTCTGCGTTCCATTTCACAACGAAATTAAACGAAACTTTCCGTCACAAGAAATTCTTCAGTACTAAAAGATAATTAGTTCGCAGCTTCTTATACACAGAGAAAAATCAATAGTAAAAAGTAATACAAATTGTAGTCAGAATAAAGACAGAAACAAATTGTAGCAAATATTAAAACAATTGTAGTTAATATTAGCACAATTGTAGTAAATAGTCCGACAATTGTGCGAATATTTGCCACAATTTGTTTCTGTCTTCATTCTAACTACAATTGGTGTTACTTTTTACTAATAATTTTCTGTATACTTACACACTAAATTGGGATAATACGGTATTACCGAAAATTTTCCAGAATACCAACATTTTACAAATATAATAGGATGTAGAGGTATAAAATCCTTCCCGCGCAAGATAATTAAACAGGATTAAATATTAGGGACAATATCCTACTTAAGTATTAATTTTCATTTTCTTATTAGATGCTTAAATTCCTCAACTTGAATTTAAATTCCCGGTTTCATGAACAGAAATTTGCATCACTTTTAAGAATATTCTTTATCATACGTTTTCATGAATTAATTAATATAACAGTAAGGTCCGATTTCATAATAGGACTTTAATTTTAAAGTCATTTTAACCTAAAAGAATACATTTGTTTCCCCATTCTTAAATTGACTTATCGCTTCCTTAAAGTCTGATTATGAAAACGGCCATAAGTCCAATTAATGTGTCATTAAAAATACTTTGTTACTCATTCGATTTACACAGAAAAAATAGGATAATAAAATAATTTTGGTTTATTTAACTCGTTTTGTTTGACTCTGTATAATAGTTTGCTCTAATTTAGCGTTGGAAATTTTTAATTGCAACACATAAAACATAAAAAGTATTTTCCTTTTCTGATCACTTCGTTTTTTTTATTATTCAACAACAATAACACGTTTAAACTTAAATTTAAATTTAAATACATTCCGAACTTATGGCAGTTTAAAACATTTTGATTTAATATCTTTCAATTTTGTTAACAATTTAAATATGAAAATCTAAATTGAATCATAAAAAAAAAACAGAATATAACAAAACCCGGGTAGGTATTATTTTTATTAACATTAAACTACAAACAATTAACAAACTAAACATGACTTCATAAAATATAACTATATACCTGAATTAATTTTATTAATAATGAATTTTAAGACCCTGCTCATCCCCTGGTCAAGAGAGGGGGAGAGAAACGGTGAGGCTCGAATGCAGAAGGTTCTAAATTCAGACGGGCTATTTCAATAAGGCTCAAATTCCAACAGATTTATTGCCTTTCGTCTTAAAAGTTTCCGACAGTAGTGTACCACTTGACCACTTACATTTTTTTTACGTAGTGAACATAATGGATAAAATTTACCTTCATTTTCTTAATACTTCCAACATTTACTCATTTTCAATTTTATTTGAGCTTTAAATTTGCTGCCTCAAATTCCTATGATTATCTTTAAATGGGCGAAAGAAATAAATACGTTATTGTATATACATTTATTTGAATTTCAAGTAGTTGGGATATTTGAATATTTTTCATCATTCGAATAACCGGTCATTCGAGTATCCGATTATCCAAAAACCGATATTATTCGAATATCCGGTTATGCAAATAATTGGATATTCGAAGATCCGATTATCCAAATAATCATATATTCGAATATCCGATTATCCAAATAATTGGATATTCGAATAACCGATTATTCGGATAACCGGTTTTCGGTTTTGTTTAAAACCTCGGATAATCCAAAACCGATTAATCGGTTATCCAAAAAACCGATTTGGTTGCCAGCACTACAAGAAACTACTTCCTCCGTTACCGTTAATGTCATGGTCGCAATGAAAACAACATATTATATTTTTTTAAATCATTCTTTTGAACCACCTCCGAGCTTAATTCTTCTGTTTTAGAGTGACGTAGTGCACGAACGTTTTATTTATTTTTAAATATAGCCTAAAATATTCAACAGGTGTTGTCGAGTGTTACTCAAGAGAAATGCATGGCACGTGCAAATAAAAAATTTGGTTTTCTCGTAGCCACTTAAGTGTAAGAATGCGTTCAAGCTCGTTCCTGGTTATGGATTGTAGGGGTGGTTAGTTTAATCGTTGCCCTTTGCAGGGTGGCGAGAACGTCGGCGTTCGCCAAGTTTTAGTTAACGGACAGCAGGTCCAGCAGACGTCGGCGAAGAAATTGGAGCCGACGACGACGACGACGACGGCAGCGACGCAAAACGCCGGCGGCGGCAACAACAGTGAACAAAACAAACAGTTCGTGGTTACGCCCGACTACATACAGCAAAGTATGTTCGTATATCAACCTTCCGTTATAGTGTACAATCCCAATTGTGCGTACCCATTGCAAAACGACTACGTGAATCATTACAACTAAGGAAAGGGCAACTTCGGTTTTCGTACTCTAGTAAATTTACGATTTTCTTTTCAATTTTTTTTTTATTCTGTGATATACATACGATACGTCTCGATGATTCCACTGTTTAGGTCCACTGGTTGCGTCAGTATTAAATGATTAACTTGTACACTTGATGATGAAAAACTGCTGCTGTATTTATTCCAAATTGATGATGTAATAAAAGCGTTTGATTAAAGTGAGAGCGTTTTCTTGCCCTTTCGTTGTTGTTATTTATTTTGAGTCGTTTTGCTTTGGGTCTCTCTCTCTCTCTTTTCTTCTTCTTTTTCTACTTTGTTCCCGCCTAACCTTCTCATTCATCACCTCCACCCTCTCATCTCATTTTCTTCTTTGTTCCTGTCTACCTCACTCATCCCCCACTTCCATCTCCCCCTCTCATCTCATGTTTTACTTTCTTCCTTTTTTATTGTTTGCGTTTTTTTTTTTTTTATTTTCGCCGTTCTTTTTGTGTTCAGCGATTAAAACCGCCCTCAAACAAGAGAACCTCAATCCGGAAATCGAGGAGAAGCTGCTGCAACTGCAGCGATACCAGGAGAAACAGATGAAGCAGGATCCCCCCGAGGTCCTCAACTCCGTGTCGTCGAGGGTGAACGCTCAGACTTCGTCCTCCTCGTTCGGAAGGAACAGCTTGCCGGCGCGGAAGCGGCCCCCCAGCTCTATGAAGAACGACGACGACGAGTGGGTGATGGAGACGCCGAAGCGGACGAGGCCCAACCGGAGCGTGGAGATGGTGGTGAAGAAGGACGAAGTTCTGTAAGTAGTGTGGAGGGAGGGGCGGCGTGAGAGGCGAGCGATTCGCGCTCTAATCGTGTTGTTGCAATCGTTAGCGTCGAGCCGCTGAAGGACAAGACGATATCGCCGAGGACTCGAGTTAAGTTAAAAGAGGCGCAGGAGCACGAGAAGCGCATTGCGCAGAGGACGAAGATCACGGTCACCCTCTTCAGGCACAAAGAGCTCTTGAAAAAGGATATTTTAAGGAAGCGGAGTTTGCTCGAGAAGGAACTTCAGCATGAGATACAGGTAAGATATTTTTTTCGTCCGCCACTCGCTATTAGATCCAACTCCTCAAATACAGGGTGCTTCAGAATAAGTCTCCATGCAAAAAAGAAATAAATCGGAGACGTTTCAAAAATCAACCTCCTTTGAATCCAAAACGGACTCATTTGTTCTTGTTTCCTCTGCAATTATTACCCGGAACGTTGTCCTTTATGTCTTATTTTCTGACGTCGCAAAAGCAAAAACAAACGGTTTGTTGGTACCCCGTCTGTCAAAAAAAAAAAAAAAAACCGAGCGAGCCGTAGCACACCGTTATTTATTTTCTGATTTTAATTTGGACGCGCGCCAATTCGTTCCGCCTCTCACTTTATAAGTCACCTGTACAAGATTTTTAAAAAATATTTTGCACCCTACACAGATGGTTTATTTTAGGAGCTGGAGGAAAACTTTAAATGCAAAAGTTGCCTATTATCTTCTAGACTTGTCACAAGAAACAAAAGCGCATCGCAAATTGGAGACAAAAATACAACTTTTGTTTTTTTTTTTTTTTTAAATAGAACAGCCTATATATTGTTTGCTAAGATGAAAGATCATTTTTTCCTGATTTCAAAAATATATAATATATAAAATGTATTTAATAATTATATAATAGTTTAGTTTTATTTATTTATTTAATTAAGTTTAAAATATCACTATAATAACATTTAAAAAATCAAAACCGCCTGGAAAGGCGTTTACAAATGTTCTAAATGGCTGTTTTAGTTTTAGTTAGTAAAAAAAAACAACTGAAATTAATATAAAAAGCAAATTTCGGGGCTGCCTTAATATTTTAAATATTTAATTAATTGATACTCAAACCTCAAATATCTCACAAATAATATCAAAATATTATACATTTTTGAAATCAGGAAAAAATGGTCTTTCGTCATAGCAAACCATATACAGGGTGTTCCATTTGAAAAAAACAATTGTATTTTTTTCTCCAATTTGCGATGCACTTTTGTTTCTTGTGATAAGTCTAGAAGATAATAGGCATAAAACCCTACAACTTTTACATTTAAAGTTTTTCTCTAACTCCTAAAATGAAGCCTCCAGATAGGGTACATCCAGCTCTCAAAATACAGGGTGCTTCAGAATAAGTGTCCATGCAAAAAAAAGTAAATCTGAGACATTTCAAAAATCACTCCCCTTCGAATTCAAAACGCACGCATTTGTTTTTCGTTTCCTCCAATTAAACCGAAATTTCTTTTAGACTTTAGAAAAAAATGGCGCGCATTTCGTCATCAAGTTGGCGACTTTGTCTGCAAAAATCTGACAGCGCCGACATTCGTAGTATTTTGTTTTTAACAGTCTGTGGTACAATTTATTAATAAATGACGGTGCTACACAGGTTGCTCTGTTTTTTTTTTTTTTTGCAATATATCCAAATCGTCGACTGCTTTTTTGTTTCTTTCATTTGTTAAACAATCGATCGGTTTTTTTTTTTTGCTTACCGGCGTTTTTCGTTTTCCTTTGCAAATCTACGCCCGGGCCAGTGCTGCCAATTCTAATACTCTTAAATTAAATATTTAGCGTAATTAAAAAAAAATGGATTATTTCTGCAACAGTGTTTCTGGTAACTTTTTAATGATTAGAATTTAATCTAAAATATTCAATTTTTTTGTAAACTTCCATTGGCAACACGGACGAAGTCTTCCATGTCATTGTCATCTTTTGTTTTGTTTTTGCGGTGAAGACCATTAAGTTTAGTCAAAAGAATTGCCACAGCAAATCGATTTAGTTTGTCAATGCAGACGTTGCAAACCTCAAATGTCAAATATTTTTCCTTATCAGCTGATACAATGACGCCATCTTGACTCTCAAATAGCCGGCACGGTGCAATCAATTACGTTACCTCTGTTAATAAGTAGGCATAGGAACTCTAATAAAACGATTAATTTCGATTGTTTTTTTTTTTTTTAGTTGGTGATTCTTTGTGACATCGATCGTCTTTTATTCTTTTTTTGGGGGGGGGGGGGGGGAATTTTCTATTTATGAAACTGGAATTCCATTATCTCTGTTTTTTTTTTTTTTTTCTTTGAAACAATTGAGAAATTGAGCTAAGGCTCGTTATGTTTTTGTTTGGTGTTAAAAAAATAAAATAAATAATAAAAATCCCCATCTTTCGTTAATTTCGTCGAATGAGGGCCGTCATAATTTCGATTGTTTTCTTTTCGATCGTCTTTTGTTTGTTTCTTTTTGTTTTGGGAATTTCTTTTTGGCCCGTTTTTCTAATGAAGCTTTAATTCGATTGTCTTTGGTTTCGTTTTCTTTTTTCGGAAACTAAAGCTCATTTTGTTTTTGTTTAACATTTGTAGTAAAAATAAGTTTGGCCGTCTTTCGTCAATTTTGTCAAATGAAAGTCGTCCTAATTGTGATTGTTTTTTTTTTTAAGTGGCAACGAGATTTTTGTAAAATCGATCGATCGTCTTTTGTTTGTTTCTTTTTGTTTTTTGAGATATCTTTTTGATGCCCCTTTTTTTAATTAAGCTTTAATTCGATTGCTTTGTTTTTTTTCTCTCTCTCTCTCTTTTTGTAAACCGTTAAAATAAGGCTCATTACGTGCTTGTTTAGAGTAAAAATTAAAAACTTTATTAAAAAAAACCCAACTTTTGAAAGAGGGAAACAATTGTAGAAAACGTCAACACTATAGTCTTACGTCACCGGCAGTTGGAACTGAGATGAAAGTCGGAAGAAAAGCCGTTACCATGTGAACAATTCACCAAATTTATGTTTTGTCGTACGTTTTATTCGATCGGTAAAACGTACAATTAGTCGGAGCGTGTAAACCGGCCTTTACGAGTCATATAGGATTGTATGAGAGTCTACGTCATTTTGACGTCACGATCTCTTGCGAGTTTGTTCTCTCAAGTAGAGAATAAGGCCCCTGCGATCTTGATTGAAATAGAATCCGTTTCAACTCTTGGCCAACGATAATTAATTAGGATTGCTAGGACGGAATCGTCCTTATTGAACTCCTTTTTTTTTGTGAAGGGACTTGATTTGTGCGGTGCATGATTTCAAGGAAAACGAAAATGAGATATTTGCGACGCCGAATAATTTCAGAATGCCAAATATTTACACTTTAAAAAAATCCGTTGCCTTCTTCTGAATTTTAAGAGAGAAGTGAACGAAGAGCTTGCGGCCAGGACGAAGCTGGAACGTTCGAAGCAGGACGAGGTGCGTACCGGAAGCAGCAAAAGAAAATCGACGGCCACGTCCGCCACCCTCGCGTACCCGCAGACGAGCAAATCTTCGGCGAAAAGCAAGCGAAGCCAGAAGTCATCGCCGCCGTCGCAAGGCCGGGTGAAAAAAGAAAAACTGTACTGCGTGTGCAGGACCCCCTACGACGAAACCAAGTTCTACGTTGGCTGTGATTTGTGCAACAATTGGTTCCACGGCGATTGCGTCGGCATCACCGAGGAAAGCAGCAAGACGATGTCCGAGTTCATCTGCATGGAGTGCAAGCACGCGAGGGACACGCAGGAACTGTTCTGCCTTTGTAAACAGCCTTACGATGAATCTCAGTGAGTGCCGCCCCCCCAATTCAAGCCACACGAACACGCTCTCTTTTGTTGCTGTTGCTTTCAGGTTTTACATTTGCTGCGACAGATGTCAGGACTGGTTTCACGGCCGATGCGTCGGCATTCTCCAATCGGAAGCGGACAACATCGACGAATACATTTGCCCCAATTGCCAAAGAAACTCGTCTGTTAACTACGCGAACATGAAGGATCTCACGAACAAGGACTTCGAAGGCCTGCGCAAGCTCATCAAGCAAATACAGGTGAGTCAGCAGCCCCACCGCCCCCTCCTTTTTGAGAGCACTTAAAATAACCCCGGTGATTTGAACAGAGTCATAAAAGCGCTTGGCCGTTCATGGAACCGGTGGATCCTACGGAGGCACCCGATTACTACAAGGTCATCAAGGAACCGATGGGTAAGCTCTGTTCGTTTCATCATCGTCGTCTGCAACTTATATTTTGTCTTTTTTTTTTGTAGATTTGCAGAAAATCGAAGAGAAAATCAGCAGTCACACGTACAGCAAGCTGAGCGAGTTCATAGGCGACATGACGAAGATATTCGATAACTGCCGTTACTACAATCCCAAAGAGTCTCAGTTCTTCAAGTGCGCTGAATCCTTGGAGGCTTACTTCGTGAATAAAATCAAATTCCTAAGGGAAAAGCTGTACGAGAACAATTGATTCATTAATTCAAAGTGACGGACACCTTAGTGTTGTTAACGCGTAGTGATTTCATTTGAGATTTTTCAGCCAGCGAGTAGAGAAGAGCACACGCTAATTAATACTGATGGTGCTGCGCTGTTGTTAATTCGAGTTTTACGGCTCGGATGCAAATTTGTACATAAGATTTACTATAATAACGTAATTGTGAATACTTTTGTCGAGCATTTTTTATTATCGTAGGTAAATTTTTATATGAAGTTTTAGTTTAATGGAGACCAATTTCTGTTTATTTATTATTGGAAGTGTTGCGAACACTTTTTAACTGTAATTTATGTTGAGTAAATCAATTGTTTAGATTTTAAGATTTCTACCAGAGTTCAAAATAGCATATTTTTTTAGTTAGTGCCATTGTAGATAAATCGTTACTAATTCTCTCGTCTCTCTCTCTCTTACTCTATTTTTTCTCTGTTTCTCCTTCCCGCCGATAATTAATTTTTGCACACCCATAAAATTTTCATATTTATAATCATGCTCTTTTCTTTCTTGTTTACTTTCCAGTGAAGTTGCAAATATAACTTGTACATGATAGACACTTGTATTTTATTATTTCGTTAATAATCAGATTAAGGAAATGGTAATACATTCTTTTTTTTTTCGCGCAGAATTAACTCGTTCAAATTCAATAATTATTACAACACTGTGAGGATGTAAAGTAAATAATAATAATTTAGGTGATTCTTTTTCACAAACTACAACTGCTGCCATTTTGCTGCAGGAAACAATGATTTACAATTTTCCGATATCAATTTGAAACGCAAGACAAATTTGTTTTGTTTGTAAGGCCGATTCCAAAATTAAATTTCTTGAAAATACATCAAATTCATAATCGATCATCGGTGTCCTTCATCGACCACGAACGCCCATCATCGATCACCGTTGTCCCTCATCGACCACGAATACCCATCATCGATCACGGTCGTCCCTCGTCGACCACGGACGACCATTATCGATCACCATCGTCCATCATCGACCACGAACGATCATCATCGACCACGAACGCCCATCATCGATCACCGTCGTCCCTCATCGACCACGAACACCCATCATCGATCACGGTCGCCCCTCGTCGACCACGGACGACCATTATCGATCACCATCGTCCATCATCGACCACGAACGATCATCATCGACCATGAACGCCCATCATCGATCACCGTCGTCCCTCATCGACCACGAACGACCATCATCGACCACGAACGACCTTTATCGATCACGAACGCCCATCATCGATCACCGTCGTCCACGAACGACCATCATCGACCACGAACGCCCATCATCGATCACCGTCGTCCCTCATCGACCACGAACGCCCATCATCGATCACGGTCGTCCCTCATCGACCACGAACGGCCATAATCGACCACGAACGTCCATCATCGATCACCGTCGTCCCTCATCGATCACCGTCGTCCCTCGTCGACCACGAACGACCATCATCGACCACGAACGCCCATCATCGATCACCGTCGTCCCTCGTCGACCACGAACGCCCATCATCGATCACCGTCGTCCCTCGTCGACCACGAACGACCATCATCGACCACGAACGCCCATCATCGATCACCGTCGTCCCTCATCGACCACAAACGACCATCATCGACCACGAACGACCTTTATCGATCACGAACGCCCATCATCGACCACGAACGCCCATCATCGATCACCGTCGTCCACGAACGACCATCATCGACCACGAACGCCCATCATCGATCACCGTCGTCCCTCATCGACCACGAACGTCCATCATCGATCACGGTCGTCCCTCATCGACCACGAACGGCCATAATCGACCACGAACGTCCATCATCGATCACCGTCGTCCCTCATCGATCACCGTCGTCCCTCGTCGACCACGAACGACCATCATCGACCACGAACGCCCATCATCGATCACCGTCGTCCCTCGTCGACCACGAACGCCCATCATCGATCACCGTCGTCCCTCATCGATCACCGTCGTCCCTCGTCGACCACGAACGACCATCATCGACCACGAACGCCCATCATCGATCACCGTCGTCCCTCATCGACCACAAACGACCATCATCGACCACGAACGACCGTTATCTATCACGAACGCCCATCATCGACCATGATCGATTACGAACGCCCATCATCGATCACCGTCGTCCCTCGTCGACCACGAACGACCATCATCGACCACAAACGCCCATCATCGATCACCGTCGTCCCTCATCGATCACGAACGGCCATAATCGACCACGAACGTCCATCATCGATCACCGTCGTCCCTCATCGATCACGAACGCTCATCATCGACCACGAACGACCATCATCGACCACGAACGCCCATCATCGACCACGAACGACCATCATCGACCACGAACGCCCATCATCGATCACCGTCGTCCCTCATCGATCACGAACGCCCATCATCGATCACCATCGTCCCTCATCGACCACGAACGGCCATAATCGGTCACGAACGTCCATCATCGATCACCGTCGTCCCTCATCGATCACCGTCGTCCCTCGTCGACCACGAACGACCATCATCGACCACGAACGCCCATCATCGATCACCGTCGTCCCTCGTCGACCACGAACGACCATCATCGACCACGAACCCCCATCATCGATCACCGTCGTCCCTCGTCGACCACGAACGACCATCATCGATCACCGTCGTCCCTCGTCGACCACGAACGACCATCATCGACCACGAACGCCCATCATCGATCACCGTCGTCCCTCGTCGACCACGAACGACCATCATCGACCACGAACGCCCATCATCGATCACCGTCGTCCCTCATCGACCACGAACGTCCATCATCGATCACGGTCGTCCCTCATCGACCACGAACGACCATCATCGACCACGAACGCCCATCATCGATCACCGTCGTTCCTCATCGACCACGAACGACCGTTATCGATCACGAACGTCCATCATCGAGCACGAACGACCATGATCGATTACGAACGCTCATCATCGATCACCGTCGTCCCTCGTCGACCACGAACGCCCATCATCGATTACCGTCGTCCCTCATCGACCACGAACGCCCATCATCGATCACGGTCGTCCCTCATCGACCACGGACGACCATCATCGACCACGAACACCCATCATCGATCACCGTCGTCCCTCGTCGACTACGAACGCCCATCATCGATCACCGTCGTCCCTCATCGACCACAAACGACCATCATCGACCACGAACGACCGTTATCGATCACGAACGCTTATCATCGACCACGAACGACCATGATCGATTACGAACGCGCATCGATCACCGTCGTCCCTCATCGACCACGAAAGACTATCATTGACCACAAACGCCCATCATCGATTACCGTCGTCCATCTTCCATCACGAACGACCAGCATCGATCACCATCATTCATCACGAACGACCATCATCGAACATTATCGATACGTACGATCATCATCGGTAGTCGTCAATCGTCATCATCACTACTTGATCAGACTTGTATACCGGCGTCCCGCGCCAAGTTACTTTCAAAAAAAAAATATGACGCATTTGATATCAGCATACTCAGGAAAAAGAAATGTTCTGTTGAATTAAGTCAAGAAACACATCAGGTTCTATTAAAAGAAAATGAGTTACAATCTTGTGAAAATTTCAAATGCTGTAAAAATATAAAAAATTCAAAATAAGTACAATAAAAGGAGAGATTTTCTCGAAACAATTGATCGCATCAGATCACAGCTTTCTATATTGAAAAATAAAATTTTTTTTTTCGTCGTCATGGAAACCAAAAATATCAATTGATACGTATTGGGACTCGTAATGATCCGTAGATATCAAATACGTAAAAATATATAGGGTGTTTCATTTAAATTAAGAAAGTTGATATCACTTCCAGCGAAAACTCTATTTTTTATTTAATTTATTGTTTCCAAAATTCATGTAAATCGATTAATAAAGATTTTTACAAGGGTGAACACATGGCGCGGGACACCCGGTATATATATATTTTTTTAATCTGTCGAAGTTAACTATGAAAAACATATAAAATAGCGACATCTTACTATCGCTTTTTGACCTAACATTGCAGTAGGATAGACAAATTGAAGCGGGATTTGCTCCTAATGAGTCCCCCATGCAGGGCTGAAACAGCTGTCCAGAGGCTGCTCGAGGTTCTCACTGCAATCAAAAACGATTTGCACAAAATTTTTCTAAAATCTTTCATTATGCTTTGACAGCAAGCATGGCCGCCTTGCATGGGGGACTCATTAGGAGCAAATCCCGCTTCAATTTGTCTATCCTACTGCAATGTTAGGTCAAAAAGCGATAGTAAGATGTCGCTATTTTATATGTTCATCATTCTTACATCGCATTTGCGAATAAATTGGGCAAGTCGTTTTTGGTCTGCGGTGGGAATGTCGAGCTACGTTTCTGCTGAAGAAGCCCCAAGCAGGGCTGAAACAGCTGTCCAGAGGCTGCTCGAGGTTCTCACTGCAATCAAAAACGATTTGCACAAAATTTTTCTAAAATCTTTAACTATGAAAGTTTAATAATTATGAACCGTCATCCAACAGTTGTCAATTAGACATTTAACATTACCACTACGCCATACCTAATCTCGCTTTCGAGTTAAGTCTTTAATAACGAACAACGAGAAATTGTTGGTTTATAATAAATATTATATTTAATATTTATTATAAATATCCTGTGGTTCTTTTATGATGATATTTTTGCTAAACGGATAATAGCGTTCCATTTTTCAATGGATTCTAAGTTGCATTTCTGAACGGATCCCTACGTCAGAGCTACCAACTTTGACAAGTGTATTGTCGCCAACATTTCAGAATGAAATTGCCCAATGCATATACTTTATATGGAAGATAAAAATGTTTAGTCGCCAAATTCAGAAGTAAGTATCGCCCAGTAATGCATTTTAAATGGACAAAAGAAAATTTTTGGTCGCCAAGTTTTACTTAAAAATCGCCCACGTTGGCAACCCTGCCCTACGTTGCACGTTGATAGCATTAGTTGGTAGCGTAGGTGAATCTTCAAGAAAATACGAAGCGTTTAGTATATTTATCTCTTTCTATCTCGACGCTAGACTGACGTGCAGTAAAATGAATAAGCTCGATAATAGGCGACTGATCGTGTCGCCTCGGGTTAGTCGGAACTATTCGTTCAATAAACTTCTCTGACTGGACGTTATTTTAAATTTCGTATTTATAAGTACGTATAACAATTTGGTAATTCCGTGATCATTCCATAATAAATATGAATTAATTTGAACGTTGTAGGTTTTATTATTATTCTCTATGAATGTTCCGTATATTATGTGTAAGTAATTTGAAATGTCATTCTCACGAAGTGAACACGATCGAATAGAAATATCTTTGGGCAGACCATCGCCAAAATTACATATTTTAATTAACGATCGTTTAATTTGGTATGAAATGACAATCATAAATGGTTGTGTGGCAGCAACTTTAAAAATGCACAAAACGTTTGGGTATATGTCACGTTAACGTTGATTTAAAAAATTTGTCAACTATGGCTTTTAGAAACGAGAAAAATAAATTTATTAATCGAAAAATTTAATAAAACGCCACAAGTGGAATTGTTGAATCCTTAAAATCACCTGCCCGAATAAAAAATTTAAATTCAAAAGCACCCCAACACTTCATAAGATTTATTAACAGAACGCCCTTATCTAAGGAAGGTACAAACCAAATAATACATGCCTTGCCAGGATATATCTCAGTGATTTTCTTATCTCAGAAAACAAGAAACGTATTTATTTTTAATGCCTTCGCCCCCCCAATTTAATTTCCTCTAATCCTCCGAGTGTAACATCATACACATCTTCGGGCACTTTTATCTCGGCTTTAATTCCACCGTACGACCTCTCCTCCTCTTTGCAATCATGTTTCTCAATGAAATCATTCAGAAGTCTCACAATCACCTCCGGTTGATTCAGATGCACGTGATGAGTCCCGGGGGCCTCGTGAAACTGACACCTCTTGATCGCTGCAAGCACATTCCTCAAAATCCCTCTGTCACCCAAAAGAGACCCCCTCTCGCTTCTAGTGACGAACACGGGGCACTCAACTCGGCTTGCGTACTTCACAAGCTCGGTTGAGTTGTGCAGCTCGAGTTGACCGGCTTTAATTCGGGGGTCCCTTTTGAAATAAAACTTGCCCGGGTGAACCTTGGATGGTTTCAAGTTGCGCGCCAGCAAGTACTTTGCGCAGTCCAAGTCCACGGACTTATGGGAGTACAAGTGCGAACCTTCATGCGTCTTCTTTTCCATCTCTGCGTAAGTGTAAACCGGGGGCTCAGTTTTACTGTTGTTTTGCTCATCGTACTTGATAAATAGTTCGATGCAATTGGCTATCCTGTCGTATTCATTCGGGTAGGTGAGCGGATACAGCCCGTCAAGGCAAATCAGAAAGTCAACTTCACCCGGAAACAAAACTGTGTAGGTGTATGCGGCTATGCCTCCGAGTGAATGGCCCATCAGCGACAGCCTCTTCCACCCGAAGTACTGAGCCAACCGCTTCACGAGGATTGCCTTGTTGAAGCTTCCGTTGTAACAGGGCATGCCTGGGGGCAGACAGGAGGAGTGGCCGTGCCCAGGAAAGTCAAGGGCCAGCACGGGTATGTGTTTTGGAAGTTGGGGTATTAGGGTATCGAACGTTCCACTGTTGTCCTTAAAACGTCCTTGAATAATTGGCGTTAGCACGAAGGAAATTCGACACTTACCTGCCAGCCGTGTAATGCCAGGATGGGACGCTTGTGTTGAGGGCCCCACCACTTCCCAGCGATGTGGCCCCAGGGCACTGGGATTTGCACTTCTTGGTGGCTTCTTCGTGTACAAATGAGTCGTCTTATTACACCTGCTACAATTTGCGGTGGTGGAGTTCTTGAAAACATTTTTTTTTTTTTTGGAAAGAAGCTTTGTATTATCAAAGACTCAATGTGGAATGGTGAATTAATAACAAAAAAATTTTGTAACTGAATTGTTTATTTCAACATGTTTTACGCATGTTAGTTAACAAAGCTCGGCTGAAGGAAGTGTAAAAATAACTTTCACTTAATTAGCCAATATCATTTGTGCAATTTTTTTTTTAACTGGATTTTATTTTTTGGGGCGGGAATGGGAGCTAAGAGCTGAAGGAGATGTGGCGGAAAGGTCTTACATAAAACCAAGTTCTTTTCAAATTCCATCAATTTATTTCACATATCAAAAAAGCCTAAATCTAAAACCTGTAATTAAAGAGAGAAAAACGATTATAGCTGCGGGGGTGTGCGGTAATCCAGCAAAACTCGTTTGATTCTTGTCTCTAGTCAGAGGAGGGAAACGTGTAAACAGGAGGAGAATGAAATAGAGAAATTAAAAACGTTTGTTTTGTTTCATCAGACTTGAGAAGAGCGAGGGGGGGAGCAGAGTTGATTGTGAGCTCTTGTCTTTTCGATTCAAACAAAACCGGGGGTCTGACGGTTGTCTTCGACATAAAAGCGTACGCACGTTTCGTGTTCTTCAAGAGATTTGCAAAAAATTCTTCGAAAGAAAATTTTCAATTCTCTTGTTGAGCCGACAGCAAAAGGAAACTTGAAAATTCAATTTCTTAAATAAACTTCAATTTCATCCAATACCACGTGTTCTTATCCCTTTTTAAAACAAAAGGAAAACAATATTAGTGTTGAACGAAATGTTTATTAATGGCTTACCTATAACGTTTCACACATTTATCATTTTTTTTATAAATCTAATTCAAGAAAACCTTAGCGTAATAAAACTGACCTTAAACTACAAATCGAAAGTGTTTTGAAGCCGAATAGATAGCTCGTGGCAACACAAAAAAATTAAAAAAAAAAAAAAACTGTTGGTTGGCATCTCATTAGATAGACACGCATTTAATTTTCAGGTCTTTAATATAAAAAAAAAAATAATAATGCGACATAGAACTAGGGTTCAAATTCAAATTGCTCGGGGCCTATGTCACATGTCATCATCATCATCGTCACTGAAGTAATAGTTATACACATACTAACACAAAAGGAAAAAAAAAATCATACGTTGTCGCACAACAAAAAAAAAGTCAATGCAAGAGTTTACACCATTCGAAACAATGGAAAAGAATAAAATGCTGTAAACTCTATTAATTAAAACATTTACTCTAATATTAATCCTTTTAATATTTATGAAGGGACCGTCCGGGAAGATTAATACCGACCTGCAGAATTAGAATAAAACACGAATTAACAAAAAAATTATCTCTCATTACACAAGTGAATTGTCTACTGTTTTTTTTTTTCTGTCTCTCTGGTTTTTTACTATAAATCCAGTTCGAATGAAATCTAGGCACTCATTTCTCAAGCTCTAAACAAACCATCAATGCCAGCAGCATGTCTACGTTATTAATAATTATATTATGAAATGTGACATCATGTTATTTTATTCTACTAATATAGTAAACTACGCAACGCATTTCTCGATCTCGTAATAAACATAAGTATTTAGTCAGTGTGGTACTTACGTGGTGAGTAAGACCTTGACCTGGAACGGTCATAACGTCGACGCCTGTAATAAGGTGAGGGTGACCTGCGGTGACTGTATTTTGAGCCTCTGTATCCACCACCACCGTAATAGTCACTACAAAAAAAAAAAAAAGAAATTTAAGTTAATTAATCCCAATTTAGCGTAAACGCAAGGTCTTAAAGAGCGACTTACTCTCTGTCTCTATCTCTGCGTCGGTCCCATTTGTCACTGGGGAGGCTGAAAGTGAGAGATCCGTTACTTACAACAAAAACAGGGAAACGCATGTACTTGCAAAGCCGAGTTATACATCGACAGTATAAAATCCAATTCAATTCAATCTTGGGTTATTTTGGTGGGTACTTGATGCCTCCAAATCATATCTTGTGGATGACAATATTTAATTTTGATAGTCCCATCCGTGCATTAATTACAATAATTGCGTTTTGGAATTTATACTGCCTGACCATAACACTCATAATTATCTTATCTGGGTGCAATATGTATATCTTTGGATCTTCAAAAATGTACGTATTTATTTAATTAAAAAAAAAAACTATTTCAAATTTACCCGTTTGTCCCGTACATTTATTGATTAAATAACTTAAATGTCTTAGAATTAAAAAAAAAAAAAAATGTGCAGTACTGCCTTTGACAAAGTTTAAAGCTCGACAACTTCAACCTTATACTCCACTGCCGACAACAATACGATTATCTTGGCCAGCAGCTTACTGCTGAATCAATCGGGAATGCATTCGGGGGTTTGAGAAGGCACTCCGCAATTGACGTGGCCCCCCAACGAAATCAGAACGACTTACTACGTAGGTTTGCCCATGTAGATTCCGGGCGTGGGCGTGTGCGCCCTCTCTGTGATCGAATAGTCCACCCTGATACTTTTGCCGTTGATTTTTAAGCCCGTGCACTGCTCTTTCGCCACCTTAGCGTCCTCTGTGCTTTCGAAGTAAACAAACGAGAATCCCCGCGACCTGCCCGTCTGTAAACAAAAAAAAAAAAAAAACAAAAATCATACAAAAAAAGTCAAACAAGATATAAATTTCTACTTATTATAAATTTTGGAACAAGAAATATTTCTCAGAGTCACAAAATTTGAATTACTCAAAAGGTTAGTTTAAAACATGATGATGACATTCCGTTGTCTTGATGACAACGTTATGCAGTCGCAAGTAAAAAGTTATAAGCAGGGAAAAGAATTCGGCCCACTTAGTGTTAGTCTTAGAGTGGGCCGATTTCGTTTCCCTGGTTATGAGATTTTATTGCGAGAGAAAAATTACGTACTTTTGCATCGATGACTACTTGCACCCTTTCCACCGGTCCGTACTTTGAGAAAATGTGGTAGAGTTCGTTTTCAGTCGTGTAAACGCTGAGGCCGAACACGCCCAGGCAACGGGAGGGTTTCGGGTTGTCACGGGTGCCGAGGTGACGTCTGCGACTAGACATGGGGCTGTGTGAGTGAGATCGACGTCCGTATCCTCCTGAATGGGAGCGGCTGCGAGAGTATCGAGAGGACTTGTAACGTCTGTCTGAGCGAGAACGACTGCGAGACCTGCAACAGTAGAAAAAAAAAGAAACTAAAAAATACACCGCAGAGATACTCTGATAAGAATTACACAATTATGCTAAAACTAAAATGCGTTGCTACTTCCTTTAAAGTTCATTTTAAATGTCCTTCTTGTTCAAACCGTTTTCATTTTACATTTTAATGCAGAGAAATGCATTTTTAATCATTCTGTACCTGTGGATAACGTTCAAAGTGAGTTCGGAGAATTTAGTGTTAAGTTGTTTGGCTGCAATGAAAAACCTGAAGTTGTCAAGGTCATACAGACAACTTTTTTTTTTTTTTCTCTCCCAGAAAATTAACATTTTATCAGTGCACACCAAGCGTGTTTTCGTCTCATTTTAATCTCATATAATAACAGAGATGGATTTACACTGACTATGCACCGGTGCAACCGTTAGAAAACACTATAAAGCTGCTTTTCCTGCTTTGGAGATCTGGAGAGTTAGGTATTTGGGAATTACTGTCATTGGTCCACTTCCCTTACTGGCGTGGAGGCATTGGCCGAATCTCCAAAAAGCATGTTCAAGTTAGAGACCCTCTAATTCAAGTGATTTCAACTTTTCCTGTGCATTCGCGTTTCTTTTTACCTCAATCAGCTGTTTCTGTTAATTTGTCTTCACATTTCTTAACAATTTATGTCAAATGTCAAACACATGATATTTCGTACACCCTCTCTAATCGTCAATACCTCAATTCTTCAAATCTCCAAAGCAGGAAAAGCAGTGTAAGGCTGTGTTAACCTGACAGGTGGACCAACTGCTTCCCCCTAGATTGATTTGACCGTTATAATGCCTAACAATATGCTTAAGAACATCTGAAACGTAATCAATCTCCACTAAAAAAAAAAAAACTGATTCAATAATTCCCCAATTTGAGAAACCGAAGCATAAAGTTAACGCATCTTAAAAATTCTAAATGGAGATGAGGGTGTTATTATTTTAAGGTTAGTAAAAAAAAAAAAGAAACATCCGAACAAAACAACAAAAAAAAACACAAATTTAACCTCGTCCTTTGATTTCACCAACACAAAAATAGAATATTGTTTAATGATGAATAACAAGTTTGTGTAGAGACTAGACTAGAGACTGTAGATATCATTTCATTTTAAATATTTCATAGCATTCACAAATTTAATGAAACTTATTTTGAATTTTCCGCGCAGAAAGTGTCTGCGCATGATTTGAATTTGGTTGATAACATAAACATAAGCTGCCGGACACATACATTTACAGTTGAATTAAATAAGTCGGGAAATGTAAAAAATATATACGATTTTTAGTTTTTTCATAATGTGAAAATGATTTATTACTAGAGATCGGAATCACATATTTTGACGTCATCCTTAGGCGGCCCTTGTCATGATGCAGCTCTGCAGCAACGCTGCCAACCGTATGACTTGTTTTAGTAGTCAGTACTATGAACGATTTCTTCTTCAGAATCGTGTGGATGGGTGGGGGGATTTTGGATTTTGAGAACGGAGATGACATTCCTCTTTCATTTCCATTTAGTTATGTGCGATGAAACTCAAAAAGTGGCGATTTAAAAATTCTCAAGATGGCTATAATAAACTTCGAAATGAAATTGTCAGAAGAAAAGGAAAAAGGAAACAAGAGACAATCGAAACAGTTTGCAAGAAGATACAAGAAAAAAAAAGTTACACAACGAGAAACAAGAAAAAAACGAATTTTTTTTTGATAATCGAGAAACAAAACGGGAAAAAATTAAACTTCTTAGACCCGGTATTATAAACGCAAGTTAAATTTATTCTACAGTTTAATACCTTAGTTAGTAACCATTGTTTTTCAATTGTTACTAAGGCATTAAACTGTATAGTAAATTTATTTTACGTTTATAATACCGGATCTTAAGAAATTATAATTATTTAATTTATGAAAAATGATTTTTTTAGGAGTCGAGAAAAAGTAAAATAAAAATCCCCAATGGCTAAAACAGTGACGTCATACGCTCGCTTTTTGACATAACAGTAATTCGAAATTTACGGGAAAAAAAGAGCATAAAAGTTGAAATGTAGAATGTCAATTTTGAAATTTTAAAAACTAATAACAATAAAAAAAAATGAGATTACAATATATTTCATTGAAGGTGAAATATATCAAAAAAATATGTTTCAAGAAATTTTTACATCACTGATAGAGACCAATTAACAAAATTTGTTTCTGTATCACCTTGGTAACTACAGGTTTCTCATTGCAGCCAAACATTTTAATGTTTACGTTGCCATGGAAACTACAGGCTACACCTGTTCTCCAAACTTTGCACATGTTTTTTTTTCTTTTGTAATTTCCAGTTAATTACCTGGAGACATTAGCCGCTTTCCAATTACGAATTTCAGGCGTTTGAGATGATCTAAACTAATCTGATCCGAACTACTTTCGAGATTTTAATGGGAATGCTGCATAAGTCATACAATCATTGATATATGGGTAGTCATAAAAACAGGTGCGCAAGGTGACGGGAAAAAGTAAAAAAAGATCAGTTCAAGTGCGTTCCACGCCCTGAAATTGGAACATGTTGGATCAGTTTGGAGGAGCTCTGAGTAGCTAATTTTGGCAATTGGAAAGCGACTATCATTACAATAAGAAATGTTTTAAAAACGAACAGTTAAAATTGTCTTGGAATAAACGGAGCTGAGCATAATGTACAATGTATATGTCAGCACGGGATTCCAACGTTAATATCCCTGTATTTTCTAAGAAATTTTGTATGCAATTACAAAACTCTCCAAATGTTACAGGATACTACAGACGAGCTACATTTGAATTGTTGCGTACCTGTATCTACGACTGTCCCTCTCTTCCCTGCGACGTTCCCTGTCCCGATCGCCTTCTCGGTACGACATCTTTCTCGATCGGCTCGGACTCCTAAAACGCAAAAAACGCGCTCGAGTTCAGCGTCGAAAATCAAAATTCAAGCGATACGAACCTTGAGTAGCTTTTCTTGTTGTGATTTCGAGGTGATTCTTCGCGTCGGCCGTGAGGAGAGTGATCACGGTCGTTCATTTGCTTGTGCCCTGCAGGAGACCGGCTTCCCTAGAAACCAAACTATTTATTAAATTGATTTTTTGGACGACAAGTTTCTCAATTAATAAATACAAAGCGTCCGACCGTTAGTTTCTGCCCGCACGCGATCACAGCAAACCGGCAAGGGCAAGACCGGCGGCGCGGCCGGCGTACGCCACAAAAACCAACGGCCGAAGCGCGTCTATTTTTAACGCGCACGGCGAAAATAGAACGTGCTACTCACCTCCCTATCGCTCATAGTATGACAAAAAATGAATAGGAATTTAAGTATGGGATTTCTGCTGTGCGAAAATCCCGAGAACACGTGCAGGGACGCCGGACACTTACCACTAGGCAGCCGCCAACAATGGTGACTGAACGTGAATGCGAGCCAAGATGGCGGACGCGTGCTTCCTCTCCGGCGACGCTGATTGGTCGCCGTTCAAAATCCCGACAAACACGCAACGCTTCCGGTTTACGCGTTTTTTTTCTGTTCCTTACGCATTGTCAAAAAGAAAATTGCTCGTCATGAATTATTTCTACTAAAAAGGGTAAGTGCTAGATTTAATAATTGAAAGCCGTCCTATATTTAGATTTGAACGTGACCACAACAAACAACTTACACGTCTCACGCCCTACCATGTCAATTTTCCCGCCAATTATCCGCGTTGTTTGCGACGCGCTTTCATGAGATTGGTCGCGTTCAGATGATGAAGCGACTGAGTCACAGGACTGAGTTACAACACCAATTTTGCAAGGTTACTTGAAACATAGCAATGGGGTCTATTCTGTAACATTGATATGGACTTGATATTGCTGTTTCAAGTGACCTTGCAAAATTGGTATTCTGTAAATAATTCCTAACAAATTGCATTCCGTTTTGAGTGTGATATCGAGTTAATATGCGTCTCTCTTTAATTTGCGGTCGGCAATCGACGTGAATTATTATGAAATCGTAACAAATTCTCTTCAATTATTGAAGACCTTATCAATTGATATGCATATCAATGTTACTTGAAACATAGCAAATATCAAGTCCATATCAATGGGCGCGTTCAGCGGACGCTCAGCGTTTGAGTTGCTTACTTAGCAGTCGTTTGTGATTGGCTCACATTAAGATAATAGCCAATCATAAACGATTGCTGAGTAAGCAACCCAGACACTGAGCGTCTCTGAA
This sequence comes from Prosopocoilus inquinatus, assembly GCA_036172665.1. Taxonomy (NCBI): domain Eukaryota; kingdom Metazoa; phylum Arthropoda; class Insecta; order Coleoptera; family Lucanidae; genus Prosopocoilus; species Prosopocoilus inquinatus. The sequence continues at coordinate 71,896,441 of CM069870.1, read as the reverse complement.
CATGCCTAATGTTACTAAATAGACCCCATTGTCTGTAAAAATCTAGAAATCCTTAATTCGATTGCACTGGCTGCACTCGGACTATCTCCAATACTATTTTACCAGCCGAGTTCGGTAATATGCTCGATTTACTCTCTGATCGAAAGCATGAGGGAGAGCGACTGCGGTTCACTGTATATAAGAGTGAATAAAAGAAACGCTCCGAGCGATCTGAGCGTAGACGTGAACTCACCTACCATAAGGTTAAGACAAGATACAAACAGAATACACTGACAGCGTTTTTGATTCACTTGTACTGGCTGCACTAGGAGTTCTTGTATCTTCTTTTAACCTCATGTAATAAAACGAGATAAAGTTGCTTTGAATGCAGTGAACGCAAACGAATCGAAAGAGCTATGATAAAAAAAGGGTGCAACCAATCGAAAACGAACTTTGTTATAGCGAGTAAATAAATGAGAGTGTAATAAAAACCATCTGAGTAAACGAAATAGCTAGAAAAATCTACGTTGCCCTACATATGGCATACATAGCTCTACATTTGCTGCTGGTTTTAAGAAATTATTTTTTATGCTGGCCCTCTGGGAAATGTAATGTTGGCAACATTGTTCGCTAGATGTTTAGAACTACCGGTTGTCGTTGGAACTAACGCGGCTGTTTGATGACAGTGCTTTTCTAGATTTGCATGATGGCTGGTGCGATGTTATTTGAGCGAGCCCAATCCGTTTCCGATGCGAATCGGGACAAAGACGTGCAGTTTCTACACAAGATCAAGCGCGGCGAGGAGGACGACGAAAACGATGAGGACATAAAATCGAAAGAGCAAGACATCCTCAACCTGGGAGAGAAGTACAAGAAAGAGGGTAAGGCCAAGGAACTCGCGGACCTCATCAAGGCGACCAGGCCGTTCCTCAGCCTCATAAGCAAGGCGAAGGCGGCCAAGCTGGTGAGATCTCTCGTAGACTTTTTCTTGGACTTGGAGGCGGGCATAGGAATCGAAGTGCAATTGTGTAAAGAATGTATCGAATGGGCGAAGGAGGAACGAAGGACTTTCCTGCGCCAGTCCCTGGAAGCCAGGCTGGTCGCGCTCTATTTCGACACGGGCATGTTCGCGGAGGCGCTGCAGTTAGGTTCGACCCTACTGAAAGAACTGAAGAAACTGGACGACAAAAACCTGCTAGTCGAAGTACAACTGTTAGAAAGCAAAACGTATCACGCCCTCAGCAATCTGCAGAAGGCCCGTGCCGCTCTTACCTCGGCGAGGACGACGGCCAACGCCATTTACTGTCCACCGAAAATGCAAGCGTCTCTGGATTTGCAATCGGGGATTTTACACGCCGCCGACGAGAAAGATTTCAAGACGGCGTATTCGTATTTTTACGAGGCGTTCGAGGGTTTTGATAGCGTCGAATCTCCCAAAGCCTTGACGGCTCTTAAGTACATGTTGCTGTCGAAAATCATGCTCAATAATCCTGAAGATGTGCAGCAGATCGTGAGCGGCAAACTCGCCATTAAGTATGCAGGGAAAGACATCGACGCAATGAAAAGCGTAGCGCACGCTTCGCATAAGAGATCTTTGGCCGATTTTCAGTTGGCCGTCAAGCAGTTCAAACACGAATTGGAAGACGACGTCATAGTAAGAGCGCATCTGGGCACCCTCTATGATAACATGCTAGAGCAGAATCTTTGTCGCATAATCGAGCCTTATTCTAGAGTAGAAGTAGATTACATAGCAAAGACAATTAAGCTTCCCATGCCGCAGGTAGAGAAGAAACTTTCGCAGATGATTCTGGATGCCAAATTCCACGGAATTTTGGACCAAGGTGAAGGTGAGTGTCCTAATTTTGCTTTGCTTCATTAATTTTAATGCTGCATTAATAACGTTATGTTAATTTGCATTTCCATGCAGAAAAAGACATTCTGAACGGGGGGAAATTAGTGCCGCCATCTACGCGAAAGTCGTTTCACTATAGTGTTAAAGGCGCCAAATTCAAATTTGACCGTACGTGACGACGCGACGTTTTTTTATTTAGACGAGACGACTCAAAATAAAATAGTCCACTCTGTTTTGTCAACAAAACAACTAAGTCTTAATACCTTCGGGAAAAAATTAAATAAAGTGGTTGCCTTCGACATTGCTAATAATAAAACCTGTTATTCCAAAAAATCACTGTAAACATTAGTCAGAGTCGCTTCGTTCATAAATAGCTCTCTGCAAAGACGGTACACGCATTGAAATTAGGAAACTTCTGGCAATCACTGGCTGTTGTAAATTGTAGATGATAAATAAAATCTGGAATTTAGCCCTGCCCAAGGTAGATGGTGAATTTGTAAATTTAATATATATGTAAAGTACGTATGGAGGCCCCTTTAGACCATGCTTATCTTGCGAGGTGAAAAGAAAATAAGAACACTTTGAGAGTATAATCAAAGACGTTATTAGCGTTTCATAAGAAGTTGACATTTCTGTGCTGCTAATTTTGAATGCTGCGAATAATTCCTTATAAAATCTTAATAGTTATTTTCGACATTTGCTTGGCGGACAATAGGATATTTATCGGAATTTTTTTAATTCCTGGTATTGAAACTCACGTTCCGATTGGCATTGACGACCAAAATGTAATGTTCGTGACTGTACACTACGCATACTAATTGCGTTACTTTACAGTTTTTTCATTTGCGTTCATTATTTCAATTATTCGGAATATTTCCTTTAATAATCATTTATTTCATTTATTATTATTAACTTTGAAAGTACATAATTTAATAGGTTTCTGCATTAATTTTGAATGAAACCCCTTGCACCAATACCTACTGACTAGGGTTTCTGATTTTCCAGGTTTTTTTGACTTGACTTGACCGAGAATTGGTAATGCGAAAACCACGATCCCAGAAATCTCGGGATCTCGAGAGATTTTACTTTTTCAAATATTTTATTATATCTTCTAGAAAAATTACGGAAATCGCTTTTTTACTAAATATCTCAGTCATGATTATGGATTAAAACATTGTTTGGAAGTGCAATAAAAACAAAATAGTTTTAAATCCCTTGTAGCCTTTCATATAAGGATCTCAACCTTAACAATGTCAGTTTTTTTTTTTACTTTTAATCTTACACCGTTTCCTACTGACTGCACTAGTGTGCACTGAGTGTATTTCCATCTTGGTTCAGCTTTATGTAATATAAAACTAGATGGAGATACACTCAGCACACACTGGTGCAGCCAGCGGAAAACACTGTTAACTAATGTAATCCTCGTATCAGCAGAAATCGTTCACGGGAATTCCCGAGACAGAAAATTTTCTGAAATAAAAGAAGAAGAAAAAATGGAGAATTGTTTGGAATATTGAAAAGAAATTGGGAAAATTGTGTAAACTAAGTGAATTGTGGAAAAGTTCATCATCACACAATTCAACGAAAATCTTTTTCTTATCGTCGTTAGTATAGGCAACCACACGAACGACCGTATTCGTTTGGTCGCCTATACTACAGCTTCTCATTTTTTTGGAAAAAGTTTTGGTTTTTTTTATTTTTTAAACAAACATGCTATTAGAATTAAATGTTTATAATCTTTAACAATAATCTAATGGTTTTCTCTGCTAATATATGTGAAAAATTAAAAAAAAAAAAATATATTTGTTATGAAATCAGGAAGAAAGAAATAAAGTAGGAAGTTGAGAGTATTAACAAAAAAAAAAAAAAAGAAATGAGGTTCATAGTGAATAAAGATATTAAAATATATATAACCAAGTCAAATATTTTTTTTTAAATAATATTTTTGACCTTGTTATATGTGAAAAGCTAGTATTAAATGAGTGTGCATTCATCACATTGTATTTTCTTCTGTTTCTTTTTCGTTGCAGGTGTTCTTATAGTTTTCGAGGAAACTCCCGTAGACAAAACGTACGAAATGGCATTAGAAACGATACAGAGTATGAGCAAAGTGGTGGACACGCTATATCAGAAAGCTAAGAAACTGTCATAGGTTTTAACCGTAGCCTAAATTATTAATTCTCTTCGATTTAAAAATTAAATAATGCGCAGACTGTATTTTTCCTACTTTAAAAAAAAAAACTTACTTTTCGATTCACCACCTCCACCCAATCGTTGTTTCCTTTTCCTTTTTTTTTTTTTTCAAACAATAAGACCTCTCTCCTCCCCATTCTCGCTCCTCCACCCCCCACCCCCCCGAACCGTTTTAATTAACAGTAATTTGATTGATGTATATATGGAAAATAACATAATAGGATTTTTTTGGGTTATTAACCTCTTGTGAACTAAAATTTAAATAAAATAAAATTGTTTATATGAAGCGCTCTTTTTTATATTTGTGTCTTTGTCAAGTAAAACGAAGAGTTTCTTCAGATAATCAAGCTTGAGGAGGTTTTTTTTTCCTTTTATTATTACAAGTTTTCTTCTTATTCGATCTTTTAAACTCGAAGTCCTTCTTCGACGGCTTGAACATCCCGGGCATGACTCTGCTGGCGCGGTGCCGGGGTAAAATCAAATTCACGTCCACGGGGCACCAACTCCGCTGCAACCTCGGATCTACTTTGAAGTTGCCTTCGCTGAATTCCGCATGTAAATCGAACAGGGGCGAAGCGCTGCAAGAGAGAATAAACAAAAAAAAAAGTGATTTCATATTAATTAAAGCTCCGAGCACTCACGTTTGCTTCGCTTCTTTTAAAAGCGACACGAAAGGACCGTACTTGGGGAGGTGTAACAGCAGGTAATTCCCCGGGTCGTGCTTCGTCAGTTCCAGGAACGTTTTGTATAAAACCCCCAAGCCCAAACGTGGCTTGTACTCGTGGTGGACCTGCGCTTCGTTGTTAATTTTTTGCAAGTTGCAGCGCTCGATGAGTATCACCTCGCCCGTCTTGAAATGTGTGCGGACTACAAAAATAATTTAATAATTTAAAGGCAATTTAATTAATTAATCAATACCTCTGCACAGTTGAGAACAGGGTTTTGTGTAAACGGAAGTCCATTCTTTGACGAGCTCGGTTTTCGTCGGGATGCTGCCCCCGAACTGGAGCTGGTACTCCAGTTTCGGTGAGATGGTCAGCGGTTGAAGCATGCCACTGTCACTCACCTAAGTGTCGAAAGTGTGTAAGTGACGGAAACATCCCGAGGAGGGAATTATTACGTACCTCGCAACCGTCGAGCTTGCTTCTTATCAATACTTTAACTTCCTTGAGCTTGTGTCTCATTTTATTTAAAGTGTTTTGCTCTTCCTGTTGTTGTAAATTCCAGATTCGATAGGAGACGTTGTGGTATCCACCGTGTTCATTATTTACACTTGTTTCTTCCGCAATTCCAGGAGCGCCTGCTTGGCCAGTATTCGGAACAACAGTTTTTGATATTGAGATTGGGACTTCTGCGTTTTGGAAACTAGAAATCATTGCGTCCTTTTAATAGTTGCAACAGAAAAATAACGTAGGGCCACCTGAAGGCTTTGACGCTGCAAAAGTTCGCTTTCAACAACTTCTTCACACAGTACTCGTGTAAATCCTCTGTGTTCGGCTCCGGCTTACGCAATGGTTTGTCCAAGTACACGGTCTTAGGTGCCGTGGACTCGCCTGAAAAACACGCAGACGAAAAAACGAGATTGAAAATTAAATTAAGAGGAGCAACGCACCTTCCCTTCCTGGGGGTGCTTTGATAATAATCGGAATGCACCAGGTGCAGTTTAAATTGGTGAAATCCATCAGCTTCTTCAGGGTGCTCGATGACATAACTACGTCTGCCCTGTTCATTTTTAAGAGCTCGTCGATGTTCGCGTCTCTGCTAACTGAAATGCATAAATAAAAATGTTTTGAATAAAAAATTCGTCGAAGGAGAAGCCTTTCAGTCACTATAAAAGAAAAAAATCATGGTGACTCGCGGCTTAATTACGTATCTTTCGACGAATTTCTATTCAAAATTTAAATAGTTAATAATAGCTTTGTTTCAACTGCTTGAGAAATAGTTCACTGTACGATCACGAGCATGCGCATTAAACAAAAGTACATGCGCAGTAAACAAAATGACACACGATTTGTTTACTGCGCATGCTCGTGATCGTACAATGAACGGTTTCTCGAGCAGTTGGAACAAAGCTATTATCATGGATAGATAAATCTCTGATATTAAATAAAAATGTTTTGTTAAAAAGTTACCGGTAGGTGGATCGTACCAGGTAATTGCGAATTAAAAGTCGGTTCCTTGCGTTCTTGCAACAAGTTCGCATCCAGGGTGTAACTGTGCATCAAGCTTGGCGGATTAAACTTTGCCACCGTACCCTACGAGGTGAACAAAAAAGCGGTCACTAAAATATTACGATCAAATGAAACATTGAATGAAGTGGGGCCTAGTTTTTTGTGTGTTTGTGTGTGTCACTTTGATTGATAAAATATAAATGTTTGTGATTTATTAAAAAAGTTGTTTTTTTTTCCAATGATTATTTTAATTTCGGTTAAATTATGCGGTGGTAAAAATTGTGTCCTTTTGTCGCTTGAACTGTCATAAAGATGGATTATTCCCAGTGATGTAAAAACTTCATAAATCATATATATATTTTTTTTTAATATTTCACTTTCAATGAAATGTATGGTAATCTAATTTTTTTATTGTCATTAATTTTTAAAATTTCAAAATTGACATTTAACATATCAACTTTCATGCTCCGTGTACGGTGAGATCAAAAATGTGAGCGAGGACGAATGTGTTTCATTGCATGCAAGAGTGAGAAAAACAAATGGAAGATTAGGCAGAGAATCATCAACTCTTCGATTCCAAACAATAGAAATCAATTTTTTCCAAGTCTAGACTTGGTTCTGTTTGTCAATTGTCTCTTTGTCTACCTATCAGAAATCACCTACCATCGTCAAATAATTCTAAATTCAAATTTCCGCCCATTTCCAATAAATAGAGATCGGAACTACATATTTCGACGTCATCAATAAGAGTTTTTAATTAAGCCGTGTTATATCTATCAAAATTTATACAAAATTTTGTACAAAATGAGAGAGACAGACCACCACTGTTAAAGGTCATTGGTTGAATCGATGCTTCTTTTTGACAGATGTAAAACGGCTCTGACGTAATCCTTTCCGGAATAATCCGGGAGGGGGAACAACGTCTTACAATTGATTTGAGGCAATTCCTCATAATGGGACAAGGTACTGCCAACTCACCACGTTTCAAATTCGATTCTTTTGTAGAAAAAAAAAATTGTATAGCGAGATTATTAAATAGAAAAAAACGTTTGTTTTTTTTTCAATTTATTTATTGTTTTGTTTTTATTTTATGAATGCAATGCGATCTTTTCATCTTTTTCATCAATTACAAGGAATATCTCGCAGCGGTTTTGTTGTTAATCAATTCACTCTTTTTGTTTATTATGATCGCTGTTTGTCGTAAAATATTATGCGATAGTCATTTGTTTCTATTTCTCTTATCTTCTCGTTTTTTTTCCTTTGTTTTTTTTTTGCTTCTCTTTTCTCTTTTTTTTCAATTCCCACTCCCATTACATTTATCATCTATTTCTCATATATTTTCAAACTGAATAATTAAAAACTTTCTACGCTCTGTAAATCGTTGCAAACGTCTTTTTCTTTCGTTGCTTTTGTATTATGGTTGTGATTTGTCTTTCTTTGCGTGCTCTTTTTTTGTAAATTTCGAATTACAGTCGTGTCTTACATGTGTAAACTTTTTTAATGTAATAATTCGTCGTTAGGAATTTTTAATTAATTTTTTCTCGACTGTTAAAAAGTTCCTCATGCTTTTGTTTCCATAAATTAAATAATTATGATTTCTTCGGAAATTCTAGTTTTTTCCGTTTCGCTTTTGTCTCTCGTTTATCAAAAATATTTTCACTTTCTTCTGATTTCTGTTGGTGTATCATTTGAGTTTTATCACGCACGACTAAATGTAAAAGGAAGAGAAATTTTATTTTCGTTTTCAAAATCCAAAACCCACTCCGAGAATAAACACGATTCTAAAGATTGAAGATGAAAACGTATGTACATAGTGCCAATTACTGAAATAATCATACGGTTGGCAACATTGCTGCAACATGACGAGCGCCACCCAATGATGACGTCAAAATATGTGAGTCCGATCTCTGCTAATAAATCAGTGTCACACTATGAAAAAGATCAAGAGAATCATGTACGTTTTTGTTTTGATACTTTCCTATTCAGTTTATGTTCATTGCGACCGTTGTCACGCTTCTGTTACCAACCATCCAGATCCAAATCATACGCAGGCAGTTTCTGCGCGGCAAATTTAAAATAAGTTTCATGAAATTTCTGAATGTTACGAAATATTTCAACGAAATGAAATTTATGTGAAATATTTCACTTGAAATGTTTCGGCTTTACAACACTAATTATTTCTACCATCTGGCAATACGGGAGAGACTATATTGTCAGAAATAGGAACGGCTAAAGAGATTTTCTTTTTAGATTAAGCTGTAGGAAACATTAAAACTCACTCTATTTACTTCACTGTAACGGATAGAAGTTTCGTGTGACGTCACGAGTTCTTTTTGCGAGGAGATGATATATCAGTTTTACCAACCTTGGATCTACCGAAATTTTTCAGAACTTTTTCCCGAAAAATATGCTAAGTCGGTTGGCAGCACTGATTTGAGGGGACATGACCACCCTGTTTTTCAAGTTAACACAGTTACTATCATCATCTTTCTCTAGTAAAAATGATACAGTGTGTGATTTTGGGGTCCCACTTGGGATGACTTTTCATGTGACTATAAGAAAAAGATAGTACCAACTCTAGCACATTTGCCAAGTGCAGCATCTCTATCGGTACATCACCGTCACTGTAGGAGTACGCCAACATTTCAGCATCCGCATAAAACTGCGCGTAATCCAAACGACGAGCCAAGTCCCGCCTCCAAGCACGCTCGCCATACTCTGCATACTTGCGATTCCCCGGGGACACTTTTGATTGTGCAACATCGAAATGTCGTTTTGCATATTCCAAAAAAAACGCGTTTTCATCCACGATCGCTCGCTTCAAATCCTGTGAAACACTGATATGACTATAATGAAACGTAATTAAACGTTTCTTACGTTATACAAACGCATGTTCTTCTGGTCGGTTAACGTGTGAGCAGTCTTTCCCGATTGTAACACCTCGAGAGCGCTCAAACACATCTGCTGCTGCCTCAAAGATAATCTGGATTTTCTCTTGCAAGCGAACGTGTAGTTCATGCCCGGAATCGTAACTTTAGCAGCTTTAGGAGCTTTCCTCGTGGATTTGGAAGCGGCGACTTCACCTCCTCCGCGCTTGGCGATCTTCACGGCCCCGATTAAGTGTGCGAAGACGTACGACTCGGCGACTCTAGCTTCAGGTATGAACTCGGGGCCGTGCTCCAACTCGTGCGGCCCAGAAATGGTCCTTAAGAAGGAAAATGTTAATGAATCTCGTTTTTAATAGAAGTAAAGCGTCTTGCTTGCCATTTCATCTTTAAGAAGTCTTCCATTACAGGTGAGAACCAATAAATGTGGAATATACAAACAAGCTTTTAGGTTATGGGCACGTTATGGGGTTATGTGTATCCAGTGTTGCCAACCAATTCGATTAATACATTTTCTCGCAGCAATTCCTCGCTTAGCGACGAATTGCACGCAATTTTGTGTTCACTCTATGCAATAGTGTATGCAATTTCACACATGCGATGAATTGCATGTGTTTAGGACAGGTTCTGATTTAGTGCTATTTGAACACATGCAATTCTAGTAACTTTACTCGTACCAACTTTTAAAAATAATTGGCCGAGTTAAGTGAGCGGTTAAATTACAAAGAATCGTTAAGTCAACGATCCGACTGAACCGTTCGACCAATCAGCAATTGAGGGAAGTGATCACGTGATTTGGTCTGACCATTTCGACCGTTCAATTACCGCAGCCATTGTTTTCTTCCTTTGGTAAACGCTAGCTGCGTTCGGCAACGCGATCTTTTTCGTCAATTACCTCTGAATTGTTCGGTTTATTCACTCTAACATACAGTGAAACGCAGTCGCTCTCCCTCACACTTTTGATCAGAGAGTAAATTGAGCGCATTGTCGAACTCAGTTGCTGTAGAATTTGTTATTACGGGAAAATTTTGCTGGAACAAAGATGTGACACTAGATTTAATCGATTTGTATAATAATTATCCAATGTATTGTCAATTGTATTCTCCCAATGAATAGCTATGAATAGAAGTAGTATGTTTGGGAGTATGCAAAGTTAAAAACATAGAAATCAGTATAACCTATAACCTGTAGATTTGTTTACATTTCCCACAGTACAGTGCCGTCGGCGTAACATCACAGCGCACGACACAAAAGGGCATCATTTCTTTACCTATGGGTCGCGACTCCTATAATCTAATGAGAAAATCTGTAGAAAATATCCATATACAAAGTTCACACTGTATAATACATAGTAAATATATATCTTTCGCACGGGCATCACCAATGAAATTTGATTTAGCCGATTTCAATGCGCAAAACATACGTAACGCTGGTAACACTGTGTATATCACTCCATCTAGCGATAGAATCGGAATTTACTGCATTTGAGCATTTGACAAGTGGCACATTGACATTTAAATTTTAAAAACTAATTATTTAATATCTTATTTATTTTTATTAATATTCCCATTTGAATATAAAAACAATAAATTTAATCATGCTGTCGTCAATGGTGAAAGAACACAATGCGAAGCAGGCTGCGGCAAAGGAAATTCAGGGTTAGTGGAGGCTCGTTGAATGTTTCTTGATAATCCTGCATTTGCATTCCAGAGGCGAAAAGAAAGGAAGCCTGCGTTGCAGCCAGCGACTTGACACAGGCTCTAGTCGATCATCTCAATGTCGGGTGAGCTTGCGCCTCAATGAAAGAAACATTTAAAATGTTCTCGTTCTCTCTTCTTTGATTTTTGTTTTTGTTTAATGTAGTCCGTGCGCTCTTGCAGAGTTGCTCAAGCTTACCTTAATCAGAAGCGGTTGGACGCAGAGGCGAAGCAGTTACACGTCAGCGCGACCAACTTCTCGAAACAAACTCAACAGTGGCTGAACATAGTGGAGACGTTTAGCAGTGCGCTGAAGGAATTGGGGGACGTCGAGAACTGGGCGAAAACGATCGAAGGAGACGTACGCTTGATAACGAACGCCTTGGAAAATGTTTACAAAAATTCCCAAGACACGCAATCACAGTGACTTAACATTTATTAAGCATTTTCTTGTTACTAAATACCTGATTTTATTATTATATCGTTAAGTACGCTTATGCTAGAGTTGGATTTCATTCCATCGTATTTTCAACACTTTTTAGAACGGGTTTTGGCCCCCAAAGCCAAGTAATAACAGAAATTCAGAAATGTTTTTAATTGTTATTATGTTGTGGAAACCATATTTGTTTAAGAATGTTGATGATTGGCAATTTGTAAATGTGTATGAAAGTATTAGTGTCGTTTGAAAGTGTGAACACGTCAATAGAGAAATTAATTAAAACACGTAAGTGGTGAAATTCTTCTTGGATACAAATCTGAGAAAGTATAAAATTGATTGATGCCTAGTAAGTCGAACCCCCTTAAGAAAGTCTTGAATGTAAAACGTATTTTGTGTACGACGAAATGTAATTGGAAGCAAACAGTCACAACAAACGGAATTGAGTGATGTGATAAATTATCATTGTAGATAGCCGAAGACAATTGTGTCTTATCATCAACGCTAACGTGTCCTTACAAACTATTGTTTACAGAAATGCTTTCGCACAGACCTTCACCTATTCATTTGCAATTTCGTTTTTAATGTGTGGGGGCACATGTAAAAAATGAAGGCGACCTCCTTCAACCCAAGTAAAAATAGCTAGGTACCCCTCAGTTAACGCAAATAAATAGTAAAATCGTGGCGATGACAATTTCTCTTTTTAAGTTTATTCCAGTCAACGCCGGGAGGTCTTAGTGCGCACGTTTCTTGACTAAAAATAACGAAAGATTGTTTGCATACAAATATACCGAAAATAACGGGTGATCAAAACCTATAATCGGTAATATCATAACATGACCGAGTTGTGGAAGACTGAATTTTATGCATCGGTTTCGTGATAGCTCATTTGGATTGGGCTTTCTGCGTATTTATTATCTATAAGATGGGAAAATGATAATATCATTGTTTGTATTACTGTCAATTTTGTAATTATTCACAACGCCATTGACCCTGGGCCGCGTTCATAAAGTACCATCGCGGTTGGAAATACTAGCACAAAGCTGGGTTGCGTTCAAAAACTGTAACGGCAGAGCACTTTGCTCATTTAAAACGAAAAGCAAAATATACAAAATCACTTGCACGAGAGAGAAAGTATATTACCCAGAGCGCGTTCTTCTCAGTTCCTGAACGAGGCCCAGCCGAAGAATTGAAGCAAGTGCTGCACTTTGAACTCTTTTGTTCAAAGTTGAATGAAATGAAAGTTTTATGTCATGGTGATACTTATTTCTCTGATTCATCGAATATTGCTCGCATGATGACACCATCATTTTATTTATATAAAAGCACAATCGCTTTTTATTTTGCGCATAAACATGACGTGTTTCAGGTATGTAATATAAATTTCCAGGGAAAAATGAAAATCCATATTAATAAGCAAAAATTGCGAAGTGCCTGACATCTAGCGAAAGTTTAGTGAAGGTCCCTAAAATAAGGAAAACATTGGAATTACGTATGGTTAAGTTGTAAAAAAAACATTAAATTAAAAAATTAAATATTTGTTTGTGTCTCAGATTAAATAAAAGAGGGAATGAAGAATTAGCGAGGCACCGCGAACGTCCTATAGGTATGAGCATTATAACGGCTAGTTTGTTGTATTTTGACTTTGAATAACAAATTTTCGACTGCGTGTTTTTTTTTATCTAGAGATAATATTATAATTATTAAATTTAGAACCAGAGATTTGTTCCGAACGTACAATCTTATCATTTATTTCAAGCAATTGTCAATTTTGTTACCAAATTTTTAATTAGGACACTGTTACCGGTTGTATTTTTCACAAGGCAACGCCGCCAGTGGTCTTTTAATTTGTGAACAAATTATAATTCCAACAGATATTGGATTTTCTTCAAATTTTCAAATCACTGTCTACAACCATCACAGCAAAATGTCGAATTAAAGAACAGCACCATACGGTCATTTACCATTACATCTGCTTGCATTTGATTGATCGACTCGACATAAGGTGCTTTCTTTCGCTTAAAAGTTTGAATCCTGTTTCTAATAGTTTTGACTTGAGTTTCGTAGTAGTCGCAAAAAAACACCTGACTTGAATTTTTGATTGACAGTTCATTTGTAAATAACCATAATTCAATTCAAACAAGTTTTAAAAATAGAGAGATTCAAAGAAAGAAAGTCTGTTTTTGAACAAAACACGTTTGGATCACGATTTTCTGAGCGAAAGAAAGCACCTATAGCGGATCTTAATATGACGAATTTTTTCTGATCACCCGCTATAGTATATGCAACTTGACGTTTCGGAATGCAATCAGCTGTTTGCCTTTCGAAAATCAAATTGCGTTGTGGTTGCGTTGCGAGACGTCAATTGAAGCACTCTTTGGAACACAAAGCAATAAGAAATAACTGGAAATAGAAAAATGCGGTGGAGAAAAACCGATTATCGGCGATGCGTTACCGGAAAATGAATAAAGTTTGCGCATCCCACATCCTTTCGTGACAAACGCCGAAAGGTGACATTGTTCGGCTATTAATTAAATATGTAGTAAAGTAAATAGTGTGTGTGTGATTCATTGATGTTAGTCATGCAAATGAGGCGATTGCGAACTTTTTTTTTTTTTTCTTCGACCTGAGACAGATAAATATTATTGTTAAGAGCGAGTAACGAGTACGAGTTTCCCATTCCCACAGAGGCGGCGATTTTCAAGGGAAACGTCGCCGATTTGCGCCTGCGCGCTCGTCTGTTGCTTTGAGTTGGTCGCCATATGCATTCGCCTTCGAGAGATAGCAAGGAAAGATATAAGAGGCGGTCGAGAGAAAGTTTTCTTCCTGATCAATCACACGCGAAAATTCCGGACGTGCGTCGTGCGCTTTTCAATTCGAGGCGTTCCAGGGCGGGTGACGTGATGTGAAACGGCCGAAAGCCGCCCGCGCATCTATTTATTATTTATTTTAGGTGAGTATACGTTGACAACCTACATCTCGTCGACGAATAACATTAAAAACGTTTCACATTCACACCACGACGATAAAAACACTGTTGCTCTTTCGCGTTTGTATTTGTGGCCTTGAGTTCTTTTTTTTTTTTTGAATCTTCGGCAATGAGTAAATTAACGAGGGTGTTCGGTGCTGATTCTGATTGCAGTTGTACAAATTGAAAAATGCCCGGTCCACCGCCGCCGCCACCTCCAGGGGGTCCGCCGCCTCCGCCAGCGTTTATGCCACCGCCTCCAAGTAAAGGCGGAGCAAACGAGCGTTCCGCACTTCTAAACCAAATTCAGAAGGGGACGAAACTGAAGAAGGCCGTGACGGTTGATAAAAGCGGACCTTACATACCAGGTCAGTAACTTTATGTCAATGCAGTTTCAAAATGATTGAACAATGACTGATTTATTAATAACTAATGAGTTGAAAATTTGTTTTTATTTTGCAACCGTGTAAAGGTAAACGGGGCAAACCACGGTCGGTTTAACTGTGACAGTTAAAACGTTTTGGTCTTGTGTTTTGGACCAATTCCTTGCGATTGTGACAAGTGAATAGGTTTGCCAACTTTGGAAGACTTGAGCACTCCAAATTTAATCTCAATTATCGCCCGAATCGCCGAAATTTCCATTTCATTTTTACACTAGGGCCTTTCTATCTAAAAATTAATTCGGTTTACAAAGAGTAAGTACCGGAAATAAGTTTTAGGTAACGAGGTCTAAAAATTTCGAATTTCGAAAACTTGTTTCCTCTTTTACTTTACAAAGAAATCAAAAAAAGAAATTTTTATCTCAATGGTAGGTATTAGGGATGACGACGGGTATCTGGATACCCGGGTACCCGTTTATTTAAATAGTCCCCGGTTCCATTTTATGAATAGCCGTTACCCGATCCTCAGTATTAGGTAAAGTAACCTACAGCCAAGTCAGTGTTGCCAACTTAGGGAAAAAAGTTATTTAATCTAGAGATAATTTCAAACAAAAGGGAAAAAAGGAAAACTCATTAAATTTTTAACTTCTTGGGAACAAAAGGCAATCACTACATTTTGCAAGAATAAAGAAAGCAAACAATTAGAAAAAAACAAGAACATTTTTGAAGACCCAGAAAGACAATCGAAGTGAAAAAATTTAAATTTCCAAAGAAATTATAATAATTATTTGATTTTTTAAAAATTGGAAATCATTTTAAGAAAATGAAAAGCATTTTTGACAATCGAGAAAACCAATACAAATTAAAAAAAATCCTGACCTAAAGTAACAAAAACAAATGACGATCATACATGTACAGGGTATCCCAAACCTGTGGAAAAGTCCAAAAATGCCCCTTTAAATTCATTTAATCAAGAAAAGGTCTTAACAAAAGTTGTATAAGTTTCTATTTCGCATAATTTAAAATTATTTTTTAATATACGGGTCGTTTATTTAATAAAATCAAAAGCGTGTGCAAAAGACTATCGAATTTTGTTGGCTTGGCTTTGGTTTGTTTTCGTCCCTTTCGTTTTTTTCTATTCCGATGAAGAAAGAAAATGTGCAGAGGACGATTGGATCTTGTTCGAATGTCAGTGATGCCACCAGATGGTGTGAGTCACGTCATATATCTCCGCACAACCGCACAAATTTCCCCAAGACAAGTGTGAAGCAAACTCTCACTTGCCGGTCTTCTCGTAATATTTAAAAAAAAAAGTTGGACAATCGACATTTATATATTTAGAATGCGTGCTCTAAAGACATGACGGGAACTGTATTACCGATAATCTGTATTTTTTCTAGAGTACATATATGGTGCTTTCTTTCGCTCACAAATCGTGATCCAAACGTGTTTTGATTCAAAAACAGACATTTTTTTTTCTTCGAATATCTCTTTTTAATTTTTTTTGTATTGAATTATGGTTATTTACAGATGAACTGTCAATCAAAAATTGAAGTCACGTGTTTTGTTGCAACAACTACGAAATTCAGGTCCAAACTATTCGAAACACGATTCAAACTTTTAAGCAAAAGAAAGCTATTATAGTCGTACAATTTTGGTCGTTATTATCAATCAAAACGTCAGTTTTAATTCCAGAAATTAAAAAGGGGAGGAAGTTCTTCTTTGATATTAATTACTAAAACCAGACGGATTTTTCTTTGTATAAAACAGAAAGCGTTGTGCAAACATAAATTTATTTACTTTGGAAACACGAACTGCAATTTTTATGTACTTATAAGAGAGTTCAGCAAGTAAGCAAAGAAACCGTACTTAAATATGCAAAATATTGAAAATAATGTTAAGACACTCTTCGTCTTTATTAACAAATATTACAAATGATTAAACAAATACATACGTATAAACAAATTGTGCGTTGGAGCGGCGTTAATGCGCTTGCGTCCATTACATTGTGTTCGCCAGTAGGTGTCGTTATTGCTGCTTCACCCGCGAACTAATGGCGCGAAATTTGAAATTGTCGTTAACAATGTTAACAAAAAGAATGACTTAATAACAGCAGGAACAGGATTTTATCAAATTAGTCAATCGAATCATATTGAGGCACAAATAAAGCGTGTTTCACAAGTAACTGTACTGAATTAGGAGTAGACTTTGAAACAAAAATAATTAATTTAAATTTATTAATAATAGTGTACAGGAACTGCAAAGTAATTTAATTGTATTACTTATAAGTAACTGCCGAAAATAATAATTGTTAATCGGCGATGCCGGAGAGTATTTTTTATTGCCTTGATTAATCACAAGCATTTTTTTTTAACGTCCAAAACACCTCTGCCTCTCGTCGTCAAATTTGTTGCTGTTTATGAAATGCATGAATTATTCTTGCAGTTACATAAATTGACGCTTATTAGGATGTTTCAGTAAACACACTAAACGACATGATAATTAATCAACCTTGTTCGTGTCGTGAATTTTACGGAGCGGATTAGCGCAATGTTTAATGAGTTTGCACGTCACTTTTAATTAATAAATAATCAGAGTGAAAACTAGGTGCTAAAAATTGCATCGAGACAGTGACTTACATTCATATTAGATGACATGAAAAGCAGCCGATTGTTCTTCTAATCCCGATATTTTATTTACTGAAGAGTGAATTCATTTCACTTCACCTCAACTCAACAATTTTTTTCTTCGTTATGAAAAAAAAAAGAAATGTACAAAGTTGAGTCATTTTTGCTTGACTTGGCACTACCTCGATTCTCTCTTATCCATCTTTACATGTAATTAATAATTACTATGTATTTCTTCCATTTTTAAAATGCTCTGCATATTAAAAGTTCTACCTTTAAAGGTGTTTGAATTAAAAAAAAAAATATGTCGAAGAGAAAATGTAGTCTGACACTGACAGTATATATTTCTTCCTGCCTGTTCAGAATGTGTTTTATTATTATTATTGTTATTTTTAAGGTAAAGCAAATCAAAGTGCGAGCAATCACAACACAAGTATCGGCAATAATGGTGGTGGTGGAGGAGGAGGAAGAGGTACATCTGCTGCCCCTCCCGTGGCCAACGGTTTGGGTTTAGGAGCACTGTTTCAAGACGGCATCCCCAAGTTAAAGGCCACGGGGAAAAACTTGGGTGAGTTCTCCTGATAAGTGACGGTGAGCCCAGATAAGATACCATGACACACAGATAGATAATCTGAAATGTACGGAGAGTAATTAACCAAAATTTATCAGCGTGCTTGTTTTTAGCACAAGTTTTATCTGAGCTGGAGATTATGGCAACGCAAACAGGTGGAGAGTAATTTATTCACATTTAGACAAAGCACTTTTTTTTCGTTAATAAACAACTAAAACTTTTTTTGATAAAATTTACACAATTTCACTAAGGGCCGATTTCACAATGGGACTTTAAATTTAAAGTTACTTTTACCTTAAAAAATACATTTGCTTCCCTATTCTTAAAGTGACTTTAAATTAAAGCTTCATTAAACTCTGATTATGAAAACGGCATTAAAGTCCAGCAGGGATTTAACTTTAAGCTTCATTTCAATTGTTGAATTGTTACCGTGGGAATAAAGTGAAGCTTTAAGTTAAAATGTGTTAGAAAAACCGGGCCAAAGTCAGTTGAATTTTTTTTTTGCGCAGTATGACATCTCCACTCACCAGTAAAGCCTGAAGAATCGAGAAAGGTCAGAGAAATGAAAGAAGGTTCACAATGTCTCAGAATATTCAGGGAATTGAATTGGTTTAGTGCAAAAAGTCCATGAAATTAAGCAAAGAATTGGAAATTTGAATTTGGAGTTTCTAAAATTACACGTAAACAGAAAATTGTTTTAATTGTTGAAAAGAAGCGGCAGAATCGCGTAACGTATTGTGAAAAAACTTACCACCTTTATAATTAAAAGAAAACAAACAAAAAAAAATAATAATAATAGCGTTTTCAATATAGGCAACCATACAAGCAACTATGTTCGCAGGGTTGCCTATACTAAGAATTCCTGTTCTTTCACAATATGATTTTAATTTTTTAATGAAAAGTTGAATGAAAATAAAAACGAAAAGCTAAAGTAGCGACATCCTGCGATTGCTTTTTGACGTAAACATTGCAGGATTGATAAATTGAAGCAAGTTTGCTACAGTTGCAAGCAAAAAATAGTAGATAAATTACAGTTTCCTGTAATTATTCTTTCTCAAAATGCCATAGATTAAAGACGAATTTAAATAGAAGGATTTTCTTTTAATCTTAAACCGGATAGAATTATGATCAAAAGTACACTACAGGTTTGTCAGGAGTGAAAAAGAAGTTTTAAACTTCTTAATTTTCACAGTATGTCTACTTTTTTTGGTGCCGACAGTACATCATAATCGTTTTAAAAATTTTGTTGCAAATCGTTTTCGATTGCAGTGGATTCATCGAGCATCCTCTGTACAGCTGTTTGAGCCCTGCTTCGGGGCTTCGTTAGCAAAATTCTTCAAACGATCAGGCATGCTATTGAAATCAATTAATTGTTTGTCATTTTTAAATGTAATTGAACAATTTCATTTATTCATCGATGGATTTATTGATAGATTCATCGATGAGCTCACCGATGGACTAATCGAGAGCTCACCAATGGACTAATCGATGAGCTCACCCGTAAATTCATCGATGAACTTACCGATGGACTTATTGGTGAGCTCATTGATGAGCTCCCGATGGACTTATCGATGAACTCACTGATAGATTCACCGATGGAGTCATCGATGAACTGACCGATGCAGTCAACGATAATCTTACCGATGGGTTCATCGATGGAGTCATTGAGGAGCTCACCGATGGATTCATCTATGAGCTCACCGATGAATCCATCGGTGAGATTATCGTTGACTGCATCGGTGAGATTATCGTTGACTGCATCGGTGAGATTTTCGTTGACTGCATCGGTGAGTTCATCGATGACTCCATCGGTGAGATCATATGAATCTATCGATGAGATCATCGATAAACTAATCGATAAGCGCATCGATGGATTCATCGATGGATTCATCGATTAGTTCATCGGTGAGCTCATCGATGAACTAATCGATGGATTCATCGATGAACTCACCGATGGATTCATCGATGAGCTCACCGATGAACTAATCGATGAGCTCATCGATGGATTCATCGATGAACTCACCGATGAACTCATCGATGAACTCACCGATGATCTCATCGATGAACTCAGCGATGAACTCATCGATGAACTCATCGGTGAGTTCATTGATGAATCCATCGATGAACTCACCGATGGATTCATCGATGAACTCACCGATGAACTCATCGATGGATTCATCGATGAACTCACCGATGAGGTCATCGATGAACTCACCGATGGATTCATCGATGAGCTCACCGATGAACTCATCGATGGATTCATCGATGAACTCACCGATGGATTCATCCATGAACTCACCGATGGATTCATCGATGAGCTCACCGATGAACTAATCGATGGATTCATCGATGAACTCATCGGTGAGTTCATCGATGAATCCATCGATGAGCTCATCGATGAACTCACCGATGGATTCATCGATAAGCTCACCCGTAAATTCGTCGATGAGCTCACCCGTAAATTCGTCGATGGAGTCACCGATGGACTTATTGGTGAGCTCAACGATGAGTCAACGATGACTTATTGATGAGCTCTTCGATGAACTCACCGATAAATTCATCGATGAACTCACCGATGGAGTCATCGATAGTTTCACCGATGGATTCGTCGATGAGCTCGCGATGGACTTATCGGTGAACTCACCGGTAGATTCATCGATGGACTCACCGATGAGCTTACAGACAGATTGATTGATGTACTCACATATAAATAGTGAGAAAACCCCTCGACCACATTAATTCACTGAAAGCGAATACGTATTTTGGTAACGAAGTTACCATCTTCAGCGCTAAACTGATATTAAACTTTAAAACAACAAATAAACTAAACTAGACTAGCCGCACTCCCCCCCTCACTTTCTTTGTACCGTATTATGCATGCAAAGCAAACCGGGATTCTTCGAAAATCTAAAGGTCGAAGAGGCAAGAAGCGGTCGGCCCGGACTTCTCAAAATTCATTAATCTATTCCTATTTCTGTGAATCTCCAAGCTTTCGAAAGAATCTAGGTTTGTTTTGTTATTAATTTGTTTGATTAAACCTATTTTATTTACCGAATGATTGTTTTCAAGCATGTGTAAGGCAACACTGGATTTATCAAAGCGTTTGTATTTTAAATGAGCCAAGTGTTCTTTGAATCTAATTTTTAAGGATCTTTTTGTTTGCCCTACATAAATTTGATCACAATTTTTACAACTAATTTTATATATACCTGATTTATCCTCCGAATCTACTTTATCTTTTGGATAAATTTTTTATCGTTGCTGGGAAATCAAAATTGTTGCCTTACACAATCTTGAAAACAATCATTCGGTAAATAAAATAGATTTAATCAAACAAATTAATAACAAAACAAACCTAGATTCTTTCGAAAGCTTGGAGATTCACAGAAATAGGAATAGATTAATGAATTTTGAGAAGTCCGGGCCGACCGCTTCTTGCCTCTTCGACCTTTAGATTTTCGAAGAATCCCGGTTTGCTTTGCATGCATAATACGGTACAAAGAAAGTGAGGGGGGGAGTGCGGGTAGTCTAGTTTAGTTTATTTGTTGTTTTAAAGTTTAATATCAGTTTAGCGCTGAAGATGGTAACTTCGTTACCGAAATACGTATTCGCTTTCAGTGAATTAATGTGGTCGAGGGGTTTTCTCACTATTTATTTGGATTACAGCCACAGGTTTTGTGTTGCTTTGTGATTATTGATGTACTCACCGTTGAACAATCAATAGGTTAGGATTGACAGTTTCGCAAATACGACTGTCAACTGTCTTTTTTCTTATGGACGCTATCTGGGATGTTCATACAATTGATTGATACAAAAACAAAATTCGAATACGACGGTACGACACACTTATGCTTTTCTTTTAAAACAAAATGCCAAGATACTACAAACGATTCTGAAAAAAAAAATCTAGTAGGCGGATGCGTGTAAAAGTTCAGAATTAAAAAGTTCAAAGTACTTACTAACTTTGTACTTACAATTCTCATCGGACAAGAACCAACTTCAATTAAGTTCAGAATTAAAATTATCATTAAATTAATAAATCTTACTGAATTGTGGTACTTATTTACGTATTTACATAAAAGAAAATTACTTGTTAACAAAAATTGTCGATCGAATTTAATATAAAAGCACCGAATTTTATGATGCTATCTTAAGAAATAGAGAAGACGAAGAAGAAATTTTCGAACATGAGAATTTAATTTTTTTTGAAGATATTTCAAAAACGAATGAAAATAGACAAGGTTTTTCTTTGCATATATTTTTAGATCTCAGGATAGCACAACTTTTCCGTAATTTAACCATCTTTGTATCTCTTATAGTTTACGAGATCTCCCTGTAATTTTGTTGTAACACTGTATAAATGAATGCCATTAATTTGTGAAAATAATTGTTTGCATAATTGCAATCAGTTGCGTAAGTTTTTCGCTGAAGAGTCCGGGAGAAGTCAAGAAATGTTTCGATTAACATAAAGCGTGAACCCTGTATAAAACTCAATAATAATAACTTGGTGATTTACTGTACACATAATCTCTTACTTACTCGGAGCATCAGTTTATAAATTAATTCTTCGGCATTCGTAAATATTTAAGCTTAGATTTTAAACATCTGATATCCTCCAGCGTACGCTGTTAGTGCTATGTGTACTTACGTACCTATCAGTTCTTTGCAAACATTTTACATAGATAGTTGGTTTTGTAAATGATCGGTACTGTATATTGTTAAAAAAATAAAATAATATTAATACTTCAAGGACGTAATCGCAATTTATTGATTACGGTTTCCTGTGAAATCTTGTTTGTTGTTGAGTGCGCCCAAATATTTAAATTTGTGATTTGATGTGTTGTTGTTGTATGAGGGAGGGCTTTCGTATAAACAAGAGGAAGGAAGCTTGTTATTATCTATACACATATATTTTTTTTTCATTAAGTCATGAACGGAGTATTTGTTGATATTAGTATAAAAAAATTTGTGGCCACCGTAGATACCATCAGTTGTATGAATAAAAATGCTTTTGTTTGCCACACAATCGCCTTTTTTCATTTCTAGTCAGAGTATTTTTTATCGTGTACTTCTTTTTATCATTGTTTATCGATATCATCAATGTTTCAAGTATCGAAGTTTTTTTTTCCTCGTAATCGAAAATTAATCAAACGAAAAGCAAAGTAGGTTTTTTTTTTAAAAGTAACCTCTAGTCTATATTAGATTTTTGATAAGTTAAAAAAAAAATCTTTCCCGTGTTTTTGACTGTTTGCCATAACTACAGGGTTACAACTAATTAAAGGGCCACCACGGGGATCTCGTAAACTATAAGAGATACAAAGACGGTTAAATTACAAAAAAAAGTTGCGCTATTTTGGAGCGTATCAAAATATTCAAGAAAATCTACCTTCATTCCTTTCGGAAATATCATCAGAAAATTGAAAATTCTAGTTTTCGAAAATCTCGAATCTCTTCCTTATTTATCAAAATAGAATCACGAAATTCGATATTTTTATGTTAAATTCGTTGGACAATCTAATAGGGTCCGAAGAAATAATTTAGGATTGACAGTTTCGCAAATGTGACTGTCAACTGTCTTTTTTCTTATGGACGCTATCTTGGTTATTCATACGACATGATACATGCTTTTGTTTTAAGACAAAATATTAAGATGCTACTAAAGATTTTGAAAATATATATATATATATATATATCTAGTAGGCGGATGCGTGTAAACATGCAAAACTAAAATCCCAACAACATACGTTCTTACAAAAAAATTAATAAACTTGAGAATATTCAAACTACGATCAAAGTTAGTATATGGGAAGTTGTCTCATGCAAAAGTCGGACGGATTCGACATTTTTCACGTCTCAGGTCTCAGGCCTACGTCACTCGTCCAAGCTGAAGCTCCATTTAAAATCATCGTACTAGTTGCGTTGTTATGGTAACGACGTCGACATAGTTTTTTCAAAAAAAAATTGTTGCAAATCATTTTTGATTGCAGTGAAAACCTCGAGCAGCAAATCCGCTTCAATTTGTCTACCATACTGCAATGTCAGGTCAAAAAGCGAGCGTAAGATGTCGCTGTTTTATCTGTTCATTAGTTTTTTTCAGTATTAAATTTTTTATTTGCGATTTAAAAAAAAAATTAGTTATCGTGGTTTGGATATTCTCAAATTTATTAATTTTTTTTTGTAAGAATTTATGTTGGTGGGATTTTTTCTTGACGGTGTAATTTAAAAGGCGTTTCCAGATGAAACTTTTGCATAAAACCACAAGTCTCTAACGTCATTTGTTCGAAAGATATTTGCATTTGTTCGAGATACTGCAAGGACGATATTTTTTAAAAAAAAGTTGAATAACGCGTAAACGGTTTAGATTAGACCCTATGTATGGTACATAAAGTCACATTAAAATTCAGTCCGGAACCCATAAATGTAAAAATATATAGGGTTTTCCGTTTAAAATAACGAAGTGACCTAACGCCCAGGTTAAACGGAACACTCTGTATACGTCAGACTAATTTAAAAATATGCTCCACATGATCCTGTGAAACTTTCATTTGAAACATTTTTTCGTAAAGTTAATAACTAGAGAGGTATGAAAGAAGACGTCTTAAGTGGGACACCCTGTAATTGGAACGTTTTTCAAAAATTAGATTAAATTGGGCTGCATTCTCTTCAACATAATATCCAACAAGAAATTATTATTTATGTTTAGGTGGAGTTAAGAACACTTCTGGAGTTAACAGCAACACCACCACGACCACCACTAGTTCAAATCCACCTGCCCCGAGAATCCCGGAAGCCTTATCGCTGCAGCAAAGAAACTTCGCCTACACGCAGAAGGAGCTAAAGAAGCAGATGGCCAGCGACAACAGGAACCGAGGCCCTCCACCGCCGGCGCCCGTGAGGAGCTACACCGTGGGCCACAGCCAAGACGACGCCTCCACCACCACCACGTCGAAACCGAGAAACGGCGCCTTGAACGGCTTCCACAATAACTTGCTCGGCCCAAGAGACCCCAACAGCAGCGCGTTGCACCGGAAGGCGAGCAGCAACGTGAACCTGCCCTCCCTGGACAGTACGGACTCCTCGAACGAAAGCGGCGGCTTCCATGCCAGGCAGTCCAACAACTTCGGCAAACCGAATTTAGCCCCCAAACCCCCATCGTTAAACGGTTAGTAAGACCTTCGCTTACTTGCCTTTTTTTTGTTTTTTTAATTACATATTCTGTAACTTTTTATCGGATCTTAGTCAATTATTCTTATCGTCTTCTCTTACCTATCTTAATGATGAACTGTCAATTAACTTTCGTCTTTGTTTTCTTAAAAATCCATTGTTTTTTTTTAATCAACTGTTTTTTTTTGTGTGTGCGTGTGTGTATTTCAGTTTCTTCTTAAATCAATTGTTTCTTTGTTGTTATTTATTTAAAAACCCATCGTCTTTTGATTTCCATTAATTTGAAGATACTTTTTGTTTTTCTTCATAAGTTTATATAGTTTACTTGTTACTTCATCGATCGTCATTTATTTTCCTTCTTAAATAATTGGCAGTTTCTCGGCGTTGTCGTTTATTTAATCATCGACCGTATTTTGTTTTCCGTTATTTGTGAATACTTTTGTTTGTTTTTCTTCATAAATTCACGCTTCCCTTGTTGCTTAATAACGTTGATCGTCTTTTGTTTTCGTTCATGAATGCACAGTTCTCTCGATGTTTTTTTTTCTTTATTAATCGATCGTCTTTTGTTTCTTATTTTGTGAAAAAAACTATTACACTTCCCTCGCTGTTTTTATTTAATAATCCATCGTCTTTTATTTCCTACTTTGTGAAAAAAAAAACATATTTAACAGTTCACTTGTTTTTTTTTTTAATAATCGATCGCCTTTTGGTTTCCTTCATAAATTGGCAACTCGCTTGTTTTTTTGTGCCTAATCGCCGATCGCCGTCCGTTTTCTGTGATTTGTAAATACTTTTTTACTTTAATAACCGATCGTCTTTTGTTTTCTGTGGCCGGAAAATACATACTTCGTTTCCTAATATTTGTAAATGCTTTTGTTTTTGTTTTTTCTTTCGTAGATTGTCGGTATTTACATAACCGATCTTTTGTTTCGCGTGGTTTGAAAATTTTTTTTTCTTGTTTTCTTCATTTTTTCTTCATAAATTCTTTGTTTTCGTTTACTTTATAATCGATCGTCTTTTGTTTTCTATTATGCGAAAACGTTCCCGGTTTTCTTCGTAAACTGATGGTTTCGTGGTTCTTATTTACCGAATTATCGATCGTCATTTGTTTTCTATTTGTTTGACAATTTTTAGTTTTTCTTCGTAACCGATCGATTGTCGTTCGTTTGTTTGTTTGTTTGTTTGTTGATCAACTGTTATTTCGCCCTTTATTATTAAATTTAATTTATTTTTTTTTTTAATTTCGGTTTCTTTATAAATCGATAGTTTCTTTGTTTTTATTTGTTTAAGCGATCGCCTTTTGTTTTCAATTTATTTTAAAATGTGGAAAACACTAGTTTATTTGTTTTTCTTCATAAATTGACAGTTCCAATGTTACTCACTTAATAATCGATGGTCTTTTGTTTTCCTTCATTGACAGTTACTTTATTTTTTTATTTGCTTCATCACCCATCGTCTTTTTTGTTTTTTATTATTTTTTTCCGTAAATTGATATTTTCTTTGTTTTTATTTACTTAATCGATTGTCTTTTGTTTTCTATTACTTTTTTTTCCCTAAATTGACATTTTCTTTGTTTTTATTTACTTAATCGATCGTCTTTTGTTTTCTATTATTTTTTTCCCTAAATTGATATTTTCTTTGTTTTTATTTACTTAATCGATCGTCTTTTGTTTTCTATTATTTTTTTTCCCTAAATTGATATTTTCTTTGTTTTTATTTACTTAATCGATCGTCTTTTGTTTTCTATTATTTTTTTCCCTAAATTGATATTTTCTTTGTTTTTATTTACTTAATCGATTGTCTTTTGTTTTCTATTATTTTTTCCGTAAATTGATAATTTATTTGTTTTTATTTACTTAATCGACCGTCTTTTGTTTTCTATTATTTTTTCCCGTAAATTAATATTTTCTTTGTTTTTATTTACTTAATCGATTGCCTTTTGTTTTCTATGAGCAGTAATTTTATTCAATATTTTTATTATTTGTAAATAAATTGATCGTCTTTTGTCTCTTACTCAACTGTTTTTTTTTTTTTTTTCATTGCATTGTTTAATAGTGACTTGCCTGTCTTCTTCTGTACTCTTCATAAACTGATTTAGTCGCTGCATTTTAGTAATTATTATTGATTTTTTTTGTTACTTGATTATACATTTGTTTTTCTTTCTTTCGTTTTTTTTTAACTACATTCGCAACGCTATTGGTTGATTTCAGCTTACAGCTATACGCAGTTACTTTTAATCGACCGCCTTTTGTTTTAGATTTTTCCTCGACTCCATTAAAGAACTTACCATTCGTTTTTTTTACCTTTACAAATCGCTCGATATTTTTTATTTCACGAGATAGCGCTGTAGTCAGTTTTTTTTTTTTAATCGACGCGACGAAGTGACGTCAGTTAAAATAAAAGAGAAACTATCGCCGAGAAGCCCTGATCACAAAGCTCGACTGCATTAGCGTCCTCTATGCGCACACGCCTAAATCATGACGTCAATGTTTTCTGAAACAGATATTGTAATGTAATATGAAAACATCTTTCAGGAAAGCCGAAAAAATTGTCGCTGAACGGTAGGTCGATCGTCAGGACGCAAAGCATGAAGAGTCCGAGGTCTCCGTCACCTCAGAGCGGGGACTCCGCCGTCCAGAAGATGCCGCCGAAGTTCGGCACCGTCAGGAACATACCGCCGGAACTGGCGGAGAGCCTCAGCAATTTGCACCAGAAGCAAAGGCCCCCGTTAAACGAGCGGCCCAAGGCGCCGCCACCCTCGGTACCGCAACAGTATAATCCGTCGACGCCTCCACCACCAAGCAAGCAGGCCATGGTCAAGCATCCCGGACACGCGCCCCCGCCCCCACCTAACGTCAGCTTCGTGCATGTATCGAATTTCGTTGCCCCTCCTTTGCCACCGCACAGGACCGCCCCGCAAATACCAACGAGGGGAGTAATTCTACCTGTAAGTTTGGCGTAACCCGTACATTTTTTTACAGACGCCGTTTCAAATTTCGCGCCAGTTTTAGGCCCGCCCACTTTCCTAATCTATTGTTTTCTTGTAGACGCCTGCAAATTTGAACACAAACGGAAGCGCACCGCCACCACCTCCGAGGAACTCGTCGATTAAAGATGGCGCCGCCGGCAGGCGAACGTCTTCCCCGACGGACTTCGACGTAAAATTCGCCAACAAATTTCACGACGTCAGTGAATTCCCAAGGCCGTCGCAGTTCAGAAACGCGCCTAAAACCTATTCCACCAGACCAGGTAGGCACCTTCAGAGCAAAATTGTTATTTATTTCGTGCTTTTCGCTCGTAGTCCATGTTATTTAAAATCGTTTTAATTACGCAGCAGTTTTTCTATCCGGCCGGCTTTACCTTCGGGGGAAGATTTGTTTGTTACGTGACAGTTACGTCGTCCTTGTGTTGGTTGACCTGCCCTGCAGCTTTTTGTTTTTTGCACGTTCTCCTTTTTGTGTGTTTTTTTTTTAACTTAATTTCACATTCACACGATTTTTTTTCTTTCCTAGATTCGATCATCTAAACGGAGTTCCGCATGTTATTATTATAATAACAACATATTGCACGAGACTAATCGCAATCACCTCTACTAACTAACTCGTCGACCATTGGCAGCCCCCCTTGCGTGACTAACTTGTTCTTCTTTTAATAATGCAAAGACCGGCACACGTTAGGATTTTACAATTAATTAATCGTGTAACACATGTAATTTGTTTGTAGTTGGCAACAAGCAGCAGGCGCCTCTGCCCCCGAATCACATACACCTCGGCAACAGCCGCCTGTGGGACTCGTCGACGTGCTAGCGTAAGATTTCATAGCTGTTTTGTTGCTCAATGAAGTGCAATCGGGATGTTGATGTCGTTGTTGAAAAGAAAAAAGCAAAATCATGTTAAAAGGAAAAACTAAAGTAATAATCCATATCATTATTGATTAATTATTAAGAAGTACGTTAAGTATAATCATGTGATTACCGACTTCTCTCTTCTCTTAAACAAAGAAGTTGAAAAGATCGTTCGGTCATTACCACTGCTACTCTCGTTTTGGTTTTTGAGTTTTTTTAGTGTTTTTTTTTTTTTTTTAATAATCAAGCGGTTACGAAACCTGAATGTACCAAAGAATTATGCGGATGGATCAAAAATTGCACTTGAAGAGTTCCCACTCTATTTTCATTGAAACATTTCCTGATTTTTCCAGGTTTTCCCAGACTTTTCATCGTTAAATTTACACTGCTGATTGCAATTATGGAACTTTCCTATTTTTTCAATTTGAAATACCGACTTTCAGTGTTATCAGTTACTCGGTGCAGTTTTTCAATCATAGGTTAACCTTAATTTTCGGTTTATTTCGAATATGATTGTTTCCATGGCAAAAAAAACTGAAGGTTAAAAAAAAGACCGACCTTTATAGTGCATTTAACAAGCATTTGGCGATAAAAATAACGCTCTGGGTGTATAGTGTAAATTCCGATGCATTTGTGTATATGGATGACATTTGGAGCCAGGGTTGCCAGATTTTTCTTCAAAAATTTTTTAGCCAAACGTTGCCCAAAAAGTAGCCCAATCGTGCCAAACTCGGAAGTGTAAACAATTATTAATTGTAATTGTAAAAAGAAAAAACGAAACATAAAAATTTTATCCCAACACAGCAATAAATAGCAAAATTAAGTAAATTTTGAAACAATAAAGCGATATAAAATAAGATCAACACTTCGGATTGTAATTAATTTGTCAGTTTGTTGTTCCTTGCAAAAATCTGAACGGTTTTACGAAACTCAAATCCAAAGCGTCAAATTTACGTGTTGTCCTTTTTTGCGTACTTTTCCCCCGATCCTTGGTCATGGGAGGCCAAGTTTTCGTTTCGTTAGGTTGCCGAAGTGAATTTTAAGGAATGTCAGAATTTGACATGAAAGATATGACAATCCTACACGGACTATGGCGAATCTTGAAATGTACCTCAGCCGCAAAGCGATTCTTGAAATGTACCTCAGCCACAACGCGAATCTTGAAATGTACCTCAGCCACAACGCGAATCTTGAAATGTACCTTGGCCACAGCCTTCAGCTTCCTCATCTCGCATTGACAGTTTTCCAAGAAGTTACCGTTCCGATCACTTTCTCATGCTTTTCGTTGCCTTTTAAATAAGTGGAGAGAAGGAGTTGCTATTAATTTCACTGCTTTATTTGAAATATTAGCCCTCGGTGCAAAAAGAAACCCTAAGAAATGGAAATTTTATCTGAACGCAGGAATAAATAATGAAATAATAACGACATAAAAAAAATATGACATTAAAATTATCAGATCAGAAATGAGGTCGTAAAAAACACAAAAAAGGCAATATTTAATCAATCACGGAACTGTAATTAATTTGACAGTTCATTGTCATTTTTTGCACTAAAATAAGTGGAAGTCTATTTTTGAAAGAAGAAAAAGAAATCATCTTTATAACATAAGAATAGTTTACTTTGACATCTGTCAAAATTAATAATAATTTTTCGTACAGTGCCAGCATTAATCTTTGGTTGTCGCTGTCGTCGATCAACGCGCTTTAGTTTTAAATCTAGAAATTAAAAAATACTTCTTTCACAAAAAAAAAAAATCGAAAACGTACGGGCGACTCTGTGGCGTCACAGAATGGCGAGGGGTCTTGCTCAAAATTTGGTTATGTTGCATAAAAGTCAATTACGTATTAACATGTGCGCGTAAAATTGCGGTTCAAAATTAATTCAAGTTTTTAAATGTCATATGAACAGCGGCAGGTAATTTATATCTTCTTTTTCGCCTGAAGCTTCGTAATTCACAAGTTTAATGTCAAATGTCAATTTTGTATGACTTTCATTTAAAAAGAAAAGTCCTTAGATGGAAGAAAATTTGTGTGCTACAGTTTGCAGGTCTAGTTTAAACTTCTTTTGTAAAAATGGTAAAAATAAAAAATAGTCAAAATTTTACGCCAGTCGCCAAATCGATTTTTCCAAAAGATTTACAGAAGTAGCCCAAGTGGCGAAATTTCGCCCAATCTGGCAGCACTGTTGGTACAAATTCTAGTGCTTTTCAGAAAAAGAAAAAGAAAAATCCACACTGTTTTTGTTTTCTTCTTCTTGCGTTTCTTTCCCTGAGTGTGTCGACGAGCTTGAAATTTCCTATAAACTGATTGGCTGTAAAAGAACAAAATGGAAACGGGGAGAGCAAATAATGACAGTCGCGAATTTAGAAAAGTGAACCAAACGACGGAAAACGGAAACAATTAAAAAACGGGAAAGAAAACAAATTGAAAACATTTTTGGCCGTCGAAATTGAAACTGCAAAGAATTTAAATTCCTGAAGGAAGTGACAAAAACAAATGACTACTGCCGCAATAATAAAAGAAAAATCGAAACGCATTTTGTGCTTAATAAAAAGTGACATTTATTCGAGTGGGAGGTATTAATACGTCTGCAAAAATAAATCGCACGATTGGCAGCATAATCGGCGAATCTTGACTCGTACCTCAGCCACGACATAAGCTCATCTTCCTTTTTTACAACAATGGAACATGTTCCAAGAATTAATTACGTCAGTATGACATAAATAAACAAAAGAAACGTCCGGCTTTACATCATGTTTCGTAACTTCCGTAAGAAGTGCTACGGCCTCCGCTATGTGCAAGGTACATTACAAGATTCGCAAACAGTGTTGCTAAGTCAAGCGATTTATCGCCATTTAGGTGATTCTTGATCAAGATTGGCACAAAAATAACTGATTAATTAAAATTACGATTTAAAAAGGAAGCTACAATTTAATGATGGAATTTAACATTTAAGACTGGAAGTCTTAGTATAGGCAACCCAATGAATACGGTCGTTCGTATGGTTGCATATACTGAAGACCAAAGACCCCCACCTAACAATTTTTTCCACAATTCACTTGTATTACTCAAATTCTCTTATTTTTAACATTCGAAACAGTTTTCCTCTAATTTTAGAGAAGTTTCCAGCCGTTCGCAGACTTTTGCGTTATAAAACAAGCCAATTCCCTAACTTTTTCTTTAAGTTGTGAACTTTTTTCAGTTTCCTGATCTTTCCTAGTGAGTGGGAACTCTGGTTTATTCAACTCTGTCAACGGGTTTTCACCCTTTTTCTTCTTCGCTTTTGAGACGGAAGGGTGCAAACTTTAGAATAAACGTGCGCAGCATTACACACCATTGGAAAGTTGAAGAAAAAAAAATATATATATATTATTTAGAATAGAAACGGGCAGCTTTGATTGAACGGTCTTTTCCGACGAGTTCGATTTGATTTGCTATGATTATTAAGTTTTAATCACACGAAATATCGCCTAATATAAAATTCACACCCTCTAATTAATCGCACCGATCAGAAGTAATTTATTTCAAGAAATATACCCCCCTCGGATGTAACACGAAGCTGGGAATGGAAAAAAGAAGAAAGTTCAGTCTTGCAGAGTTGATTTTTTTTTTCGTCGACTCTGCCGACTCACCGAGAGGGTGAACGGAATTGGTAAAGTGCGGAGAATAGAGGAACAATTCCGTACGGTTAAAAGAAGAAAAAAAAAAAATCTTCGTCGTAGTTCTTGGATTGTATGTAACTTTAGTCTGTTTGGCTGTGGTTATACATCAAATGTTTTATTGTATATTTTCGAGCAGATTTTTTTTTAAACGCCTGCTTTCAAAACTTCTCTTCTTCTTTCAGTTTAATTAATGTAGCGAGAGCATCGATATAAGACTGTTGACTGATCCGAAAGTATTTTTTTTGTAAAGTATTTATTTGGTTCTGATTTGTTTCTCTTCCGTGAGCATGGAAAAAAAACGTCTTGTTTTCTTTTCTACACCACCTCCTCTTATTAGGACAATTTATTATATTGTAATCAATGAAAGATTCAACATAATTGTGTATACGGAGAAAATTCTTATTGTTTGAAAGTCTCGTTGTCGTTCAGTACAAAAAAAAATTAGGGTTGCGCTTCGATTCAATCAAGCGACACAAAAATACAAATTATGTTGAACCATCATCAATCGATCACACCTGTTAATGATACACTATTAAAGAGTTTAATAAGCCAAATTCTACTACTTAATTAAGAAGAATCGTTAGTAAATAAAGGAGTTTTAATTGTGTAAGTACTTATTTGTAAAAAAAAAAGAAATAAAAAAATAAAAAATCGCTTCGCTTGTAACATATCGGTGGTGTATTGTTCTTTACTTTACGAGAAGTTAATTTTTTTTTTTTTTTTTTGAACGTGTATAGAACAAGTCTGATGCACCACCACACACGTTGCTTTCTTTGAGGAGGCAAGTTTCGAAACGCCTCTCGTGAAGTTTGCCTCCTTAAACGAATCTTAATATACAGGCCTTCGTAATTTATTTACCTTTACTTTTATATTGAACGCGCAGGATAACTACATTTAAATATGCTGTGTATAATAAGTTCACCCCCTTTTTTTTGCCCTCTCCTCGTTTTGCGGATTTGCACGTTGTGCCCTAGTCTCTTGTTTCGAGTAACGTGAGTCTTCCATTGATCAAAAGCGGCATCCGAGCAAAACAATTACTGTTTATCAATTTATTATTAGTCGTTTCTGTCTCTTGTTATTACCTACTACTATTTTGTTAATGTGTATCTTATTATAGTTTTACATTTGTAGCGTACGTAATTAATTAAGTTAACTAGTCACGTTTCTTCTTCTTCCAACTAGCTAGCGAACTCCAGTGCCTAAAATCTTAAAAGAACTAATGTACATACAAAATATATTGTAAATATGTAAAGAAGTCCTTAATAAAGAAGACTTTTATCATCGAAGTTTAATTTTCGCTCGCTGCATGTGAAATTTAATTTCAATAAAAACAATTTAAATAAATCTTATTTTTAAAAAAATCATAAGCAGTTCATTTTAATAAACTCGCCTGTTCGTTTAAATAAAAGAAGGGAAAAAAAAATTGGGTTTCTTAAAAAAGAAGTCTTAATGTAGGCAATCCGGCGAACACGGTCGTTTGTCTGGTTGCCTATATTGAATTGAATATATAAATCACACTATTCGCTCGAAGATGGCAGCACCACCAATACATGAATAAACTTCATTTATTGTTATTTTAACTGTTTTGTACATTAACACAGCGGCCTTTCACTGGATAAATAACGATTATTCGATTGGTGCCAGCGGATTTATACCTTTCCAGTTTTTTTGCTGAGAAAAAATTGTTTTTCTGTCACGGTATTTTAGGGGTCGATATCTCGGAAAGGGGATGAGCTACAGAGGAACGGAGAACGGATTTAAATGCGCCTCGTCAAGCACTACGTTGGAGAATTTTTTCGTCATCTTAGGAGAAAAAAATATTTTTCGGTCGAAAAAGTAGTAAGCCTATAGTCCATGAAAATTTTAGGATTTCTACGAAAAATAGATTGCGGCGAAGAAAATCGCTCTGATAGAGCTTGAGCAGACGAATCGAATGGCGCAAACCGCAAGTCTCTAGCTCGCGCCGTTTTCGAGAAAAAAATTAAATTTTTCTGCCACCGATTCATTAAAATTTTTTTTTCTCCCTTTCGGGGCCGCTATCTCGGAAAGGGGATGAGCTACAGAGGAACGGAGCCCGGATTTAAATGCGCCTCGTCAAGCACTACGTTGGTGAATTTTTTCGTGATTTTAGGAGAAAAGAATATTTTTCGGTCGAAAAAGTAGTAAGCCTATAGTCCATGAAAATTTTAGGATTTCTGCGAAAAATAGATTGCGGCGAAAAAAATCGCTCTTATAGAGCTTGAGCAGACGAATCGAATGGCTCAAACCGCAAGTTTCTAGGTCGCACCCTTTTCGAGAAAAAAAATTTTTAATGAATCGGTGGCAGAAAAATTTAATTTTTTTCTCGAAAACGGCACGAGCTACAGACTTGCGGTTTGCACCATTCGATTCGTCTACTCAAGCTCTATGAGGGTGATTTTTTTCGCAGCAATCTATTTTTCGTAGATATCCTCAAATTTTCATGGACTATAGGCTTACTACTTTTTCGACCGAAAAATATTTTTTTCTCCTAAAATCACGAAAAAATTCACCAACGTAGTGCTCGACGAGGCGCATTTAAATCCGGGCTCCGTTCCTCTGTAGCTCACCCCTTTTCCAAGATATCGATGCCTAAAGTGCCGTCACAGAAAAATAATTTTTCCTCATTAAAAAACCGGAAAGGTAAAAATCCGCCAACGCCAATCGAACAATCGTTATTTATGGAGCGATTTGGAACAACTTTATATCATAAAAGTGTTAAAATGAAAAGAAAAACAATGTAGTTAATTTGTGCTTTATTACTGGTGCTGCCATCTTCGGATGAATAGCGCCATTTACAGGTTATTCGGCGGTGTAAGATTACAGATTCCTGCTTGGATGGATAACGATCAGAGTTCATTAGAGGGCTCAAAGATGGCAGCACTACCAATGTATGAATAAATTAATTAAATTTATTGTTATTTTAACCGTTGTTGAATTACAATCGTTCCGCATGGCCCCATAAATCATGATAATTTGATTAGCGCCAGCGGATTTATGCTTTTCCCGTTTTTTGCTGAGAAGAAAATATTTCTTTGTGACCGTAATTTAGGGGTCGATATCTCGGAAAGGGGGCGAGTTACAGAGGAGCGGAACCCGGATTTGGATGCGCCTCGTCGAGCACTACGTTGGTGAATTTTTTCGTGATTTTAGGAGAAAAAAATATTTTTCGGTCGAAAAAGTAGTAAGCCTATAGTCCATGAAAATTTTAGGATTTCTACGAAAAATAGATTGGGGCGAAAAAAATCGCTCTGATAGAGCTTGAGCAGACGAATCGAAGGGCGCAAACCGCAAGTCTCTAGCTCGTGCCGTTTTCGAGAAAAAAATTAAATTTTTCTGCCACCGATTCATTAAAATTTTATTTTCTCGAAAAGGGTGCGACCTAGAAACTTGCGGTTTGCGCCATTCGATTCGTCTGCTCAAGCTCTATCAGAGCGATTTTTTTCGCCGCAATCTATTTTTCGTAGATATCCTCAAATTTTCATGGACTATAGGCTTACTACTTTTTCGACCGAAAAATATTTCTTTCTCCTAAAATCGCGAGAAAATTCACCTACGTAGATCTCGGCGAGGCGCATTCAAAACCGGGCTCCGTTACTATGTAGCTCACCCCCTTTCCGAGATATCGGTCCCGAAAGGGCGGTCGCAGAAAGACATTTTTTTCTCAGTGAAAAACCGGAAATGTAAAAATCCGCTAGCGCCAATCAAATAATCGTAATTTATCGAGTGATACGGCATGCTCTTAATATATCAAACAGTTAAAATAGCAATAATAGCAATAAATGTATTTAATTTATTCAAATATTACTGGTGCTGCCATCTTCGAGCGCATAGCGTAACTTACGGTCATTGGCGGTGAAGAATTACAGATTCCTGTATGATTACAGAGACCTGTTTGAATGGATTACCTGTAGGTTCCACTGGTGGCTCGAAGATGGCAGCACTAGTAATATATGAACTAATTACATTTACTGTTTTTATTGTTATTTTAGCTGTCTTAAATATTAAAACCGTGCTGTATCACTCTATAAATAACGATTATTCGATTGGCGCTAGCGGATTTTCACTTTTCCGGTTTTTCACTGAGAAAAAAATGTATTTCTGCGATGGCCCTTTCGGGGCCCATATCTCGGAAAGGGGGTGAGCTACAGAGTAACGGAGCCCGGTTTTGAATGCGCCTCGTCGAGATCTACATAGGTGAATTTTTTCGCGATTTTAGGAGAAAAGAATATTTTCTGGGCCAAAAAGTAGTAAGGCTATAGTCCATGAAAATTTGAGGATATCTATGAAAAATAGATTGCTGCGAAGAAAAGCACCCTCATAGAGCTTGAGTAGACGAATCGAATGGTGCAAACCGCAAGTCTGTAGCTCGCGCCGTTTCCGAGAAAATAAAATTTGAAAAAGTGCAAAAAATTCAATAAGAAAATTTATATAATTTAAAAGTTAGGAAAAATTGGCGGGCATCTATCAGCTCCTAACACCCGACATTTGACACCTCCTCGCGTTTATGTGATCCTGGTAGCAAGATTCAAAAATTACAGTAAAATTTGTCACAATTTTCCGGGACAACAGAATTTTCTGCGACTTTTGAATCTTGCTACCAGGATGACATAAACCCGAGGAGGTGTCAATTATGATATATCAGGAGCAGAAAAATTCCCGCCAATTTTTCCTAACTTTTAAATTATATAAATTTTCTTATAGAATTTTTTGCACTTTTTCAAATTTTATTTTCTCGGAAACGGCGCGAGCTACAGACTTGCGGTTTGCACCATTCGATTCGTCTACTCAAGCTCTATGAGGGTGATTTTTTTCGCAGCAATCTATTTTTCGTAGATATCCTCAAATTTTCATGGACTATAGCCTTACTACTTTTTGGCCCAGAAAATATTCTTTTCTCCTAAAATCGCGAAAAAATTCACCTATGTAGATCTCGACGAGGCGCATTCAAAACCGGGCTCCGTTACTCTGTAGCTCACCCCCTTTCCGAGATATGGGCCCCGAAAGGGCCATCGCAGAAATACACTTTTTTCTCAGTGAAAAACCGGAAAAGTAAAAATCCGCTAGCGCCAATCGAATAATCATATTTTATTGAGTGATACGGCATGCTCTTAATATATCAAACAGTTAAAATAACAATAATAGCAATAAATGTATTTAATTTATTCAAATAATACTGGTGCTGCCATCTTTGAGCGCATAGTGTAACTTACGGTCATTGGCGGTGAAGAATTACAGATTCCTGTATGACTACAGAGACCTGTTTGAATGGATTACCTATAGGTTCCACTGGTGGCTCAAAGATGGCAGCACTAGTAATATATGAATTAATTACATTTACTGTTTTTATTGTTATTTTAGCTGTTTTAAATATTAAAACCGTGCTGTATCACTCTATATCTAACGATTATTCGATTGGCGCTAGCGGATTTTTACCTTTCCGGTTTTTCACTGAGGAAGAAATGTTTCTCTGCGACGGCCCTTTCGGGACCGCTATCTCGGAAAGGGGATGAGCTACAGAGGAACGGAGCCCGGATTTAAATGCGCCTCGTCAAGCACTACGTTGGTGAATTTTTTCGTGATTTTAGGAGAAAAGAATATTTTTCGGTCGAAAAAGTAGTAAGCCTATAGTCCATGAAAATTTTAGGATTTCTGCGAAAAATAGATTGCGGCGAAAAAAATCGCTCTTATAGAGCTTGAGCAGACGAATCGAATGGCTCAAACCGCAAGTTTCTAGGTCGCACCCTTTTCGAGAAAAAAAATTTTTAATGAATCGGTGGCAGAAAAATTTAATTTTTTTCTCGAAAACGGCACGAGCTACAGACTTGCGGTTTGCGCCATTCGATTCGTCTGCTCAAGCTCTATAAGAGCGATTTTTTTCGCCGCAATCTATTTTTCGCAGAAATCCTAAAATTTTCATGGACTATAGGCTTACTACTTTTTCGACCGAAAAATATTTTTTTCTCCTAAAATCACGAAAAAATTCACCAACGTAGTGCTTGACGAGGCGCATTTAAATCCGGGCTCCGTTCCTCTGTAGCTCGCCCCCTTTCCGAGATATCGACCCCTAAAGTGCCGTCACAGAAAAGTATTTTCTTCTCAGCAAAAACTGGAAAGGCATAAATCCGCCAACGTCAATCGAATAATCGTTATTTGTGGAGCGATTTGTAAAAACTTTATATCATAAAACTGTTAAAATGAAAATAAATATAATGTAATTAATTTGTGCTTTATTACTCGTGCTGCCATCTTCGAATGACTAGCGCCATTTACAGGTTATTCGGCGGTGTAAGATTACAGATTCCTGTTTGTATGGATAACCATCAGAGTTCATTAGATGGCAGCACTACGAACGCATGAATAAATTAATTAAATTTATTATTTTAACCGTTCTTGAATTAAAATCGTTCCGCATGGCCCCATAAATCACAATTAGTCGATTGACGCAAGCGGATCTTTACTTTCCCGGCTTTCCGCTGAAATAATACTAGTTTTACCCAACTTAATTTGGGACAGCATTTATATTTGCTTTTTTGATAGAACAAGGCAGGCGCGCACCTGCGGCAAAAATCCGCCACTGATGCCTACTCGTTTAATACCAATAAATTAGATCGCTCAGAGAACAAAGTCTTAATATAGGCAACTCAATGAACACGGTCGTTTGCACAGTTGCCTACGTTGAAGACCCCATTATCAATTTTCTTCTTAATCAGCTTTCTCACAATTCTCCTTTCGATTACGAAACGCACCCTAACTTTGTTTTAATATCTTAACCAATTTTCCAAATTAAACAACGTTCGGTGTTTAAGAAGAGATAATAATTGTAATGCACAAATAATTTATTTCCTTTACATCATGAACGTCACCACTCGATGCATGAGTAAGATTCAATTAATTAACAATAATCGAGAATGAATGAAAAGCTGTAACCTCTGTCAATACGTACAAAAAATAATAATTAAAAATACAGGGAAGGGGGAAGGGAAAGAACAGCAAAACACTTGCTAATTTCTCAACGTGAATCACTTATTCGCTAAAGCAGTCCTCACTACTGAAGTCCGTACAGTTTCAGAGTTCTGTCCATGGAAGTGGATGCTATGTAGTGTGCGTGACGCCCGAAACGAACCCCCGTGGCTGCCGCCGTGTGATCGTTGAAGACTTTCAATTCCTGCCATTGTCTACATAAATATATTCTGAAACAAAAAAAAAAAGGCAATCTCTTCTTCCCTCCCACCTCCCACTAAGAACATCCTGTAACCCCAAAATACCACAACGTAAATAACAAAGAGACCTTCAAATTTAGCAAGAAACTAAAATCCAGGCATTTCTCCTATTACAAAAAAATACACTCGCACTTACCTAACATCTGTTCCAGCCACGGCAAGGTATGTCCCACTCTGATCGAAACAGAGGTCCCTAATTTGGTACCCTTCGTCCAGTTGAATGGTCTTGAAGTTCTTGAGCCTACGCAGATCCCACAACTTGACACAAGCGTCGTCTGCGGCCGTCGCCAAATAATAACCGTTCTCCGAGAACGAAATGGAAGTTATTGCTCCGGAATGACCTACGAGATAATTACGCAGATAATCAGAGAGGGACTCGGGAATAGAGAAACGAGATTCCGGACTGCACGCTAGTTGCAACTGGTTGACTCATTCAAATGAATAAATGAAAACCATATTAACAGAAGCAAAAAGAAGTTCACATGTAAATCTTACCGGTGAAATTTGCTACATTGCTTTGCTCCTTGAGATCCCAGATTTTGATCTGCGCGTCCGCCGTTCCGGTACCGAAAATGAGACCGTCCGGGTGAAACTGAGCCGTCGTGAGGGCGACGTTTGTCTGATCGGCCACTTTCGTCAGTAAGCATCCCGAACGAATGTCGGAGAAGGCCCAGTGCTGATCCTCGGAAGTCGACAGAACGAAATCACCGGTAGGATGCAGGGATAAACCGGTTACGGCACTGTCGTGCGATCTCAGCAACAAAGTCGTCTGGGACGTGGGCACGTTCCAAATGCGAATCGTTGCGTCGGGCGAAGCTAAAATTAAATTTAGAAGTACGGAAGCCGTCGCGCTCGTCTCCCGTGCACTTACCGGTGATTACGAGGTCCTCATCCGGATGGTAAACGACTTTCGTGACCTTCTTGGAATGACCTTTTAAGATTGCGACGACTTGCTCCGTGTCCTTGTTGAAAACTGTAGCGTTACGGTCGTTTCCCCCGGTCAAAATTTTGCTCGTGTCGGAATGATGAATGTCGAGTGCCAGAATACCCGGTATGCTGGCAGAATGCAAACTCTGAAACACGCAGGCGGTTTAAAAACCTGATGGCTTGCAGCGGCAGTATTTTTCTTTTTTATTACCGGATGCGAAGTAAGCGTCCGAAATGATCGCAGATCCTCCTGTGTAGTCAATTCTTCAGGTACGGTACGTCCGCGCTTCTTGCGCTCCTGAGTTAAAACCGTGGCCTTGTCCTGCAATTGCTGGATCACCTCCTCACTCATGCCAGCTTGCTCCGTAGGCTGATTTGCAATTCCACCCGCCTCGGCAGCAACGGCCTCCAAAAAAAAAAAGGAAAACTATTAAAAAGCAAAAGCAATTTTAAAAATGAATAACATACCGGTTGCGGTACAGTGGTGATTCCGGCTTGGGGCTTCAGCGTCGCCAACGCCTCTCTGGCGGCCGTCACCTCCTTATTCAAGCGTGCAATCACGCGGCAAGCAGCGTCATGCTGATACAGCGCGTGGCTGAGTTCTTGTCGCGCCGTCTGCAGTTGCTGTCTCTGTGTGAAACTGTACAGCATAACCGCGTCCCATTCATCTTGCAGCAGCTTCAGCGTGGCAGGTATGCTGGTAGCACTGGGCGGCTTGGGTTTCACGATCGGCGGAGCTGAAATAAACCCGACTAGAACCGCGCTCACTCCACCTGTTACGCTTACTTTTAATTTCTATCAGGTCTTCAGGGGACAGTTCCTTTCCGCTAAT
This sequence comes from Prosopocoilus inquinatus, assembly GCA_036172665.1. Classification (NCBI taxonomy): domain Eukaryota; kingdom Metazoa; phylum Arthropoda; class Insecta; order Coleoptera; family Lucanidae; genus Prosopocoilus; species Prosopocoilus inquinatus. Next base: position 71,855,013 of record CM069870.1, on the reverse strand, counting down.
CGGATCCACCCCGTTCTCTTGTATGTACTTCTCGATGATTCGCCTTTCGAAGATGGCACCCGAGGAAGGCGAAACCACCGGGTGTTCCGGCACCTCGTTGGAAACTTGAAACAACACAGAAAGATGAAAAACAGGTGAAAGGTAGCTTACGTAGTTACGGAAGTGGAAGTGATGTGTGACGCAGGGCATAAAGTCTGAAGCAACTCGGTCAGCTTGTGAAAAGGAACACGGAGTTTCAAGTCCGTGCCTGGAGCTGCTCCTTTACGTGAAAGGAAAGCATGTACTGATGATGGTCCCTCAAATGGGAAAGAGGGGAAGCTAATTACTTTTATACTTCAAGCAAAAACGTCGTAATATTATTTACGTGAGGAAGCGGAAATGAGATGTGATTGGCATTACTCTTTTTAATCTATGTTATCTAAAATCGTTTTGAAAGGAATAGAATGAATGTTAGAAGAAATATATACTTACTCGCGCAACACAACGCCATTTTACTTTACTTGAATTTGTCAACGGTGCTGCCAACCTACCAAACGTACAAATCACAGAACAAGGGTGCGTTCGTAAACGCTTATACTATAAACTGTAATCAGTGTTCCAGGTGTTGATACCTAAGGTCACTAAATCAACACACTTACGTGTTCAGATAACGCAAATACATTTCCATTTCGAAATTCTTGTGTAACAAAGTTAACAAATACAAATGTCGCGAGAGCAACACTTTTAGGGAATTCTGTTTATTACGATGGTAGTAGTTTACGGCTGACTGTCTAGTCAAAAATGTATTAGGTTATGTTATTCTCCGCAGCCATGGTAAAATGCCATTTGTGAAACGTCACTTTGATTAACAAGCTTTCGACTGTGTTTTTTTATCCCTAGACAAGATTATTGTGCGACAAGGATAGATAGAAAAAAATTACTACTACTGTCACTACCTGAACACGAAGTGTGTCGATTTAGAACCTTACTGATACCGGCTGAATGTGCCCATCCTGGTGTCCATTCTCTGATCAAAAGTATGAGGGAGGGCGACTGCGTTTAACATTGAAGGCTATTCTGTAACATTGATATGTTTTTCAATAATTGAAGAGAACTTGTTACAATTTTATAACAATTCACGTCGATTGCCGTTCGCAAATTGAAGAGAGATGCATGTTAACGCGATATCACACTTCAAACGGATTGCAAGTTGTTAGGAAACTATTTACAGAATACCAATTTTGCAAGGTCACTTGAGTCATAGCAATGGGCGCGTTCAGCGGCTGAGTTACTTACTCAGCAACCAATTGTGATTGGCTCACATGAAGGTAATAGCCAAGTCCATGTCAATGGGTGCGTTCAGCGGACGCTCAGCGGTTGAGTTCTTACTCAGCAGTCGTTTGTTATTGGCTATTACCTTAATATGAGCCAATCACAAGCAATTATTAAGTAAGAAACTCAGCCCACTGAACGTTCCTGAACGCGCCCAATGCTATAGAATATTGAAGTGAATAAAAGAAACGCTCCAAGCGATGTAAGCGTAAAGAAGTACTCATCCTTAATCCGAGCTTTCAATAATTTTTTCGATTTAGTTGCCAAAATCTCTTTTTTATTCGTCTGGTAACACTGGTAGGTTTTAATAATTTGACGTTTGACGTTTCGTCATTTTGACAGTACGTGTTGCCAATGCCAAATCAAGCAAAAAGCCAAAATTCTAATTTATAAATGCGACTTACGGACGACGCTCTTGCGATAAACAACGGGCCGTAACATCCTAAATATGGGCCCACGGTTTTCAACCGTGACAATATAACGTTACATCACAGATCGCATCCGCGTCGAGGAGAACGCTTAATATCTAGTAATCTTAATGCAAACCAGTTTTGCAATGTTGATAGAAAATTTATGGTTGCGCAAGCCTTAACGTGGACCACGTCGCTGTCGTCGAATCCCCAATTTGCGAGTCCGCTTGATGGATGTGTTTTCGAAAATTCATCAACAATTTGTGGGCATTCCTGATGAAGCTGCACGGCGACATGGGCAATAAGGGGATCAAGACTAAGAAGCCCTACGCCTTCAAGATATTCGATTACGAGAAGATCGAGCCGAACATGAGCGCGGGCAAGAGGATACCGTTGCCGAGAAGCGGTCACAGGATTGTGTGCGACACGAAAAACCTGTACTCTTTTGGCGGTTACAATCCTTCCATACTCAGCGACGACGATGGCAGAGACGACGACGAGCTTTCCGTGCACTCGTTCCCTTTGTTCCAAGAACTTTGGAAGTTTAACTTCGCGTCCCGTAGGTGGATTAGGTTTAACAGTCGGGAGACGCTCCCCTCAGAGTTGGCATCAAACGCCGTCATACGGCAGGGCAATTATCTTATGGTATATTCTTGCGTAAGCTTTTCGTTAATAAGCAAGAATTCACGCGCTCGTTTCTCACACGCGGCATTATTAACTTCTTTACGTATTTTAGGTGTACGGTGGGACGGGATCGCCATTCGGATACAGATGCAGCAATCAGTTGTACGTGTGTCGTTTGACCGATGCAAACAGCAACATGTATGAAGTTAACACGGAAGGAAACGCGCCGCTTGCGCAGTACGGGCAGGCCTTAGTTTATCATAACGACTATTTATATACGATAGGAGGAACCACCGGGTTCGCTTACACTTGCGATATTCACAGGTAGATTAGGGGCTTGAGGTTATTGGAGGGGCAAAGTGCAACAAAGCCCCCTTCCTAACCCGTTTCCGATTTCACAACTTCGTCAATTTTAATTGTCAATTTATTTCAGGCTAAATATGAAGACTCAAGTGTGGGAAGCAGTCTACATTTGCCAAGGACAAGGCGATTATGAGCCCGAAGGACGCTACAGGCACGAGGTGGCATTCGACGGCCAAAATATTTACATATTAGGTGGTGGGACGGCTGAGGATGCGTTTGATTTCGCCGATATTCCCGTGTTCAGTTTGGAAAAAAGACAGTGGCACCTGCAAAAGACCTACAGAGATCCGAAATGTAAATAAATCACGATTGTAATTCTAACAACACATGTTGCATTCCTCCAGGTTCAAATTTGGGCGTACCGCCCGCGAGGAGATGTCACGGGGCGGTCCAAATGGAATCCCAAAACACGCTGCAGGTGTTCATCAGCGGGGGCTACGACGGCGAAAACATCTACGACGACTTGTGGTGCTTGAATCTGAAGACGTTTCAGTGGATCTCGATAGAGACGTGGCTGCCGTTCCCGACGTACTTTCACTCGGCGGCCGTCACCCCCGAAGGTAAAATGTACATATTCGGGGGGATCTTCGCGCACGGTGACATCGAACGCAACAACGTGGTCCACTCGGCTTGGCTGTGCATACCGAAGTTAAGTGAAATGTGCTGGGAGGCCCTACTCTACTACAATCCGCAAATCATAAACTGCTCTAAGAATGGATTGATCGATGCCGGCTTACCGCGGCACTTCGTGCAGAGACTTGAATGATCGGCGACGAGTTTGTAATGATTTCATTTTGAGTTTTTTTTGAGAATTACCCTCACGTAAAAGATCATGTTTCATGTATGGAATAAAAAATTTTGCAAGTATTATCATGCAGCGTTTTCCTTAATTTTTTAGTTAAGGTTGTTAATAATATTATTTGTTTTCTTTTTGTTCAACCAGAACAACCCCCATCCTGACGTAATAGTATTTGTGATCGTAGTGTTAAGAAAGTTGGGGGCTCGCCTCAGCTAGGAGAACAATTAAAGTGCGTTGATTCGGTATGTGCTAGCGCTACGCTTTTTTTTAAGACGTCACACGGCATACTTCGGTCGCTTTCTTCTCACTCTTTCCGCCGGAAAGCGGCCATCTTTGCTCCAAGATCGCGGTGGCCGTCTCGTTTAAGCCGTCGGAGGACGTGCTTATCTACATGCACGAACGTATTCGTTGATGGTGGCACCCTCTGGTGGACAGTAAGGACGACGTCGACGTCGCGACGGCATTGCCCCGTTCGAGAGCTTTCGTTTGGTGGGTCGCACGCCGGGCTCTCCTCTCTCCGGACGCGTATAATCGAAGGAGAATCGTGAAACTGCGCGGGCGGGACGGTTTATATGAAAAATTCCGGGGAGGTCCCGGGTGCGTCAAGCCGGATCCCTAGTGCTGCAAGATTTAGTGAAGGGACGGGCGCATCCGCCCGAAGAGCAAAAGTCCAGCAGTCGCTTCAACTTTTCGCGGAAAAAATTGTTTCTTTGGAGAAGCGCGCTCGCACGCAGGCGAAGTCAATTTCGAAAAATCGCCGCTCCTTTGTTCGAAGACCGGACTCGACGGTGGCGCCCTCGACGCACGGAGTGACATCCCCTCTACTCTCTCGTAGGGCGAAATCCCGGATATTCCTTAAAATTTCCGAGCAGCGATTTTTTTTCCGGGCAGACTACCTCCACCAGGCGAAGTTCGGGCTCCTTCGGAGCCGAACCTGTACGAACGGGAGGAAAGACACTGACGCCACACGACGTCCCGACGGCCCCTTTCTCCCGCTGCGAGAGCGCGTCCGCCTACCTGCTATCATTCCGCGTCCAAAGGGAAAAACCCGCTAATTTTCCGGTCATTTCGCGTTCTCCCATTTAAAACACACGGGAATGTAGTGTTGGACTCCGGGGGTGCGCTATTTTTTCCTATGGGGCAAAGTCGGACGGGACTGATGCAGCCATCTCAAGGAATGACCGGGCGAGGCCCGTGCCGAATTTCATGCCGAGAACCGCGTAATTTTTTTTTCCACGACCCTCCAAATTCGGCCACCCGTACCTTGACCCGGAATCCCGCCAGTCCCACCATGTGGTGGCTCCGGGAAGCTTCTGATCGCCGAACTGTCTTCACCATGGCATTCTTCGGTCTCTTCCGTCCTGGATGAACCTGCACCTGGCAGCCCTGAAATGCGACTAAAGCCCAAGAAAAAAAAATTCAAAAATGTACGGCTTGCAAAGTGACAAAAATTTTAAAAATTGTATTTCGACTTTCGTGCGATAGGGCTTTAGGTGGACAGGGCAGGGCCGCAGCTGATGAGATAGTTTAAAAGAATCTAAGATCATATTTTCGAGAAACTCCCGAAATAGTTCGAAAGTCGCACATTCTAATTTTTTGGGCCCTTCGCAAGGCCGGATTCGAAGCGACCTTTCGATGCGCGATAGCAGATCTTTGTGAATTTAAAGTCTCAGGTAGTGTTGCCATCTATAGTCAAACCGCGAGAATCGTAGACAGAATATCACGGCCAGCTGAATTGATAAGTCAAGTACGGCCAGTCCAATTCAATTAAAAAATGTGTTCCAGTAAAGCAAAGCGTCCTGTAACACTCATTAATTTGGCGGTTACCATGGTTACGCTACCGACGCTTATATTTGACAACTTAAATTTGAAGACGAATTATTGGCATTACTCGTAACCAAATATTTCAAGATGACAGTAATTTTGACCCTAGTTTTGAATTTGAGGGGCCACTTTTCATTTGTTCCAAAAACGTTTTTTAATGCCCTTTGGATGGCTGTATATAATAATTATAATAATAATAAATGCCTTTATTCCAGCTCCACCAATATTACAAAAAAGAAAAAAAAAAACAGTAATTCTCTGCTACATCAAATAAAATATGACATATTATCAATTCAGCTGGTCGTACTAAATATGCAAGCGCACAGCGAGTGTGTCAGATGGGTTGCCTATCCTGTGTTCGTCACCATTTTTTACCATAATTCGCGCAGGTGTCAGATGGAAAACTTATTTAAATTAGATGGGTTTTATATTCATTTCATGAAATACTTTTAATATCACCAGTAATGAAAGACGAATCAAATTAAAGATCGTACATTTAGGAAGGATATTTCGAAGCGTTGCTATGGCTACGTCGTACGCGGACCAATGGACGGTGTGCATTGTATGCTTAGCCATGGCAACGCTCCGAAATGTCACAAGTCTGAAACTTGCGGACGGAGAACAGAACCTTGATTATATTGAAAACAATACTTGCTTTACATCCTCCAATAAATAGTAAAATTCCGATTTGTAGAAGAAGAAGAAAAAAGTTAAACTTGCAAAAGCTCAGAACAATCGTTTTTGAACGATGTAAATCACGCAGGCGACGAAAAACGCGAACGCAAAGAACGTCAAGATTTTGTCGGTGAATTCCCTGCGGCCGTACTTGGCCAGAAGCTTGCCGGATTGGTTGATGGTGCTGGAAGTTACTTTGAGCTCCTCCTGAGTGCCGAGGACGTTGTCCGACGAGACGACCAAATTGTCCAATGTTTCCGCGCTGCGCTTCGTCGTGTCCGCCAACTGCTTGCTGATGGATAGCAGCTGATCCGTCACGTTCGAACTTAACTTTGCTAAATTTTCTTTATCGCGTTTCGGACGCTGCCGCAGCGATTTCTCGCCGCCCGCTTGCTTCAGCAACTCCTCCTTCATGTTCTTCTCAATGGACAACATGGATTTTATGTTCGCCTTTTTAAAATCATCCATGGACCTAAAACAATTGAGCGCGCGTGACTACCTCCCAATCATCGTCGGTCGCTCTGTATAAAAAAAAAGGGAAGCGAACAACTCACTTGGATAATTGTTCCCGCTGAGATACCACCTCTCTCAACAATTTCGTGTCCTTGTTCTCCTTGGCGACGTCTCCGAATCTGTCGATGAATTTTCTAAGCGCGGATATTTTCGAACGTCCCGCGCCGTTCAACCTGTGCAAGTCGGATATCGGTCCGGCGCAGGCGTTGATGTCCTGCGTGTGTGTCACCCGTAAGCTGACGTAATTTATTTGGGGCTTCGCGCTATAGTTACCTGAATTATGGCCCTCAGTTGTAAACTGTGCTGGGTGATCTCTTGCCGTAGCGTTTTCAGTGCGTAATGCGTGGAGTCCATGATTATTATTCGACGTTGCTTAAATAATTGGCTTTCGTTTGTTCTACTCTAAGGAATGTAAATGGTCTTTTGGCCGCAATTAACTACTCGCTACTAGATGACGGTACTTGACAATCACAATTAATCAATCAACGTCAGTTTCTTTTGTGGTGGAAGGAAGCCACGTGGCGAAGGCGTTTAACGTCTTAACACTAACACTGCATTTCTCTTTCGTGTGAGCGGATTGTGGTGATACGTGCGACTGTTCCATTATTATTTCGATTAAATGAGAGTTTTAATCGTGTCTCTAGATTCTACAGAAAACAAAGAATATTTTTAATAATTGCTTTGTAAAGTGCAAAATGCTAAACGAAGGAACGTGCGCACGAATCAACGCACAAATGTCATGTATTGAATTGAAAGATCAGTGTTGCCAATATAATAAAATTTGTGCTAAAGTCACTACAAATTTCTGCGGATCTATATATTAATTGGGACGCGTTCTTTATTTCATCAAGAAGCCCGATGGATGGTATTTGTTCCATCAAACTAGTTCTTTTATTGTTTCGATGACTTAGATTCAGCAAACAGTCGTTGTTTTATTGCAGTTGGTTTTAAGCTGGATTCATTGCTAGGCGATTTTTCATCGCCACGTTACGAACGAAATAGATACTTGATTGGTTGGTTTAATTAACAAAGTGTACACTAATTGAGCCAATAGAATCGTGTAGGATTTTAATGCTAACGCAAAACGCCTAGCGATGAATTTGGCTTTAATCTGATGGCATTACAAATCCATTGTTACAGATCTGAAACCAATGTTGCCAGTATCGTGAAAATCAAATTACTAAAAGGAGGATGAAAAAAATTTTAACCCTGGTATTAATCTACGGAGAAAAGTATTTTTGTTTAAATTAGTTTTGTCTTAGTCAAGTTCATTCCTTTGAACAGAATTCTAGAAGTTCTAGTTCCGACCCGTTCAAATATGTGTGTGGGGGGGGGGGGGGGGGGGCAAGTCAATGAACAAATTTACATGTAATCGATGTAACCGTGGATTTCATTTCATCGGTGTGCATGATTCAGACAGTTTCAGATTTGATCAATAATTCAAAAACCCGTAAACACATCATAAATGATAAATGACAAAGTTCAATTTTGCTGTCAAATGTCAAGTAGTGAAAAATTCGCGAATCTTGAAATGTACCTCAACCACACCACAAGCTTCGATTTCGGCCTTCCCCATCGACAAACAAGCTTAAATTTGAAAACGCAGAGGCATTTAATCATTCGCATACCGTCGCTCAAAGTACGAGAATTTGTTTCACGATCCGACGCTTGGCAGGGGCGGCGCAGGTGCGTATTCCCGAAAATTGCCCGTTTTCGGCACTAAAAAAATTCCAGCGCCCATCGTTATTAACCAATCGGGACGAAATTCGGACGGTAGGTGGGGGGTCAAGGGAAATATCGTTCCTTGGATGGTTGCTTCGAGTCCGGTCCTGGAAAGGGCCCAAAAGAATTTAAACGCACGATTTTCGAGTTTTTCGGGAATTTCTCGGACACGTGCTCTTAGATTTTTTCTAACCTCTCGCATCGACTGCCTCTTGATTTTTTGGTCGAGTTGATTGGCAACGCTGGTTGTACCCATCATAGATGGCGTCATTGCATCAAGTCTCAGCCAGCACCGAGGCTTTCAATCACAAATTTGCGTTGAAATAAAGAACATGCCCTCGATGAATGGTAAAATGTTTAGTATGTAGATTAAAAAAAAAATCTAAAACGAATACAGTTACGCAAAATTCAATTAATAAACATAAGAGCATTACGTTTGCTAGCTAACGTAACGAAATAAGACACATCGAGCCGACCAAATTAAAATAATAAAAGTAAATATATATTTACATAATTAAATATAGGTACATGGCAGTAAATACAAAATATTTAGATATTAGTAGCACAGTAAATAACTAATACATTTATGCTCGCGCAGGAGCAGAGGAAAAAAGAAAACGTGTCTTTGAAAACTCCGAAACGAAACGATAACGTAATAATAATTATTATGAACGACTACAGTTAATTATATACCAAACGAGAAATTGAAACAATTGCACGTATTCGAAATCCCTACCGAATTGTTTATTACCTATATAAAAGGGGAGGGGGGTCTCTATGAGATCAGGATCGTAGAAAACAGTGAAGACTAGTTGATCCTATCCTTAAAAAAAAAACATAATAAAAAAAATGATACCCATTACCAAATAAAAAAGTTTGTTCTCCTTTTTTTTAAATTGCTTTATATGGAATTTCAAGCTATTAGACGTTAATTATAATATCATGTATTAACGAATTGTCATTTGTTTTTGTAATTATAATAAAGGAATTCTGCTCGACGACGGACGTCAGACACTTATTAAAAAAAACGATTATTATTAAACGAACGTAAAAAAGGAATAATATAAAACAATAAATTATTTACTTCAGTCTCTTCCTAAGACGAAAAAAAAAAACAAGATTAATTAATTTCCCAATTAACCAGAGTATTTTAACAGGCGTCTTTTTTTTTTAATATCAAACTATTGCTTGTTGCCTCTCTCTTCTCTCTTTTTCGGTCGTTCTGTTTGAATTTGATCAACGCGAAACAAAACACGAGGAGCCGACGACGCACTGAAACTGTTGCCAGTTACTTATCACAATTTTAAGAGTCTACATCCGCGCATCTCTCTTGCGCGCGGCGCCGCCAATCAGGGCTTCTTGTTCTTCAAAGAAACAAAACATAAATTATTTAAAAAGGGAACGAAATCGTTTTTTTTTTATTTTAGAGCCCAGTCTCGGATCGATTCGTTTTTTTTTTTTTGTTAATAGCGGTCAGTTGTCCCGTCTCTGGAATTTAATTTTGGCAAATAAGTACAACTTCGCAAGCAGACCGTCGTTAACAAAAATAAAGAAGAATCGCGGACGACGACGTAAAACTAAACGAGACCGAAACCTAAACGACAGGCCAAGCTAAAGACAACTATCGGGATGTTGGCTTTGATGAGATTTACGAGACTTGCCGCATTTGACGTCAGTCTTAACCTGATCGACGCTGATTTTCCTCGGATTTCCGAGCGTGACGAGGGCGCTGGCGATCGCCAGCCCCGCCGACTGACCCTTCACCACGTATGGTTCCCCGCCCGTCGGCAATCTCACGAGCAAGCTGAGAACGGCCGCCCTGTTGCCGTAGCAGGGCTCCAGGGCGATCGGGCTCGGGGAATCGCGCTTCCTTCGTTTACCATCACCGGAAACGACCGATATTGAAGTGTTCTCCGGGTCCACGCATTCCTTCACCTCCAGTTCCACCAGCACCTGAGAAAACGGACGCGACGCCATCTGCTCCATTTCCACGAATAATCTCTGACGTCTCCTGTACATGTCGTATCGCTGTTTGATCTTCCACAATAGGGCAGCCGCCAATAACAATGCCAAGAAACAACTGCGAAAAGATTGATGATAACATAATATAACCATCAATAATAGCGTTGATTTCTTGACATGTGCTGCAAATACTTACGAAGAGAAAGTTATGAAAAACTGTTGTATGTTCAGCTTGGGATACTGAGAGAACGAAATTTGTATCCACAGCGGGGGCTGGAAGTCGTAAACGTAGACGTAAAACGTCGTCAGCGTTACGTTATCTTCAATCCCGAAGTTGTACTCGGACTTTCCGAATCTCGACCTGAAATTGGTGCAGTTGTGGCTGGTGTAAATGGGCTTTTCCTCTTTCGAGTTCGCTCTCTTAATGGTTATGTTCATCTTGGCCAAGACGGAGCACGTGATGGTGAAGTCCGCGTCGATATCCGGCTTCGTCGGGGAATTCCTGAAGTTGATCTGCGTGAAGTGCCTGTCCTCCTTCTTGGACAGGTTGAAAGTGAACTGGTAATCGATGGTGAGGTCGTCTGAAAGGCGGGGGAGTTTGTGCAACGTTCTAAATTGCAAGAAAAAAAGCGCGTTCGCTTACAATAACAGGACCCCTTGTTCGTGGGATCGCCGTGGTAGTGATTGGTGGCGTCGCACTTTTCGCAGTGGTCTCCGGCCAAGCCTTTGGTGGTGCAGTAGCACTTTCCGGTTTCCGGGTGGCACTGCGTAGCTTGACCGTTGCATTCGCACGGCTGACATTTACCGCCGTTCACCGGACTGCCCCAGTAACCGGGAACGCACCGCTCACAGTGAGGCCCCATCGTGAGATCCTTGCAGGCTTGACAGACGTTGCTGTCCGAGCGACAGCTCGCGTGACCGTTGCACTGACACGCGGGGCAAGTCGTGAAGTGCCAACGATCTTGATGGCACGTGTTCGACGGAAGCGAGTGCACGTCAAGAGTGGGGCCTACAATTTCAGATAGATATTTGCAACTTGATGAAGTTCACGTCTGAAAGGATCCACCACAAACTCAAACTATTTGCTTTACATGCAAAAAGGAAACATGACGTTCCAACTTTCGCGGAGTATAAACTCTATTATGGTCTAAAGTAAAACATATTTTGCTTTGTAAACAAATCTGTTAATAATTTATGAAAAAAATTATAATAATAATGCATTAAACTATTCTAGTAATAGATTTAAACTTAATAAATGAATAAAAAAAAAATTTCTTGAGGGCATAGTAATAAAATAAATTAACTCACCTGTATAACCTCCTGGCATGCATTTTCCTAAGCCGGTCTTGGAACCGTCATCGCACCAACCGCACGCAGGATCATCTCTGCATTGGGCGCAAGTGGAGTAGAAGCTGCACTGCGACTTCTCTTCACTCCCTCGACTTCTGCATTTACCGCTGATGGTCGTCCACTCCCTGCACTGGCCGTAAGGAAAACTCGAGATGTAAGCGTTCTTATCCACGCACCTTCCTTCGTTCTGACACCAAATGCACTCCTCCTGCGTGCAATTCAAACACGACGTGTATTCCGAGCACACTTTCTGGCACTGTATCTGCTCGCTGGCTTCGGACGCGTTGCTCGAAACCGGAAACGTCGTGCACCTGGCCCCGTCTTCGTACTTCCACTTGCAAAACGGCTGAGACCCACAAGAGGTGCACGTGTGCAACTGCTTGCAAATGGGAGTCGGGTCCGGAGGGCACTGTTCCAAACTGATCAGCGTCTTCTCATAACCGACTTCTCTGCACTCGTGGTAGCTGCAATTACCGTTGCCGCACCAGACGCAATCGTTTGTCGTCTGAACACAACTGGCACAGTCCTCGAACTTCTCGCACAGCTCCTTCTTCTGCAGTATGCTCTGAATTATATTGGAACGGCTCAACTCCGGACATCGCGTTATAATCCCTTCTTGATCCAAAGCGGGATTTATAATTAAGCTTCTCGGCAGATCTTGCACGGGGACGCACTTGTTATTGCGCTTGTCCCAAACGCACTTCACCCCCGGCCTGGTGCTCAAGCAAGAAGGCTGGGTCGTCAGGGCCTGGCAAATTCCGGGCGTGTACTTTAATATATCGGACAACATCTGCCCGTCGAAGCCCCCGTAAATATAGAGCGACCCCTCAAACACCACAGCCGAATGCCCGTAGCGAGATATATCCGCTTGCATGTCTCCAGGCACGGATAAGGTATGCCAGCTATCACAGATCACATCGTACGCCAACAACTCAGAGCTATAGCATTTGGCACCGAAGCTTTGTGACGTGTCATTGTGGGTGTTGCCCCCGAAAACCAGCAGGAGTCCGGGCGAAACGAAAGTAGCCGAATGCAAGAATCTGGCCGAGGGCGCGTCGGTCAACAACTTCCACACCCTCGAGTCCGGCTCGTATGAATACAGGTTCTTGCTGAGCACTTGCGTGGACTGGCTCTCGGAAACATCGCCTCCGTAAACGTATATTTTCGAAGTCAACGGATCCCAGCTGGCCGTGTGTCCGTAACCTCCTTTAACTGGATAACCCCGGGTGTTGACTATGTGCCACTCCCTCGTTCCGAAATAATACTCTTGAACCGTGTTCAGGAAACCCAGATGAGGTGAGTGCCCGAATATGAGCACCATACGATCGGCCTTCTTGTTGTTTATGTTGGTGACGACGGTGGCGGTGTGCCCCGCCACTCTCAGGGGCCCACAAAGTAAGTAACTGCCGTTGCACGCCTCCGCCTTCACCGTGACGTTCTCCCACGACTTGACGCTGATGTCGAAGGCCCACAACTCTGAAGTCGGTCCGTGATTACCGACCACACCGCCGTATATAAAAATTTTATCGCCGTATAAGACAGTCGAGTGGCCGTAACGTAACGACGGACCGTCGGCGTAATGACGCGTTTCCCAAACGTTTCCTGTACCAAAAGTCATCTTTCAAGTAATTAATTGAAAGGACTTATTAAAAAAAAAAAAGCAAAGAACGTGGTGCTTTTTTCTGTTTTCTAACCTTATCGACTAGTTTGTGAATTCAACGGGCATCTATTATTCAAATTGACACATAAAATGTAAAATTGACAATTTGACTTTGCACTGAACATAAACATTTTAGTTTACTGATTTAAACGTGTGTGTTCTCAATGTAAATAAATAAGCAAAAATTTTTTAATCTTGAACCGGACAGAATTATGATGGGAAAAACACTCAACGTTTGGCTATTGATTAATAGCTTCCTCAGGAATGAAAATAGTAAACAAAATAAATAAGTTACTTGTGTAACATAAAAAAACACTATGCAAAGTGAGATATTATGATAATATCCTAATAATAAGTGTACCAATACAAAACTGCCTTTTGACAGATTGTGCTAGCGACATCTATTGTAACAATTTGAAAATAAAAGTGAACTTCATATTTTTTTTTTGGCAACACTGTTTCAGACACTGTTCCAGCGAACAAATGACTTAAGTTTATTTCTGCATTATATCTGAGTGGATGACAACTTTGAATAGAAAACACCGTATCTAAATAACATAAATAAATACATTGCAGTACATACCATTAAAATCATACGTATACAGGACCTTTCCCTTGTTGTAGTTTTCACCAGCGACGACATACAACGAATCCCTCCACACGGCCGCACCGTGTGACGCAGAGCCCGGGGGCTCGAAACTTAACGGATATACGGCTTCCCAGTATCCATTTTCGACGAGCTGCCCGCAATCCATACCTTTAAATCCCTTGTTGCATCTGCAACCGACTTCAGGCTCGCACTGCCCCCTGCCGTTCTTGCTCCCACACTCATTCGGACACTTCTCAATGTGACAAGCGACACCTCCCCACTTGCCGTTGCACGTGCAAGTTCGCTCGATGCAAATCCCATTGCCGGAACAGTCTTTCCCTGATATTCGAGAGGGGCACGCGTTCAAGCGGTACGTCATGTTGAATCCGGACATGTTGTAGAAGTCGTCGCTGAAGAAGTGCACCAGGGCAGAACCGGACGTGGCCATGACCTCCGGTATTTTCCTGATGCTGTACCCATCCTTGTACATGAGCCCGCTGAAAACGGCGAGAAGGGGGGAGTCGACGCTGTCACCATCGAAAATGTACAGGTGATCCCAGCCGCATTCGGTGGCGAATTCCTCTAGGTGGAACGTGATCGACGAGTTCTTGGCGTCTATTAGCCAACTGCACTTGACGCCCACCGAATAGTTCCCTAGGCCATCATGTATTGTTCCGGTTGCAGTTCCTAACCTAAAACCAGACGGTCACAAACTCGGTTTATTAAAGGCGTGCGGCGTGTCCTAGTTTTACCTGACTTTGCCCCCGCAGAACTGACACTGCGGCCCCTGCCATCCGTCGTAGCAAACGCAGGTTTCGTTGACGCACTTTCCGTTACCTCCGCAACCGGAGGAGTCGTGACACTTGGCGGTCGCCGACGAGCACACCGCGCCGAGGAAAATCAGCGAGCAGCAGATCGCCGCCGGCAGGAGCGCGCTGAATTTTCTCCGGTACTTCGATTTGAACAGAAACAAAAACATTTGCAGGGCTTCTAACATTGCGGCGATACCACCATTTTAATTCGATCGCATGGCAACGTCGATATTATTCGGTAAAAATGTCACGACCGTGCCACTTTATAAAACAACAGTCACATCACTTGGCGCCCCGCCGATTTAGTGCCCCATCTCGGACCGGAATAAAGAACGGAGGAGATCGCCGTGAACGTCGAACTTGCTCGTGAAACTCTTCCGATCCATATTATATTTTGACGTTTACCGTGTCAACCTTTGTCGTCGAAGAAACAATCGCAACAACATCGCCGACAGGAATGCAACATTGTTTTCATCGGTGTTGCCAATAGAAAGAAAGATTCCGATTTTAACCACACAATTACAAAATAGTTTTAATTTAGCCCTTGTAACGCCATGAATTATGATCTTCGTGACGTTACAAGGGCGTAATCACGACGTGTTCCATAAAATCACTTCCATAACAAGTTCATTTTAAATGCGTTCAGTTCAAAATATTTTGGGCCGGTGATTCTCATTTTCGAAAATCTCGAATATCTTCTTCATTTCTTAAGATGGAAATATAAAATTTGGTGTTTTTATATTGAATTCGATGGACAACCTAATGCACTTCGGAGAAATGGGTTAGGTTTGACAGTATCGTAGGTACGATTGTCAAGTGTTTCTTTTCTTATGGACTCTACCTTAGATATTCATAACACGTGATGGAGAAATAATTTTTGAATGCGACTATATGAACATTTATGCGTTTGTTTTTATTTACTGCCGGCCATGAAAATTGCGAACTGTAAAGCGGCCTTTAATAGCACAGTACTTACCACAAAATGTAACAAGCTATTTCAACCAATCGCTTGGAATTTAAAAAGAAAAAAAAAACGGTTTATTTCTGTTTCCACATACTAAGCAAGTTCTACCCATGGTAAAAAATCTCACTGTAGCCAAGAAAGAGTCTGCTTTTATCCAACGACAAGTCTAAAACCTCTTAAATGACAAGTCTGACAAGCAAGAATTTGCCGCTTTAATCTGATACGTCAACATTTGGCATACCGAGGGCGCCACGTGATTTCCTACCTTCCAAGGCCTACTTTCCTGCCTACTTCACAGTAACATTTTTTCCTGTAAACGGAAACGGCCATATAAGCGTCAAGCTCAACTTACCGGTAATTTAACAACACTAATGACAATAAAAGACTGTGAAACATTTCATGAAGTACTATATGTATTAAAAAGAAAAAAAAAATTATGAAATTTTTACATCACTATAAATTTCTGTTATTTAATGTTGGCCACACTTCTCACACCAAATTCGAACTTTGACGTTTCCAACCGTCACGTTGCGCTTGGAAGTTGTTAACATCATTAACGATTAACATTAAACATTTTGAGAGCGAATTATCGGTGAAGAAAAGGCACACAATGTTTTCCGTCCGGAATGGCTGTAAGTATAATAAAAAAATAATAGCTTTATAAACATGAAACGTTGTTTTGTAAATCCTCAAAAACGTACTTGCATGCACGCCTCGTTTGAGTCGTTTGTTCTGGAAATTTTAATTAACGTGAAAAGAATGAATATAACGTGATGATTTTTTTTTAAATTAATTTCAGTGCTTGAACCGCCAATAGTTTTACCAGCGAGGGACCCAACGTTAGGTAACTATTATCAGATAGTATCAATCAGTTTTGTTGGACGGATTTAATTTTTTCATAAGGTGGACTCATTGCATCTGACAAGAAGGGAAAGCTGGATCGAGGAGGTATTCAAAGTTCAATTCACGAAGGAATACATGCACTCATTTGCACTTCGTTAATCAAATTCAATTGATAGTTGAATTTAATTTAAAGATGTATTTCCAGTATGTAAAAATTCGTGTAGTGTCGATTAACCAGTCCAGTTGTATTTGATACAGACGAGTATTGTGTACAGTATGCATGTATTCCTTCACGATTTGAACTGCGAGTGTTCTACGCCTGTCAGTAAAGAAAACTTTGGTTTAAACGACCAATTGAAAACCTTGACAGTACAAACAATAATGCCAAAATGATATCCCAATAATTGAAAATGATTATTAGATCTGCAGCAAAAATTATTTCAGAGACAGAATCCCCTTTTTTGCTAGAGACGAGGACACGTCCTCCAATCGTCCTTCCTCCGAGGGACCCTACCATAGGTAAGCCACAGCCACTTTTTAAGCAGTCATTCTTGTGTAATCGAAATCGTTTAGGACTTGATCTGGTTGAAAGATGTGACAAGCCAACGACAGAAGAAACAGAACTATGCAAAATGTTGTTCCTTCCTCAAAGAATCGACATCGGTATGGCCAAAATCGCCTTTAACAATTTTTACTCGTCCCAATCCTATATTGTATTATTGTATATTTGTAGATAAAATTAACGAGTACTATCGCAACGAGGATCTTAAAATAATTAATAAGAATAGGGCCAAGGAGAAGGCCCAGGTCAAACCGAGGAACCTCCAGAATTGTTAGTATCGCTTAATCCGATGTTTCGTTCTAAATTTAATATAATTGTGGATTTCACAGCTGCGCCTCGCTCACCAAACGTCAACAAGGGTTGCAGGAAGGCTTTGTTTAAACCGTCCAGAACATCTGTTAGGTGTTCATTCAGGAAGAACAGGACCAGCATTCTAGGAAGGAAATCGGTGAGAATTATTATTTTTAAAGTACGTTTTGATCTGCGTCAGCCTTAAAAAGTTATTTTTTTGAAGAAAATTAAAACGAATAAATTTTAATGCAGTGCTGCCAGATGCGTCCGAATTTTCTCCTTCTTCAAATTAGTATAAATCCGTCTACAAACTTAGAATTCCCTTTACCGCCACTGTCCACCTCAAAACTATTAATTATTTTGCATTAGAAATATAGGGTAATAATTTTATTTATGAAAAGGCTTAAATTTTCTATAATAAATTATAAAACAAAAAAATAATCGAAAGAAACCTAGGCTAAACGTTTTTTTACCGATGTTTATTTTAATATTAGAGTTAAATTTTGCGATGCTTTAAATAAAAATCAAAAATCCCTCAATTGATTAAAAATCCCTTTCATTGCACCATTCATGCCAAAAATCCCTCCAATGAGGGATTATCTGTCCCATCTGGCAGCACTGCTTCTGTGGATAGGATTTTTTAAGCTTTTAAAATGAATGGCAAATGGTTTACGACAGCGCCATCTTTTAGCTTGGTCGCGGAAGTTTTGCTCAACGTTAGTCTATTTTTAGTTTAACTTTAAGTCTTCCGCGGCCGTCGTCCATTGTTGAATTCCTCGCTTCCGGTTGGAACCGCGTCTCTCCTCGCATTTCTTCTACTGTCTTCTATTGGCAGTTGAAGAAATCCGAGGGAGACGTGGTTCCAACCGGAAGCGAGGAATACGTTACTATTTTTTTTTTTAAATTTAATATAAATTTGATCAATTTTTGACAATGTATTATTAAACTGAGTGCAACGACATCTTTTAGGGAGGCGCTGAAATTCCTGGTCGTTTCATTTATTACGGTAACGCCGAGATAGCAATTTATTTTTTTTTTGTCGAGAATACATATATCGATCGTTTTTTGTTTCTGTCCCTTTGAAATTTTCATTTCCTTGCGTTCGTTTTCTAACAACGCCATCTTTCAGACAGCCGCTGCAATTCCTTGAAATTTAATTTGAGTCGGCAACAGAGAGGTCGTAATTTTTCTTCTCTATTCGAGAACACACCGATCGTCTTTCGTTTCTGCTTTTCTAAATTTCGGTTTCTTTGTTTCTTTTCGTTTCCAACAGCGCCACCTTTTAGCTTGCTTGTCGAAGCTTCTATTATCTTAAAAACTTATACATATTAGATCTCTTCTACGCTTTGTTTTTCCGAGTACTGTCAGCTGTTAACAAGTCGGGCACTCTTATTTTGTGTCACCCTGTATGGGATTTCACTTTAAATTTGTTTCTTTAACTTTCAAATCGGATTTAATTAATTCGATTAATTAACTAAATCGTATTTAATATTAATTTGTGAACAGACCGTACCCAAAAACATGAAGAACATAAACGGCAGCTTGCTCGACGCCAGCTTGGTGGAGAAAAAGATTTTCAATTCGAAGTCGCAAGCAACTTTCAAATTTAAATCTCCGATTGCCGTGCGGATGAACATCACCAAGCTTCCAATCGTCAAACCGCAGAAGAAAAAGGACACGCCGAAGAACTTGGAGAAAAAAGACAGGACGAAGAACGTCGAGAAAAAACCAGCTGCGACGACAACGACGGCGACGGCAACGACGACTGCGCCGACAACAAAGTCGGCTGTGAGAAGAATTGTTGCCTCATCCAAAAAACCCGAAATGCCTTGCAAGAACTCGATTGCAGATTATTTAAAAGAAATGAAAGATTTAATCGTTCTTGGAAAGGATAATTTAAGTAAAGATTTGGACGCATTCAAGAAAGCACAAGAAGATCGTTTCGCTAAGATGGAAGACTTACTGCAGAAAATCGAATTAAGTTCTTG
Source organism: Prosopocoilus inquinatus (assembly GCA_036172665.1). Taxonomy (NCBI): domain Eukaryota; kingdom Metazoa; phylum Arthropoda; class Insecta; order Coleoptera; family Lucanidae; genus Prosopocoilus; species Prosopocoilus inquinatus. The sequence continues at coordinate 71,835,751 of CM069870.1, read as the reverse complement.
CGAATGCAAGAGTCGCGACGACGCTAAGCCGACTGTAACGGCGAAAGCCGTTGAGAACAATCTCACATCCATCAAATCGATGGGGCGTCGAGTGGATACCTTAAGAGTGTCCACCTTAAAGAAGACAGTTAAGTTTGACAGCGACGTTAAAGCTCTGAAAATGTACGATTCCATGAGGCAGGCGTGTTGCGTAGCGCTGTCGACGCCGAAAATCACTCGAGTGGGTGCTCTGGTCGAATCTCCTACACCCAAGGACTCCAAAAAGATCATGTCGAGGAAGATTCTGCAGCAGTGTCTCATGTTACAGGATACCCCCATGAAGAAGTAAACTCATTCTATCTGTAACTAATTTTACTATCTAACTAAAAATAATAATAATAATTTAATGTTTTCTATGTTTGTGTAACTAAATTCAAGGAAGTTATTTAATTAGATTTGTAAATGTCGCGGATTATTTTTTTTTTGCACAATTTTATTTAAATAAATTTACTCACATTTTGATTCGGATAATCTTTGTCTGTTCGGTCCATCAAATTTTCTTTGCTGCTCTGTAAGTATTGCCCGCCAAGAATTCTCATGTGGTGGAGGGGAAAAACACGGAATCGCCGATACCTAGCGGAAGTTTTGCGAAGGGCTATAAAATAAACGAAAACCTTGGGAGTTTAACTCAAACCAGGGTTAACCAAACTCGATCCAACTGAAAAATAAAGTTATACAACGTCCATTCAATCCAATTGAATCCGACCTTGCTCTATTCAATCCAAGTAAAAAATTTAAATTAAAGAAATTAAAAGTAAAAAATAAAATAAAATGTGAAAATCAAGTTCAACAAATCCCGGGGTCAACCTAACTGAACTGAACTGTATTCAATAGAAGCAAAAAATTTAAAATGTAGAAAAATAAAAGTAAACAAAAATTTAAGAAACGATTAAAACGACATTCGACCATTGTCAAGGTCAACCAAACTCGACCCAACAACTGAACTCCATTCTATTCAACCCAAGAAAAAGAAATAAAAAATCAAAAAACAAAGAAATAGATGTTAACAAATCAGTGGAAAAAAAAGTCAACATCAACACAACGTAACTCCACTCCAAGTAAAAAAATTTAATACAAATTAAAACGAACCTCGACAAATCTTAAAGTCAACTGAACTCTCCCAACTTATATCATATTGCCCTCCATTCTATAAAAGTATTTTTTTTTTAATACTTTAAAAGAATGTTAAAATTTATACATGGATTAAAGTTAAGTTAAATAAATCTCAAGGTCAATCCAATCCAACTGACATCAAACCAAACTTCATCTGACATACTTAAATCATTAAAAATTCCTAGAAAAACTAAAAGTAACGATTCCGAAGAGGGAAATCACTGAAATAAATCGACGTAATTGTTAGCCTAAGAGGCTTTATTACGTTGACATGACAATAGTAGATTTGAACGGTTCACTTTACAACAGAGGTCGACTCGTTGAAAGCACAAGCGGCGGCTCAATTGTTCCCAAAATTAATTATTTTTTTAATGAATTAATTAAAAGGAGATCGTAGTACATACATGAGTAAATATACAGTTTTCTTTTTTTGTCGTCCATAACAACTTCTTTTATCAACCCATAACGAAACGATGAGTGTTTGTGCGCTTTCAAACTATCCTATCCATGAAATGTTTATAAAATTTTATAAAAAAAAAAATCATTATGATGATGTATTACAACTAAGTGAATTAAGAAAATTTAATGTTTATTGTTTTTTTTTTCTTTTTTTGTTTTCTGTTTTATTTCCACTGTTTTCCATACATATACGCATTAAATCTTACAGCGCTTTCGATTATTGATGCGCTTTGTGCATCTCTTCGTCCTTATAGACTAAAATAAGATGGAAATACACTCAGAACACTTAAGACCAGGGCGCCAGCGGGTGTTCTACCTAGATGGCAGTACTTGTGAAAGCATTCTACAATTTTTGTGGATATAAATCTGAAGAAGGAATAATTTTTTTCCCAATTTTTAAAAGTGTTATGTTTCTTCATAAATCTATAAAGGTTTTCTGAAAATAGTATAAAATTTGATTGATATTTAATGTGATTAATTCAATAATTAAATTGTCAATATGTAACTTTTTTTTCAACAAAATTCGAAAAACAAATTATCACACGACGTCAATAAATGCATTTAAAACCTTTATCTGGAATATGAGGAAGTTATCTCGTGTAATTACGACATTAAATAGATTTTAAATGTCGATTGTGGTGGTTCGAAGAGGCACTAAAACAATTTTCTCCAGAATAGTTCAGTCCTTCTCCAAATGAGGGCGCTCTTGTAACTGCTTTTCCCTATCTATGCATATTAAGCTATTACGCATAATTCTTAATTAAGGCTGTGCGACAACAAATTTTACTCAAATGATAGTTTTCAGACATCGATAATATCGATTATTTATTCAATATCAATAGCTTTTATTTTTTCTATCAGTATTTTACAATAAATTTGAATATTCTTGTATTCTTATACAGTCCTACTCCCAATGTACAGGGCATTTTTTTTATATTTTGGGCCCTATCTAGAAGCTTTATTTTAGGAACCACAGAAAAACTTTAAATACAAAAGTTATACGTTTTTATACCTATTATCTTGTAGAGTTATCACTAGAAACAAAAGTGCTCTTTCATCTTATGAAACAAAATATAGGGTGTTCCATTTAAAAAAAATTGAAGTTGGCATTTTTTCTCCACTTTGCGCTGCGCATTTGTTTTTTGTTATAACTCTAAAAAAATAATAGACATGAAGCCCTACTACTTTTGCATTTAAAGTTTATCTCTAGCTCCTAAAATAAAGTCTCTAGGTAGGATGCAAAATATAAAAAAAAAATTGTACATTTATAATACTTACTTGCAATTTGGAATTTCAGTTATTATTACATCCTCAAAACGTTCCATGTCCGCATCATAAAACATTTGAGGAGTATTGGCATTTGAGGTACTGTAATAGTGACAAGTTTAATTAGAAAACTTTTTTATAAAAACAAAATAGTGCAGAAAATACTAGGTAATTTGAGAATCTTATCTTGGCTCACTCTCGTTAAATGCACAGAACATTTTCTTGTTCTCCAAATGTATTTTATTGAATAAATTAAATAAAACACTATTTTAGTATATATCACTATATTTAACACGAGAATTGTGACTGCAGTTTCGGCATACAATGCCATTATCAAACTAAAATATTTTAACAAAACTTCAAATTAAAACTAGCGCTAAAGCGGTAGAGGTGTAGAACTGAGAATTCTAATTTAATTTAAATTTAAACAGGGTTCAAAGAGGGGCGTGTACATCAGGTTGGTTTGGTCGTTAAGCAAAATCACGTTCGGGTTTCTTTTTGCTTTATGGATTTCAAGTGATTCCAGGAGGTTCAATTTACTACCTTTGTTTTCGAAATGATGTATTTTAATATTGTTATTGAGGAAAGTATGATTATTTTCTAATAAATGGTTAGCAAATGTGGAGAGAATAAAAAATCCACGCAATAAAAAATACTATAGAATTAACAAAACAACTGAACCAAAAAACAATCCCCAGCAACTTAAAATTAGTCTCCTTCGATGTTTCAAATATGTTTTCTAATATCCCACCCGACGAATGTATCCACTTAATAACAACCATGTTAGAGAGAAAAAATGTTAACCCCATAATTACCAAAGAAATCCTAGATCTTACAGAACTCGTTACTAAGAAAAACTATTTCACCTACGACAAAAAAATTTACAAACAGACTGAAGGTTTAGCTATGGGATCGCCCCTCAGCCCCTTACTTGCAGAAATATTTATGGAATCTATTACTATACAAATCCTAACATCTGATTTAGGCAAAAAACACATACAATTTTGGTACCGATACGTCGACGATATTATAGCAGGCTTCATAGGTACAAATCGAAACCTACAATTATTTCTCTCCCACATAAATTCAATCCATCCCAAAATCAATTTCACACTTGAAACTGAACAAGAACACCAAATTAATTTCCTTGACCTAACAATTACCCGAGAAATAAATTCCCTAAATTTCAAAATTTATAGAAAACCCACATATACAGACTGCACTATTCCCATGGACTCCCTACATCCACATCTGTACAAAATGGCAGCTTTCAATTTAATGATTCACCGAGCTATTAATTTACCTTTATCAGAAACCGAACTCAAAAATGAAATCGATATCATTACACAAATAACTCACAACAATGGATACAACAAAAAAACAATAGATAATATACTGAAGAACAAACAAACAAAACATAACCTCAATCAAATTTACCCTCACGTTCATGACAATAAACAAACAAACCAATATACAACCTTAACATATAGCGGAAAAATCAGTGAAATGATTGGAAAAATTCTTAATAAAAACAACAAAAATATTATTCTCAGTTTTAAACCACAAACAAAATTATCTCACATCATTTTTAATGCAAAAGAGAAACTAGATCCGTTATGTAAATCAGGAGTGTACCAATTAACATGTAATGATTGTAAAAGCGTGTACATCGGCGAAACTGGTAGGGCGTTTCATACCCGTATAAAAGAACATTGCAGATCATTTAATCTGAAGAAGACAGACTCCACATTTGCTAACCATTTATTAGAAAATAATCATACTTTCCTCAATAACAATATTAAAATACATCATTTCGAAAACAAAGGTAGTAAATTGAACCTCCTGGAATCACTTGAAATCCTTGAACATAAAGCAAAAAGAAACCCGAACATGATTCTGCTTAACGACCAAACCGACCTGATGTACACGCCCCTCTTTGAACCCTGTTTAAATTTAAATTAAATTAGAATTCTCAGTACTACACCTCTACCGTTTTAGCGCTAGTTTTAAGTTGAAGTTTCGTTAAAATATTTTAGTTTGATAATGGCATTGTATGCCGAAACTGCAGTCACAATTCTTGTGTTAAATATAGTCATATATACTAAAATAGTGTTTTATTTAATTTATTCGTGTAAAATGGAATATCACAAAATAACAGCTAACAGTATCAAGTATTTCATTGATTTTGCTTTTTTATTTTTTTTTCGGCCGTTTTGCGTACGTTCTGCCCATTGTAAAAGCACAATAATACAACACACCACCAAAATTATTGGAAAAAAAAAACAAACAGCTAAACACAGAGTCCAACACAACAAACAAAAATAGTCGAAAAAATGCTCAGGCACGGTTGCTAGCACGTGTTACGTGGGCTAAAATGCGCAGTTGCGACACCCTCTGTTTGCATACAATAGAACCATCAATTTGGTCTGGCAATTTCGTCAAGTCCCTGGAAAAGTTGTTTTAACACCCTTACAACTAAAATTGGTAATATTACTATGCTTGCTCCATCTGTTGCTTATTTATTGGAATACATCAAAAATACTGCCATCCCCACCCTTCGAGCCGTGGTCTTAATGCACTCTAGTGTTGTGAGTTGGTAATATTACCACGTTACCTTACGGTATATTTCCAATGTTACCGGTAAGGTAACATTCATTTGTTACCGTTAGTTACCTTTGTCGTCAAAATAACGCAATTTCGAGTTTTACATTTGCAAAATTCACGTAAAATAATGAAAGAAATGGCCAAGGAATATTTTTGATTATTTCGGAGAAACGTAAATACTAAAAAAAAGGAAATATAATATATATATATCATAACCTAAAATGACTTTCGTTTACGCATGAATTTATTTACTGGAAATACATAATATTAAATATTATTTTTAACAAAGGCCAAAAATTTAATGCGCGTTCGGTATCAAATTAATCAGAAAATTGAGTAAAAGTCACATTTTTAGTTAAAAGTGTAATTGGTAACTTCAGCGCGAGATGTCACCACTTGAGCTGTAATTGGTAATATTACGGTAACAATACCGGTAAGGTAACATTAAAAATAAAATACCGGTAATTTAACAACACTTTCGCTTACAAAAACGTGGTCCAAACACGTTTAGATTCAAAGATGGACATTCTTTTGCAAACGGATCTCCTTGAAAATTCAGTTCCGATCGATAATCCCCTTTCCCTTTCGAATCAAATTATTGTTATATTTCGTTTGGATTGAATTGCAGTTATTTACAGGCGAACTGTCAATCAATAATTCAAATCTGAAATGTTTTATTTTAGCAACTACGGAATCCAGATTCAAACTATTCGAAACCAGATTCAAATTTTTAAGCAAAAGAAAGCAGCTAAAGTTTACAGCTGGTTTACAGATTTATATGTATCGTAGTGTGTGCTGATTAGCTGAATAGTAAACTTTTAAGCTTAAGCGAAAGCTTTAAAGCTTATGATCTGAACAAAACGAGCGACTTTTTGAAATTAACGTTACAAAATAATTGTCTCGCGATAGTTTATACAAAATATATTGTATTTGGTGTCATTTTGAGGTATGTTTTATGTTAATGTAGGCAAATAGGCAATGCACCGGGTGTATTCCATCTCTAGTTATCATCGATCACGTGACTAACGATAACCAACAAGTTTTGCCAAGTGAACGACGAAATCCAATGAGGTCTATTCTGTAACATTGATATGGACTTGAAACGTAACAATAATTGATATGGAATGTGACCTTGCAAAGTCACTTGCTAAGCACATCAATTAATTGAACAGGCCGTGCTGTCTAGCAAATTGAATGACATAATTAGTCGTCGGGTTGTCGTCAAGTGAAAGGTTAGAAGAAGCGTTATTTTAGCATGGATTTGGAAGGTCAAATTGTTACTTGTTTTTCTATTTCTCGCAATAAGTACAAATAAATCATGATAACCTTACAATTGGCAACGCATGCGCAATCCATAAGTTATGCATCTCTTCAATTCGCGTTCAAGTTCTCTTCAATTATTTATTGAAGACCTTGAAGATGCGTAGCAATTGATATGCATATCAATGTTACAGAATAGGCCCGAATGACAATAATAGAATCGACGAGTGCACAATCGTGTTCACTCCAAATTTACTGGTTGGAAAAGATAACCAATAACTTTCTCTACATTTTTATTTTAAGTAATTATTGGCTTCAGGAGGCTTCAGATAACCTTATCTGAAAGAGAATTTTAAGCCAATATTTCACTTAGAGTTATTTGTTGTTTTCTCAACACAGTAAATTTGGACTGAACACGATTGTGAACTCATCGTTTCAATTAGGAGTGGAATGCGATGTAGTTTTTTTTTTGGATGAAAAAAGAAAATCTTTTTTCTTTGTTTTCAGTTTCTCACTGATGACGTGTTTATTTTTTCTTTCTTAAATCTTCTATCAACATAGGTATTTCTGTGCAGGTTGAATAAAGACCACGTCCAGAGCAAGCATTTACCATTGAGAAATCTGCTCACGCTGGTTTTAATATAAATATTTCCTTGAATGATTGATCAGCATTAATGTCCCGCGCGCAAATGACAAATCATAACATTCACTTGCACCAATTATTATTCTTCATCATATTTTTACGACTTTATTTACGGTGTACGCGATAACATTGAACTCCGTGTCAATATAACGAGGACGATTACAAAAAAAAAAAAAAAGTTATCTACACGACGACTTATATTTACTTCATTGAATCCGTGCGTGTTAAAATGAGTATTTCGATAAAAAAAAAACCCTCGAAAATAATACTTTCACTTGTTTTTGTTCTCGAAGAAGGAACGAGGACGTGACTACTCGGCGCGGCAAATCGCCTAAATCCGAAAGAACGCACACAAAATATTCAAATTTAATACTGTTCGTCACGCGGTCAGGTTATAATATTAATAATATTAAATATTGCGGGCACGTTCGAGCGGGTAGGTACATTATTATTTCATTTCAACAAATGTGGTAGTGAAAAAATCCCCCAATCCTGAAACGCAACGGCGCACATTTGCGTACGAGGAGATTTCGCGAAAAGCGACGCCACAAGGCCGCGGTCGGCGATGTTGGCCTCAACATTGGACTCCAAAGGACGACTTCATCATCATCATCGTCGTCGTCGCCGGGCGAAGATATAAAGCATGACGCGTCGCAGCTTTATAAAAGCCCTCGCTCGCTATAATCTCGTACTTACTTAATTATAGTTCATTGATGTTGTAACAACGATCTCCTCTCATTTAATAATAATAATAATAAGAAGAATGGTAGCAGCAAACGTGCGGGTTTTGGTCGTGTGCTGTGCGCTGCTGATCGTGCTGGCGATGACTTACGTTGAAGCGGAATCATCTCCGTATTGGTATCCTTTCTACGGGAGAAGACCTGCACACCGGCCGAGCTACGGGAACAGCCAAGGGGGCGCCAGGAGGTACAAAGCCATCTGCAACGTGCACGGGGTTCATAATTATCCGTTCCCGGGAAGACCCGGAAATTCCGTCTGTCCTTACTGATTGTTTGCTGATTGACTGTGAGAAACGCTCTCAAGCTAAACACAGAAACAATAATCTTCTCTAAAATAAAAAAAAAAGCAGAATAAATTTTAATTACGTTGTTACTTACTGTTGTTTTCTTTTTCTTTGCCGCTTCTAAAACCCTCTGCATTCGGAATTTAAGTAGTTGTTGACGATATTCACTAATTTTATTTAATTTCTTTTTGTGCGATTAGCGATTCCGGTGTAGTTTTATTAATTAATTCGGCAGTTTCATTTGTGTTACGTACTAAAAAGTTACGTAATTGGAAAAGACGCTCTCCTCATGTCACATGTCAAACTCAACAAAAATTTTTCGGGCGTCGCCATGGCTACGCATTCAAAACTCACTGCTCATTGGCCCCTGCAATGCGTAACCATAGCAACGCCCGAAATTGTCTTAAACAAAAGATGTTGGTGAATCGAGTATTTTTTAATTACAGTCGAAAGCAAACAAAAAAAAAATTATGAACATAAAAAATAGCGACATCTTACTATCGCTTTTTGACCTAACATTGCAGTAGGATAGACAAATTGAAGCGGGATTTGCTCCTAATGAGTCCCCCATGCAAGGCGGCCATGCTTGCTGTCAAAGCAAAAATTTTTCTAAAAAAAAATTAGTAAACAATTACAGTTTCCTGTAATTTTTCTATCACCGAAAGTATTTAACAGGGCCGGCGGAAGACGGTAAGCAAATCATGAGGGCGCCGATGCAAAATAAGTTAATTAAATAAAGATTAAAGCGAGGCGTAAACCAGAACAGAAACGGCGCGGCGTGGTGGCAGTACGGCTGCAAGGAGAACAATCAAATCCGCCATCGCGCGCGATACCGGCCTGGTTTGCGCCTCGCTTAAAGCGCAGCTCGAACAATCTCAAGGATAACCAAACTCGATCCAACAACTAAATAGAGTTAAAGGATAGCCAAACTCGATCCAACAACTAAATTTAACTCTGTTTAACCTGAGCGAGCAAAAAATTAAAGTAGAAAAAGGGGCGGATTATGTAACTTATTAACGAGCTGTTAAAATTTAAAGGTCCTTTAAAATTTAGTTCTATGATAGGTTGTTACCGTAGCAACAAAATTTATCAGCCCTTTAAAATTAACGCTTCTGATACAGAATAGGCCCCAAAAAGTATTTAAAAAAAATTTCAACGTCCACCCAATCCGACTGAACCTAACCTAACTACACTCAACTCAAGTAAAAAATTGAGAAGTAAAAAAAAATGTTAAAATGAAACCGAACAGAATCTCAAGGTCAACCCAACTCAACTATACTCAACCTAACTGCATTCAATTGAAGTAAAAAATGCAAAAAAAAAGAAAAGCGGTTAAAGTGACAAATGTCAAGGTCCACCAAATTCGACCCAAGTATAAAAAAATTTAGAAAATAAATGAAAAGTAAAAAAAAATGTTAAAATGAAGTACAGCAAAATCTCAAGGTCAAATGAAGCAGAAAATTGTAAGTAAAAAAAGAAAAGCGACAAATGTCAAGGTCAACCAAATTCGACCCAAATATAAAAAAAATAGAAAATAAATGAAAAGTAAAAAAATGTTAAAATGAAGTACAGCAAAATCTCAAGGTCAAATGAAGCAGAAAATTGTAAGTAAAAATTGTAAAAAAAAGAAAAGCGACAAATGTCAAGGTCAACCAAATTCGACCCAAGTATAAAAAATTTAGAAAATAAATGAAAAGTAAAAAAAAATGTTAAAATGAAGTACAGCAAAATCTCAAGGTCAAATGAAGCAGAAAATTGTAAGTAAAAAAAGAAAAGCGACAAATGTCAAGGTAAACCAAATTCGACCCAAATATAAAAAATTTAGAAAATAAATGAAAAGTAAAAAAAATGTTAAAATGAAGTACAGCAAAATCTCAAGGTCAAATGAAGCAGAAAATTGTAACGTCAAGGTCAATCAAACACGACCCAACATCTGATCTCGATTCTATTCAAACCAAGCAAAAAAACACAAAAAAATAAGTAAAAGAATTAAATGAAAGAAAAATTCAGTGTTAACCCATTAAAACATTAAAAAAAATTAAAAGTAAAAGAAGTATACACTGATTAAAATTAACATAAATATATTAAACATTTAAAAAAAAGAAATTTAAACAGAGAAAACAATATTTTAAAAAAAATTTCCACGGCCACTCAATCCAACTCAACCCAACCTAACTCCATTCAACTCAAGTAAAAAAATTGGGAGAAGAAGTTAAGTAAAAAATGTTAACATGAAGCCCAGTAAATTTCAAGGTCAACCCAATTCAACCGAACTCGACCTGACTGTATTTAACACAAATAAAAATTAAAAGCTGCAAGAAAAATTAAAAGTATAAAAATTGTTCAAAATTAAAAATCAATTAAAATGGAGCCCAACTAACGTTAAAGTCAATCTAACAAAACTGATCCCAACCTGAGTACATTTAACACAAATAAAAATTAAAAGTTGCAAGAAAAATTAAAAGTATAAAAATTATTACAAAATAAAAATCAATTAAAATGAAGCCCAACTAACGTTAAGGTCATTCAACCCAACTGATCCCAACCTAACTACATTTGACACAAATAAAAATTAAAAGCTGCAAGAAAAAAGTTTTCCCCAAAGTGCACTCGCGATGCAGTTTCTGAACGCGCCTCCGCGCATTCCTCGGTAATAAAATCTAATTGACAGAAATTTCATAAACAAATTTTGCGTTACTTTAAATATTATCGATTACAAGTTACAAGCAGCTTGATTTTTGCTGCTAAAAAGTTGATTGGAAACGACGCGACGCTCTCCTCATATTACCAAACTAAAAAAAAAAAAATAAACTTTTCGGGCATTGCCATGGCTACGCATCTAATGCGCCCCGTTCATTGGTCCCTTACACCGCGTAACCATAGCAACGCCCGAAATTGTCCTAAACAAGTGAGTATTTCAATCATTTTAATTAATTGAATTATAGGTACAGTTGCGGTCCTTGAAAACTAGTACACCAAGATTGACGTCACAGTGAAAAAATCGTAATTTTTTTAAACCTGCCCATCGCATTTTAATGTCACTGTCAAACTTGACAAATTCTTCAGGATTTATAATGACTTGAGTGACGTTTAGAAACTTCAGATTTAGGAGCAGTTTACACCACCGAAACATTCTATCTGTCAAAGTGTACCATTTTTCAAAGATCGCGACTGTATTTATGTAAATCAAAACGTAGGTAAATATTGCATGAACATATTATTTAATTACCTTGTACCTCGGCTATTAAATATGTATTTTAAACCAACCGTTTAATTTATACAAACCAGCCAGTGTCGGCCCATTCATTCTTTGATTAAGACCGACCGCAATCGATCGTGCGCGAGCTGTTAAAATTTTAAAACAATATCAACACCGATTGGTTACGAACGTGTTCTGTCAAAAAAATTCGAAGTTAATATCGGTTTAAAATTTTAATAACTCGCCCACGAGTGTCACGGTCGATCAATGTGACTGCGGCCTTAACAGAAAAGTAAGTTCTGCGCGTTTTTCTAACATAAAAAAGCTCACCCAAGTAAATTTTTGATCAGCGGAGGAGGCAGCGCGAAACAAAACATTTCTCTGCGTTTCACTTAATATTTATTTAGCTGTCAACTTTTGACATTTCGACTTAACCTACAAAAACAAACAATATATATATATATCACGATTACCGTTCAGTTTTCGTAATCTTTTGATGAGGAAGAAGAAGAAGAAGAAGGGGAAGCCGTTTTTCCGCAATGCAATGCAAAAAAAAGGAAATAATGGTTAATGTAAAATTTCGAACGGATTTCCCTAACCTGGATGTCGCGGTTTTCTAGAATACCACATTCTATAATGTTCACTGATTCGGAGGCCCCATGTTGGGATTCAATTTTACGTCGCAAGATTTTGCAGGTGGGGCGCCAATTCACGATAAGAAAAGCTCCACGTTGGGCGCCAATTTATTTATGTAAAGTTTGACGGCCCCCGCATAAAAAAATGCTTACGGCCAAGGAATTGTAGAATGAATAAAAATAAATAAATAAAATTTACAAAAACATAATCAGTTTCGGAATTCTTCTTGTTTCGTACAATATCGATGACACGAAAGAAATTCAGTCTTGCAAATGTACAGGGTGTCATGAAAGATTGGGCTGGTTGTACGCGGCCGCGTTGCTCTCGACGAAATAAACAATAAAGTTCATATAAAGCACGGTCATAAAGTGCTTGGTTGAAGAGCTGTAGAAGAAGCTGTATATTAAAGATCAAATTTAAATTAATTTTAAAGGAATACATATTTAATAAAGAATTAATAACGATCTTCATCAAGTGAACCTCGCACCTACCGCCTTAAAAAAAAATTAACTTTCTAGGAGTGCAAATATACAGGGTGTCTTGAAAAGGTTGAAATAACTGTACGTGGCCGCGTTGTTCTCGTCGAAACGAACAAAAAAGTTCATATAAACCACGATCCTAAAGTGTCCGGTTGAAGAGTTATGTAAGAAAGTAGAATACGAGCTTGACATAATGACAACTGTTTATTTAACAGAATCGTAACATAATAATGGAAGGGAATCGACAACTAAGTGCCATAGTTGTTTCAATAAGCAAACGCCGCTTACTATATTAATATTAATACATTTTCCAATAAATTAATTTATCCCCTTCAACTAAACTGCGCTATAGCTCTTTACCTACGCACTTTGTGGCCCTGCTTCATATGAACTTTTTTGTTTATTTTAACGAGAGCAGCGCGGCCGTGTAGAGCACTCCAAAATTTTCAACACGCCCTGTATATTAAAGACCAATTCAACTAAACATGGCTGTAATTTTTCTCCTAAGCACTTTAGGACCATGTTTTATAGAAACTTTTTTGTTTATTTTAACGAGAGCAGTGCAACCGTGTAGAGCACTCCAAAATTTTCAACACACCCCGTATATTAAAGACCAATTCAACTAAACTTGGCTATAACTCTTTACCTAAGCACTTTAGGACCGTGCTTTATATGAACTTTTTTGTTTATTTTAACGAGAGCAGCACGGCCGTGCAGAGCATTCCAAAATTTTCAACACACCCCGTATATTAAAGACCAATTCAACTAAACTTGGCTATAACTCTTTACCTACGCACTTTGTGGCCCTGCTTTATATGAACTTTTTTGTTTATTTTAACGAGAGCAGCGCGGGCGTGTAGAGCACTCCAAAATTTTCAACACGCCCTGTATATTAAAGACCAATTCAACTAAACTTGGCTATAACTCTTTACCTAAGCACTTTAGGACCGTGCTTTATATGAACTTCTTTGTTTATTTTAATAGCAGCGCGGCCCTGCAGAGCATTCCAAAATTTTCAACACGCCCTGTATATTAAAGACCAATTCAACTAAACATGGCTGTAATTTTTCACCTAAGCACTTTAGGACCATGCTTTATGGAAACTTTTTTGTTTATTTTAACGAGAGCAGCGCGATCGTGTAGAACACTCCAAAATTTTCAACACACCCTGTATATTAAGGATCAATTCAACTAAATTTGGCTATAACTCTTTTTTTTATAATAATAATAGGCTTTTGCTTATTTTAACTAGAGCAGCGCGGCCGTGTAGAGCACTCCAAAATTTTCAACACACCCTGTACATTAAAGATCAATTCAACTAAAATTGGCTATAATTCTTTACCTAAACACTTTAGGACCTTGTTTTATAGGAACTTTTTGTTTATTTTAACGAGAGCGGCACCGGCCGTGTAGAGCACTTGAAAATTTTCAAGACGCCCTGTATATTAAAGACCAAGAAGACCAAACATACAGGGTGTTTAAAAAGTATGCCCGGCTATTTTACTCAGCCACTGATCTCGTCGACGCGAACAAAAAAGTCTTGACAGACCTGGGTCGGACAGTCCACCGTTCCCGAGATATAGTCGCTTCTGTTAAAAAAAAATAAATAAATTTCGCAAGGTAATCTTTCGGTGAAGCTTCAATTCTAATTAACTGTGGTGTTATTAGACCGAAATTAATTGCAGCGCGTCTCTAGACGTTACTGCAACCAAAGTTCAACGCTTCAAAAACTCGAAAAAATCTCGCAAACCGTTGACTTGCGTGGCTGTGTTTATTAAGACTTTTGTGTTTGTATTGATGGGATCTGTGACCGGGCAAAAAATTCGAAACTGTTTTTTAAACACCCTGTATATAAATTTATTAGCGGATAAAATCGGTGACTCCTGAAAAAAATCTGAGAGGACTTCGGCAATCCAATTTGCAACGCGTACGACAGAGTTATTTTTAATTTTTTTTATTTTTTTCATGTCATGACATACCATGAAGGTATTTCCTTTTCTTTTTAATTTCGCTAAATTTTAATCTGTCGATCAACGGTGCAACATTACGAATAGGACAGAGAAGAAGGGATTCAAGAGGGAAAACGGCCGGTAAAGACGAAAAATGAAATTAAAAGGTGCAAGACAAACGAAATCGACTCGGCTTTGACAGACGAAGAACGTCATTCACGTACGTGTCACGATGACACGAGCGCGTTTTTTTTTCTTGTTAAAAATCTGCGGGTGTTTATTGTTATAACTAATAATACGTGATGACACAACCTGTATAAATATACACACAATGTGTTAATTAGAGAAAAAATAAAGAATCGGTTAATCATGAGAGAGAAAATTAATCCCAACGGGGCCTCGCCATCATCAAGCTTTATAGAATGTGGAGCCTGGGGCTTCCCCCATTGAAACTACGTGTTCACTTCCACAGCCTCCCTTTATCAAAAATCGATTCGGTATTAATTTACACATATTAGGCCCAGTTTTACAATGACGGTTTAACTTTGAGCCGAAGCTTAAATCCTTCACAACAATTGTTGAAATAATCGTTGCTAAGGGTTTAAGTCTCGGTTCAAAGTTGAACCCCATTTGTAAAACTGGTCCTTAATTACTCCTATTCTACTTCCAAACTTTTATAACTCCGTCCCTGGACGCTGTGACCATGAAACACTGCGACGCCTTACAGAGCGCTATATCGGATATGCAGTCCCGGTGACCGGCGGGCGGAGGTTCGGGTCCGGCCCTGGGTATCTCGTCCCCTTTGCCCGTCGGCCGAACGCCGCTGGATTCGGCGGTTTCGACGACGATCGGCGTCCCGTCGATCAGCCGCTCGCTGTAATTGGTCGCGCCGAGCTGGGTATCGTTCGCGGAATGCACGGCCAGGCAGGAGTTCCCCGAATTCTCCAGGTCCCAGAAGCGGACGCTCTGGTCGGTCCCGCCCGCCAGGAGGAAGCCGTTACGGTCGATGCGTCCCGCTTGCATTGCGCAAACGCTGTGATTCGTCACCTGTCACCGCGTGCAGACAAAAAAAAAAAGCGAAAGTGAATCGCAGAGCTCTTGGTAAATCGCAATAATGAAATACAGTGTACGGCAATAAAATGATTTGTCCGAATAAAATTAAGCATAATCCAAGGCTGTAGGAAGCCGCGCGCCTGGAATATTTAAGCGATTTATTCATCGGCCGAAAGAAAGACACAAAGCGCATAACAATGCGACACGAAAATTCCTTTTGTCAAAAAATAACAAAACAACGTAGATACCATGCACTTATTATAATTGCGCACACAGAATGCTTCAGAAAGTATGGTTTAAAAATTTTGGTTGCCGGAAAGCAAAGGGCCCATCTCACACAGTCTCATATCGAAGATGACAAAAGATAAAAAAAAATATAAATTAGGACCAACACGGTTTTTCTTGAAGAATATAGCCAAATGTGTATATATTACAAAAAGTAGCCCCCCAATTATGCCAAAAATACAAGCCTAAAAAATTTGATTTAATTAATTGTATTACATTACTTGAAATATTGGGAGTAAGAAATAAAAAAAAAGCAAATGACCGAAAAAAAATAACAAAAACAAATAAAAAATCGCCGATTTACATTATATCACATCAAACAAATAAAAAATTAACCGCAAATAGATCAGAAATAAAAGAGAAACGGAAAAAAAAACAAAACAAAAACAAAAGAAGATCGTAAGTACGGTAAGTCGAACGATAAAGCAACAATTTTCCAGACGAATCGAAAAGTTCGCAGAAAATAAAAGCAAACCACGAAGAAACACGGCGCATAAAACAAAAAAAAAAAAAGATCGCGACTGTGATGGACACAAAACAAATGAAAAAAAAAAACTAACTACAAAGAAGTGCCAATAAAATAAATAAATACTTTGCATTACATAAATCGTTTCGGTACAGATAAAATAAAATAAATAAAATGCGAAAAGTCAATTCGACAATCCATTGTGTGAAAGCACAAAAAACAGAAAAAAACAAAAGAGAATTGACGACGTTGAACAAAAAAAAAAAAACAAATGAAACTGTAGACGGAAAAAAAAACTAGCGGAAAACAAAACACTGACTGATAGACTAATCAACAAAATCAACGAAAATTTTGCAAATAAAAACGCGACTAGGATAAATATAAAAACAAATGAATCTCCAGACGAAAAAAAAAAAAAACTCGTATAAAACAAAAGACGAAACTGTAAAAGGGCGTCCGTCCCCCAACAAAGTGTGAAAAATCATGAATGAATAAACAAAAAAGAAATACGAAAGCACATTGAGGCGGACCAAAAAAAAAAAAAAAATACGAAGATTTTGCAAGAAAAACACGACTTGGATAAATATAAAACAAATGAATCTCAAGACGAAAAATAAAAAAAAAACACTAGCACAAAACAAAAGACAGAAAACTGTAAAAATGCGTCGATCAAAAAAGTGTGAAAAATCAGTTTGAAAAAAATTAACAAAAAAGAAATACGACAGCGCACGGAGATGGACAAAAAAATGAAAATCGCCGAAAACTTTACAAAAAAAAGACACCACTAAGATAAGTAAATAAATAAATAAATAAATCGCAAGACGAAAAATAAAAAAAAAAGACTAGCAGAAAACAGAAAACAATAAAAAAGCCTCGATCAACAAAGTGTGAAATATGTGTTTGAAAAAAATAAACAAAAAATGAATACGGAAACACATTGAGATGGGCAAAAAAAATGAAAATCAAGGAAAATTTTGCAATAAAAACACAACTAAGTTTTGTTTGTATTAACTTGAAACAAAAAACCAACAAAATCCGATTGCGTGCTTGTTCTTTCTTCTTCGTCGAAAACAAAAGGAACAAAAACAAAAGACGATCATTCGTTTAACAAATACGACAGCTAACAATGCACAATGCCGGATATTTACAACAGATGTCGCTAAGGTAATCGGATTTGTGAAAAGTATTGAATTAAATACCTTAAAAAAATTAATAAATTAGATTTTATCTTTAACAAGAAGCCTTGGCATAGACAAACTAAGCACCCAGCTGTGTGTATGGTTGCCTGCACTACATTTGCGCAATAATTGACTGAGATTATCCAACTTCTGTAATTTTTAAACGTTTAAACAACTTTCAAATTCTTCCTGATTGCAGAAAAGTAATAAAAACGTATTAAAAAAAATTGCTAATTTAATTTTCTATTTACGTATCATTGAAAATGATAAATAATTAAATTTAATAACAAGCCTATTTGTAAAAAAGATTATAATTTGCCTATTTTTAAAAGCGAGATGCTCTTCAACAAGAAGCCTTGGCATAGACAAACTAAGCATTCAGCAGTGTGTATGGTTGCCTGCACCACAGGCGCCAAGAATATTTTTTTTGTAGATTAATTAATAAACATTCGCAATAATTGACTGAGATTATGCAACTTCCCTAATTTTTCAACGCTTAAACGATTTTCTAATTGTTTCCGATTTCAGAAAAGTAATAAAAAGGTGGTAAAAAAATTGCTAATTTAATTTTCTTTTTTGAATTTTCTCCTGTATTAATGGAAATGGAAATTATTGAATTACCTACTATTGAAAATCATAAATAATATATTTTAATGACACGCCTATTTGTGATCTAGATTGTAATTTACTCATTTTAAAATCCCCGAGAAGCCCTTAATGTAGGCAACCTAATGAACACAGTCGTTCGTATAGTGCCTATTCTACAGAACAAAAGAACCGTTTTCTTTTTTAAAAATGTGATTAACTTGTAAACGACTCACCGAGATTTTGCATTCTTTTAAATCCTTTATTGTTCACATCGTTTTTTAATTAATTTAACTGACTTTTGTATTAAAACAGAACGATTTCCTGACTTTTCCCTGACATAACGAACCTCTTCTCTATTCCCCGACCTTACACACAGTTTTCCACGTTTCCTCAGCGAGTTAGAATCCCGTCAGAGTTAACTCTACTTGCTTTAAACCATTGAAAAATTGTCAGAATTAAAAGAGTAAACCCTAGCCATATCGTATGCAATTTGTGAAGTTAAGTTTACTCGACTAAACGGCTTGAATGCAGTTCTGCGGATTCATTGTCTTTAATTAGTTTAGAAATCTCGTTGTATATGAAAATACTGCAAAAAAAAATCATGTCGCTGTTTATGCTTACGGTAAATTAGATATTCTCCATACTTTCTGAAACACACACACCGCATAATACTGTTGGAAGTTGACCAAGCGTAACCAACACACAGTTTCGATAATTTAACACGCCGTAGTTTAAATATTTGAGAAATGTTATGTAAAAATACAAGTATGTACTTTCGCTTAAGAAAAAAAAAAAACGCTCTAAATCCAAGCAATTTAAAAAAACCGAAACACTATTTTGGTATTATTACATTTACATAATCTGTGAAAGTTAAACGAACAAACGCAAAAAAAAGTCAAAACAACTTACGATTGTCTTTGATAAAGGCGGCGCCTTGCTGGCCCACAGGACTTTTTCCCGGAACGCAGTCTCCAAATTCCACATGGAAATCTCATTGTTGCCCTGCACGCTCGACA
Organism: Prosopocoilus inquinatus; assembly: GCA_036172665.1. Lineage (NCBI taxonomy): Eukaryota > Metazoa > Arthropoda > Insecta > Coleoptera > Lucanidae > Prosopocoilus > Prosopocoilus inquinatus. The sequence goes on along the minus strand of CM069870.1, from coordinate 71,816,494 downwards.
GTATCCACGAGTGCTTCGTCGGATGGCTGACGACTTTACGAATCCTCGCCCCTAAAACGCCCAAAACGTCAAGCGCGTTTTTTTTACTACTTCACCCCCTCCGGGACAAATTCTGCTTACTCGTGGGATGTACGATGGTGGCGATTGGCAGTTGGAAACGCAGGTCCCAGGTGATGTGGCACCCCCCGCTGGTCCCCAAGGTCACCCAGCTTTGATGTGAATCCAAACAGAAACTGGTGATGACGCCCTGCTTGAGACCGTTCTCTAAACGCCAAGCAGTTCCAGGAGCTCGCATGTCCCAGCCCACCAGGGCTCCGTAGAGCGTGGCATAAATCAAAACGCTCTGAGGACCCGAGTCTAAATACTGCAGGTCAACTGCACAGCCTTCGTCTTCCGGATTCAGCTGCCTCGTCTGCACCAGGGTCATTCTAAAATACATAAAAGCCTGCGTTACACGAAATTACGCTGCGAAAAGTTTCACCTGCTGCTTGTGGTGTCCAATCTCAGAACTAAAATTGAGCCATCATTGACAGCTGCTGCTAATGATTGGGTCTTTTCGCACACGGCCAAGCCGGCAACGCTCACACTGCCTGGGACTCGATAGCTCTGCTTCGATCTGTTCGCAATGTTCTTGCCCTCCATCTTAGCGCAGTCCCATATTCTCACGAAGCCATCCATGGAGGCGCTGGCGAAGAGGGACGTTTCAGGTAAGGGGCAGAGGCGCGTGATGGGGGCCCTGTGCTCGTGCAAGTGGGCCATCAGGGAACCTCGCACTCGCCATCCCGGAGGAGGAATCTGTGGCTGCCAGGCGGCTTGCTCCGCCCATTCTTTGCTTCTGTTCAAATCAATGACAGTCTGAAGTTGACGAACCAAGTAACACGATGAAATTTACAAAGCACCGACAATTTTACATCATGCTACTACAGGGTTCCCAATTTATTTATTTTTTAAATAGGCTCTGAGTTGTCCGCCGTAATTGGGCGCAATTTTATGCGTTACTTCTCTAAGGCCCGATTTCCTTGCCTCCTGATAAATTTATCTGCCAGGTAATTATCCTTGGAAACCACTGTATCAATAATAGTTTCCAAGGATATTACCTGGCAGATAAATTTATACGGAGATGAAAAAATCGGACAAAATTCTTACAAGTTTTAGATAATATTCCACTTCTGTCTGAATTCAGAAAAGAAATACAATTAAAAATGATTTCCAAAAATTATAAACAATTTTAATAATAGATCAGTTTGTCTAAAACTAAGAAAATAAATTAGATTTTCTCGATAAATAAAAAGCCTTAGTACAGGCAACTATTGAACACGGCTGTGTGTGCGGTTGCCTACATTACAGGCGGTAAGATATCTATTATGCTAATGCATTTTTATACTCTTTCACAACTATCTGAGATAATGCGATTTTCATAATTTTTGCATGCTTAAACAATTTTCAATGTCTTACGATGGATTTCACAAAAAAAAATTGTTAATCAGCGTTTAATTTAATTCTCTGATTAAGGAAAGTAATTGGATGAAGTTAACAAAAGATTTGAAACAACCAATTATATTGTTTCACCCAACCAATCACAGGCTTTAATCACGCCGTTAAATTAATCAGTGATTAAATAATTTTTGTGAAACTGGGGATTAGTGATTCAAATTTCAGAAAATAAGTAAATAATAACAGATGTACGAAAATTAGTAATTTGTTATTATTCTTTTTTTTAATTTTCGCGCTTATTAACAATCAAAATAAATTAATCGTGTTCAAAAACTATAAACAATTAATTTTAATAACGTGCCGGTATGTCTGAAAACGAATAAATTAGATTTTTCTCAGCAAGAAGCATCAGTATAGGCAAACTAAGAACTTGACTGGGGGTGCGGTTGCCTGCACTAAAGGCGACGATGTGAGTAATTTCTCTTTTGTGAAGAGATTTAGATTTTTTCAACAATGCGCCTCAATGTAGGCAAACTGAGGATCTCCGGCAGTATGCATGGTTGCCTGCACGACAGGCGATAGAAATATTTTCTTTATAAACATAATTATTATGACGAGAGTACAACTTCTCTAATTTTTAAATATTTGAACAATTTGCCATTTCCCCCCGGTTTCAGAAAGAAATAATAAAGGTGCAAAAAAAATACTAATTTCTTATTAAAATTGACTGTTTTCAATTAAAAAAAAAAAAAACTTAGTGTAGGCAACTGTGCACATTGCTGTGTTGATTAGGTTGCCTACACTAAGTTTTTTTTTTGTTTATTGAAAATAGTCAATTTTAATAAGAAAAGCCGCTCAGAGATATTTACCAAAAAACCTCATGATGGACAGAGTTTATGCAATTTTCCTGATTTTTAAATGCTTAAACAATTTTCAAATTCTTAAATCTCAGAAAAGAAATTATTTATTTTATTATGTATTTATTTATTTATTATTAGTTATTTTTTTAAGTTTCGCGTATATTGCCTTTAAAAATTATAAATAATTAATTATAACCAGTCTGTTTCGAAATAAGCAAATTAAAACATTACTCAAATTTTTATTTGTTTAATTTTATTTAGTTTTTTTTTCTGGCTTCATTCGTATAAAGAAAAGTTCTTGTAATTTGTGAATGATGACTTCTTTAATCTATTGTAGCGATATTTTTTGAAATTGAAATAAATTCATATTAAAAAGCCATGGTGTAGGCAAACCAAGAAACTCAGCAGTTTGCAAGGTTGCTTACACTAAAGGTTATATTCTTATCAGTTTATCAGAAAAAGTTTTATGATTGAATGGGATTATGCAATTTCCTTCTATAAAAAAAAGAAGTCAGACACGAAAATTATTGAAATATATTAAAAAATTAGTTACTATAACGCGCGTGTTTGTTAAAAAAAAAAAGATTCTTTTCAAAGAAACAAGAACCTTTCGTATAGGCAACTCAATGACCACAGTCGTATATAATATAAAGACATTATTCTTGGGAGCCTCCAGTACAGACAACCATTGATTGGTTGTCCATACTGGAGGCCCCAAGAATAATTGTTTTTTTTTTGTTAAAAATATTAATAAAACCTTTTCACGATTTTTACTAAAATTACGCAATTTTTCTGATTTTTTTTATAATACCGAGAACAACTTTCCATTCTTTGCTAATTTCCGATTGTGTTAAAACAGACTTTGGTGATTTATTAATTTATTTTTATTTTCGCATGTATTAATAGTCAAAACAAATAAATTACTTTTAAGAATTATAAGCAAATACTTGCAATAACGCGCCAGTCCACATCAAAATAAATCAATTATAATAGGCAAACCAGTAAACACGGCAGCTTGCGCAGTTGCCTACACTACAGGCGAAGTACGAAATAGTTATTTAAAAAGAAAAAATAATTTATGATTATCTGAAGTTATGCGACTTTCCAAATTTTTAAACGCTTTAAAAAAATCTAGTTCCGTCTAAATTAAAAGAAAAGAAACAAGATGTATGAAATTTACTAATATTTTTTTAAATTTCATCAATTTTTACGTGCATTAACAGCGAAAATTACTGAATTATGTTTAAAAATTATAAACAATTAATTATTATAACAGGCTTGTTTGGTTAAAAAAATAAAAATCAAGATTTTTCAAAAAAAAACAAGAGTGTGTAGGCAAAACAATGAACACGGCCGTTTGCGCGGTTGCCTATATCGTAGGCGCCTGGGAACCCTGTATTAATAAATCATACCTGACAGCCTCCAGGTAATGTTCCTGTTGTCTGGTGACCAATTTCCTGAGTTCCATGCTGCAATTGGCCGTCCTATCTGAAGCATTTCAAGAACACAAACTGTTAGAAGAAAAGCTACTAGGTTTCCGGCTCTGGCAATAAACTCACACTGAATGTAAGATCTCTCGTGAACGCTGTAATTGCTCGGAGGATCCGAGGTGATGAAGTGTCCGTGGCCATCCGGAATTGGTGACGAGGGCCTGCTCAAAGTGGCCCGTGAGGGACCACCCGAATTCGTGCTTTCTGAATGCCGACTTGATATGTCCGAGCTGGAAACTGCCAGAGTGCAAGAGAGCGTTTAAAATGAAGACCAACTGCCCCACCTGTTTTGGAGAACGAAGCCGTTCTTCTGTCGGGATTCCAAGTTGATGATGTGGCTCTTCATCGCTGCAGCCTGCGAGTTGATCTCGATCTTCCCCTCCACCTGCTTGTTGTGCTTCGCGTCAGCCGAGGTCTTATGCTTGTGGATCTTATGAAGGTGATGGCTCATACGAAGCAGGTAGTCTTCAACTTCGTCGGTCATTCCGTATTCCTCCAGACGTCTCAGGAGCTGTTATGAGTTTGATGATGATCGCTTGATTGAATTAAGCACGAGTGGATACTTACGGTTTTCAACGTATTCTGGACTTCGACGTGCACGTCATGCGAAGGCATTCTGCCTGAATTGATTAGATCCCTGGCTTCCTTTCGATTCTGCAAGTTCTTCAGCAACTGATCGATGTTCGAGTATTTTATTACACTGTCGTAAACCGTCCTTGGAATTGGATTCACCAACGACTCCAATAGTAGTTCCGGCCTAGCAAATACACAAGTTGGGGGGCTGAGTATGCGTTTAAAACGACTAACCTGTCTAACTGTATCAAGGGATATTTCATGTACAAGCTCAAATTCGGCATGATCTTGCTTTGCACGTCCAAGATGGAAAGGGATTTTGCTGCCGTGGAGAAGAAACCGGCGACGGCCTGCCGGATCCACAAACTGGGGTGTACGAGAAAGCACGAGCACTCAGCCAGTAATTCACAGAGCGTAGGTTTCGTTATTAAACCCAACTCGGTTAAGGAAGACATGGCGTGGATTGCCTTCATCGTAACAAACTCGGAACTGTCGGTTAAACCCTTCAAGATTGTAATCAATTAAAAACAAATAAATAACAATCAAAAGTGATCAAAATACCTGTAGCAAGAGCGGCGTTAAGATTACGGAACAGTGCCAGCCTAAGTACGCAGCGACCCCAACAATGCAGTCGAAAAACGTGCCCCTCAATTCCTTATCGTCTTTGTCATTCAAGAACGTAATCATGTGAGAAAGAAGGACGTCGTTAGCTACAAAATTCAAGTCGAGTTAATTGTGGAGATTAAAGTGATTAATGTGCGTACCTTTCTGTTTGCCGAAAAACACGCACAGCTTTGTAATCCCGCTCTCCATCAGCGTCTGCTTTACGAGACTCTGCGAATCGGACAGCAACGAACTCACGGTCTGCTTCACCATCTCATGCAGCGCTTGGAGTTCCGTTTCGTAATTAATGCGCGGGACGTTATTCCTGCTCAGCGACTTGTCATACCAATTGGTCTGGGTTTGTTCCAGATAGCGCAGTGCGATTTCTGCAAGCGTTGCAATATTCTTGGCGTATGCAGCACGCACGCACGTATTCGGATCAACGGCCAGGGCCGTAAGGCCGGGCAAGATATACTCGGGGAAGATGTTCGCATCCGAACGCGGTACCTTCTTCACATAACTCAAACACTGCGTAATAACATTGATAGCGGCCACTTTAATCCTCGCGTTTTGATCGTGCGCAAGGTAGAGCTGAAAACGCAAAGTATTATTTGAGGTTATTCTTCAAGCAACGTCGTCGTAATATTACGATGTATGGTAAAATTCGATCCAAAATCGTTTCCTCATTGGCATAACTGGCGAGTTCCAGCAGGATTTCCAAGCTTTGCAATTTCGAAGTGCAGTCGTGCAGGCCTCGAATACACGACGTCACCAAGCTGACTATGATAACCAAACCGTCGTTGTCCGTTCTTCTTGTCTTGCCTTCGTCCTCCTCGTTGACCTCGTCAGGGGATTTTTCTGGAAAGAAAGTTTTCAGAATGCCGCCTATATCCTTCTTCAACCTCAGAATTTTCTCGTCGGGTGATATAATCGGGTTCGGCGAGAACACCAACATGTAAGGCTGCAAGAACGTGTAGAAGTACTCGGGGAATAATCGGCCGCGCTCCTGCGACAGATAAGTTTCGGCGGTCAACCGCAAAGACGGGTCCCTCTGTATCATGCTGGTGAGAAGCGCTTTCAAATTCGGATTGTCAATGTTATCCAGGTGCTTCTGAGGACTATACTCTCCCGTCCTGTACAGCAACAAATGCGACAATTCGAACGGTGGGTGTCCTTCATTCCACAATTCTAACAGAGCGCAGCTAAAACAAACCGAAACATACTTATTGCGTATCAACTGGGATACACTCTTGTATATCTTCATCTGGTTTTATTAAAATGAAATGAAGACACACTCATCCTAATTGAAAACACCACAAAACACAAGTATTATTTACCCCGCAGAAAATATATCCATGGCCGGTGTTAATTCCCCAGAGTTGCATGGGGTCTCGTTGAACATGCAATTGCTTTCCAGCGTGAGTGTTTTCGTGAACCGTTCGGGCGCAATGTAGCAGATTCGCCTGCGCGACGTATCAAAAAAGTAGGAGTAATCCGCGGGGTTATCCTCGGGCAAGAAGGTCGGCTTGAAAGAAGCAAAGTCGACGAGCAACACCCAATTCCAAGAAGTCACGGTGATGTTCTCCAGCTTAATGTCTCCGTGACAGACGCCGACCTTATGGCATTGGTTCAAACCGTACAGGACCTGAAACGTAATCCAGCGCTTCTCGACGTTCGTTAGAAACGGCCGGGTGCTGATGCGGTCGTACAAGCTGTACTTCACGTATTCTCTCATGATCAATCCGGCCTTGTCCGTCACCACGATTTTCTGAAATGGCAGGCAATTGATGGCGGTTGATAGTTTAGTGCGGATTTCTTCCAGGCGTTCCTTGTAGGGCGACAGGGGCAAGGAGGGGTCGTGTATGGCGAAGACCTTCACGACTATCAGGCCTTCCTGCGAATGCGCCCTCGCCACTTTTAAGAATCTCGTGCTGCCGAGGCTGAAATACCCGAAAATAAGGCGACGACCGGAGAAAAATCTAGGGGGTTGTATTAGTAGTAGTAAATACCTGGTGTCAAACTTGAGCTCGTTGTGGTCCGTAAGATAGTGCTCCACGGGAAAGATTTGCGACGGGGCTATGCCCACCAGTTGGTTGCCCATTTCGATGCGGTTTAATTCACTTCGGACAACAAACTCACGAATTTAACATCTCGATTAATTTGAAACAATCATAATAAAGATGAAGGTTGACAAAAGTGTCACAGACGACGTCCCCACCACCGGCAACCGGTGTAATCAACCAGTGTTACCAACGATCAAGATTTAAGTAACCAAATCGGCTGACAGAAAGTCACCAGTTACCAACTGAAAATCACCAGTTTATTTTTTTGTACTAATTTATCGTTCATCTAAATTTTTGACGTTATTTTATTGACGCTTCAAAATTGTTTTATTATATTTAGGCACAAAATGTTAAAAAAAAGAAAACAAAAACTTCAAATACTTTTTCTAATTCGCTTTAAGCGAACGTACGATCGAAAGCAAAAATCGATAGTAGGTAATTACAGTTTCCTGTATTATTTTTTCTCAAAATGGCATTATTTAAATGCGATTGATTTCAAACATTTTACAAAAATTATGAACTTGTCGAATCCGAAAGCCTAGAATTTTTTTAAGTGTCACCTGTAAATTCGTGAATAAAATTATTACAGAAAACTGTAGTTTAAAAAAATTACGATACATTGGACGCGTTCAGCGGATGCGTTGCTTACTCAGCAGTCGTTTGTGATTGGCTATTACCTTCATGTGAGCCAATCACAATCGATTGCTGAGTAAGCAATTCAGCCGCTGAACGCGCCCATTATAATTGCCAATTAGGAGTACTTTTTTGCTTTCGATTCGTTTCGATTATAAAATGTCGTCTGTGCTTAAATTTTCTAATTCTAACACAGCTAAAAATATATGAATTTGTACAATAAAGTCTACAGTTTAAAAAAACACTGACGGTTGACACTGTTGACAGATGCACGATATTCAATATCGCAAAAGACAACGGGCCGTATTCTCATCTTATGATTGAATTATAATTATGATTATTGAAAGTTCTCTCTATGTAAAGCCGTGATTAAAATGAACATAAACGATATATGCTTTACGCGAGTTTTATGAGTAAGAGAGTGAGAGAAAATTTAATCACGTCGTTGCTAAATTAAAAACGATGTGAAAATACGGTCCAACCTCTTAACGCTCTTATTAACTTTTGTCATTGAAACTTAAAATCATTTTAATGTTATAAATTTCTTCTTATTATTTATATTTTATGAAAAAAGCATCAGAAAATCCCCATTTTCTTACAATGATCACCAGGTAATTAACGAATAACAAAAATCTCTAGATCCGGTGATAAATCACCAAGAAATCACCACCTATGGCAACACTGTAGCCAACTCTGAGCAATCAATTGTCAACTTTTCGTAGAAAACGACGGTCATATTTGCCAGTTCGGTCCGAGCAACGAGCCTGGGGTCCGAACAATGGGCGCGTTCAGAGACGCTCAGCGGCTTAGTTGCTTACCCAGCAATCGTTTGTGATTGGCTCACGTTAGGGTAACAGCCAATCACAATCGACTGCTGAGTAAGCAACTCAGCCGCTGAGCGACCGCTGAACGCGCTCAATGATTATAATTTGTTTGCTTGCATTATACAAGTATGCAACTTAAAATTACATTATGTCGACAACCGGTAACATTAGAAATTTGCCGTACGGTAACGTGTAACTCGCAACACTATGTAGCTAAACGTCAAAGGAATGCACAAAATATGAATATTTATAAATATTTTATTCATTATACTCGGCGCAGTTTGGCAATACAAACGAACAAAGCCAAACTTTACAAAGTGTGCACAAATTGCATCAAGCAACGACATTAATAATTACATAAAAAGATTGAGGTTGACAGAAGATTTATCAAAACCTGCACAAAATCGATTCTGAGCTGAATTGGTTCGTTCTTTATTTCAACGTTTTCGTGTCATGAATGTATGTAGTATGCAGACTGTAATTTAAAAAGCTAAAGAAAAATGCATACCCGTTTGTTTATAATAAAATTATGTTGTAGTAACATCTTATCTCTACACTCCCACAAAACGACAAAACATAAAATGATTTTGACGCTGAATCATTCCTGATGTCCCTGTACAAAACGACGTTTAGCGATACCCAAATGTTTATAAGTTGGTATTACTCATAATAACTTCAAGTTGGAAAACCGAACTTGACAGCTGTCAGATTTGAAACAGTTGTTTACATCTTCGAGCTGTCACAGGATTTTCCGTTTATTTTACGCTTTTCTTATTATTTCAGAGCCACAGTGAACATGACGGAAATAGAAAGATGCGTATCTTCGGCCCACATACAAAAGCTCGGTGAGTCCAAGCGCGAAAGCTCGAACGCAACCTCAAAATCTTCCGTTCGCGTCCGCAGGGCACTCGCTGCAGGAAATCAGAGAAAGGGCGCTCAGAAACATAGCGTCCAAGTTCGAGCGCGGCTTCACCTACGACGACGACGACAACGACCTGGCGCGTAGCAAGGAGATCCTGCAGAAGCTGTTCGAGTGGTTTCTGTTCGAAGATTGCTCGCACGAAGACACCGTGCTCAAACTCATCAAGAGGATTTTGCAGGTACGAGACGGACGGAATTATAAGTAATTACAAGTAATAGTGTGTTGTTGGTATTCAAGACAGAAGCAGGCTTGACTTTGCTGAAGCATTACGGGCCTAAAGCAATTGCGGCCGAGCTCAAGCAAATAAAAGCATACATCGAAGCTAAGTACCATCCGATCGTCGAAGACATCTTGGAGTTCGTGAGGAAAGAATGCGGTACTAGCAGGACAGTTGTGCCACCCTTACAGTCGGATGTGCCTTTAAGCTATAGATCTCACGATACCAGTCGGCCTATAACCATCGAAAGCACGGCATCGCCTATTGAAGGGTTTATACGAGGTGACTCTTCATTAGAACAACAAACGGGGTAACGCATTTAATTTACTTAAAACAATTAAAAAGATGCGGCGCTTAGTTTTGTGGTATAAAATAAAAAATTCTCCAGCATGCCTGATAAACGTGAACAAGCTTCATCGGCGGGAGACTTTCCGTATCGCACTTTACCCTGGCAGTCGCTTGTTAGTCCTGATCAGCACGTGCTCCAATCTGTGGAGGACTCGCTTAGAAACCCCCCGCAGCCGAGCGCCCTGCTGCATTCCTGTGAATTTTTCACTGACATTATGATACAGGATTTTCCACCGGAGGTTTTCCTGCAAAGACCCGGCATCGTTCTGGTGAGTGCGTAAGCCCGACTTACTCGGTTTAATACCTTCGAAGCAGATTTTCCAGAAGTTAATCGTGAGCTCTGCCTCGACGAGAGTCGCCGCGTGCGTGATGAAATGCGTGTTGAAATTAACGCGGCTGTTGAAGACACGCTTGAACTACTACGGGGATCCCGGCACTCACAACTTAAAACACGTAACAACACCTTTTCGAACGTGCAAACCAAACAGTCCTTGAGTTGTTGGAAGTTGCAGGTTGTTAAGCCGCGGGTGTACTCGTCGGGGTTTTCTTCCCCCGCATCAGAGAGCCAGCAGCAGATTGATGGTGAGGGTGGTTGGAGCAGCGAGAGCCCGGAGGATTCTGCTTTGTTGCAGGCGAGACAGATTTCGCTGCCTTACTATTGCCTGAGCACGATGAAGTGCGTCTTCGATTACTTGCACTTGCACGTCAAGCCTGAACGTTTAACTGAAGATACGGCCAAGAAGAAACAGGCGGTACACACGGCTTTTCTTGCGCTTGCGTTTAATTGTGTTTTGCGTTGTTTTTTAGGCGGGAGGAATTAACACAGCGCTGGCCTTGCTCACGAGTTTAATCGATTTATTAAGCGCCTGCGTCGCGGAGACTCAAAGAATTGCCCGCACGGAATTCGCAGACGCTTTTAACGACGTCCTGATCAAGTTCGGGGAAGTCATGGAGAACTTACGGTGTGACTCTGAGCGAATTGCTTTGCTTTATGTGAAACGCGTCGTATGCTTGTAGGTTGGAGGTGGTCTCTAACGATTATGAGAAGGCTTTCCGCATTATACACTTGCACGTGCTGGGCAGCTGCGCACGCTTTCTAAGACTATTCGTTTCGCCCGGTGATTCAAATGTATTGCTGCCGAGGAACTTGAAAAACGCCCTGTCTTTTGCAGTACTCGACCTGTCTTTCGCTCAGCTTTATCCTGACGTTCATGAGAACCTATTGGTTTTCGTGCAGGTAAGCGATTTTGAATATACTAAGAGGTCTATAAAACATTGGTGGAATTATGTTATGTTATTCAAAATCGGCTTATTATGACTTTATAATAAACAACGGTTGGATTATACTCGTGCGTTAACAGCAAAAAGTCACTCTCCAGCAAGCTCTTGTGGCTTATTTGACTTATAAGATACTTGTGTAATAAATAGCTATTAGGTTTTTTAATTTTTCAATGCCAGGAATTCGATGGCCTTTACAAGGGCGATTCCATTTCGAAATACAACGCCATCAAAGACGTATGCACCGGCATGACTTCCTCGGTTCGTCTGCTGAAGCTCCACAAATCACTGTCTGTGTCGGAATGCATAGCTTTAATGAAGCAAAGCCTGATAAGCCTCGAGTTTCACAAGAACCTAACCTTGCTGAAAATATTCGTCGATTTATGCGCCAACAAACTCCCCATGTGCTCGTTCAAGGACGACGTCCTGAACACCGTGGAAGGTAATACGATGTCGACCTTCCACTCCGCCTCAAACTGCAAACTCGGTTCATTCCAGAAATTACTGTGCGCTTGCTCGCCCACAACGACCCGGAAGTGAGATCGCACATGTATAAATTGTGTTACAAAAAAGTCATCGCAGCGATAGGGCCTAAGTTAAACACATCGAGGACGGGGGCACCCGGCTCGCAGATTCTCTTTTTGACCCGTTCGGAAGTGCTGATTGAAATAGTCCTCCACGGAATTGCTGGTGCAATTGAAGAAGTGAGTTTGTAAAACTCTTTGAATTATATTTAATATTAACATTGTAATTAAATTGCTGTTAGGCCGAGGATATTTTAATACACGTCTTGAAGTGCAAGATCCTTGTGTCGGACGAGATTTGGAACGCCGTCGTTGAGGCCTTAATCCCGGCGCTTCCTCTTCTCTTGAGCTACGCGGATGGCAAGTCGGTGTTGGGGCGCACCGTCGTGTCAATGTTGGATCCGGATCGAGCCACGTCATTAAACCTAGGGGCATTGGAAGTATGCGATGTGTTAAATCCCTTCGGCCCCCAAATCATCATCCAAGCAATTTCCTTTTCAGGTTCTCAAGGGAAACGTACTGCTCTTGTTTAATAACGACCCCCTGATACGCGAAGAGGGCGTTTCCAGGTTAAGTTGGATGTTGGCCTCGGAAGACGGTGCCAGGGAGCTACTCCCGAAGCTCAACAATCTTCACGATCGGGCTCTCAGCACCGTCTGTAAAATCGACCACACATTCGACTTAAATAAAGTGCGAAGCCCACAGCAGTTTTACCAGGTGGCGAGTCAAGTCGTTGTTCGTAATTCTTCTGCGTGTGCAATTTTTTTTTGTTTCAGCCAAGCAGTTTATACCAGGTGTTGCAATTGCTGGGTGCCGATAACGTAGAGCCTGTCATACGAAGGTCCGCCTTAACACAGATCGCAGTCATGATGGAAGACCCCCTGGTGCACGCGACGTTCATTCAAAACAAGGGGGTACCGATTGTGATCGGCGTGATGAAAAGCGCACTTAACGATGCGTGCTACACGGACTATCCGGATTCGGTGATGCCCTGCGTGTCGATTTTGAAGAACGTTTGCTTGTACAATCCGGGGCTCAGGCACGAGTTGAGCACGAACGCAGAAGTTTTTTATTTCACGGTTCGAGGTTGTTAATTACAATTGGAAATCTTGGAAGTATTTCTGACGTAATTTATTTTGCAGGGCTGTTTCTGTTCTGCACCGAAGCCCGAATGAAGCAAGACGGCAGCGCTCTACTATTTTTGCTATTGCTGAACAATTTTGTGACGGGGACACCGTCCAAGGGCGACCTGGCAATTCCCAAACTGATCGCTGAAAGAGTGTGCGTGCCTTTTTCTTGCAAGATCCACCCCGATGTGAGGAGCAAGCACGCCCCCCTATTACAAAAAAGTGAGTGTCACCCTCTCACCCTAATTATTTCACAGCCACATCTCGTTTTGGTTTCAGCTTCGTTACTAGAAGACAAGTGGAGTTTGGGTTCGCTGCAAATACATTGGAATGCCGAGTGGTTCGGTGGCTTTAACGAGCTGTTAAAATGGGACAAAATCGATTATACTGGGGAATGCTTCAGCGAAATGCTGCGCTTGTCCGGAGCTCAGCTGAGCATGATCAAGCAGACGTCGCTGGAATTCTGCGTCAACAAATACCTGGGCGACTTACGGAATGTTACGTCGGGTCATCATCAAAGTGCCGAGGATTTAATCAACAAGTTATCCGAGTACTTTCCGTGTGGTGTAAGTGGAAGTGAATGCGAAAGTAACGCAGTTGTCTTTTGCAGGTGCCTTCAGTTGTACGTGGTCGTGAAAGGTGAGCGCGATGAATTTCTGGACTTTCCGTGGAAGGAGAGCTTCGCTCGGTTCCTGGATGTGCCCCCTTCGAGCGAAAGCGATGCGGAGTTGCTGGGTTGCGTCCTACACTTCCTGGACACTCTTTTGTTATTTTACAAGTACGCTGGTGAGTTTGCTTTATTCATTTATAATATTTATTTATTTACTTACTCATTTGTTTATTTACTTATTTATTTATGAGCTGTTTTCCTGAGAAAAACGTTTAAATTAACGGTATTGGCAGTGTAGCTAAAACATTAAAAAAAGCACGTCTCGACAGCTGCATTGCCATCTTTAGGTTTTCTTAAGAGTTAGCAAACAACGCAATCTCGTGGAATTTTGTGTTGTAATTAAAATTTTAATTTTTAGGAGGGCCTCATGTTTTACTAAATTATTAAGAAACAAAAAAAAGACAAAAAACAGTAAAGTAAATGAAAGGGAACAAAACTTGCATTACGATTACAAAGTAGCTGCGCTGTCATCTCTAGGATATCTTGGAAATTAAAAGAAAAATTGCTGATAGTAAAGCAAGTGAAGTTCTCGTGTCAAGAAATTTTAATTTAAGTTGCCATTGTGATTTTTATTATTATTAATTATTATTTTTGTTATTATTATTATTTTTAGCAGTTTCATATTTTACTAAATTATTTGTTTCAAAAATTAAATGGAAAAATATGAAGTAGGTAAATACCAGTGGCGGCTCGTCGGGGTGGGCGAGGTGGGCAGTGCCGTAACTACTGATATTCGCAGGGGTTCCGTGGAACACGGGGGTCCACCGACGCCGACGATAGACTCCACGCAGGGCTGACAGATTGGGCAAAATTCTGCCATTTGGGCTACATTCTAGATATATTTGGCCTTTAAAAATTCTCATTTGGTGCCTGGCCTCTGATTTAGACTAGATATTATACGACAAGAATACTTTGATCATCGCTGTCTTTTGTTTTTTGTTCATTCCAAATATTTTCTCTTTTTTTGTTCTCTTGTTTTAAGAAATTGACGTTTTGCATTTTATTCGCGGTTCGTTTGTTTTGTTCTTTCGTTTCCTGCCAGTTGTTTGACTTGCAAATGTGTTCATCCAGAGAATCACCGCAAAAGAAAAAACAAAGCAAATGAACATCGCATTTCCAAAAAGCACGGCAAAGTTACATTTTTTGGTGGAACTTGTTGTATGTAACGGCGTTTTCGAATTCTCGAGTAAATTCTAGCCTGAAATGATGCGTCACACCATGGGTCTAGCTCGAGCGGTTATCGAGTTGTTTCTTATGTTTTTAATGGTGCAACTCGAAAACCGCTCGAGCTAGACCCATGGTGTGACACATCATTTCAGGCTAGAATTTACTCGAGAAGTCAAAAATGCCAAAGAAAGTGCAATTTTCGTATGTTTTTCAAAATTGCGTATCTCATTCTTTTCGTAATTAAATTATAACAGTTGTGCCCCCTCCTTCTAGCAAACGCATAATTTGCTACGACGCGTACGACAAAACAAAAGAAAAAAAAAACAAAACAAATGAACGTCGCACTTCCAAAAAACACGGAAAAGTTACATTTTTTAGTGGAACTTTTTGTATGTAATGGCGTTTTCGAATTCTCGAGTAAATTCTAGCCTGAAATGATGCGTCACACCATGGGTCTAGCTCGAGCGGTTTTCGAGTTGTTTCTTTTGTTTTTAATGGTGTAACTCGAAAACCGCTCGAGCTAGACCCATGGTGTGACGCATCATTTCAGGCTAGAATTTACTCGAGAAGTCAAAAATGTCAAAAAAAGTGCAATTTTCGTACGTTTTTCTAAATTGCGTATCTCATTTTTTTTCGTAATTAAATTATAACAGTCGTGCCCCCTCCTTCTAGCAAACGCATAATTTGCTACGACGCGTACGACAAAACAAAAGAAAAAAAACAAAACAAATGAACGTTGCATTTCTAAAAAGCACGGCAAAGTTACATTTTTTAGTGTAACTTTTTGTATGTAATGGCGTTTTCAAATTCCCGAGTAAATTCTAGCCTGAAATGATGTGTCACACTATGGGTCTAGCTCGAGCGGTTCTCGAGTTGCACCATTAAAAACAAAAGAAACAACTCGATAACCGCTCGAGCTAGACCCATAGTGTGACACATCATTTCAGGCTAGAATTTACTCGGGAAGTCAAAAATGCCAAAAAAAGTGCAATTTTCGTATGTTTTTCAAAATTGCGTATCTCATTCTTTTCGTAATTAAATTATAACAGTTGTGCCCCCTCCTTCTAGCAAACGCATAATTTGCTACGACGCGTACGACAAAACAAAAGAAAAAAAAAAACAAAACAAATGAACGTCGCACTTCCAAAAAATACGGAAAAGTTACATTTTTTAGTGGAACTTTTTGTATGTAATGGCGTTTTCGAATTCTCGAGTAAATTCTAGCCTGAAATGATGCGTCACACCATGGGTCTAGCTCGAGCGGTTTTCGAGTTGTTTCTTTTGTTTTTAATGGTGTAACTCGAAAACCGCTCGAGCTAGACCCATGGTGTGACGCATCATTTCAGGCTAGAATTTACTCGAGAAGTCAAAAAAGTCAAAAAAAGTGCAATTTTCGATGTTTTTCAAAATTGTGTTTCTCATTTTTTTCGTAATTAAATTATAACAGTCGTGCCCCCTCCTTCTAGCAAACGCATAATTTGCTACGACGCGTCCGACAAAACAAAAGAAAAAAACAAAACAAATGAAACGATGAGTCGCGTCATGGGTCTAGCGCGAGCGGTTATCGAGTTTTTTCATTTGTTTTTCGTTGTGCAATTCGAAAACCAATCGAGATAGACCTGAGGGTGCGACCCATCGTTTCAGGCTAAAATTTGCTCGGGATTTCAGAAATGCCAAAAAAAAACTTATTTTTATTAAAACAATTTATTTATTATTAAAATAATTGTTTCTATGTGAATAAATTAGAGCTTAAAGTTAATCGGTGATTTATTCCAGCTGAATTTACCATTTAAAAATAAAATTCAGCATTGACAAACAGTCATTCTTGATCTCTTTGTATTTCAGTTTTAATTGCATACTTTTCTCTATTGTATTATTTTCTATTATGCGTTTATTAATTAATCTTTTTATGTGATACTGAATAAATTCGACTTAAATAGAAGCAGCGACGAGCGATTAAACGACTCTCATAAGAACAAAAAAAAATTTTTTTAATGGAAATTTGTTTGATTGCAGACGACTGCTGGATAGTAAATCTCCTGAAGGACAAGACACACCCCTTACTCGAGATCCTCCACGTCGACATGTCCCACGACGCGGAAATAAAGGCCCTAAATAAGGACCTGCTGCAATTAATAGCGAATTGTGCGAGCTACGAACAGCATTATTTAGATTGGAACCCGAGCAATCGCAGAAGTTCCTCGTCGTGGTCGCACGTGGTGGAAATCATAGTTGAAAATCTTAAAGTCAGCGATGCTCAACACTTCTACAACTTAGGTAGATGAGCAGGTTTACGCCCCAAAATTAAAAAAAAAAAACAGATTTAATTCCAGCCTACCTCGACTGCCTTCTGTCTTGCTTGGTTCACCTGACTGCGATGTTGGGATGGAGTCAAAGCAGGAACGGTTCTTCATCACCCAAGTCCATGCTGGTGCATTTAGTGATGGGGCTATGTGAGATGATCGATGCGTTTCACAGTAGCAAGGGGCCTTCGGCAGCCGACTCTCTGATGGGGCTCAGCATCACCAGGCATGCGGTCCTCATCTTGAACCATGTCGTGGTGGAAATGCAACACTTTAACGTAAAGGTGAATTTTATCAATTTTGTAATTAAAAGCCTAATGTATTGTTATTATTTTTTTTTGTATGTAGGCCTGGGATAGTTGCTTTCTGAAAGAAGAGTCGGGCCTTGAGGATTCAGTGTCGAATCTATATGCACTCTGCGTGAGCAGAGATGTGGTCTTACGGGCTGCTATCTACCAACTGCTTTCCGGACTGACGGTTTCCAATCGATGTGCTGCAGAACTAGTTCAAGGTAATTAGGTTTAAAAAAAAAAACGACTCACACCAAGTTTTTTTTTTTTTATATGAAGTGTAACAACGTGTTACAGAACTGAAGGACAAAGGCGGTGGGTTTTGGCAAAACTGCCTCAACGTCCTAATGCAATACGAAGAGGCGAGCGTCGTCAAGGAGAACGTTGCGAATTTATTGGCGAATGTCTGCAGTCATACCACTACCATGGTGAATGGTGGTTGCATGCTCGACGCAAATGTTGCTCCTACAAATATCGGCAAACAGGTAAGAATGAATTATAAAGAGTGACCATGAACTTCAGAATTTAAACTGGCTCTAAGGTCCAGTTTTACAATGACGGTTTAACTTTGAGCTGAAGCTTAAACCCTTAGCAACGATTATTTCAACAATTGTTGTGAAGGATTTAAGCTTCGGCTCAAAGTTAAACCGTCATTGTAAAACTGGGCATAAATCCTGAAAATTCAACTGCGTTTAATACTTGAATTAAAAATTTTCGCAGGTCGCATTTGGTTTTGTTTAAAAGTTACGGTGATTTTTGAATTTTTTTTTTATGAAAATTAAAACCGGCCTTAGAATCGTAAGGTCGTGGGTTCGCACCCCGCTCGAGATATTTCTCGGGGATGGTCGTTTCTCACTTCAGGTACCCTTCAATTTTGGGAAACAATTCGACACCGCTTCCCCTTCAACGGCGAGGAGATTTGGAACTAACAAAGCCACGGATATTATAGGGCATTAATCAATTAACATTTCAATTAATTAAACAATTGATAAAAAATTAGTTGATTAAATTTTTAATTACAATTAAATTTAATAAATTGAGATAATAATTGGGGCTGGGTCGACGTACAGACATAAATATCGTCATAAATATGTATCGATACTCCAGCTATATCGATACATATTTCAGCCATATGGGCGAATAATTAATTAAAACTTTCTTAATGAATAAAGTATTTGTAAAATAAATCATAATTTTTATTATAAACATGTGTCCAATTCGAAACATATCGATCCGAAATTGAAATACGTATCGGTAACCGATACTCGAATACGATAGAAATCGCATCGAAAATCGATACACAATTTATATCGTATCGCCCACCTCTACTAATAATTACAGATGATAATTTACGTAACGGACGGGACAGTCCAAGATTGACCTGTCCGTTACGCAAATTATTGTCTTTAATTAAGAAAAAATAAAGACAATAATTTGCGTAACGGACAGGACAATCCTGGAATATCCCGTCCGTTACATCGACAATTTCCCGTACCGCCCGCCTGTAATAATAATTAAAAGACAATAATTTACGTAACGGACGGCACGTTTCAGGATTTTCCATTCCGTTATGCAAATTATCCCTTACGCAAATTATCGCCTTTCATTAAAAAAGAATAATTAATCACAGTAATTTGCGTAACGGACTGGATAGTTTCATGATATTGTTGCCACCTAACGTTGAACTCAACTCCCTATGACTTCAAATGCTTTGAAAAAAGGAAAAGCAAAACAAATGAACATCGCGTTACCAAAAAACGTAACAAAGTTGCCTTTTTTAATGGAATGCCTTGTATGTAATGATATTTTCGAGTTCCCGAGTAAATTCTAGCCTGAATTGATGGGTCGCATCATGGGTCTAGCGCGAGCGGTTATCGGGTTTTTTCACTTGTTTTTCATTGTGCAATTCGAGAACAAATCAAGATAGACCCATGGTGCGACCCATCGTTTCAGGCTGGAATTTACTCGGGAACTCAAAAATGCCAAAAAATAATAAACGTTCAGGTTAGTCATGCCGACTCCTTCAAGCCAACGCATAATTTGCTACGACGCGTACGACAAAACAAAAGAAAAAAAAACAAAACAAATGAACAACGCCTTGCCAAAAAGTACAGCAAAATTATATTTTTTAGTGGAACTTTTTGTATGTAACGGCGTTTTCGAACTCTCGAGTAAATTCTAGCCTGAAATGAGGCGTCACACCATGGGTCTAGCTCGAGCGGTTTTCGAGTTGTTTCTTTTGTTTTTAATGGTGTAACTCGAAAACCGCTCAAGGTAGACCCATGGTGTGACGCATCATTTCAGGCTAGAATTTACTCGAGAAGTCAAAAATGTCAAAAAAAGTGCAATTTTCGTATGTTTTTCAAAATTGTGTTTCTCATTTTTTTCGTAATTAAATTATAACAGTCGTGCCCCCTCTTTCTAGCAAACCCATAATTTGCTACGACGCGTACGACAAAACAAAAAAAAAAAAACAAAACAAAACAAATGAACATCGCATTTCCAAAAAGCACGGCAAAGTTACATTTTTTAGTGGAACTTTTTGTATGTAACGGCGTTTTCGAATTCTCGAGTAAATTCTAGCCTGAAATAATGTGTCACACCATGGGTCTAACTCGAGCGGTTACCGAGTTGTTTCTTTTGTTTTTAATGGCGCAGCTCGAAAACCGCTCGAGCTAGACCCATGGTGTGACACATCATTTCAGGCTAGAATTTACTCGAGAATTCGAAAATGCAACCAAAAAATATCATATCAAAATTGCTTTCAGTTTGTATCAGTGGTTTGTTTATCATTAAAAAAAAAAACTTATCACAGTGCATTCTTTTTAAATTTCGCGCCTAAATTGTTTGAAATTTTGGTGCATAGATGGCGCCAGTAAATTAAACTAGTACGAAATTAGTAAACTAGTGTTGACAACTCCTAGTGACTGAAGATTTCTGACCTTTTTCGAATGTATTTTTTTAAATTTGGACATGAATGACAAGTGTTTAACCTTTTTCGAAAACGGCATTGCCTTATGAAAACAAATTAATTTAAAATTAGAAAGTTTATCAGAGGTTAGCCGTTTTAAATTTCGCGCTTCAAACGTGTTCGAAATATCGGTACGTAGATGGCGCCCGTAAACTACACTAGTTGAAACCGGTGTTGGCAACGTTTATCGTTTGATAATCTTGAAGCTTATTTCGATCTCAAGTATCTACGCACTTTTAATTCTTGAATGAAAATTTCGCTTGCGAAAATGATGAAAGAAGTGTTTAAGGGCCATTTGCACCACTTTCAGTTAAAATTTAAGCTCCACTTAACTCCATAGAAATAATTATTGTAACAAACGTTTCTATGGAGTTAAGTGGACCTTAAATTTTAACTGAAAGTGGTGCAAATGGCCCTAAAAAAAGTTTATCATGTAGTTTCGAGTTTGCCGCTTAAAACTGTTTCAATTATTTATATACAGATGGCGCCACTGCATTTTTAACAATTTCTATTGATGAAACTTTATGTGTAAAAATCTTGAAGCCTTTCTCGAATGCTACTATTAAATACTTTTAATTTTCAATGATGGAACAATTAAAAATTTTAAATCTCCGATCGAAATTAACTTTCTTGTGTTTCTTTTCGAATTTGCCGCTTAAAAAATTAATTGTTTCGATAATGTGTGAGTTTAAGATGGCGCGATTAGATTAAACAAGTGTTGACAACATTGGCGCAAAGTTGGCAACCCTAAATTTTGCGCCTGTCAGACGCATTAGCAATCACGTTTAAAAAATTTGTTGATTTTTTTTGTGACATTTAAATTATTTGCGTACAGGGAGTACGACAACAATTATAAGAAGAGTATTGTTGCAAAAAAAGAAAAATTGTAGACAATTTAGTGGCGCCATCTACATACAAGTAATTCAAACAATTTTAAGCGACAGATTTGAAACTGCAGACATTTGATTATAACAAGGAATAAACGGAATTGAATTGTGATTGAAGATTTAACATTTTTAATTATTTCATCTTTCTAAGGACAAGGGGCCGTATTTTTATCTTGTGATTAAAGTCGTCTTTAACTGAATCCGTGATTAAAATAAGCACAAACGATACAGTTTTTTTTGCGGATTTCATGAATAAGGAAGAATTTAATCACGGCGTTGCTGAATTAAACACGCGGTGAAAATACGGGCAAGGTCATTTTCGAGAAAGGTTGAATTTTTGTCAGAGATAGTTCATTTTCAAAGGATGATAATCCATGAGATTAGTGACTAGATAAAATTTAGTTTTTCGTGAAAAATTCAACGAAAGAGGGAGATACCTCAAGTCACTATATATTTTTTTTCTTGTAGGTTAAGTTTCCAAATCCGTTTATTATACAAGCATCACATTAGATTGGGTTAACTAGTCGACATGTTTAGAAAAAAATTCCACTTTCAAAACTATAGGTAGTTAAGTCCAATCCGCACATGCCGCCATTAAAAAAAAAATAATAATAATAGTGACTTGAGGCTTCTCTTTCGTTGAATTTTTCACGGAAACACTAAAAAAAAAAACTAGTTCAGTTTACTGGTGCCATCTATGTACTAGTATTTCAAATACAATTTAAGCGCCAAATTTGAAACGAAGAGACTGTGATCGTGTACCTGTAAATAAAATTATTACAAAAAAAGAATTGTTTTCTGACAACAAACGAGATCAAAATCGGAACAAACAATCGAGCCATCAATAATGGAATTAGGTCCAGTTTCTGAATATCTTATAAACCATTGGTTGTCGATACAATATAATTGTTTCATGGGGCAGATAAATTTACAAGGAGGTAAAAAGATCAGGCCTTAGTTGATTTGAATGAGCAGTTGTTTATTCCACTTTTTGGGCCCGGTATTATAACTAACTATTGGTTTATTCCCGTGGTAACAATTGTGAACACAATTGTTGTTATTGCAATAAACTGGGAGTTAAAGTTATCTTTCATTTATAATACAGGGCCATAATCTTGCCACTGAATCTATCGTACCTATAAAGGAATCTACATTATTTAATCTAGTGGCGCCATCTATCAACAAATACATCATCTATTTTAATTTTAAGCGCCAAATTTGAAATGAAAACAAATTAAACCAAGCTCAAATTGCTGGAAGCTTTTTTTTTTCTTCAAGGATCAAATTAAATATTCCTGCGCGGAGGTTTCCGATTATAAAATTGATCGTCAAAACAGAATATTTCAATAAAAAATATTAAAACAAAGAAAAATGTCCAAGCAGTAAACAGGAGAGAATTTTTATATATATAAAAAAAAATTGTTGCCGTTTTCTGTGAGGTTATCAATCATACTTTCACTCATCTTCTATTTAACACTTAATAACAAACAAGTGATAGTCTCAAGAATGTACATACTTCGCATAGTTTCAGAATAATACCCCCATACAAGCCGTATTAAAACTTCTGGACGATGCAGATTTTTATAAAGAGCTAGACTCAATCTTGTCTTGCTTATATCCATCTGGAACATTTTGTGCCGGCGAAACCTTCAGAAACAGGCAGAACAGCAAGAACTTCTTGCAAACAGGTGACTGCACAATCGATTCTTTTTAAACCAAAGTATACATTTGGTGCAAATGGTTTTCAAACTTATAATTGGAAAAGCACTCAACGTTTCCTGACAAGCTATCGATCGATAGTGAAACGTTGAGTGCTTTTCCAAGTTTAGAAACCATTTGCTTACAATTTTCATCATTGGACAAGAATCGATTTTAAGTATTATTTTTTTTTTTTAATAGGCACCACCGTGCAAAACAATTCTTTGATTAACGGTGAATACGTTTACGCATACGTCAACAGCCAAGACCATCCGAGTACCAGAACAGACACTTCTGACCACCACTCCCTCACGGTACTGACGACTCCCAGTTACATCAAAGCACTTACGTCGTTCATCTTCAACCTGTTACTCCTGGCTCCGAGTGAAGTTTCTTTCCGCCTGCAAGAACACGACTTGATCAAATCATTCTTTAAGTGAGTCTGACTGCACAAATTCCATCAATCAATCTCTTTGCGTGGGGGTTCCCTAATTTCAGGTGCCTTTGTGTTCCGGAGCCGGAGTTGCAAAACACGAGAGACCTGGCTTTGTACTGCGACATTCTAGAAATGAACGCTGGGATTTGTTCTGTTTTAACCGAGGCCACCAACGCACAGGCCGCTTGCTTGGGGGTGATTCTGCACGCTCGGGATTGCCTCAATGTCCTATTCGCGCTGTTGAACCCATCGATTTACCGTAGGCCACCATTACATTATCGGGTTGTAACAAATTAAAAGCACGATGGGGGTTTTAGAGACAACGCTGCCGCAGCTGGTCTACCTCAGGAACAAACTGTGGAGTGAGATTTTCACTTTCATCGCTTCGGCTTTGAACCACACGAATGCGTTTGCTGTGGTATCGTCTGCTTTGAGTGAGTGGGGGAATGTTTCATTCTTGCAAGCGCTGCAAGAAGCCATTGCCAGCAAGAACTCGGATGGTATGTTTCAATTTGAGATGTGAAGAACGATGTGGTTTATTTATTTATTTTTTTAATAATAAACAGATCTGCAGCAATCGGCTTTGAGCTCTCTAACATCGCTGTTGCTGAAGGTGTCAAGCGAAGATAAATCGATGCAGGATTTGTTGGACAAAACCAGGACCCCGAGGACCCCCTGCATCGAAGAAGAAAAAATCGATTTCTCCAGCTTAAATTCGAGTTATAGGCAGGGACGCCGCGGTGAATCCGAGGATTTAATGGCCGGGGCAACGCTGTGCAAAATCCTGTTGCACCTGCTCGAGGTGACCTCGGTGAAACACAATGCACAACACAGCAGGAAGAAGTCGCTGGTAATAAACACCTTGACCAGCGTGCTGTGTGTTTCGCATGAAGCCAAAAAGTATGCGCTTGACAATGGCCTCCTGGCAACAACCGTGCAGCAGCTACGGGAGTTCCACCTGAAGTTAAGCTTGGATTCGGTGGAGGCTTTAAGGCGGGTTTCCGATCGCAAACGCCTCGGCCCCATCTTGAAGGAGATCGGGTCTTTGTTGGGGCTCTTAACGAATTTCATGTTTGAGGAGTCGACGGTTAAGAGTTCGGCGGCCAAGCTTGGATTTGCCGATTTGCTCCATAAATTATGGGCGTGGTTGCTGACGCAAAAAGAGTTGCTAGTGGACGCCCTCAAATTACTCTGCACGTATACAACAGATTGTTTGTTGGGTAAGTAAATCCCAGGCGAGGGCTCCGTCTTATCCGCGTGGTTTTTAGCTTGCCAATCGTTACCATTGACGAGTTCCGTCGCCGGTGCAGGCCCCAGAAAAGTGCCCAGCAACATGTCTCTGCTTCATGCTGTCATTAATTTAATATCGAAGGAAATGGATCAGATAAGTCGCACGCATGATTTGTCCGTTTTGCAATTGTGCTTTCACCTTCTGGAAAATAGCTGTGACAGCGTAGAATGTCGCATAATCCTCTCCAAGGTTATCTATTCTATTCACTTCCTCATTTAATAACCATTACATCAAATCTAATAACATATTGCAGGCCAATCTTTTCCATTGCCTAACCCGTCTTCATCCGGCCGTAACAAAGAAACAAAAACCTTGGGAATGCGTGGAATTAATCTGGTTGGAGTTCCTGCAGGCTTTCACCGGCCACCCCGAAGGTCAAGCGTGCGTGGCAAAAATCTCCGACGTACTGGAACTGGTGATCGTTTTAACAAACAGCACAAGGTTAGCCAACAGGCAAGCGGCTATGATTGTCTTGAGGAACGTTTCGTTTTACCAGTGCAACAGACCGAGGCTGTTAACATCAGGTACGTCTTGCAAACACTTCTATTGGAAAATTTACCTAAACCAAGTTGCAGCCGAATTTCTTAATACTCTGGAAGATAAGCTAACATCTGGAAGCTTGGAAGAGAAGAATTTGGTCGTGACGATCATGTGGTCGCTGGCGGCGAACAACCAAAGGGCCAAGCTGGTGTTTAAATGTGCGGGACTGGTGCACAAGCTGCAAGAGACGCTGAAAATCCTGCACTTAACCGCAGATGTTAAGACGAATCGCGATGACTTAGACAGAATGCACTATGTGTTAAATTTATTGAAAGATGACAAGTGTAAGTAGGCTGTTAAGTTATAATTTAATAAGACTTTGTATATTTTTATATTTGTATTTTTTAAGAAATAAAAACTGAATTAAAAAAATTATTATTGCAACGTTACATTCCACAATTCAGGGGGTTTTCGGTGATTTGTCGTCCGCCTTTGAAAGCACTGGCTTGTAGGCAAGGATTAGCAACAACTTTCAGATGATAACGACTCGAGAATGAGACGAGTTTGCCAAAAACATGAGACCTTGTATTTAATTAGGGACATTAAGAGACGGGGATGTTTTGGAAAATAAAAATAATAGACTTATTATTAAGCTCTTACTGTATTAAATACATTAGAAGAAAAATCCCAGAATTTTTCCTCCTAGATGTTTTCGCCGTGCCTCTTCATGATCCATAATGCCACCGCTGGTCGTTAGTACTACATATCTGTAACAAGAAGAAGAGGCTTAAAAGACACGCCTGCACTTCAGATGAAGAAGATTTATTCAATGCAAAAGATGAATCACAGAAACTGCAGAATTACAAAAAAGAAAAAAATGTTTAGCAAGTATTACGCTTACCCAAACTGACGTGATGGAAGTAAACTATTCGTCCACTTTTCGATGTGTGTAATGGGCACATCAAACCTAGGGGATATAACACCGCACTTGTTTAATCTCCCCGTCAAATTCACTACGATCTTCCCGCTTCTGTGATCATCGACGATCTCGAACTCGCCAATGTAGCCGTGCTTCATCATCACGGTCAAAAACTTAACGATCACCTTCGAGCAGGGCCTGATCAGTACCTGCCTCTTGCCGCGCTTTTCCGCGTTATTTATCGACTTGAGCGCATCGCTCAGCACATTCATCCGCACCATGGTCGTTAATGCTGAAAAAGATTAAAGTCTACGTTACCCAACATGTTACAAGAAATTTTCAAAACCACAATCACAACTTAACCGCTTTATTTAACGATTTAATCAACAAATTTAAAAATATACGTGACCATTTTGAGGTTAGGTTAGGTTATGTTAAACATATTGCATTATTGAGTTCTATTTTTTAAAGGCACCCTTCCGATCACTTTCTTTCATTGGAAAGCCGAGAAATGAGCCGTTTCGCATCGTTTTTATAACCAGCGAGAACGAGTAATTGCCGCTTCGAGCGCGACAACACCATTTTAAGGTTATGTTACACATCACATTTCTCTAACTTAAATTTATTAAAGCCACTCTTCCGATCACTTTCTTTAGCTGAAAAAACGAAAAACGAGCCGTTCCTTACCGTTTTTACGGTCAACGGACGAGGAAATATCGTGTTAAGTGCGCTATAAACATTGACTTGACTGAAGAACACGGTTGTTTACGTCGGCGTCGGATACCCCAAAGACACGCGATTTTCGAAAATTTTACGCCCGCGTTGCGTTAATAAAACGTTTTACGCTGTGGATGGTTAAAAATGATCGAAATTACCTGCGATAAATCTCTTGTGTGCGAAGAAACGTTTCGCGTTCGCACGACACACGTAAAAAAGAAAAATGGTTCCATTTTTCACCACCGAGATCGCGGCGGGCGCAGCCGAGGCGCGAAATTTGAAATTTATAAGTCCATTATAAATCAGTTGAATCGATGAGAATTAAAAGGCACTAAACCCAGGAGCGCAAAATGTTGTCAGTCTTTCTCCATCAAAACAATTCCTTACATCATTCGACGGAAAACGTTTTCAGCGGACCACCGCAGAGACATGTAATTTTGTTTGTAAGTTTGGCAGTTAGTTCCTTTTAATTCTCGCCGATTGAATTATAAAGATTAATGGAGCAGATTATAATTATTATTATTTGTTTTGTGTTTACAAGAAAGAAAGAAACCTCTTCTCGAGGCGATGCATTTAAAAATAAATGGTTCCATCTTTCGCCGCCGCGCAGGGTTGCCGGATTTTTGCAGGCAACGTCGCCAACTTGTTGACAAAATGCAGCCCAAAAGGAACCAATTTTTTCAGTTAAGTCGTTCACAATCATAAAATCGCCGATTTGGTATGGGTATCAAAAAACAGAACAAATAAATAAAATTAAAAAGAAAAAAAACAAATGGAACCTGCCAAAATGTCAGAAACAATAGAGAAATGAAAGCAGCGGCAACAAAACCCAAACAAAAGAAGATCGACACCATTTCGTAGAAAATTAAAGCAAACTGCAAAAAAGTCAATAGTT
Source organism: Prosopocoilus inquinatus (assembly GCA_036172665.1). Classification (NCBI taxonomy): domain Eukaryota; kingdom Metazoa; phylum Arthropoda; class Insecta; order Coleoptera; family Lucanidae; genus Prosopocoilus; species Prosopocoilus inquinatus. The sequence goes on along the minus strand of CM069870.1, from coordinate 71,788,874 downwards.
CGATAAAAGAAAACAAAGAGGAAATGAAATGTAGTACGCAAAAGGAAAGAACAAAAATGATATTCAAAACAAATGAGAAACATCAACCAAACGTAATAAAATACGCAAAATGTTTCTTTTATAAGAAAAGAAACACAGAGTACTTACGAAAGAACTAAAATAAAAAGAACAGCAAAAAAAAAACAAAAGAAGACTTAGAATTTTTTTGCCGATGGCTTTAATTCATCATTTGTTTTTGTACTAGCAATTTCCAAACACCCGGTATAACAGCAAAATTAAAATAAGTAGCGCCATAGACAGTTATTATTGATTGCATGGTATGTATTTTTTTCGTCTTTATGTGGAGACAATAACAAAAGTAGCCTAAATCAGGCGCCAGGCGTCACAAAACATTTTTGAACGCCAAGTATGTCTAAAATGAAGCCCAAATGGCGAAATTTCGACTAATCTGGCAACCCTGCCGCCGAGTTTCCTGGGGCGCGTTCAAAAACTGTATCGCGAGAGCACTATGGGCGTTCAAAATGAAAAGCGAAATGCACAAAATCATTTACATGAGAGAGAAAGAATATTATCCAGAACGCGCTCTTTTCGGCCATTTGTTATTCCTGAAGGGGTCCATGCTGTGTGAATTACTGCGCGAAATTTGAGATTAAATCAATACACCATCAATTAAAAGAAATTTGTTGTTAATGAACGAATACTGCAGTGCAAATTGCGTCAAGCGAATTTAAAATACGAAAATAACGAAGATTTTTTTTTAATCCTAGATGTTTTAACGATTTACAGCACGTGTTGTGAAAAATGTGATTGATGATAACATGTAAACAAACATAAACATCTTGTGATTTGTGATTTATTTGTTTATTTGCTTTCGTTAGCTTTAACAGGTGGTCGATAGAGGGGCGTGAGTTCCTCCAATCGGAACCGCTTCGAGTGTCGCAACCGGTCGCGCAAGTCTTCGGCGGAAGATGTTGACCCGCGCCACGTTGTTCAGTAATTGTTTATTAACATGCGTTGTGTTTTTCTGCTGCACGTCCCAAAACTTGGCACAGATGCCGACCGTCCCCTGGTACGAAAATCTTCCGGCGGTTGCCATGGACTACAAAGTGCACATCGACCCCGGAAAAGAAGACTGTTACTTCCAATATGTTAATCCGGGCGCTACGTTTTACGTCAGCTTTCAAGTGAGTTCAGTTACAGCCGTTTATTAATCAATGAAAAGAGTTCAGTTATGAATCCCAAATTGATATACAGCTGACTATAGAAAGTCGTACAAGGAGGTAATTCCATAGAGTGATCAACAAAGTAATGGTAGCATGCAGCTTTTTTTTTAATGTCACCCTGTATATTTTCTTACTATTTTTGCTTTCCAACAACAAAAATCAGGGTCCAAAAATAATCTAAATGTACCTAAATTGTTTAATTACTTACAAGTCACATTCATTTGTGAAATAATATTTGTTTAGTTCAATCACTTGTCAATGTCAAGAGCAACGACATCTTTTGCTTAAAACCTAGAAGCTATTTATAGTCGTATGGAACTTACATGATTTATTCGCAAGTTACAAAATTGCAAAATTGAAGCGTAACCTTTTAATTATTTAGGTCGTGAGAGGTGGAGATGGCATGGCCGGTTTTGCAGTCAGACACCCGTCGGGTCAGATCGTGCATCCCTACCAATGGAAGCCCAGCAGTGAATATCAAGACGAACGTTCCACAGGCGGTTACTATTCTGTCTGCATAGACAATCAGTTCTCAAGGTTTGCCGGTAAACTAATCAATCTGTACATCACCGTGGTGCGGTACGATCAGTGGGAGAAGTACGCAAAAGAAATCGAGGAAATAAACATGAACATGGAGAACTTCACGGTTGGTACTGCACCGTCCTCTTATTGTTTATTATAGTTAATTCGTATGCTTTTGCAGTCTGGAATCATTACGGTTGAACGGAACATTAACGAGATGTTGCAGTATCAGTATCACTCGAGAGGCCGGGAGGCCAGGGATTTCAATCTGTTGCGAGACAATAACTCGTACGTCGTGCGCTGGTCCATCGCTCAAATTTTCGTGGTCGTGCTGACGACGGCCGTGCAAGTTTACTTCGTTAGGAAACTGTTCGAAATCAAAACGGGCAGCAGCCGATCGAGGATTTGAACGAGCTGCTCTCTGTGCACGAGTCACTGTTTTGTGCTGTCGTTGTGGTGAACATACAATAATAAATTTCGTAATAAGTTATTTTAGACAATACTAAAGATCTGTTATAAGAATGTACCTACGTAATTTTTCTTTTTGTTTTACGTTAATATCATTAATATGTAAATTATTTAAAATGACGTGTTGATTTTGGACAAGTTTATAATAAAATGCTTGTGAAAAGAAACACATTGTTGTGTTTTTATGTGACCAGTGACCTTTTACTGTGTCCTTACTTTAATGCCCAGAATAATAATTAACTATCATAACAATGAGAAAAGTAAATCGCGTATTAAACATTGACAATTAGCACGATTCTGGGGTGCGTTCAAAAATTAATACCCCGGTGTGAGGTGCAAGGGCCCGTTCAGGAATAAAACAGAGCACGCTCTGGAAAATATTCTTTCTCTCTCATGTAAATGGTTTTGTGCATTTTGCTTTCCATTTTAAACGTCCAAAGTGCTCTCGCTACACAATTTCTGAACGCGACCCCGTTGGGAAAGGTGTGATTTTTATTGTTCAAAATTCAGGTGTTTTGTTGCAACAACTACGAAATTCAGGTCCAAACTATTCGAAACACGATTCAAACTTTTAAGCGAAAGAAAGCACCTATAATGAGACAGCTAATAGTGTAATAATATACAGGATGTTCCTTAAAAAGGAAACATGTTAGGGTCGTCACACTCTTACAGAACGTTTTGTATAAGTCTAAATAATTTTAGATTCTGCATCTAACCGATATGTAAGTGACATTCCGGCTTTCCCGCGAAAATGGAATCAAGCCCGCGAGAATAGAAATCCCAACGAAAATTATGGCAAATTTCGATCGTAATGTTCTCGTTTGCCACTTTGTAACGGCTATATTTTGTGTTTTGTATACGTATTTTATCTTGTGATTACACATAATGCTTTGTAGTTACTCACACTACCGGGTGATCAACGGAATTCATAATTAGAGGAGGCTGCGACTGGTGCTGTTTTGTGCTGTACGGATGGATACGCTGAGAAATAGATAATGAATTGACAGTTGTCAAATTTGAGGTTACGCTCGTGCTTTACACAATCTTTATTTTGTTATTTTATTTTGTATGGATGAATATTAGGGGAGGTTCCATAAGACAAATCCGTTTATTATCAATTCTTTAAGAAAAAAATTCTGACGTTTCAAATTTTTAACTTCAGACTGCAACCCTGTGTTGCCAACTTTTTGGAAAGTATCACAGCCTGCTCTAATTATAAATTCGTATGGTATTATACTGTAAACGTTTCGTTGATTACATTCTAATTTCTGCATTTAGCCCGCGTTATCTTAAGTATTTCCGCTTACGGGTAACGACGAAAACATGGCCGAAGGTCTCCGATCAACGTTTGAAAAGATCAAAGTGCCGACAACGAATGTCATTTTTAGTTATTCTGTGCTCTTAGCTCTGAATTTTCCGTTTCAAACGTTGCTGTTTGTTCTTTTAACAGCAGTGGGCCACATTCTCATCTCACGATTAAGTCGTCTCTAATAGCGTTTTGCACTGACTGCACTAGTGCGCACTGAGTGTATTTCCATCTCGGTTCTTCAGCTTTATGTAATAAAACGAGATGGAAATATATCCAGTGCACACCGGTGCAGCCAGCGGAAAACGCTATAACTAAACACTCGTGATTAAAATAAACATGAAGCTGCTTTCTTTTGCTTAAAAGTTTGAATCTGGTTTCGAATAGTTTGAATCTGGATTCCGTAATTGTTGCAGTAAAACACTTCAGATTTGAATTATTGATTACCAGTTCGCCTGTAAATGACTGCAATTCAATCCAAACAAAATATAAAAATAGTTTGATTCGAAAAGAAAAGGGACTGAATTTTCAAGAAGAGTGGGGATTAATCCGTTTTCAAAAGAACGTCCATCTTTGAATCTAAACGTGTTTGGAAAGCACCTATAGGTATGTAAGCAGCTTTATGCGAATTTCATGAGTAAGAGAGTGAGAGAGAGAGAGAAATTAATGACAGCGATTTTAAATTAAAGACGAGGGAGAATACGGGCAATTATTTTGATTTCATAGGAATATACAGTTGAAAGTAAAACATCAGGCAAAAAATAGTAGAAGAAGAACAGTTTCCTGTAATTATTTTTTCTCAAAATGCCAAACATTAAAGACGAATTTACAGGTTTTACCAAAGTTTTAAAACTTGCTAAGTTTGAAAGCTTTTAAATTTTTTTCTGTGAAGTCTTCTTTAAAATTCACTACCATTTTCAGATAGAATAATTACAGATAACTGTAATTTGTCTATTATTCTTTTTTGCTTCCGAACGTATATTGTCCAATTTTGCTTTCACTTCCAGATATTGGCAACACTGTCCATCAAAAAAAAAAAAAAACGCTGCCTTAATTTTCTCGTGTTAATTTTTATTCGGTCCTTTGGCAGGCAGTTTCTGTTAAGTATTTTTCTTTTTTAAATACAATAAAAAAAATTGCATCATTTCGCTTCAAATCGTGTCCCTTAATTAGTTTTTCCTTGAAGTAGAAACGGGGAGCGTTTCGTTGCAGTGCGGTTTTCGGGGGGCCTGCGGTAACGTGCGCGTCCTCTCGGTCCCCCGTCCATCGTGCAAGAAGTAGCGCAGCGCGCACGCATAAACAATCAGGATGTGTCACGCGAAATATAGGGAAATGGGAGTGGTAGTTGCGGAAGTGCTGTGTAGTGTGTGATGCAGAATTAAAAGAATTTGCAAAAACCGCGTGATGCGTTCGCCGCCGCCCGCGCATGCGTCCTGCGCGCTTAATGTCCGAGGAGAAGAAATGTAGTTTATTAAAAATGTCATCTCTGATGTGGTCCTGTCCGTGTTGTTTGCGTTTCAAGTTTAGTCCCGAGGAACTGGAGCAGCGATACAGGAGCCAGGAGATCGACAAGATGATCAAAAAGGACAAGCAAGTGCTGAAACGTCAGGTGAAATTGTTGTTACTTGGTGCTGGTGAGAGTGGCAAATCAACATTCTTGAAGCAGATGAGGATCATACACGGGATCAAGTTCGAACAGGACTTGATCAGGGAATACCAGCAGGTCATTTATCAGAACGTCGTTAAGGGTATGAAGGTTTTGGTCGATGCGAGGGATAAGCTCGACATACCCTGGGGTGACATTAGCAATAGTGAGATCGGTAAAGAATTGTTTAAGTTTAATAATAGCATGGTGCTCGACTTCAGACAGTTCGTCACGTACGCCCCGTTTCTGTCCAAGCTTTGGAAAGACAGCGGGATCAGGAGGGCATTCGAGAGAAGGCGCGAGTTCCAACTGGTTAGTAGTATTTTTGCCCTCTTATTATTATTACTATTATTACAAGCGCACGCCCTCATTTACATGCAACAAACAACACGTACTCAACAATAATAACAACAATATAAAACAACCAAATATGATTCAACAACAAACTATGACATATCAGCAGCAGGATGATAAAAAAGAGATGATTAAACACTTTCCGGAAGCTCGCACGTTCGTGGAAATACCAAATTAAACCCCCAGCTCGCTTCCCATCCACATACTTATTAAATCTAATAAACATCTGTGTATAAATAGAACCCGGTTGTTTATTATTGTAACATAACCTCAATTAATTTTAGGATGTACGCTCTCTCTATATCGGCTATTTATAGTATTGTGTGGTTTCCCGGAATCATTTCAGGATATCTTCATAGTCATTAAATCATATTTATGCTGCGATCGAAGCCGGGCCCCCTCTCTCTCCCTCCCCGTCCCCCTCTTGAAAATATTTCCTTGCAATAATAAATCAGGGGGCTAATAAAACGCGTGTGCAGGCACGTAAAAAAGTTTATTCGCGTACCGTAATTGACCTGAGTGGGTCACTTTTTCTCGATGAAAAAAAAATAAAATAAAAAAATCTCGAAACTACCGATCGACAGATTTTTTTTCTTTTTTTGCTTAGAAATAAAGAGCACTCGACCGGCAATTCTATTTAAACACGTTGTTTATGTTGATATGTGCTGTTAGCAACTGTGTTGCGATGTATATAATTGTTGTCTGCTTTGCGTTCCGCAGGTATTTAATGACTTGGTTGGAGGTATCAAAATCGTTTTACGCTTTGGTTTAGTTTTGTGTCTTTCTTAGGCCCGTATTACACGGTGATATTTCGTGTGAAATAATGACAGAGAAATGTTGAATTATCCAATAAAGATTCACTGTGGTAACCTGTCTCTGCCACTTTGTGCAAAATTTACGCGAAAATTATCATCGTGTTAAAGCAAGCATTAACAAGGAGTTATTTAACTTTGAAATGCTATAACTGATACGTTACTGACTTCGTTAATGACTTCTGATTTTGTGATGGATGGTATTAGCGATTGAATGGGTTGGAGGTTCCTTTAATTCATGCGACTTACTGCTTTGATTGTAAAGAGCAAGTAAATCCAATCGGTATACCTACAGTCAGAAGCAGAACATAGTAGAGAATTACAGTTTCCTGTAATTTTTCTTTCTCCCGTTTAAACAGGACCCCGCAGGTGACGTGATGGTTAAAAATTTTGAAAGCTTTAGTCAGATCTGACAAACTCAGGACTTCTGTAAAGTAAAATCTGCAAAGTCGTGTCTAAAAGAAAAAATACCATTTCAGTGATAGAAAAATTACAGGAATCTGTAATTGTCTACTATTTTCTGCTTTTTAGGTAACCGTGATAATGAATTATTTTATGTTTCGCCCTTTTGTTTCCCCTGTTTCTTGACTTGCAAAAGTTTTCGGCCGTAGAAACGCTGTTTTTTAATTTATTTTGATTTTCGATTTTTCGTCTATCCATTATTCTTTTGTTTTTCTCTATTTCTCTCAACTTTTTTTTTAAATCGAGTTGATTTTTTCGCATTGTCGTTTTTTCACAGAATTGTTTTCCTAGGCCCGTTATTATAAACGCAAGTTAAACTGTATAGTAAATTTATTTTACGTTTATAGTACCGGACCCTAGAAGTTTATTTTTTTGTCGATATTTCATTTTTTCTTCGTCTTAGTATCGCGGTACTTCTAATTTTTTTTTTAATTCATTTTATGCTTTAGTGTTTCTCTTTTGCTTATTTTCATCAAATTGATTTTTCAATTTTTGTTGATTGACGCTTTTTTTTACAACTATCGTCTCTTGTTTTCTACTAGTTTGGAGATTCATGTATTTTTTCTTCTTTTTTTCTTAGCCGCCGATCTTCTTTTGTTTTTTTTTCGTGTTCTTTACACTTTCGTGCTTTGTATTTCTATTTTGTTTTTCGTATCGAATTGATTTTTCGCATTTTATCGACCCTTTTTTTTCAGTTCGTTTCTCACCATTTGCTTTGTGTCCGTCTCAGTTGTGATCTTTTGTTTTACGAACTGTATTTCGTTTTTCTTTTGTTTTTTTTTTTGTTCGATTTATGCCTCAATTGCGCTTTGTTGCCGGCGTCTTTAAGTTCTCTTTTGTTTCTGATTTCTTTTACTTGTTCTGATTTTTATATTCCAAATTAACGATTTTTTATTTGTTTTCATTTGGTAATTCACATTTTATTGATTGACACGCTTTTTTACAGTTATCTTTTGTTTTCTGATAGTTATTTTTTCCCATGGATATTCATTTGTGCTTTCGTTCTCTTTTGTCTTTCGTTGGCTGACGATTTCTTAGAGTTGTCCTTGTTTTCTAGTAGTTTTTCTTTCGTCGGAGATTCATTTGTTTTTTTTTGTTCATCTATGTCGTCGTTTTTTTCCCTCCTATTCTTTATACTTTTTTGTAATTAGTTCATCTTTTTTATCATTTATTCATTTATTCTTTTGTTTTACGAACTATATTTCGTCGTTCGTGTCTTTTGTTTGTTTGTTTGTTTTTTTTAATCGCGTGTTAATTTTCTTTACAGTTTGCTTTTTATTTCCGACGAATTTTTCTTTTCGATTCGCCCGGAAAATTGTCGTTTTTCTTACAGCTTGGTGTTTTCGATCTTCTTTTGTTTTTGTTTTTGCTCGCTTCATGCCTTGCATTTTATTGCTCTTATCTTTAATTTCTCTTTTGTTTTTGCTTATTTTCGCAGGAGTCATTTGTGTTGATATTATTTGCTCTTTTTTACTTGTTCGATTTTTGATATCCCAATTGTTTCTGTTTTTGTTTATCTCATTCTTCTCATGTCTTTGTTCTTTGTACTGATTTTTGAAATCCTAAAGCCACGATTTTTTTATTTGTTCTTGATTTTATGGTTTTATGGTTTGATTTTTTACATTTTGTTGATTGACGCGTTCTGCGGTTGTCACTAGCTTCTTTTTTTAAACTTTTAATGCGGACTTTTGTTTTTCTCTGTTCTTCATGCTTTCGTTTTTTTTTTAATTTGTCATGTGGACGTTCATTTGTTTCTTTTTTCATTTTAGTTGTCAATCTTCTTTTGTTTTTCTCTGTTCTTCATGCTTTCGTTTCTTTTAATTTTTCATGTGGACGTTCATTTGTTTCTTTTTTCATCTTAGTTGTCAATCTTCTTTTGTTTTTCTCTGTTCTTCATGCTTTCGTTCATACTCTCTTTTTCCTTTTTTTATCTAATTGATTTTTCGCATTTTTTTGACGCTTTTTTCGTAGTTCATCGTTTTGTTCATTTGTTTTAGGTCCGTCTCAGTTGTGATCTTCTTTTGTTTTACGCACACGTTCGCAAACTTTTTGTTTATCGTTCAGCTTGGTGTAGTCGGTCTTTTCTTATTATTTTTTTTTAATTCTTTTCATACCTTGAATTTTGTTGCTGTTTCTTTCATTTTCCCTTTTTTTCTGATTATTTTTGCATTTTTCATTTGTTTTTCTTTCATACTTGCACTGATTTTTGTTATCTCAATTGTTTCTTTTGCCTTATTCTTCTGTCTTTTTTTTTAAAATTACATCCGAATTACAGTGGAAAGCAAAATAGAATAGACAGTTACAGTTTTCTGTAATTTTTCTTTCTCCAAATTGGTACAGTTTAAATACGACTTCTTCACAGGCGACACTTAAAAATTTCAGATTTGATAAGCTTGAAACTTTTGTCAAATCTGCGAAGTCGTGCCATTTTGGAGAAAGAAAAATTACAGGAAACTGTAATTGCCTACAGTAATCTGCTTTTCACATGAGTTTTGAAAAAATTGACTGCACTTTATCGGCAAGTTGAAGACGTTGCCCGCAAGAAATCTGCTCTTGTTTCAGAGTGATTCCGTCGAGTACTTCTTGAACAATTTGGAAAGGATAGCGCGAGCTGATTATTCCCCAACGCACAGAGACATCCTGCACTGTCGCAAAGCAACAAAAGGCATCACAGAATTCGTCATTCCGATTAACAACGTCCCATTCCTCTTCGTAGACGTCGGTGGTCAGAGATCGCAGCGACAGAAATGGTTCCAGTGCTTCGACTCGGTCACCTCCATCCTGTTCCTGGTCTCCTCCTCCGAATTCGACCAAGTCCTGCTGGAAGACCGCAAGACCAACCGACTAGAAGAATCCAAGAACATCTTCGACACCATCATCAACAACCAGATCTTCAGTATGGTGTCCATCATCCTGTTCTTGAACAAGTACGACCTGCTGGTGAAGAAGGTGGCCAACCCCGAGACGGACATCCGCTGGTACTTCCCCCAGTTCGCCGGCAACTCGCACTCGATCCAGGACGTGCAGGCCTTCATCCTGGCGATGTTCACGGGGGTGAAGCGCGAGCCAAAGAAATCCCTATACCACCACTTCACCACCGCAGTCGACACGGAGAACATTAAGGTCGTTTTTAATTCCGTCAAGGACACGATATTAAACAGAAACCTGGATATTTTAATGTTGCAATAATCTCCTCTTCTTCTTGTTTTTTAGCGTATCATGTAAATTTTAGATGTTGTATATCCGTAAGACTGAGTTATTAAGTATATTGATTGGTCTTCGCGCCTGCGTGCGTATGTACACGACGCGACGTAACAGCAGAGTACATACCAGGGGTGAGTTTTACTCTCGAAGAAGTACCGTCGAAAGCAAAAGAAAAAAAGAAATGGACAATTACAGTTTCTTGTAATTAATTCTTCTCTCACTAAATGGTTTAAACTCTTTAAATACGACTCCGCAGATTTTATGTAAATGTTTTGAGCTTGTCCAATCTAGAAGCTTTCAGAATTATTAAGTATCACGTATTATTTAAACAGTACCATTTTGGAGAAGGAAATATTATAGGAAACTGTAATCGTCTACTTTTCTTTTGCTTTCGACTGTGCATAATTAATTATTTGTAGTAACGTGTGCGGCGAATTCTCACAGGTTTTCATTTTATTTTATATATTATACATAATTTTGTTTATTTATTTTTAATCTCTATATACAATTTTGTGATTTATATACATACGTGTTAGTAATTCTCTCGTGAGTTGATTTATAAAAAAAGAAATCAAAGAAACCAGCGACAACGCGTCGAATTAATCTCATTATTCGTGTTTTTACCAAATTTTTTGATGAATCCGTGTGTCCAATTGAAAAAAAAAAAAAAAACAAAACGGAACACGCACAAGTGTTTTTTTTTTTTAGCGTATAGGAAAATATTTAATAATCCGTTTTGTATTAGTTGCCAAAGAGTTTTTAAGTGGATTAACATTTTTCCCCGGGGCTGGACTGAGTCGTGTCCAGCTCGAGTTACGGTCGCGAGCAAAAAATAGTAAACAATTACAGTTTCCTGTAATTTTTCCTTCTCCGAAATGGTATTGTTTAAATACGACGACTTCGCGGACGTTACGAAAGTTTTGAGTTTAGCCGTCCTCCATTTGAATTCTAAACGATTCAAATTTGCAGTTATTCAGTTGGCGATCAGTATTGCACCTCACAGGTTCTTCTGTATTTAATTCTACCCTAACAGAAAACGCCATTAAAATGGCGCTCATGCTGTGGCCGAGGTGCGTTTCAAGATTCGCATGCCGTGGCCGAGGTACGTTTCAACATGCGCGTATCTGGACATAATCAGGTTTGGGATGTTTCGGGTAGGATTGCCAACATCTAAATTTCATAAATCGAGACGTTGCCTTTGAAGAATCAGGATATGTATTGTAAAAAAGAGATCTAACGGACAATAAACTAAACTATCCAAAGAAAAACAAGATTTTTTGAAGCGTTGCTAAGATAATTTCAATTTCAATTTTTTCTCAGTGCGTTGCAGTCCATACAGACCACGCCTAAAACCGCCCCTGTCCCTCACCCCTCCTACTGATCAAGCTGGTTTTTACAAACAGTTTTCGGTTTGAAGTGATTTCATACATATTGTGAGGTTATGTTCATTTATTTTCAGGTTATTATTCCTTTAAGAAACTTTGTTGGTTTTAAAATCAGCAAACAATTTGATTTTGGATCAAATGAGTTTAAATGGAGGACGGCCCTTTCAAAATGTTCTAAGTCGTATTTAAACAGTGCCGTTTTGTACAAACGAAAATTACAGGAAACTGTAACTGCCTACTATCGCTTTCGACTGTAGTTTGCATTTATACGTTCGATGACCAAAACGAGTTCTCGATTTTTGATCTGTTTTTTTTTTTGCGAAACCGAGAACTCCCCCGATCTTATTATTATTATTATTATTATTATTTCTTTTGTAATTTCCGTAATTGTTGTGCCAAAAGGGTCGAATCTCTCTTCTAATCTAACGATAATTAATTAATTAACGATAACAATAATAATAGTAACGATGGTATACATTTAAGAATAACAGGTGACGTCTCTTCTAAAATGTGATAATGATGAATCCAGGGCGAAAGCGGCCTTGAAATGTTGTGCCCCTTGCACTTCGGGATCCTTGATCCGAGTCCAATCGAGTTCCTTCGGGATTCTTGATCCGAGTCCAATCGAGAGCTTGTTTCAAGCGAAATTAGCAAAATGTGTTCGGCTGCAATTTAATAAAATTATTTTTTAATGTCTCCAGAGATTAGCTGCTTTGTTGAAGGCGACGAAACAATTTTCAGTGCGTTAATTAATCTTATCCGTCAGTAATCATTTCAAGTCGAAAAATAAAAACAGGCAGAAAAAAATGCGACCACTTTATTGAAGCGGTCGGACTATAAATTGTGAACCAAGCGTGATAGTCCTACCAGTGCAATAAAGTGATGATTTTTTTTTTAAATTTTTTCCGCATTTTTTTTTAAATCGCAACAGCTACAAGAAAAACAAAAACCAATCGACAAGTAAAATGTTTTCGACTTTAATTTTCGTAAAAGAGTATGCCGTTTTTGAGAATAGTTTTATTTTTTTCTTGCTTCTAGTCGTGGCTAAACAAATAAAACCAGATGTTTTCGGAAACAAAAACGTAGCGGTTCTCAAAAAGCACATAAAAACGGCGAACAAACAATTGCAGTTTCAATTTTTTCCGTTCCAAAGTCACATCCGATTGTCTTTTGTTTTCAAGCTTTGTATTGTGTTCTTTTTTTTTATTTCATTTCTGAACTGAACGAAACGAATCCACGTGCGTGTGTGTACAGGGTGTTTTCAAGAAAACGCATAAAGTAATGGAGTTTTTTTCCTTAATTTTTTTTTGGAAACTACAATAACAAGAGAAAAGAGAGCCAGTCGACAAGTAATATGTTTCCGACTTCAATTGTTTTCGTAAAAAAGAATGAAGTAAAGAAGAAGGACGTTTTTGAGAATTTTTTTTGTTTTTTTTTTTCTTTTCTTCTAGTCCTGGCCGAACAAATAAAACCAGAAGTTTTCGAAAACAAAAACGCAACGTTTCTCAAAGAGCACAAAACAAAACGGTAAATAAAGAATTGCTGTTTCGATTTTCTCCGTTCCACAGTCACGTCCGATTGTCTTTTGTTTTCAAGCTCTGTTCTCTTTTTTATTTCATGATGTGCACTTCGTTTCTGAACTGAACAAAACGAATTCACGTGTAGGTGTGTACACGGTGTTCCAAAAAAACGCAAAATTCATGGAATTGTTTCCAAAAAAAATTTTTTTTAGTATCAAAGGATTATCCATGAGATTAGTGTCAAAATTATGAATAAAATTCCTCGAAAGAGTAGCTCCGAGTCACAATTTTTAGTTAAGTTTCCAGATCCGTTTATTTGGAAACTTAACCTACAAAAAGAAAATTTATAGTGACTCGAGGCTTTTCTTCGATGAATTCTATTCAATTTTTTTTTTTGTAAATAAATCATAACCAGAAAAACAATCCACCAGTAAGGTTTTTATGCAAATAGAAGTAAAGTAGAAACCAGTTTTTGAAAATAATTTGTTTTTTTTTGCTTTTGGTAGCTGAACAAACGAAACCCGAAGTTTCCGGAAACAAAACGTAGAGGTTTTCAGAATCATAAACAATTTCAACTTGAATTTTTTTCGTTCGTTTCTCTTTTGTTTTTAAGCTTTTTTCCGTTTCTTCCTAAATCATTTAAAATCAATAAATTAAATAAAATAAATAATAATTTCAAATCGAAAAATGAAAACATGGACGAAAAATGCGACCACTTTATTAAAGCGGTAGGACTATAACTGGTAAACCACGCATGATAGTCCTACCAGTGCAATAAAGCCGTGGAATTTCTTTTTTTTTTAATTTTTTTCCTCAGTTTTTTGAAACCGTAACAGCTACAAGAAAACACACACCAGTCGACAAGTAAAATATTTTCGTAAAAAAGAAATAAACGAGTTTCAGCCTACTTTTGAGAATAATTTAGTTTTTTTTTTCTTTTAGTGGCTAAAATTTAGCTAATCAGATGAAACCAGAAGTTTTCGGAAACAAAAACGCAACGATTGTCAAAATAATAAACAAGAACGGTAAATAAATTATTCCGGCTTCGATTTTTTTCCATTCCAAAGCTACGTTTGAGTGTCTTTTGTTCGTTCGATTTGCCTTTTGTCTTCTATTTCGTGTTCTCTCTTTCTCTCTTTTTTTTTTCGTTTCTGAACTCTGAACTAATGCACGTGCGTCTGTGTGTACAGGGTGTCCCAAAAAATATTAATACTTTCATCATTTTTTTTTTTTGTAATTTAAATTGAGAACAATCATTCAGTAAAAAGAGATGCTTTGTTTTTATTCGATTTATTTAATCGAAATGTCAAAGCAGTGGAAATTACGTTTAAGCAAAAAGGACTGACGGGTGTGACGTTGCAGCTTAGTAAACTTACTGTTAGTTTTCTGTGGTGAGCTAATTAAGCTGCAACTTCACGTCCGTCAGTCATTTTTGCTCGCACTACACCATTTTTTTTTTCGTTGAGATCTCTTGAAGGTTCAGGTAAAAGTTAGCGCGCGAACGATTTAAGCTTCATTAAAATATATATTTTTTTTAATTTAATTAATAATACGACGTTTCAATAAAAAGTACTTTCAACAAAGCAGCTAACGACGCTAGAAACACCGAGACACATATCCCTCTCTGTTCATTTCCAAAAATAAAATAAAAATATTTCATTCGACTGGTTGCCTGTTGTTTTGCATTTGACTTTTTTCTTAACGCTGCCTCCCCTCGCCCCCTGCCCCCGCATCCAAATAAACGTGTACTTGACGTTCTACCTCTGATAGAAGTGCGGCCTAATCTGCGACGTGTGGAAACGAAACAATGAAAAAACCAACGCCTAAATAGGTATTAAGTGCAAAGCTGCCTTATATAAGCGTAAAGTAGTATTTTATAATGTTATTAATAAATGGTGTGTGTGTGTGTGTGAGAGAGAGAGAGATTGTGTCTGTGTGGATCTGACAAGATCACGTTTGCGTATTTTACTGTATACTCACTGTATTGTATCTCGTATGCATGCTTGTTTATATCTACCTATATACAATGAATGTACATTGTATATAGTACATAGTACATGTGTTCAAATATGCCTTAAATTTTCTAAAATATTCGCACAAAGATAAATACATACTCGTATATTGTCATCGGGGGTGTCGCCTTACCTTTTTCTTTTGCATGTATAAACAAAAGAAAAGAAGAAAGGGACAAGCCCGAAACTTTTAGGTTGTATTTAGGTATGTTTGCTGCTGTGGATGGCAGAGAGGCGGCTATGATTGTATTTTTGTACATAGAAGTGTATAGTAGTGGTTTTTTTTTTGTAAAGTCTCAGTACCTACATTTTCTACAACGAACGCAACACCCTGTATACTGTTTAAAAAAAAAAAACAAAAAAGAAATCGTCAGAGCAGCTTCTTCTTTATAAATTTGACGTGATATGTATCTATCTATCTGTCTAGTGTCAGCGCAAAGTTGTGATTTATTTTTGTTGTAAATAACGTGAAATGTACATACAAGAAATACAAAAACGAGCAGCAAAAGTCATTTGATTGTTGTAGGGTTAAATAAGTGTATGATGGACCGCCTCGGAACGCTATTCGATGAAGTGCTAGTGCCTTCTCTCAGATTCGATCATCGAAACAAAGTGTACATGTTTTTATATTGTTTTGTGTATTATACAGGATGTCCGGGGTGGCTTGAGGCTCAGCGCTCCGAGCTGCGGGCTCCTCCCCCCACCCCTCGCGGTGGTGAGTCTCAAGTCCCCCGCAGCGGTTGTACGTAAAAGTATATTTGTTGGTATATTCAGATCTATTATTATTATTAATTAATTAGTGAATGTAAATATCGAATTGTAAACACAAGTCTATTTGTCTACAATTATTTTTGTAATTGTTAATAAAAATTTTAAACTGTGGTGCGCTCTTTTCTTTTAGGCGGCGGCGGCGGCGGCGTGCGATCAAACGCGAATTTAATTATTGTATACATGTCGTTTGTGGCCGTTTATTTAATCGGACCTGAGAGGATGTGGACAATTAAATTGCTATGTAAAGTGCCTGCGCCGAGATCAAACGATCTCGTTTACTTTTAACGACTTCGTTAAAGTCGGCGCTGAAATGTGCTGGGTTCGATGATGTTTGAAATTCCCGCCGAAAATGCGCGCGTTGTTTGGGCTACGTTCAGCAAATGCGTTACGAAGACGTTCACAGTTGCCGGCGTTGATCTAACTCAGCAGACCATTTTTAGTAAATTGTAGTATTTAAAATTTAAAAACAATCGAGTCAACTGACATTTAATAATAATTCGCACTAGTTTGGCTTGGTTGAAAATTACCGCCAGGTTGATTGAAAGGACACGGCTGCGTTCTTTAAATATCGCCGCCGATGCGATGGTTTTATTAAATACAGCGGTTTGCACGAAGTAAGTTAATTAAATTTATGGGGTAATTACAAAATTGCAATAAGACTTATTTCCTTTTCGAACACTTTCATATAAAAAAGAGAAACTGCAATTTTAAGTACCCAAAGGTCGCGATTTTCTGCAACACAACAACGTATAATTGGTTGCATAGCTACAGTAAATTTATCATTTCGAATAAATTTATATTGTTGAGTTAAGCCGTGTGGAATAGTTTTTCATAATTACAATTACTTAATTAATACCTGATAAAGTACCCTTCTTCTTTTACTTTGTTATTTCTCCATAAAAAAGAAAAACTATTTGATTCAGGCGCCTAAATGTCATGCTTGCTTTCAGTGCAGTTGCGTATAATTGGTTGCATAGCTACAGTAAATTCATCATTTCGAATAAATTTATATTGTCGAGTTAAACCGTGTGGAATAGTTTTTCATAATTACAACTACTTAATTAATACCTCATTAAAGTGCCCTTCTTCTTTTTTTTTCTCCACAAAAAAAAACTATTTGATTGAGGCGCCTAAATCTCATGCTTGCTTTCGGTGCAGTTGTGTATAATTGGTTGCAGAGCTACAGTAAATTCATCATTTCGAATAAATTTATATTGTCGAGTTAAACCGTGTGGAATAGTTTTTCATAATTACAACTACTTAATTAATACCTGATTAAAGTGCCCTTCTTCTTTTTTTTTCTCCACAAAAAAAAACTATTTGATTGAGGCGCCTAAATCTCATGCTTGCTTTCGGTGCAGTTGCGTATAATTGGTTGCATAGCTACAGTAAATTCATCATTTCGAATAAATTTATATTGTCGAGTTAAACCGTGTGGAATAGTTTTTCATAATTACAACTACTTAATTAATACCTGATTAAAGTGCCCTTCTTCTTCTTTTTTCCTTATTTCTCCACACAAAAAAGAAAACTATTTGATTCACGCGCCTAAATGTCATGCTTGCTCTCGGTACAGCTGCGTATAATTGGTTGCATACCTGCGGTAGTTTTTAAATTTCGAAAAAAAAATGTATTGGTAAATTAAATCGTGCAGAATATTTTTTTTGGATAATTATTTCACGTTATAAGCGCTTTATTCGATTGATTTAAATAAATTTCGCAAGAAGGCGCGCCTTGAGAATCAAGATTTCTGTGCGATTGGTCGCACAGGTGTTTTAAATCTTGCAACAGTTTCTGAATCTTTAAAATAGTAATCGTTTCTTTGCATGCGATCTGCTGAATAATTTATTTTATAATTGAAGGGCGCGCTGAAACAAATTGTGAAATAAATTATCAGCAATGATATCGCTCGTAAAACGTTAATATCATCACTGATGATTTTCGCGGCTTCTTTTTGAAAAATTTCAAGTAAGGTAGCGAAAATATATGATCGAAAAAACTAGGATAATAGTTACTTTAATGATTTAAATGTTATTTGTCGTCAGGTGCGATTTTGATTGGTCATATGTAGGGGAAGCGAAAGGTGACGCTTGTGTTATGGCCAAGGTACATTTCAAGGTTCTGAACAGATAGTTGAGCAGTGTTGCTAGGCAATCAAAATTTAAATCACCAGATCAGCTGACAGGAAAATCATTACCACGACTGATCACTTAAGGAAAAATTTTGTAATTTCCGAAAGCTCGGTTGAACTTTAAAAGAGTATTATTTGACCTTCTGACTGCAGAATTTTTTCTTTAAAATAAAATATGCATAAAATGAAATAAAGTCGAACGAAAACAAAAACAAAAGACGACCGTGGATGTGGTGAGGACGAAAATTAAAAAGAAAAAGACAAAAAATTGTGCTAAACCAACAATAAGTCACATCGATTTAAAAAAATGACGATCGCGATCAAGAATTTAGTCTACGAAATATTAAAGGAGAAAGACCAACAGTTAAAAATAGAAAATGAATAAAAAATAAATAAAGCCAAATCGAATAACAGAGAAGAAAAACAAAAAATCGGTGGCGATTATTCAGTCGACGGAATTAAAATGTAAAATAACATGAACTCCGGTCTAGTAAAAGAAAATAAAAGAAAAGACGATCGACTGACACTTAATAAATAAAATCCCGTTAAATAAAATTAAACAAAAGAAAAAACGAGAAGAAAATCGACAAATGAAATAAAAAAAAAATTGTGCAAAACTAACAATAAATCGAATCGATGTAAAAAATGACGATCGCGATCAAAAATTCGGCCTGCGAAATTTTAAAGGAGAAAGACCAACAGTTAATAATAAAAAATGAATAAAAAAAATAAAGCCAAATCGAATAACAGAGAAAGAAAACAAAAAATCGGTGGCGATCATTCAGTCGACGGAATTAAAATAAAGTAAACTCCGGTCTAGCAAAAGAAAATAAAACAAAAAAACGATCGCCTGATGGTTAACAAATAAAATTAAACAAAAGAAAAATGAAGAAGAAAAGATGAAAAATCGGCAAATGAAATGAAATTAAAAAAAAATTGTGCAAAACTGACAATAAGTCGAATCGACGTAAAAAAATGACGAACGCGATCAAAAAGTTAGTCTGCGAAATATTAAAGGAGAAAGCAAAAATAAAATAAAACCAACTCGAATAACAGAGAAAGAAAGAGAAAAAAAATCGATGGCGATCACCCGACGGAATTAAAATATAGATAAAATAAGACGAACTCCGATCTAGTAAAAGAAAATAAAACAAAAGACTATCGACTGATGGTTAATAAATAAAACAAAATAAAACGCGTTAAATAAAATTAAACAAAAGAAAAAAAGGAGAACGAAAGATGAAAAATCAATAAATGAAATTAAATCAAAGAAAAAAGAAACAAAGTAGCTCGATTTATGAAAGTAAAAATTATATTAAATAATTATAATCGTATAAATAAAGTCGAATAAGGAGTATTACAAAAAAAAACAAAAAGAAAGTCTCTCCATGGCCGAGACGACGAAAATAAAAATTCTACAAAGCCAGATCGGATCAATAGAGAAAGTGTTGAACAAAAGAAACAAAAGACGATCGGATCGGTTTATAATTTGACAAAAAAAAAAAAACATGAAATAAGGGCGAATGGAATCGTAGATTGTACTTTAACAAAATTTAGATTCAATGTTTAATTATATTTAAAAGGGGGGCGATGGAAATTTTTATTTTTTCATAAGGGGTCAACGCTTAAAAAAGGATACTGCATAAATTCATCCAGAATTTGTTTCCTTTTTTTTTTGGAAAATTTTGCGTAAGGCCACCCTTCCGCCGGATCTGGCTCGCTTTTAGGGGGGTGGGTGGGGGGTGTCATCTGAGCGTATTGGGCGCGTTCAGGGACGCTCAGCGGTTGAGTTGCTTACTCAGCAATCGTTTGTGATTGGCTCATCTCAAGGTAACAGCCAGTCACAAGCGAATGCTGAGTAAGCAACTCAGCCGCTGAACGCGCCCATTGTCTCGTTGAAGAAATCAGCGGCAACAGTGAAGGTTTTGTGGAACGCAACCCAAACGACGCGACGCGCACTTTTTTGGCGGTAATTTTGAACGTCGCAAAACCGGCACAAATTTCAAGCGAACTTTAACAAAGTCGTCGAAAGTAAATACAAACAAGATGGAGCGCTGCATAATTTTTTTTTTTTAATCTCGGAAGTTTAGTCAATCGCCGAAAGTAAATCCTGAGAGAAATGTTTTTTTTTGGTGAAGCCCAAAGGAGTCCTGAATCAACCAAAATGTAGAAAAACGAACTTATTTGAATCCCAGCAAGCAAAAATGAGCGTCCTCGTTATCTATTGAAACCCTTACGAAGGTGCTTTGTAAAAACGAATGCCGCCACCTCAAGTATGCACCCCATGACGTAATTTTCTTAGGATAACATCAAGCGCCTTGTAATTTAAAAATTAAATATTGACGACCCGAACTGATTTAAACGGAATACACGCGCAAGAAGACGCGTTGTTAGTTTCGCGCGTGCCCCCCATCCACCACGTCCCCCATGGCGGTCCCCAAATCAGACTACGCCAAAGACTACTTCTTCATCAACCGCAGATTTCTTCGCCTGGCCGGACTTTGGCCGCCGGAAAACCCATCGAGGCTGGCCTATTACGGTTACAAGCTCCACCAGGTTACGGTCTATTTCGTTTCGGTGGTCGTATGCGTGCCTTGCGTCTTCTTCGGCTCGCTGCAGCAACGCGGGGACCTCGAGCTGATGCTGAAGAGCTTCAACTTATTCCTGAGCGTGTTCATGGGGGCGGTGAAGGCGGTCTTCTGGGGGTTCCGCTCGAAACACATGATCGAAATCATCACGAACTTGGAGAGCGAGAAGTATTACTACGAGGATTGCGGCGATTTTAATCCGGGGGTTTTAACCAGGAGGGCGAGGGATACGGGCGTTCGGTACGCCTTGGGTTTTTTCGTTTTGGGGCAGCTCACGCTGGGCGTCCTTTACGGCCCCAGTTACGCCAGGGGATTCTGGTACTGGTACAACGATTTGCCGGTGGCCAACGTCTCGTCTTTTGCAGAGCTGCCCTATTACACTTACGTCCCTTTTAAGTACGACACCGCCCCCAAATACCTGTTGGCCATTACGTTCCAGTGCTTGCCCTTCTACATGTACGGGTTCAGCCTCATCGGGTTCGACACCCTCCTCATGAACACCATGAACTTCATCGGAATCCACCTGGATATCTTGAACGGGGCCTTTCGGTCTTTGAGGAAGCGGAGCTTGATGAAACTGGAAGCGGAAGGGCAGGTGGCTCCTCCTACACTGACAGACC
This sequence comes from Prosopocoilus inquinatus, assembly GCA_036172665.1. Classification (NCBI taxonomy): domain Eukaryota; kingdom Metazoa; phylum Arthropoda; class Insecta; order Coleoptera; family Lucanidae; genus Prosopocoilus; species Prosopocoilus inquinatus. The sequence goes on along the minus strand of CM069870.1, from coordinate 71,767,851 downwards.
GAGGATTGTACAATTCGGTTGAACTGGAGGAGATGATGATGTGCGAGATGAAGAAGTGCATTAGACATCTGAAGATGGTGATACGGTGAGTGTGTTAGTTTCACATTCTTCGTCCTTCCGTGGTGGCCTAGTTTCTCTTCTTTTGTTCTGAAAACGTCACGAAAGAAAAAAAAAAAAGAAGAAACGAGGCAGTAGCACTACTTTACTTACTTTTAACTTATTGCGACGCGATATTCGAAATTACCGCCAAGAACGCGCGCGTCGTTTGGGCTGCGTTCCATAGTTTGGGCTGCATTCCACGAATGCATTGCCGGAAACATTCGTTGTTGTCGCTGATCGATGATATTTTGTTTTATTAATCAATGATTTATTTTTCGTTTTCAATTATTTCGTTCATCAAACGTTCCTCGTGTTAGGCGTGAAAACAATTCTGCTGTATTTAAAGTTACCGCCTTGTTGGCTGGGGCGCGTTCTGCAAATGTACTGGGAAGCATTCAGCACGAGGGTGCGTTCAAAAATTAGCGGCCCGGTGTGAGTGAGGAGCGGTTGGGCGAGGTGCGATGCAGGGCGAAATTCCGTTATTTGGGCTACATTTTAGATAAATCTGGCGTTTAAAAGTCTTATTTGGCGCCTGGCGTCTGTTTTGGGCTTCTTCGCGTAAGCCAACAAAATTCTATATTCTACTTGAAATATGTAGAACGTTGCTCACCATAAACCATACCATTTGGCAGTTTCGTAGCCCTTACGCTAAATGTTCTTAAGGGTGTGGTTCGCATGCAGGAGTATCATTTAAGTTGAGCATCTTAGTACAACGACGCTCAACTTATAATATAATATATAATAATAATACCATTTGACAGTTTCGCAACTTGAATGCTGAATGTTCTTAAGGGCAGTGGCGGCGATTCAGCGCCAAAACTGGGGAGGGGGGCAAGCGTTTGTCATTAAAGGGAGGTGGGTTAAAAATAAAAATGTACTGTCGCAAGTAATAAACTCCAATTGTCATTGATTCTCTAACTTATATTTGATTAAATATAAGGAGATTAATGTCTTTCTTTTGATTACTGAAAAATCTGTGTGTGTGGGGGGGGGGGGCTCCCGAATCGCCGACACTGCTTAATGTAGAAGTATCACTTAATAGCGTTTTCCACTGGCTGCACTAGTGTGCACTGAGTGTACTTCCATCTCGGTTCACCTTTACGTAATAAAACGAGATGGAGATACACTCAGTGCACACCGGTGCAGCCAGCGGAAAACGTATCGTTTTCTTTTGTTTCTTTTTCATTTGACATACATATTTTTTTATGAAATTAATATTTGACGGTTCGTTTGCTTTGTCCTTTTGTTTTATTTGTTTTTTTTTCTGTTTTTCCCATTTTCTGTTTTTATTCCAATTGGTTTTCGCATTTTACTGGGTCTTTACGGTTCCCTTTTGTTTCCTATGAGTTTGCTTTGTTTTTATTTGCAAGAGTTTTCGTCTTTTTTTATTTTTTGTCCTTCTTATAATATCGTAATACTTTGTTTTTTTTTATTTTAATTCATTTTATCCTCTCGTATTTCTCTTTTGTTTATTTTTATTATTTTCTTTTCCACATTTTGTTGACTCACGCTTTCTTACAGTTGTCTTTTGTTTTCTGTTTTTTTTTTTTTTAATTTTCGTCTGGAGAATCTTTTTTCTTTTGTTCATCTTAGACCCGATCTTGCAACCTCCTGATAAATTTAACTGCCGGTCAGTAACCATTTTGTCGACAATAGTTTTTCAGAATATTAACCGTCCTTTTGTTTTATTTGTTCGTTTTTTTTTCACATCTTCTGTTTTAATCCAATTGGTTCTTTTTACGGTTCTCTTTTGTTTGTCCCATGAGTTTGTTTTTATTTACAAAAACTTTCGTCGATTCTTATGTTTTGTCCCTCTTTAAATACAATCGAGACTATCGACATTTAATCTCTCATAGTAAGTAACTAAGTAAGCTTTATTTGCAATAATGGTGAACAGCAATATAATAATGGTGAACAGCCTTTTGCATCGTCAATAAAAAAAAAAAACATACCTCGACAAATTTCAGGTACTATCATATCAGCTGTCAAAATGATTACATATTTTTTTTATTTTCACCCTCTAAAAGAGAATGACAAGAAAATAGTGAAATTTATCAGTCAAAGAAACGTACAATTATATAGGGTGCTCCGTTTAAAATAACGAAGAGGTACAGCACTCGAAACAAACGGAAAAAATCATTTTTTTGTTAAATGAGTTATGTATGAAGGAAGCCGCCTTAAATGGAACACCCTGCATATAAGGGCTTTTAAATAAAAAAAACTTTGTCATTCAGCGGCATATTGCACGCAGTTTTTTTTTTTTTTTGTATTGATAACGCTTTACACATTGCGAGAAAATTTATTTAAATCAAGCGCCTAAATGCGGCGGTCGCCTGCAACACAGCGACGTATACTTGGTTGCATACCTGAAGTAACTTTAAGGTTTCGAAAAGAAAACATATTTCTGGACACGACTGGATTTCAATAACGGCGGTAATTTTCGAAAATAGAAAAAAAATTAGCAACGCCTCTTCCTCGACGAGAATGATGACAAATCTATTTAATAAAGCAAATATGTCTCTCGTTTTGCACGGGGCAGGAGGGGAACAAAAATTCAGAGAAAAACTACATACTCTTACTTTCAATATTTCAATATTCTTTTCCGAAATCTCAGGCTAAAATCGCGAAGATCGGGTGTGCATGTACAGAGTGCTTTTCGAAAAGTGTAGAAGTGCTTTGTTTTCGGTGGAATTCAAATTTTAGAGAACGAAGCGGTACTCGATTCTAGTTGCCGCGTGCCATCTTTCGTCGTCGTGACAGTTACTGCTTGGCGTTCTTCAGCACGGTGTAGTAGGAGTAGGAACCTTTAACAATCTGAAACATAACACCAAACGTTAGGTTTGTTTTTCTTTTTTATAACCCACGAGCATTTAAAAATCAATTGAGCCACGTGATCAATCAGTTACTTAGTAGATATTATTTTCTATCACTGGCAACACTGAGTGGAAAAGTCTGAAAAAAACATTCAGCGACTTGCACCACAAAATTAGACTGAAGCCGAGGGATGCAATTCGCAAACGATAGATGTCAATACAAAAATAGTCTGCGACTTGCACCACAAAATTAGATCGAAAACGTGGGACGCAATTTGCGTCGTAAAAGTACAATTATGCTGCGTCAAAGGTGGTAACGTTATTTCAACGTGATAAGTGATCTGTAAGGGGTAGCCGAAATAAGGGACGTAGTTCGGAATAAGAAACATGTTTATCACGTTAGTATATAAACAGTTCTCACTTACATGATCTTGTAGACGTGTTTTGTAACCAGCGTCGACGTTTAAGATAAACATTCTATCTAATTTGGACGAAAATGGCGAACGGAAACGCAGCTGCGAGTAATAGTAGTGAAATCAACGCAAAAAATATAGACTCCGGGCCAATAGGAGTTTAACATAAAGCAATTCCAATGCTGAAACAGTGGCATCGCAAAAGGATTTATCATAAGGAGTCTAAAAAAAAACATTCTGCGACTTACGCCACAAAATTAGACTGAAACCGTGGGATGCAATTCGCAAATGATAGATGTCTAAAAAAAAATAGTCTGCGACTTGCACCACAAAATTAGATGGAAAACGTGGGACGCAATTTGCGTCATAAAAATACAATTATGCTGCGTCAAAGGTGGTAACGTTATTTCAACGTGATAAGTGATCCGTAAGGGGTAGCCGAAATGAGGGACGTAGTTCGGAACAAGAAACATGTTTATCACGTTAGTATATAAACAGTTATCACTTACATGATCTTGTAGACGTGTTTTGTAACCAGCGTCGACGTTTAGGATAAACATTCTATCTAATTTGCACGAAAATGGCGAACGGAAACGCAGCTGCGAATATTAGTAGTGAAATCAACGCAAAAAATATAGACTACGGGCCGGTAGGAGTTTAACATAAAGCAATTCCAATGCTGAAACAGTGGCATCGCAAAAGGATTTATCATAAGGAGTCTAAAAAAGACATTCTGCGATTTACACCACAAAATTAGAGTGAAACCGTGGGATGCAATTCGCAAATGATAGATGTCTAAAAAAAAATAGTCTGCGACTTGCACCACAAAATTAGATGGAAAACGTGGGACGCAATTTGCGTCATAAAAATACAATTATGCTGCGTCAAAGGTGGTAACATTATTTCAACGTGATAATTAATCTGTAAGGGGTAGCCGAAATAACGAACGTAGTTCGGAATAAGAAACATGTTTATTACGTTAATAGATAAACAGTTATCACCTACATGATCTTGTAGATGTGTTTTAGAACCACTGTCGACGTTTAGGATAAACATTCTATCTAATTCCCACGAAAATGGCGAATGGAAACGCAGCCGCGAGTAATAATTGTAAAATCAGCGCAAAAAGTACAGACTCCGGGCCGGTAGGAGTTTAACATAAGGCAATTCCAATGCCGAAACAGTGGAACCGTAAAAGGATTTACTACCAAATTGCTAAAAGTGGTCTAAAAGAAAAAACACACTGCGAATTGCACCACAAAATTAGATTGAAAACGTGGGACGCATTTTGCAAACAGAATTTTTTAAATAAGATGTCAAAAAAGACAGTCTGCGACTTGCACCACAAAATTAGCTTGAAAACGTGGGACGCATTTTACAAGAAAATCTTTTTTTAATTATTTGATTATTTGAGATGCATATTTTCTGTTCTATATATGTATACATATTTCCGTTTGATAAGTTAATACTAATTAATATTCACGTGGTTAGTTTAGGCAGCAATTCCATGAGTTCTTTTTATCGATTTTTTGAATAAATTTAGCTTTTATACTATTTGGCAGGTTACCGCAGGTAAGCCAAATGCGTAAGATGTGTTGCCTATACGGATGTCAGATCACGTGGCTTCGATTTTCAAATGTTCGCCCTGCAGTTTTGGTGCGCATGTATACAGGTTGTTTCACGAAATATGTATCTCCAGCACTGCCCCCCGCCTCCCCCCTGTATATTTACCGAAACAAATGTGTTCAGAGTAAGGGGTGAAAATTTTCCGGCGGTCAAGTACAGAGGTCTTCTCATCCTCGCCATCGTAATTAACATGCAGACTTTGTAAGGACGCCGAGTCTCCATCCAACCACCCTCCCAGAGCGCCTGCGAAATTTCCGAGGCCTGTTTATAAAGAGAGAAGTCTTATTTTAATCTTGAATATTGAAGAAACAGTTTCCTGTAATTGTTCTTCTCCGGAATGGCATTGGTTAAAGCCGACTTCCCAGGTGACATTATTAAAAAAAAAAAACTTGAAAGCTTTCAAATTCAAAGAGCTTCAAACTGTAATTACAGGAAACTGTTTCTGTGATTTTGTCGTCTACCATTTTTTTTTTGTTTCGTATGCACTGTACTTACTTTCAGAGTGATTTCGTTTCCATACCAACAGTAAAGGCTGACCTGAAGGCACATGGCGATCAAATATCCCAACTCGTTGGCGAATTCCTTGCTGGCGAGGGGGGTCTGAAACAAAAAAAAAAAAAAGAAAGAATAAGAATGCCCTTCGCAGGTGACCGACGAATTTACCGACCGTCGAAACCAGAAGCAGGCTGCTGCACAGGATGTAAAGGGTGCTGAGCACTTGCGCCAAGGTTATCAGCGAATATTGTGCCTCTAATTCGTCGCAAACCCTGTCGATTAATTAATTAACTGAGATGTACAAAAAAAAAACAGTCTGCGAATAGCACCACAAAATTATCGATCGATATGTGTTAAAACATGTGTTTTTTTTTTAAATGCCATGAGGGGTGGTTACCGAACAGGGCCGTAGCCAGACTAAATATTCAGTAGAGCCTTATTGTGGTATAGGGCAGGCACTATAAGTTTTTATTCTGAGCACTTGCGCCAAGGTTATCAGCGAGTACTGCGCCTCTAATTCGTCGCAAACCCTGTCGATCAATTAATTAACTGAGATGTACAAAAAAAACCGTCTGCGAATAGCACCACAAAATTATCGATCGTTATGTGTTAAAACATGCGTTTTTTTTTTTAAATGCCATGAGGGGTGGTTACCGAACAGGGCCGTAGCCAGACTAAATATTCAGTAGAGCCTTATTGTGGTATAGGGCAGGCACTATAAGTTTTTATTCTGAGCACTTGCGCCAAGGTTATCAGCGAGTACTGCGCCTCTTATTCGTCGCAAACCCTGTCGATTAATTAATTAACTGAGATGTACAAAAAAAAAACAGTCTGCGAATAGCACCACAAAATTATCGATCGATATGTGTTAAAACATGTGTTTTTTTTTAAAATGCCATGAGGGGTGGTTACCGAACAGGGCCGTAGCCAGACTAAATATTCAGTAGAGCCTTATTGTGGTATAGGGCAGGCACTATAAGTTTTTATTCTGAGCACTTGCGCCAAGGTTATCAGCGAGTACTGCGCCTCTAATTCGTCGCAAACCCTGTCGATCAATTAATTAACGGAGATGTACAAAAAAAACAGCCTGCGAATAGCACCACAAAATTATCGATCGATATGTGTTAAAACATGTGTTTTTTTTTTAAATGCCATGAGGAGTGGTTACCGAACAGGGCCGTAGCCAGACTAAATATTCAGTAGAGCCTTATTGTTGTATAGGCTATAAGTTTTTATTCTGAGCACTTGCGCCAAGGTTATCAGCGAGTACTGCGCCTCTTATTCGTCGCAAACCCTGTCGATTAATTAATTAACTGAGATGTACAAAAAAAAACAGCCTGCGAATAGCACCACAAAATTATCGATCGATATGTGTTAAAACATGTGTTTTTTTTTAAATGCCATGAGGGGTGGTTACCGAATAGGGCCGTAGCCAGACTAAATATTCAGTAGAGCCTTATTGTGGTATAGGCTATAAGTTTTTATTCTGAGCACTTGCGCCAAGGTTACCAGCGAGTACTGCGCCTCCAATTCGTCGCAAACCCTGTCGATTAATTAATTAACGGAGATGTACAAAAAAAAACAGTCTGCGAATAGCACCACAACATTATCGATCGATATGTGTTTTTTTTTTAAATGCCATGAGGAGTGGTTACCGAACAGGACCGTAGCCAGACTAAATATTCAGTAAAGGTTTATTGTAGTGTACGGGAAGGCTCTATAAGTTTTTATTCTTTAACACTTTTTCGAATTTTTAAAACATTTTCTGAATGAAAAACACAATAAAGATAAGATAAATAATTATTATCGCACGAAATAACAACATTCGAAACAAATGCAGGTTTTGTGTTGTTTGAAACAAATTTAGTTTAGTTTTTTTTACATTTAAATTATCCAATAGATATTCTCTGTTCCCAAATTGAATTGAAACATTGTGAAACATTAAACTGGCAACAGTGTGAAGCGAAGAGAAGAACAAAAGGAACGTTTTGTACGTAAATAAAATCGAAGCTCGCTAACTTCAACTTCAACAATAAAACAGCGTTTATTTTCTTCGACGCGCAGAATTCGTGTGAAATAAAAGTAACTTCGCAACAGGGTTGCCAAATACATGTTTGCGACAGTCTACAAGGTCAATACTCACGCGCGGCTTACGCCAGGGACGGGACGCTAATACCGGGAATAGTCACGCGTGGCTTACAAAACGGACGGGCGTTAGCGGGAATACTCACGCGTGGCTTACACCAGGGACGGATATTAGCGGGAATACTCACGCGTGGCTTACACCAGGGACGGATATTAGCGGGAATACTCACACGTGGCTTACACCAAGGACGGGCATTAGCGGGGAAACGCACTCCTACCACCCCCACCTGCGACAGTTGTATTTATTTGCCGGGCGCCTTTCTATGATTGAAATTACGATCCTTCTAAGAAATCGAGAATGGGAGGAGCTCGATTCTGTTTTATTTTAATAATTTGACGAGTACTATTCCTGAACCCCGAAGTCGTAACAATATGTATTATTTCATGTTAGGTTGGACCGTCAGCGTCGCGTCATTGTACAGGATTAAAACTTTCCAGGGCAGGCTCAGCCTCCCTTGGCGCCCCTCTACCTTCGCCTCTGCCATGGAAAATGTAATTCAGGCCCTAGCACCATTCATGTATGTACACTTCAACTACGTTTAAATTTCTAGGTCGGATTCTTTAGATGTCGGTAGTGATGCACTGGTAGCTCCTTAAACGTGACAAGAAATGTATTTTCCACAGTCAGCCCTTATGGCATTATTACAAAAAAAAACACGCGTTAAAAATGACAGAGATTGCGTCCCACGGTGAGATGTTATAATTTTGTGGTGCAATTCGCAGACTGTATTTTTTATTAAATCACTTTAATCTCGTTTTTGGTGGACGTTTCGAAACGTATCGGGGTAGCTCGCCTGTCCCATTTCCCCCCGCCTCCCGCCCCGGGCGCTACTTACCTGAAAATAGTTTTCAAATGGCCGACGCACTTCCTCATCTCGTCCATCATCGCCTTCTCGAGCTCCCTCGAATTATGCAGGCCATCCTCGTCCAAGATCGGCGCGCCGCGTATTTTCTCCAAGCTGCGCTCCCTTATAGTCCTGAACGCCCCCTGCAAAATCTCCACGTGAACCCCCGTTACGTTCATGATGTTAACCACGAGGGTGTCGAGCCCGATTAGGTTCAACGAGTAGAAATACAGCGACGCCTCTTGGTAAACGAGGGCGAGCAGATATCTGGCGGGGGTGTCGTAGCTGAAGGGCACCGACGAAACGTAGGGCAGGTCCTGAAACGCCGTGACGTTCGCTATGGGCTTCCCCTGGATTAAACAGCGAGATCCGGCGATGAAGGCGGGCACGTAAACCATGCCCAAAGTGAACTGCCCCGTGACGAAGTAAAGCAAGGTCACGAAAATCGCGACGGTCTTGGCTTTTCTTGCGAGCAGGCCCGGATTGAACCGGGGGCCGTTTTCATAGTGCAGTTCTTCGTCTTCCAAAGTGGCTATGACTGCCTGGATTTTGGGGCCGCGCAGCAGCCAGAATACGTTCTTGACGGACGCAAGCGCGATGGTAACGGCGAGGTTGAAGATTTTGATCAAGAGATCAAAATCGCGACGGTGCACGAACGCCTCCGTCCAGAGGGACGCGTTGAATGCCACCACCGAGAACACGAACACGGCGAGCTGGTAGAGCTTGAAGCAGAAGCGGACGGGGGGCGTTAAATTTTTGGGGGTCCACAACCCCCCGCATGTCATCAGCACGCGGTTCACGACGAAATAATCTTTGGGGTATGACGACGACGACGACGACGACGACGACATTCCGTCTTCAAATGATACTTATGCGAATTCGTTCGTATATGGGGGAGGGTGGGGGAGGGTTGGTTGGTTGTGAATTATTCACGTGTGTGCGATTTGGGGCGAAAACATTTCTGACCTCATGAATAGTTGAGAGGGGGGAAAATTAGAAAGCAAACTGCAACATCAAACGAATTAATTTTAAAGATGTCGCCAGAGGCGGACTTAATGGTTGCGCTAAGCCCCGGGTGAGAAAATTTTGCGGGGTCCTTGGGGTATGGGTTGGCTTATTACACGGTTTAACCCGGGAATGTCCCGGCTTCAGGCATTGGTCCCGGCCGGTTTGGTATTTTGTCCCGGTTGACGGTTGTGTACACTTCTGCTATAAAGTTTTCGGAATACGAGACATGCCACTGGCAGTAAGAAATTTTATGCTTTGCAATTATGAACCTTATAGCTTTTACAACCGTACCTGCTACCCCGATAATAAAACCGGTCATCGTAAACACAGCGATTTAACACAGATGCGAACTTATTCAACCAACTTGAATAATCTGCTAGAAAGACTTTCATTGTAGTTGGATGGATAAGAAATTTAACAAAATTTATTTTCTAAATATTATAACATGTGTAGTAAATAATGTGTGCATTATGAAATTAAAATTTCTGAAACTTTGGCAATTGAAATTAAATAAGTCAATAAAATAAAATCTGTTATTTTTCGTTAATTAAATTTAACTTTCTAGTTTCACTAAATACACATATGTTTTGCAACTAATTAATAGCTTTGTTGAGCAGAACTTCTTAGCATTTATATTATTATAATAAGAAACAAATTTAAATAATCTAGGTCATTCTATATATTTTTTCAAATACTCAAAAATCATTCACATATTTTCACAAAATAAATGTTATACGATTTAATCATTTTCTCTTAACTTCTAGATTAATGAAAACTTGCCAAATTTTGTGGATGAACTTTTCAACTTATTTTACTGATGTCAGATTTGAGAAGAAACTAAAAAGAAGAATATTATTTTTTCCTCTGTGGCGTAGAATGAAATATGTATACTATTTTTAACGCAAGTATTGCAATTTTTAAGTATTACACATATCATTCTATATTCTAGGAGTTTAATACTATATTTGTTAAGTTTCCTAAATTTGTATGATTCTGAATAATTTTAATGAGTTAATTATTCGATCAATAAGTATCATCAGTAAACTTATTATTTAAATGAAATTAAGTTATTTTAAATTTATTTCGCTGTAAATTCTTACAATATTATATGATACCGTATAAAAAAGAATAACATACACTGGAAAAAGTATTCAAGAGTTTATTTTTGAGAACAAGGAAAAATTTATTACAAGTAAAAACAAAACTAAAGTAAAAATTAACAAAACAATAATTCACGTATATATTTTTTAGTAAAAACATTTTAACTGTTTCAAATGTCCTTCACGTTTTAAATACTAATGCCAAACGATTATCAAATTCTTTCATAGTATTTTTTTAAATATTTCAGACATAATTCATGACATTCATAACTGACATTAACATCATATTTGTTTTATTGAAACTTGTTTGCATATTCTGCCATGCATTGACATGTTTTTTTTTATAACTGAACCTGGGAATATTTACCTTTTATGTTTAGAGTTAATAAAATAAGTCACGGTATGTATAGATGCTTCATTTTAGGATCCGCAGAAAAACATAACAGCATAAAAGTCATAGGTTTTTATACGTGATATCTCTTTATCACAAAGAACAAAAGGGTATCGTAAAATAGAGGTTCGGTAAAATGAAACATAATTTTTCTTGATGTCGAAAATATTTTACATGAATAGGTTTCTTGACATGTGAATAAGACGTGTATGATAAAATTGAATTGAAAATATCAATATATTAACATTTATAAAATAAAGATGACGTGAAAAAATGTAAAATATAACGGAAATGCTTAAATAGCATAATAGAAACCGCTTAAATAGCGACATCCTGCGATCGCTTCTGCTGACGAAGCCCTAAATAGGACTGAAAGAGCTGTACAGAGGAACGGGACAAAATAACTAGAATCAAAATTGTGAGGTCCTCTATTTACTTAAAAATAAATAAAATCGAACACATGTCCTAATTGTTATTATTTTCTTAAAATCATGTGAGCTTTCCGTATGGCAAAGCTTGTCGGTGAGCTAATAAATCACCCAGTATTTCATATTTACTAAAAATCTATTTATGTATTTCTCGTAATGAAAATTTTAGAATCCACAGAAAAACATACACAAACTACAAACGAATAAAATTTTTGTGAAGTCAAACAAACCAGAAGTGTATAAAGGCAGAAATTTGGTATAATTATAATTTTTCAGATTAATTAACATCGTCGATCCTTTATAGCAATTTAACATTTATATGTCTTTATAATACGATCTGAAATCCTGTTATTTAACAATATAAAATATTCTAATTAAAAAAAAAACATTTTTTGTTCAATTTTTAAGTTAAAGCAAAAGAGAACAAACAAATTCGCCACCGCGTCCGCGTTCGCAACCGCGCGTCGCCTCAATAAATACTCGGAACCAAATACTGGCAACGAAATTCAACAAACCATAAACATCTGCACCGGCCGGGGTTTAATAGGACCTAAGTAAACAACCCTCCTATCGGGGTGCGGAGAAAGTGTCTCTGTTCCTTAAGGTTCGAAATATATTAGGCCCGTTTCAATAAGATTCAAATTCGAACGATTTTATTGCTTTTCATTTCGAAACTTTTAAGCATTAGTGTACACTTAAAACGATACGACCGGTATGTCGCACCGCACGATAAACATGATTACGGTGAAACAATAAAAAAAATATTTTAATATAAATTTATAAAATTTTTCTGCAATTAACTAACTGCTAAAACAATCTAACGCTGCGCTTTGGTGCACTCTTCAGCAATCAGAAGCAGTGTTGCAAACTCGTCAAATTTCGAAGTTCGCGCCTTTTTTTTAAAGAGAAAAACGAATTTAACGTGTTAATTTTATAGTTTTGTCTTTTTTTTACAATTGAATTGTGGATTCTTATTCTTAATCAATATTAAATTAAAATTTTTCTGTCCATGACTGAATCTATCCTATCAAACTGGGTAAAATAAAATTTTGTTGGCAGCATAAATTATCGACTATCCTTTTCTGTTTTATCGACATTTCGTGTCTAACGATATAGGTTATATTTTCTTATTTATTTATTCTTAACTGACAATGACGACGTTTACATCGCCTTTGCAACAGACAATGAACATTCAGTTAAATTATTATTATGATTGAATTAAAAAAAAAAAAAAAACTAATTTATCATGACACAAAAAACGTATTGAATAACATAAAATTATTAAATGTCAAATTCTATCGGGAAAGAGTAAGAGATGTTGCCAACTGTTAGAGAGAAGAGTAAAACAATGAAACCGCCTAAATTGCAGAAAATCACAGAAAAAAAAAAACAAAAGAAAGGAATAACCTACACAAAACGTCGATTGTGACACACCAATTAACTGGATTATAAAAACAGCAAGGACGAAATACGAAGAAAATGGAGGACAAGAATAGGAAAGAAAAGTTTGATTTTTTCTATTTTTTTAATTCATATTTGCAATATTGCACCTAATTTCTGCACTCAATTAAGGATAATTTTTGCCTATTCGCGCGTTTTGTTTTTCGAATGTGATGCCACCTTGACTTGCTTACTGCGTATTGTTTTTAAAAATTCTTCCTCAAACATTTCCATCTCTTTTTAAATTTCTCCTTACGATCTCCATTTGGCGTTGATTTGTTTTTCTTTTCTTTTCATTTATTTATCACCTGAAATTATTTCTTTTTTGCATTCGTAAATATTACGATCGTCATTTGCTTTTCTTTGTGGTTTTTCGTCGTGAAATTTACGATCATCATTTGTTTTTCTTTTCTTTTTTTCTTCTTCTGAAATTACACAAATAAATGTTCAAAACTTCAAATTATTGTTATTCTTGAATGTTCGCTGTTATTATTATTTTTTTTAATTTTAAATCTAAAATTCGTTGTGAATTCTTTTTCGAATTTTCTTTTCTTTCGTTTCTATATAGGTCATCAAAAATGTTCTTCGTTGTGTTTTTTTTTTGTTTCGGTCTTACTCTCGCAAAATGTAGCGATTATCTTTTGTTTCCCCCTTTTTCTTCTGTTAAGTTGTGAATTTCGTCAGGAATGTTTACTAATTACGTTTTTGAGAAATTTTAGAATTGATTTTTTTTTTAATTTAAATTTTAGATTTATATTCCGTTAAACATTCAAAACATGTTTATTTAAAAAAAATGTCATATTTAAATATGATCTTTTTAGCTGAAATTGTACGTCACACCAACTGCTAAATAATTGTACGAATACGACAATAATAGTATGGCGTCATTTAATAATTCTGATTTGAAATGGAAAGTTGTTTAATTTAAAACATAAAGAGCAAAAAAAAAATAATTAAAATAATTTAATTTGCTGCTTCAGCGGACTTTCGGTACTTCGGGTACCTTATATATCTGCTTGTCTTTAATAATAAAACATTTCTTGGTAGTGGCCTACCCAGCCAGTAAAGCTGTCATCTGTTTCCACTAAAATGTCGTCATTCTAACGTCCAAAAGACGTCTGAGCGACGTCTTGATCACTTCAGAAATCAAGACATATCACGTTGTGTAGATAACGTACCTCTGACGTTAATTGTGACGTAAATAAACGACATAATGACGTGATAATGACGAAGAAGTAACGTGTTTCGTCCCCCAGGTGACGTCTTAATCACTTTATATGTCAAGCCGGATCACGTCATGTAGATAACGTACCTTTGACGTTAATTGTGACGTAAATAAACGACATAATGACGTGATAATGACGAAGAAGTAACATGTTTCTTCCCCCAGGCGACGTCTTAATCACTTTATACGTCAAGCCGGATCACGTCATGTAGATAACGTACCTTTGATGTTAATTGTGACGTAAATAAACGACATAATGACGTGATAATGACGAAGAAGTAACGTGTTTCGTCCCCCACGCGACGTCTTAATCAATTTATATGTCAAGCCGGATCACGTCATCTAGATAACGTACCTTTGACGTTAATTGTGACGTAAATAAACGACATAATGACGTGATAATGACGAAGAAGTAACGTGTTTCGTCCCCAAAGCGACGTCTTAATCACTTTATACGTCAAGCCGGATCACGTCATGTAGATAACGTACCTTTGATGTTAATTGTGACGTAAATAAACGACATAATGACGTGATAATGACGAAGAAGTAACATGTGTCTTCCCCCAGGCGACGTCTTAATCACTTTATACGTCAAGCCGGATCACGTCATGTAGATAACGTACCTTTGACGTTAATTGTGACGTAAATAAACGACATAATGACGTGATAATGACGAAGTAGTAACATGTTTCTTCCCCCAGGCGACGTCTTAATCACTTTATACGTCAAGTCGGATCACGTCATGTAGATAATGTACCTTTGACGTTAATTGTGACGTAAGTAAACGACATAATGACGTGATAATGACGCAGAAGTAACATGTTTCTTCCCCCAGGCGACGTCTTAATCACTTTATACGTCAAGCCGGATCACGTCATGTAGATAACGTACCTTTGATGTTAATTGTGACGTAAATAAACGACATAATGACGTGATAATGACGAAGAAGTAACGTGTTTCGTCCCCCAGGTGACGTCTTAATCACTTTATACGTCAAGCCGGATCACGTCATGTAGATAACGTACCTTTGATGTTAATTGTGACGTAAATAAACGACATAATGACGTGATAATGACGAAGAAGTAACGTGTTTCGTCCCCCAGGTGACGTCTTAATCACTTTATACGTCAAGCCGGATCACGTCATGTAGATAACGTACCTTTGACGTTAATTGTGACGTAAATAAACGACATAATGACGTGATAATGACGAAGAAGTAACATGTTTCTTCCCCCAGGCGACGTCTTAATCACTTTATACGTCAAGCCGGATCACGTCATGTAGATAACGTACCTTTGATGTTAATTGTGACGTAAATAAACGACATAATGACGTGATAATGACGAAGAAGTAACGTGTTTCGTCCCCCAGGTGACGTCTTAATCACTTTATACGTCAAGCCGGATCACGTCATGTAGATAACGTACCTTTGACGTTAATTGTGACGTAAATAAACGACATAATGACGTGATAATGACGAAGAAGTAACATGTTTCTTCCCCCAGGCGACGTCTTAATCACTTTATACGTCAAGCCGGATCACGTCATGTAGATAACGTACCTTTGATGTTAATTGTGACGTAAATAAACGACATAATGACGTGATAATGACGAAGAAGTAACGTGTTTCGTCCCCCACGCGACGTCTTAATCAATTTATATGTCAAGCCGGATCACGTCATCTAGATAACGTACCTTTGACGTTAATTGTGACGTAAATAAACGACGTAATGACGAATAAGTAGTAACGTGCTTCGCCCCCACGTATCAGCCAAATTTATGTAGGGGTATTTCTTGTTCACAACTATTTACATGTTATTATTTCCCTTAATTTAACAATTCCGATATTAATTTTGGTATAATTGGCTTCAGAGATATTCGAAGTATTTATTTGCGCTTTCTATTCAGTCCCAAAAATGTTTTTAAACTAATAATTTTCAAAAATGAACATAGTAATAAGATATTATCACTTTCTGTTGACGTCATTTTTACGACGTTATTAATACGTGTCGTACGACTCGTCATATTGACGTCACTTTCGGAACAAATGACGTCAATGACGTAAAATAACCTAAAAATGACGTAATTCCGACGTCACTCTGCTAGCTGGGTAATGTGTTTCTCTTCGCCCCATCCCGTTTCCCACTCCTGTCCCGGTTTAGAGCTTCACGATTATGGTAAGCCTTGGTGTGGGGGAAAAGTTTGTCTTTTTTGCATTATAAAGAGCGTAGGAAATACTGGACGAATTAAAAAAAAAAGTACTAAAATAGTGAAACAAAAGCTGACTATAAAGTAAAGAAATATAAAAAAAGAGAAAAAAAATAGGATTAATTGATAATCAAAATAAAATATCGTCAAGTCTAATAAAACGAAAACAAAAGACGATCGTGGATGGAGATAGGACGATGGGAATTAAAAAAAACTGTCAATTCGATGTGAAATATTGACAAGCGAAAATTTAATCTAATTTAATAACTTAGATTAAAATGTAAAATGAAATAAACTCAAATTGAATAAGCGGAAAAAAAGAAAACTAAAATCAACAATCCAACTGTTAATTAAAAAATTAAAAAATCGAATAAATAAGGAAGGTCAAACGAAAGAAAAAAAGAAACGAAAAACAAAAGATGATAGACGAAAATAAAAATTATAAAAAAAATTAAGCGTTAAATGTTAAGGAAAAAATATTAAAAAAAAATAAATAAAAATCAAATCGCAAAAAAGAGAAAACAAAAACGGCGCCATCGATCGAAGGAATCAAAACTACGTAAAATAAATTCAAATGGTGAAAAAGAAACAAAAACAAAAGACGATCAACTGATAAACAGTAAATAAAATAGATAATATTGTTAGATTAGATTATAATGTAAAATGAAATAATCTCAAATTGAATAATCGAAAAAGAAAAAGAAAACAAAAGTCAACAATCCAACTGATAATTAAGAAATTAAAAAATCGTATTAAATAAGGAAGGTCAAACGAAAGAAAAAAAAAGAAAAACCAAAGATAAAAATTATGAAAAAATAAGCGTTAATGGTAAGGAAAAAAATGTTTAAAAAAATAAAGTAAGAAAATCAAATCGCACAAAAGAGAAAACAAAAACGGCGCGATCGTTCAAAGGAATCAAAACTACGTAAAATAAATTGATAATTAAATAATAATAAATGGTGAAAAAGAAACAAAAACAAAAGACGATCAACTGATAAACAGTAAATAAAATCGAATTGCATAAAAGAGAAAACGAAAACGGCGCGGTCGATCGAAGGAATCAAAATGGCGAAGTAAATTTAAACAAAATTCACTTTTTTTCACATAGACTCATCACCAGGGAAAAAAATTTAGACCACTTAGCGTTTACGTCGAATGTACCATTTACTCCTACCGCCTTTCCGCGACCCTAATGCATCGAATTATTATTGAGTGGGAGGCATCGCACCTCGAAGAAATTATTGTAGGCGAGGCTGATACAGTCCGAGTACTAAATTTTCATACCGTTCGTCGAACAAGCGGCCCGAATTATTTTCCCCGCTCATCACCTTACAATTCCATGCGTTTCTTTTTTCATAAGTATACATAGCAACGGTGTATACTTTTATAAAAAAAAAAAAAACATGTCAACGCATTGAATATGTGTGGTTGGTTGCCTACAGATTGTAGTAAAAGAATGCGTTGACATGTTTTTTTTTTTTTTTTATAAAAGTATACACCGTTGCTATGTATACTTATGAAAAAAAAAACGCATGGAATTGTAAGGTGATGAGCGGGGAAAAGAATTCGGGCCACGCATGGTATAAGTTGAAATATTGTAAATTGTAAATGAATAATTCAGAAGGATTTTTTTTCAGGATGTGTGGCAAGCTAGAAGAGAACTACAATCTCATAGTGCTGGCGCAGGTCCTGAGCATGTTCTACATCCTCTGCGTCAGCTTACTTCTCGTATCGACTGTACGTATTTAAACCAAAACCAAAACCCAACGCGAAACAACGAAAAACGAGATTAAAGAAATGTAGATTTGACGTTAACAAAAAAAAAACGACAGAAATAGAAAATTCCCCCCCGCCGCTTCAAATTTCCCCATTTCGGGGCAAAAAATTTCCCAATCGGCAACAGTTGCCGTAGGTTTCGCCATTCAACCAATAGGTGGCAGCATGAAACTTCAACTAATGGCTTCAAATAATTCTGATTATAGGTGCTTTCTTTCGCTTAAAAATTCGAATCGTGTTTCGAATAGTTTGGACCTGAATTTCGTAGTTGTTTCCACAAAACACCTGACTTGAATTTTTGATTGACAGTTCGTTTGTCATTAACCATAATTCAATCCAAACAAGTTTTAAAAATACATAGATTCAAAGAAAAGAATGTCTGTTTGGATCACGATTTTGTGAGCGAAAGAAAGCACCTTAAGGTCGCCTGTGAAGAAGTCGTCGTATTTAAACAGTACCATTTTGGAGAAAGAAAAATTACAGAAAACTGTAACTGTCTATTCTATTTTGCTTTCCACTGTAATTCGGATGTAATTTAAAAAAAAAAGACAGAAGAATAAGGCAAAAGAAACAATTGAGATAACAAAAATCAGTGCAAGTATGAAAAAGAAACAAATGAAAAATGCAAAAATAATCAGAAAAAAAAAGGAAAAATGAAAGAAACAGCAACAAAATTCAAGGCAAGAAAAGAATTAAAAAAAAAACAATCAGAAAAGACCGACTACACCAAGCTGAACGATAAACAAAAATTTTGCGGACGTGTGCGTAAAACAAAAGAAGATCACAACTAAGATGGACCCAAAACAAATGAACAAAACGACGAACTACGAAAAAAGCGTCAATAAAATGCGAAAAATCAATTAGATAAAAAAAAACAAAAGAGAGTATGAACGAAAGCATGAAGAACAGAGTAAAACAAAAGAAGATTGACAACTAAGATGAAAAAAAAAACAAATGAACGTCCGCATGAAAAATTAAAAAGAAAGAAGCTAGTGACAACCGCAGAAAGCGTCAATCAACAAAATGTAAAAAATCAAACAATAAAACCAAGAACAAATAAAAAGATCGTGGCTTTAGGATTTCAAAAATCAGTACAAAGAACAAAGAAATGCGGAGAATAAGATAAACAAAAATAGAAACAATTGGGATATCAAAAATCGAACAAGTAAAAAAGAGCAAATAATACCAACACAAATGACACCTGCGAAAATAAGCAAAAACAAAAGAGAAATTAAAGATAAGAGCAACAAAATGCAAGGCATGAAGCGAGCAAAGATAAAAACAAAAGAAGATCGACCACACCAAGCTAATTCGGATGTAATTTTATTTAAAAAAAACAGAAGAATAAAGCAAAACAAAAACAATTGAGATAACAAAAACCAGTGCAAGTATGAAAAAGAAACAAATGAAACAAACAAAAATCATTGCAAATATGAAAAAGAAACAAATGAAAAATGCAAACATAAGCAGAAAGAAAAAGAAAAAAGAAAGAAACAGCAACAAAATTTAAGGCAAGAAAAGAATTAAAAAAAAAAACAATCAGAAAAGACCGACTACACCAAGCTGAACGATAAACAAAAATTTTGCGGACGTGTGCGTAAAACAAAAGAAGATCACAACTAAGATGGACCCAAAACAAATGAACAAAACGACGAACTACGAAAAAAGCGTCAAAAAAATGCGAAAAATCAATTAGATAAAAAAAGGCAAAAGAGAGTATGAACGAAAGCATGAAGAACAGAGTAAAACAAAAGAAGATTGACAACTAAGATGAAAAAAAAAACAACGAATGAACGTCCGCATGAAAAATTAAAAAGAAAGAAGCTAGTGACAACCGCAGAAAGCGGCAATCAACAAAATGTGAAAAATCAAACAATAAAACCAAGAACAAATAAAAAAACCCTGGCTTTTCTTTTTCAGACCCCCGTTCTCAGCACTCAGTTTGCGAATGAACTCACCTACTTGCTCACCATGTACTTCCAACTGGTACTATATTGCTGGTTTGGAAACAAAATCCGTCTCAAGGTACTCAGCACGCCCTTTTGGTACTATCCTGCTCTATTAAAACGATACCGCTCGGTCCTTATAATGGGCGCGTTCGGCGGCTGACTTGTTTACTCAACAGTCGTTCGTGATTGGCTGTTATCTTAATGTACGATTGCTGACTAAGCAACTCAACCGCTGAGCGTCCGCTGAACGCGCCCAATAATTGAGTTTGCTGCGACGCGACGCACGTACCAGTTTAAATGCTTGCTGCTCATAAATAAGGGACGGTTTCCATATAGGGGTATCGTTTTTATTGATCGTGACAGTACATACAAACGTTTTCACCAGCGACTGCTCATATTTCAGGCCTTCGCCTTGCCGCAGGCCCTCTGGGAGGGCGAATGGTTGGGCACGCGCAAACCCTTCCAGACCTGCATGATACTGACGATCCTGAGGACGCAGAGGCCGATGGTTTTGACCGTGGGGAAATTCTCGCCCCTCACCCTCGAGACTTTCATCGCAGTAAGATTTATTTCGCCAAAAAAAAAAAAAAAAACGAGGAGTGAGTCTTCTTTTTTTTTGTTTGCAGATACTCAAGGGATCGTATTCGTATTACACCGTGTTGAAGCATACGCGTGACAGATAATTAGGTGATGATCAGTGGCGGCTCGTCGGGGTGGGCAAAGTGGGCAGTGCCCACCCTGTCCTATGAAGTTGGAATTTGTTTTGAAAATGCACCCACTTTCCATTTTGCAGTTGTTGTCGATTGTTTCTTGGTAAAAGGCGTTGGAAAGCTGAGAAAAAGCTCAGTAAATCCCACGCTTAAATTAAATTCAAAAATTACAAACGTGACAGCGAATGGAGGGAGAGACGCTCAGTTAATTGAGCAAATGAGAGACGCGTTGCTTTGAATCTTGATTGTAACTCAAGAACGCGTTCGTCGATTGTTTTTTAGTAAAAGGCGTTAGGAAGGTGACAAAAAGCTCTGTAAATCCCCCACTTAAATTGAATTAAAAAATTACAAGCGCAATCGCTAGGGGAGGGAGAGACGTTCAATTAATTGAGCAAATGAAAAACGTGTCTTTTGAATCTTGATTGTAACTCAAGCACGCGTTCGCCGATTGTTTTTTGGTAAATGGCGTTTGGAAGCTGAGAATAAACTCTGTAAATCCCCCACTCAAATTGAATTCAGAAATTTCGAGCGCGATCGCGAGGGGAGGGAGAGACGTTCAATTAATTGAGCAAATAAAAAACGCGTCGCTTTTAAATTCTGATTGTAACTCAAGAACGCGTTCGCTGATTGTCTTTTGGTAAAAGGCGTTGGAAATCTGAGGAAAAGCTCTGTAAATCCCCCACTTAAACTGAATTAAAAAATTACAAGCGCGATCGCGAGGGGAGGGAGAGACGTTTAGTTAATTGAGCGAATAAAAAACCCGTCGCTTTTGATTCTAACTCAAGAACGCGTTCGTCAATTGTTTTTTGGTAAACGGCGTTGGAAAGCTGAGAAAAATCTCTGTAAATCCCCCGCTTAAATTGAATTAAAAAATTACAAGCGCGATCGCGAGGGGAGGGAGAGACGTTCAGTTAATTGAGCGAATAAAAAACGCGTCGCTTTTGAATTTCGATTGTAACTCAAGCACGCGTCCGTCGATTGTCTTTTGGTAAAAGGCGTTGATGAGCTGAGAAAAATCTCAGTAAATCCTGCGTTTAAATTTTGTTCAAAACTTGCAAGCCTCGAAAAACAAATTTATTTGGAAAATTTCACCCACTTTCCCTTTTGCAGTTGTTGCCCACCCGCAGTAAATCATCACGAGCCGCCACTGGTGATAATAATAACAACGTTGTAGCAAAACATGTTTAGAACCACTTGGAATTTTTAAAGTTACATATTTTTGAAGTTCTGTCGTTACAGTTAATTACGAATGGGGCACGAAAGCTGAGGAGTAAACATATTAAGGAAAACAGTAACATTTGCAGCACTTTCATTCGCTGAAAATTATCACAAATTATGTTAAACCCAAGTATTTATTATGTTTATTATTTATTATGCACGCAAATAAAGTTTTAATGTATTTTTATAACCATAACTTTTAATATCGCCTAGAAAGTAGGCAACTCAGTTTGCTGGTCTGTTTTGATTTTACATATCATTTGCATACAGATGACTGCAGATTCCTGTAATTATTTGAGCTCGCGCGCCGCACTCGCTAGATGGCCGCTTCAACAAAAATTATGTAATAGTCGCTGTATTTGTTCTTAATTATTTTAATTCATCGATTAAATCACAAATTATTTTCACCGAATGTTATTAAAGAAAGCAAACCATTCTTTTCTAAGTCTTATTTACTCATCCAACCACAACAACAGAAACTAATTATTGCCAACAACAAACTTTCGCCTGGCGTCTTTCAAGTCTTTCATTTTCAAAACCGTCTGGGTCTGCGAGTCCTCCTTCCGGTTCTCCGAAACCACCACCACCACGTCCGGCGAGGTCCTCTTCAAAATCGACTTCTGCTGCAGGTATTTGCCCGCCATTCGCCTGCTGGCCCTGCTGGCCTTCGACGCTCGGCTCTTCAGCGTCCCCCAGGAAGGCCCTGTCAAGTTAAACGCGCCCAACGCGTCATTGGACGCCGCCTGCTTCTTCCGTTCCATGCTGTTCACGTCGAGGACTCTCGTGGTGGCCTTCGAGTTGCTGATCGCGTTCTGGATGGACTCCGCAGTGGGCGGCAGCTTCTTGTAAGGTAGCTGCAGCAAGAAAACGATTCGCTCAAGTTGAGGACGATGATGAAAAAGGGCACGACATCAGTACCGGACTCAGAACCGAAGTTCGCCTGATTATCCTCATCCGTTCTTTCTCGGAGTCATTCCGGTCTGCCGGTGGTACTGCAAAGTTCTCGCGAGTTAAACGTGATTTTACACCAATCAGAGCTTATTTACGGCGGTGGGAAGCAAAAAATGGTGTCCTGTAATTCTTCTTTCTCCAAAATGTCACACTTTAAATACGATCGGCAAAAGTTTTAAGCATGCGTCTAGTTTGAAAGCTTTCAAATTTTTTAAGTGCCACCTGCGAAAACGCATTTTTTAAACCGTATCATCTTGAAGAAACAAAAATTACAGGAAACTGTAATCGTCCATTATTTTTTCTTTTGCTTCCGACTGTACGTGTGCATACCTTCTTTGAAGCTAACCGACGCTTGGTCTTTACTTACGACGGACGGGTTTTCTGCACGCAAAGACAACTTAAAAAAAAAGAAAACAAATCGAAGACGAAGACGGTTATCGAATTGCTGAAGTGAAAAGGCCAACCTCGCTGATTTTGTCGCCGGTGGTGGAAGTGGCGGCGTCTTCCGAGCCCTGCAGCTCCGAAGTGGCGGCTTCGATCGGCGGATAAAGCTTCATTTGTAACCGTCGGATTACCTGCAACAGAGAAAAAAAAAGTAACAAGTAAGATTATTTTAATTGAGCGTGATAGTACCGTACCTCTGCAACGTAGGCGTCTCTTTTGGCTTTGCGCGTTTCTCTGTCGCCTTTATTTGCGGCGGGCTCGGCGGCTTGCGACATCGACTTGGCCACGGAGTTAGGTAGGGCTGCGCCCCGCAGGAATGTCACGGGACTCCGGAGCGAGTTGCGGCTTCGATCTTCGGATGAGTAGCGCGATCTGAGGCTTTCGGATCGCAGTGACTCGGACGCCGACGTCTGTAAGAATCCTACTCACAATTTAATCACTATTTCTAACGCGACGAAGAACACAACGCAAGTAAAGTGAAATAAACAGGGAACTAATAAATGCTTGCCTCGTTGTCACTCCAGAATTGACTGTCGCGCTGTCGGTTAAGTCTTTCCGCCAGGATTCTGGTGGTGATGCTCCCCTCAAGGTTCTCGCGGGAGGGTACTCTGGGCAAAGGGGGTACTTCGCGATGCATTTTGATGAAGACTTCAAATTTTGACGTGCGCTACTGACGTGCCAGTCGACTGACATACGAATAATAAATTTACTTTCCTAATTGCTAGGAAACTTATGGCCGTTTTCATAATCTAACCTTAATGAAGCATTAATTAAAAAAAAAAAAATTGGTGCAAATCGTTTTTGATTGCAGTGAAAACCTCGAGCAGCCTCTGTACAGCTATTTCAGCCCTGTTTGTCTATCCTACTGCAATGTCAGGTTAAAAAAGCGATCGTAGGATGTTGCTGTTTTATCTGTTCTTTAATTTAAAGTCTTTTTAAGAATAGGGAAAGTAACTTTAAATTTAAAGTCCTGTTATGAAATTGGCCCTTCATAATTTAAAAAATTACTCCTTTTATAATAATTCTGAATTGTTTTCTCTCGTCAAAGTATCTTTTACATCAAGAAAATAAAATTTTGATATTTTTAAAATAGCTAATATTGCCTAGAAGTTAGGCAACCCAACTTGCACATCTGTTGTGATTTTATAGATATATAATTGCATTTTCGAATGTATTTAGTTACAGATTCCTGTAATCTGCTTAAGTTCGTGCGTTCTCAATAGATGGCCATTTTCTCAGAAAGAAAATTACAATTTCCACATTAACCGGTTCGTTAATCGTTTAAATTGATTTGAAACGGAAAAATAAGCGGTTTCAGTAATGATATTACGATAATAATTCGAGACCATAATGTCAAAATGGTAGTAAAGTACCAAGAACCAAATAAGTTTACAATTTTATACAAAGTTAAAAAATAAAGGCGGAAAATTGAAAGTAGTTGGAAATTACAACATAGGCAACCCAACTTACTCACCTGCTTTCTCTTACAGAATATAGCCTAAATGTTAATACCTTCGGATTAGAAGTGTGGCGATAAAAAAACAAATTAATCATTAATTAATCATACAAATGTTATGAATTTGACAGTTGTCAAGGTGAACTACTTTTTTTTTGTTTTTGGTAAAACTACGAGCAGAAAGAAACAGAAGAAGAGCAAAATCAAATAAAAAAATGGACGATTTGGATTATCAAAAACCTAAACAATTAAAAACAAATAATTTAACCTGCAAGAAAGAAAAAATTTAAACCAATGAGAAATGGAAGAAATGGCAAGAAAATACAAGAAAAAAAATTGACGACTAAATTGAATCAAAAACAAATTTACCTCTAGACGAATAAAAAATAGTAGAAAACAAAACACGAACGTAAAAAAGCGTCGATCAGCAAAATGTCAAAAGTCAGACTGATTAAAATAGACAAAAGAAAAATACGAAAGCATAAAATGAATTAAAAGGAAGAGAGACGTACTGAAAAGGACAAAAAATAAAAATCGAGGAGAATTCTGACAAGAGAAGAATGCGAAAAACAGGAGAAGAAAAAAACAATAGACGAATGAACAGACAAAAAATAAATGTAGTTTAAAATTTTTTATCGGTGACGTACTTCCGTTACAAGGTTTATACCGAGTGACGATTATTGATATTTATTAGATTGGCAACACTTTTCGATATTTATGTTGGTGTACTTTAATAATCTGTAATTAATTATCCCTTTTTTTAACCAATACTCGTATTTACAATGCTGATTAATTCCATCATAAAAACTTTAACTAATCATCACGTGAAAATAACAAACTATGAAAATTATAACCAGGGAACGGAATTACACATTTTGTTCGATTAAATACAAACGAGGCGGCAAACGTGTAACGCTGCAGCGACGTGCCACTTGTACACACGCTCGTTGCCGCATCATTCGTAATAGACCGAACAAAATATATAATTCCGTCCCCTAATTATAACTAGTAGTAAGTACTGCCGATTCCTCAGGGTCCCCAACCTACTCATTTAGATGAACAGATAAAACGGCGACAACCTACGATCGCTTTTTGACCAGACTAATTTAGTTAGTATTTAATCATTTCATGTGTAATAAATAATCATTGGTTTAATGCCACGAGGAGAATGTAGAATTTTATTGATTTATGTGTAGATAACAAAAGAATAGCCCAAATTAGGCGCCAGGCGCCAAATAAGATTTTTAAACACCAAATACGTCTGAGATGTGGTCCAAATAAACAGAATAATTAGAGTTTAATGGAGCTTTTCTTTTAAATAAATAAATATTCTTCTTGTTCAGGCTCAACAAAGAAATTTGTTTTGTCTGTTTTCGTAGAGAATACAATAAGGTTGTTTATTATAACGGGTACTTTACGTAGAATTATTAAAAAAAGTGTCTTTTTAGTAATTATAATTAGAAAATAAGAGTTAGGCAACCAAACTTACACGTTGCATTTAAACCTCTTCCATTCAATTTCAGTTACAGATCCCTGTAATTACTTAATCTCATTCGATCCCAACAGATGGCCGCTTGGTTATTCAAATTTAAATTCACGCTTCTTCTAATTATTTAAAGGGCTTATTTGGATTTAAAAATAACTGAGATCATTTGGAAAAATAAAAACCTTCGTCGACTTCTTTCTTGCAAAAGCTTCCCGACAAGGTTATTTTGTTTTCTTGACCGTAAAAGAGTCCGAGTATTTGATCATCCGGCCAAACTGACGCAGAAAAGACGAATAAATTAACGCTGCACGTCAGCACATTTCAACTTAAGCAAACTGTTTGCTAGATTTAAGAGATTTAAAAAAGAATCCGTCGCATAGAAGGCCCACTCTCGCAAAAATAAGTTGGTGAGATCACATGACCATAGAACTTTCACTTACACCTTAGTGTACCTACTCTCAAGGGGAACAAGTATTGATTAAAATGATCTCTCATCTGCAGGCATGTTTCCTACAAGAAGTAATAAATCATTAAACAGTTACATACAAATAATGAAATAAAACAAAAAGATAGAGTTAATTACAGATTTCTGTAACGGTTTGATACCACTTTGTCTCAATAGATGGCTGCATGATCGCTCATTCAAGTTTACAGCAGGATTAAAGCCGGATTCATAGCTAGGCGATTTTTCATCATCGCGTTACGGGAAGCTATTTGATTGGTTTGTTCAATTAAACAAAATGTATACTTTTAAATTGGGCCTATAGAATCGCGTAGAATTTTAACGCCAACGCAAAACGCCTAGCAATGAATCCAGCTTTACATGGTGAAGGTAAAAAATAGTAGACAAAACAGTTTTCTGTAATTATTCTGTTTCATAATGATTGATTAATGACGAATGCGTGCGTGTGAGAAACGTATTATATTCTTTCATGTTCTTTTATTGTAAAAATTTATCGCGCAACATCTTACAGACTCATTCACGATGAGCGAGTGCATTTGATCAATTAAAAAAAAGAGACGCCAGAAAAAAATAAAACTTTTAACGCATCGTCAAGCACGTTTCACAATAAAACGACACGTTATAACCAGAACGCAACTCTGTATTTCAGTAATTTAAAACTCAGAAACAATTTTTCTAGAATGTACAAACTTTGCGAGACATATCCGATACAAACACGCGACGACTAATCTACACAAAAAGAAAAAGAAAAAGAGGAAGAAAAAAAAAACGCAACGGAAGGAGAAGAAGAAAATTCTCTACTAGGACGACGACGGCGGCGTATTGCTTTGTGCGAGGTGAGGTGATGAAGGAAACAAGAAAACGACGATATGGTAACAACACATGACATTGCCAGCGAACGCTGTACTTTCCCCGGCCGTTTAATACAGATATGTGACTAAAATAATTTGTACATTGCATCACTTTGTCATGTCTTAAAACAAAGAAGAAAAAAAAATGAAATGAAAGGTTAAATTCCGATTATTACCGAAAATTATTATTGCACCCTAGCACTAGTGCGGCTTGAAACTGGTATCGGAGTTATGTTGGCAACGTCTGCCAACGGTTTCGAAGGGGATGAATGCGCAGCATTACCACCCGACCTTCCTCGTCCTCCCCTTTTCCCTCTGCCTTTCTTAGCTCCACCGCCCCCTCCTCCTCCTCCACCACCACCAACTCCACCCCCCACAGATCTCATATTATCAAGTTTATCCGAGTTTATTTTAAAGGCGGTCTCACGTCCGGCTGTTGCAACCTCACCGAACTGCAAAATTAAATATATTGGAACAATTTTTTTTTTATAATCACGCATCGTGCAGTACCTGTTGCAATCCTGAGGGCATGTTTTGATTGTTGTTCGCATGCGAGTTGGATGTGTAGCGCTGCTGTTGCTTGTTCGTCTTGGACTTCGCATTGATCTGCGTGTGGGACGTGTGGGTGAAGATTTTGACGACGTTCCCGACGGCTTTGGTGCGCCCCTCGCGGAACACCATCCTCTGTCCGGGGACCATGTACTCGGGGTATTTGATGAAGCGAAAGTGGATGAGCGCTTTGTCTCCGGTCCGGAGACACTCTTGCGACATGGAAATTATACTGGCCGTCTGCCTGATGCTTCCGCAGTGTACTAAAATTCACAAAATTCACGAAAGGCGAGTGCGGAGGTGGGAGGAATTTTACCCATGGCTTGGTAGCGCGAGCTGATTGTCGTGGGGTGATGCAGCACTAGGATTTCCCCTTCGAATTCCCAGCAGGCTTGCGGATTCAGCGATGGACAAACCATCACCATTCCCTTCCTGATCTGCGAACGTTTTATCTAAAGGAAAGATTAAAAAAAAATGATCTCTCACATGCAGGCACATTACACCTACAAGAAGTAAATTACTAAAACATTTACAAGTACAAAGTTTTTTTAATCTCAAACCGGACAGAAAAATGAAGAGAACACACTCAACGTTTCGCTATAGCTTTATAGCTTCGTCAGGAAAACTTTGTATTTGTACAATTTTCATCGGACAAGAACAAACTTCAATTAAAACATTTACGTACAAATAAAGCAAAAAAAAAATGAGTTAATTACAGATTTCTGTAACGGCTTGATTCTATTTGCTTTCAATAGATGGCTGCATGATCATTAACTCTAATGGCCAGTCGCACCAAACATTTAAATCAAGCTTAACTTTAAGCACGTCTTAGAATGTGATTTACTGAATGTCGTGTAACCTCAAATGTCATATTTATAAGCAGTACTTAAAGTTAAGCTCAGCTTAAATATTTGGTGCAACTGACCACAAAGGTGCTTTCTTTCGCTCACAAAATCCTAACCCAAACCTGTTTTGATTCAAAAACAGACATTCTTTTCTTTGAATCTCTCCATTTTTTAAAACATGTTTGGATTGAATTATGGTTATTTACAAATGAAGTGTCAATCAAAAATTCAGGTCAGGCGTTTTGTTGCAACAACTACGAAATTCAAGTCCAAACTATTCGAAACACGATTCAAACTTTCAAGCGAAAGAGAGCGCCTTAATTAAGTCGATCAAGGAAAAAAAATGGGGTACCCTTTTCCATACTTTCAATATTAAGGAGGCCGCCTTAAGTGGAACGTCCTGTATATAAACAAAGTAAAAATCACGATGAGCACCTAAAAAATGCTGTACAAAAACTTATTTAATTTCTGGAATAAAAAAATACCAACCAAATGTGACATGACATATTCAAGCCGCCTCCAACAGAAAAAAAAAAGAAAAACAATAGAATACATACAATTATAAGGAACAAAAGAAAAATTAACGCAACCGAAACTAATGCATTTTAATGCAACCCAAGGAAACAATAGTATTATTAAAAAAAAAAAAAAAAGAAATTATGAAAGGTTGAAAGAAGAGAAACGTTAAAAATTGAAAATTCCTAAAAGAAATTAAACACTGCCGATGTTTAAAAACTTAAAAAACAAAACTGTTTCATCGCCAACCCAACCCGAAAGAATATTATTAACATAAAACGTGAAAAAATAAGAAAAATTATAAAAATTAAAACAAAATTAAAAGTAGGGTAATCCAAGGAAAGAATTGTTTAAATAAAAAAAATTATAAACGTTAAGTAAATTGAAAAATTCCTAATAGAAAAAAATTCTAAATATAGTTTCAAAACCAACCGAACTCAGAAGGAAATTGACATAAAATTAAAATAAAAAAAATTAAATAAAAAATAATATGTAACGAAATACCCGCACAGAAACAAATGAACGCCTGAAAGTTGACTTTGAAAAGTTTCTTGTCGCAAGTCATTTTTTTTACTTACAAGAAAATATACAAAAAAGAAATGAAAAGAAATCGATGGAAGTTTGATTTTCGAAAGCTTCGCGTCGGAAATCGTCGATTTTTCCTTTGTTTTCGGCGTTCTGCGTCTTCACAGTCTTTTTTTACCTAATTCAGTCGTTTCCCGACGAATAAGAATCCACGATCGTCTTTTGTTTTCTGTTCATATTTATGCATTTTGTCGTGTTTCTGTTTCATTTTTTTTTTCGTTTCTTCTTATCGCGTCTTAGGTTTTTTTTTGCTTAATTCAGTCGTTTCTCGACGAATCAGAATCGACGATCGTCTTTTGTTTTCTGTTCCATACTGTTTTGCGGTTTGTCGTATTTCTGTTTCAATTTTCTTTTGTTTCTTCTTATCGAGTCTTACGCTTTCTTTTGCTTAATTCAGTTGTTTCCCGACGAATAATAATCGACGGTCGTCTTTTGTTTTCTGTTCATACTGTTTTGCATTTTGTCGTATTTCTGTTTCAATTTTCTTTTGTTTCTTCTCATCGTGTCTTACGTTTTCTTTTTTTGCTTAATTCAGTTGTTTCCCGACGAATAATAATCGACGATCGTCTTTTGTTTTCTGTTCATATTGTTTTGCATTTTGTCGTATTTCTGTTTCAATTTTGATTTGTTTCTTCTTATCTAATTAATTTCTGCGTTGTATTGGCGTCTGTCTCTCTTCACTGAGCAATATTTCTTTTGTTAATTTTTAAAAATTTTCGGATGTTTTCGTTTCGTCTTAATTTTGAGATTCCCGTTTTTGAGAAACTGTAACGGCTTGTCACTTTTGGTGATTTTAACCACCGATGAGGGAGGGCGCTGTACAATACTCGTCTTCTAGGTTTGCAAAGTGACCACTTGGGGGGAGTTTAGATTTTTAAGATCACCAGTTTGAAAAATATGGAAGTAACGAACTTATTATTTATAAAAAAAAACATCCATTTTGCTCGCAGATCATTATCGTAATTTTAAAATTGATTTTTCACTTATTCCGGATTCGCTTTGTGAAATAAATCAATCTGTAGGAGGTTAGTTTCGTTGTAATTTCAACAAATTTCGAAAAATAAATAACTAGCTTCTCTAAATGCGCCTTAGCGCAGGCAAACCAACGAACTTCTGGAGTTTGTATGGTTGCCTAAACTAAGGCAGTAAGAATTATTATTATTGTTATTTTTTAACTTACAAACTCTCACAATTGACAATTGATTGAGATTAATTAACACGCAATTTTCCATTTTTTTTAAAATAAAATTTCAGAAAAGAAATTGAAGACGTTCAAAAATTTGTTTACATACATTTTTCACACCTGAAGAAGCTATAAATCTATAGCGAAGCATATAGTGTATTTCCAATCATAATTGCATCCGGTTTAAGATTAAAAAAAAAAACTTTTTACTTACATTTTTCATCGGACAAGAAACAAGTTCATTCAAATTTATTATTTTTTTAATTTACTGGAAAATTATTGAATTACCTTTAAATAGTACAAAAAATTATACATTCGTTCGACTAAAAACAAATAAATTAGCTTTTCTATATAATAATTGAAAAACGCCTAGGCGTAGGCAAACCAGCGAACTCATGCAATTTGCGCGGTTGCCTACACTAAAGGCGGTAAGAATTCTTTTTTCCAAAAAATTACAAACTTTCACAATTGACTAAGATTAAAATTAATATGCAATGTTCCTAATTTCTAAATGTTTAAACTATTTCATACTTTTTTTTTAATGATTTCAGAAAAGAAATATACACACAAAATTACGAAGGCCCGGTATCATAATCGAACTGAACGAGACTTTAAAATTAAAGTCACAGTCAGATGGCAAAACAAATGAGAAAACATAGTTATTTACACATCGGAATGTGACTTTTATTTTAAAGTCTCGTTCAGTTCGTTTATGAAATCGGGTCCAATTTAATTAGTTTTCTTTTTTTTTAATTTTCACAAGTACTGCTGAGAAAAACTACTGAATTACAGCTTTATTAAACAAATCAATCTACAGGAGGTTAGTTTTGTTGTAAGTCAACAAATCGCACGTGTAAAATTTCAAGTCGGAGTGAATTACAGATTTCTGTAATGACTGGATTTTATTTGCTTCTAATAGATGGCAGCACGACAGTTTACTTTTCATATTTGACTTGATAATGGCATGTGGGATTTAAATAGCTTTGCTCGGATTTAATATACAAACCATTTGAAAAAAAAATAAATAAATAAATAAGAACCTTCCAACATTTTCGAACAGTTACACTTTTTAACCAAAAAGATGTTGGTAAAAGATGACTGTTAAGTGTCGAGGGCGAGAGCGACTAAGGGGCAAACACCTTCACACAGGTTCTCTGCTTTAATAACATCCTGACAATTCAGTCCAAAGCCATTAATTTCATAAACGATTTAGAGAATACCGACTACAAACCTTCTTAAGAGCGAAACTAGCAGTCTGCCCGGCTCGGACCTCTCTGACCGCCATGCGTTTGCGATGGATGCTCTTCACAGCGATCGGCTGAAAATGCCCCAAGGGATCCGGCCCCAACATCAACGTATCATTCAGCTTGATTACGCCTTTCAAAGTGGTGCCCGAAACCACCGTGCCCACACCCTGTGGAAAGCAATCGTTTAAACGCAGGCCAAACCTCGATCGCCCGCCTCACTTACAGGAACAGAATAACTGTCATCGATCTGAAACTCAGCCGGCTCGTTCTCCTTGTACTCCATCCGAGTCGTCAGCAAGTTGAGAAAGATCTTCAGAAGGTTCAGGTTCTCCCCGTTTACATTAGAAACTTGGAATATTGGACATAATCTAAAATCAACATAGAGGACCCACATGTATAGCTCATAGTAAAGTTATCGGTTAATGAAATAAAGAAAAACTCAGATCTACTCCACAGTGTTGAGTAGACTCGATTTTTTCAATCACTTCAACTTCAATAACTTTACTTAAGCCCATCTAAGAACTTGCAGGATTTCCTACAATTTCTGGCGCAAAGTGAGAAGTATCGATTCAACCAATGAACATTAACTGTGGTAGCCTGTCTGTTTCTCTCTCTCTTTCTCATTTTGTACAGGATTTTATCGAATCTTGCACGGTGTCACACGGACCTTGGACGCAGTAAACAATTACCTTTCAGAGACAAAATTTGTTGCGCTGAGAACCACGTCGTCGCTGGTTTTAACCATGACCGGAACCTTGCGACAGCCCGGTGACTTTAAAATACGGACTAGCATCTTTAAGTTATCCTGCAGGACGTTTGCCGGACACATGTCGATTTTTGTGACGACCACGAACACCGGAACGGACAGGGCCAAGGCCAAGCCGAGGTGTTCCTTCGTCATGCCAACTATGCCAGCGTTGGCCCCCACCTAGAAACAACGTTTAATTTCTAAGACCTAATCCCCTGTTGCGTCCGGATTACAGATTAAGACTCTCAAAACAAAGCACAATTATACATTCATTCCTGATAACAGAACAGATATAACTGGCATGCAAAATTAATATAGAGTTTAATTTTGCATTTTCGAAAAAAAAATTACCTTTGCAAATCATAAACAGTTAATTTTAATAACATGTATGTTTGTCTGAAAATAAATAAATTTGCTTTTTTAAATAAACAGCGCCTTGGTATAGGTACACCAACGAACTTCTGGAGTTTGTATGGTTGCCTAGACTACAGGCGGTAAGAATTATTATTATTTTTTTTTTCTTAAAAAACTTACAACAAACTTTCACAATTGATAATTGATTGAGATTAATTAATACGCAATGATCCTGATTTTTAAATGTCGAAACAATTTTCCACTTTTTCCACTAATTTCAGAAAAGGAATTGCAAATGACATTCAAATATTTATTATTATTTTACTTTATTTTGAGGTGCACTAGTGAGGAAAATTACCTCTTTAAACCTTTAAATATTATAAACAATTATTTTTTATGACATGTCTGTTTTTTAAGAATAAACAATTTGCTTTTCTAAATTAAAAAAAAAAAAACGCCTTGCCATAGGCAAATCTGCAAACTCATGAAGTTTGTGCGGTTGCCTATACTAAAGGCGAACTTATTTTGTCAAAAAACTCTCCCAACTGACTGCTGTGATTAATTGATACGCAATGTTAGTAATCTTTAAATGTTTAAGCTATTTTATATTTTTTTATGAATTCGGAAAAGAAATAGAAGATGTAAAAAAAATTACTAATTTAATTACAGTTTTCTTTTTTAATTTTCATGTAACGGTGAGAAAAATTACTGAATTACCTACAAAAATTATAAACAGTTAATTTCTATAATAAGCATGGGTCTAAAAATAAATAAAAGCGTTTTCCTCAATAAACAAAACGGCTTGGCATAGGCAAACCAACGAACTCGTGAAGGTTGCACGGTTGCCTACATTAAAGGCGGTGAGAATTTTTTTTCGAATAAAATTTAATTTTGATATTAATTAATACGCAAGAGCATAATTTTCAAATATTTAAACAATTTTGCACTTTTTAATGATTCCAAAAAAGAAACTGAATATGACCACAAATTGAATTACCTTTAAATATTATAAACAGTTCATTTTTATAACAAGAATGTTTCTCAAAAAAGAAATAAATTACTTTCCTTCAATAAACAAAACGCCTTAGTATACGCATACAACGATTTCGTGAAGCTTGCACGGTTGCCCACTCTACAGGCGGTGAGATATTTTTTTTTTGTTTACAAAGTTTCACAACTGGCTGATATTAATTAATACACAAGTTCCTAATTTTTAAATATTTAAACCATTTTGCACTCTCTTATGATTTCAGAAAAGAAACTGATGATGACCACAAAGTGAATTACCTTTAAATATTACAAACAGTTCATTTTTATAACAAGCATGTTTGTGCAAAAATAAATAAATTAGTTTCCTTCAATAAACAAAACGCCTTAGTATAGGCAAACCAACGAACTCATGAAGGTTGCACGGTTGCCTTCACTGTAGGGGATGAGATTCTTTTTTCTCGCAAAAAACTTACAATGTTTCACAATTGACTGACATTGATTAATACGCAAGTCAGTAATTTTTAAATGTTTAAACCATTTTGTACTCTTTTATGATATCAGAAAAGAAACTGAAGATATCCAAAAATTACTACAAATTTAATTATTAATTTTTTTCTAAGTTTCACGTGTATCAGTGAAAAAGAAATCACTGATTACCTTTAAATTTTATAAAGAACTATTTTTTATAACGTGCCTGTCTTGTTTAAACAAATAAATTAGAGTTTTCAAAAAAAACAAGAAATCCTATTAATATAGGTAACGTAATAAACGGGGTCGCTCGCGTGGTTGCCTATACACAAGGCGTTAAAAATGATTTCTCCTTTTCGTTAAAAATGTTCTCAACCTTCGATTCACGAATAAGGCGGATGACGCAATTTTTCTGATTTTTTTTAAACAAGTTTCTTTCCCCCTAATTTCAGGAAACGAATTTGTACTTTTAGCAAATCCATTTACCAGAAAATTATAAATAATACCGACCATGAGCATTCCAAAATCAGGTGCGTGCCCCGTCATTCCGAAGACAGTCGTCTTTAAGTAGCGTTCGTGCCCCGCCAGATCTATAAACGTGATCACCTTGGAACTTTTCTCGCAAATCTTCACCCAATCCAAGGAGCCGTGCTCCGGTTTGTTCACGACATTACCTAAAAATAGTTAGTGCCGTTTAATTTCATGTGAAAATGAACTCCGACGTTAATGAAACCTTGGCTGTCGAATCCTAGGATGTCGTTTCCGACAGAACTTGTTCGCCCCGATTCCATTTCGTGCTTGTGTCGGAACAGTTTCTGTCTGGCATGGCCCCTGCCATTATCTAACTCGCCGTGTGTTAGAACCCCCAGGAGAGTCGATTTTCCAGCGTCTACGTTACCAACAACTGCCACACGTATTTCAAGAAAATCTAAAAATAAAAAAAATTAATTTGCAAGAACATCGAATTGGTTAAATCGAGGTGACAGAAGTGGATCACTTGCAGCACAGCGTAATTAGTGCTACAGAGAAAAAAAATTAACGCTGTTCATCCCCCCACCTGTATCGTCAAGTAACCTTCGAATTAAATATTGAGAGACGGTCCCTCTCAGCTCCTTCCTCTCCCTCAACTTAACGCAGCTGCATTCCAAAGCGGTAGCCAATGACTGAAGCGTCGCCACGGCGGCCTCCATTTCATCATCTGGCAAACCCCCATCAGTGCCATCCTCAGAGCTACCTATCTAGAAAAAAATTAAATTTGATTCATGCCGATGACACAAAGCCATTTTTTTTTCACCCTGAGTTAACTGAAGGTTAAAGTTAATTTGTGTTTAAATTTAAAACTGGGGGGCTTAAAAGCGAAAAATTACCTCTAATATAACTTCGCCCCGTCCTTCTCCCAGTTGCTGCCTCAGCCGTTTCAAAAGCAAATCGTATTGTTCCTCGTTGGGGCTGACAAGAATGCGTCGTCCTAAAATCTTGTCGAATTCCGAAGGCGGTTTCTGCACCTTCTCGGCGAACGTGCTCAGCGACTCCTTGGAGTCGCCCATGTCGACCGACTCAAGTACTTTCAACTATCTCGATGTGATCACCTGCCTGTGTAAGTACTCTTCAGTTATTGCATCACAAACAACAGCCTTCCGGTTTAAATAAGAAGCGGCCACCTGATGCAATGATTGTGCAACATTCTGAGTAATGTGTGTCTCTGGAAAATTCGTTTCCTCAATTACTCACTCACTGATACAATCGATGTTTATGTCGATGCAATGCGGCTTTGAAACGAGAGTCAGTTGAGGTTTTAGTTCTCTCCGATGCAAGACGCGACGGGATTTACCAAATAATTTGTTGCTAGTCAGAAGCTGAACGTTTTAATGAATCCTGAAATTCAGATTTATACGAAAAGTAAGCGCTGCACGATCGTAAAAACCATAAACAAGCAGAGCTTAGTTGCAAAACTTTCCGGTTTATTTCTGCCAAAATTATCAGGAGGTTGCTGATAGGCAAATCGCAATCGTAAATCATTAAGGACGGGCGCAAATACCTTTGTTTATTTTTATCTGTCGGCCCTTTCTCATTCAATTCAGTTTTGCTAGGAAAAAGTCGCAACATATGGCGTATTACGGCGATAGTATCCAGTGGGGGGCGTCCCTTCGTTTTGAATGAGCTCGCGCGGAACGCTGCGCCCCGAAATGAAATCGGCCCCGCTTGGAGACGCGCGGGTGTTCGCCGTTTATTTATAGAAAATAATAAAAATACTCACGGGATCTTGAACCTTACATGTTGACAAATACACGAGCGTTTGACGTGACGATTGCCAACTTTGCCGCTTCACTTTTCTCTCTTTCCTCAGCCAGGTGGCAACGATTTTTGTTCGATATTTCATTTTATTTTTTTACAAGCAAATAGTATATTTTGCAGTAGGATGTTCAAGTATTCAATGCCCTCAATTCGTTGAATAATAACCAAGGCACGATACCTGAATTTTCCTTCATTGAAATGACTTGTTTTATGGTATGACCATCGAGGTTAAGCATATGGAAGACGCCATGCCACATTAATGCGTTATTATTGAAAATCGGTACTTTACTTACTTTACAGTATCGCGCACTTTCTCAGGCACATTTTGTATTCTCTGACGCTCTTTATTTTTGCCATACAAGAAAGGGGAGTGCGCGTCCGAATAGTCGGCCGGTTTTCTGCTAGCTTGTTACTTATCCATTTACTTAACCTCCATGGGTGTTCCCAAATCGGAAAGCCAAATTCATTGCTATATAGGCGTATTGCATTAGCGTTAAAAGTCTACATGATTCTATTGGCCCAATTTAAAGTTATATATTTTGTTTAATTAAACCAACCAATCAAGTATCTATCCCGTAACGCGGCGATGAGAAATCGCCTAGCAATGAATCCAACTTTAAGCTACGTTTCCATGCGTCGTGCGTTGTTGCGTTGTTAATTTGTTATTGGTGCAGCGCTGCAAGTCATTTGGCGGTTGCGAAAAATATTTAAAATGAACCAATCACAATTGACGACGGAACGACGCACGACGGATGCTTGGAAACGTAGCTTAAGAATTAAGCCTCGTTCATTGCTAAGCGTTTTTGCGTTGGCGCTGAAATTCTACACGATTATATTGTAGTAATATTGCATTTTTTAATGATATAAAATTAAGGCTACTTATTGCGGCAGGTGACAGTTGTAAATAAGAGTATTATTAGAGATGGGCCAGGGAATGAACCCGGTGCATTGAAAACACCCATATGGGTGAATTCACGAGGATGCATACATGAATGCACCGGGTGCATTCAGAAATTTAAATTTCCCGCGCAAACGGAACAAGAAATAAACTTTTCTTGTTATTATTTAATTGTTTGCAGGTGGTTTACAGGTTTAAATGTTTCGTAGTGTATGGTGAATAGTCAGCTTTTAAATTTAAACGAAAGTTTCATAGCTTAAAGAGTAAATATCTGAACAAAATGAATAGGTATTTTTTAATTTAACGTTGTCTAACGATAGTCCGTACAAAATATATTATATTTGGTTACATTTTGAAGCATTTTCTATGTCTTATGTAAATGTAGGCAAATAGGCAATTCATAGGGTTACCAACTCTCGAATGAACCAACCCCGGGAGATTTGAACAAATGGAGGGGGGGGAGTACCGCTAATTTGTTAGTTTTTATTTTTAAATTTATATTTACATTGCTTTGGACAAGCATCTAATATTTATTTTCAGTATAAAATCCTAAAAGGTTTTACATGACAAATCAGAATTTTGTAGTATTTGTAATTCTGCTTTTACTAAAAATATGTTCAGTCTCTCTTTTCTTTCCTTGTTCCATCATTCCTGCATCATGCTGAATACGCGTTCACAAGAAGCATTAAAGACAGGAATGAGAACAACAATTGTGACAAGTTTTTTTTTTAATTCTGGAAAGGGATTTCCGTCATTGGATTTCGTGACGATTGATTTTATTTAAAAAAAATCCGGAGAAGTTGTTGCATCCCGGGAGCTCGGGAGATTGTACATTATTTCGGGAGGCTCTCCGGCCATTCCGGGAGGATTGGGAACCCTAGCAATGCACCAGGTGCATTGTGGGTGCATTCCGTGAGTTCACCGGTGCAAATGATTGTACCAGATGGAATCCCATCTCTAAATATTATGGACTAAGACATACGTTCATTAATCGTCGTCATTTCAAAGCAAACTAGAGTTCCTTTTCAATTGTGCCTACGTTATTTGCTGTGGACTACATTTGATTGGTTGTTTTTTTTTCTTTTTTGAAAGAATTACGCTGCATGCCATTTTGCATACTGTGTGGGGGGAGAACGATATTGAAGTAGTTTCAAATTTCGCGCCGATAAATTATAGTTCGACAAAAGACACATAGATGGTGTTGGCGTAACTGAATTTACAAAGTTGGTGGAGCTCCACCCCGCTTACTGATCCCAATCTACTCTTTTTAACAAACGAGCCACCCCTGAAAGACGATTTTCGACTGTTACTAAATTTCGATTTCTTATACTCCGTTAAAGCGACTGAAAACTGTAAAAATATAAACAATTCTTTGATGAAATCTGAAGTTAAGAATTTAAAAAAAAAGTATCGACTAATTATATGAAGTAGCAAATTCAATAAGTTTATTTTTTTAATGTTTTGCTTAATTCAAGTGCAGGCAATCGTTACTTGCACTTTCTTTTTCTCTCTTCTAATTAAATTCCATCATCCATTTTATAGAAGGGAATTTTGGTAACGAAAACGGTATTTCTTACCAACTATTACTGTTACCAACTATTTAAGAAAGGATTGAAGGAAAGGATAATAAAATAAGAGAATAATTTAATGTACTTATACACTAATATACTAACAATTGGTACAAATGTTAAGTACATTTCTTAAAATATGTATCGTCATAATTTCACAGCTGTAGCATTTGGTATGACATTTTTTCTGTACGACTTCACACTATCACAACATCTTTTAACCAACTTAAAATACGTTCTTTTCATAAAACTAAATATTTACATAACATAAAATTACATGTCACACATAAAACAGAAAAAACTATTCATTTAAATTTAAAATACGAGTAATTAATAATCATAGTCAACATAATAATCATTATAATTGTTAAGGTTCACCTTCGTCTGTCTTCT
Source organism: Prosopocoilus inquinatus (assembly GCA_036172665.1). Classification (NCBI taxonomy): domain Eukaryota; kingdom Metazoa; phylum Arthropoda; class Insecta; order Coleoptera; family Lucanidae; genus Prosopocoilus; species Prosopocoilus inquinatus. The sequence goes on along the minus strand of CM069870.1, from coordinate 71,727,672 downwards.
GCCTCTGTTCCTATTAGGATTAAAATTTCCTGTAAAGTCGTAAGTAATCTTGTACGCAGGGTAGAATTCGTTATCCTCGTACTTCACGATCACCTGTCCATTTTCCTTTCCTGTCGTGTCGTAATCACCCGGCGGCAATGCCATATCTTTCCGTCCCACACAACTCTTTCCTATCAACACCTTCACCAGCAGCATCACCTTACCTTCTCTCCCTTCATCCGAATAGTGCGTTGCATAATTGGATATGGGCGAAAAGGAAACCCCCTTACCAAACTTGGCCCCCACATGTTCGCCGTGTCTTCGCCAGTCGAAGTTGTTCTCGCAAATGCTGTGCACCGAAGTGCCTTTCGTTCCGTGAAACAGATCGCGTACTTTGGGGGTGTACCCCAGCCGAGTCTTCAGTTCTTCTTTTTTTAGCAGGAAAGCGCACAGCAAGTACGGATTTTGGATTCTGTCGATTCTAGTGATCCGGTAACATTTCTGGTTTGTGCTCGTGAACAGCTCCCTGACGGTTTCGTATTCCCAGCTCGTGTCTGAGACCATCACCAGATGTAAGGGTCGACAAATGTAATCAGCTGGTACCCAGTTTTGTGTTTCTGGGCAAGACAACACAAAGGTGATTAACCCAGAGTAATGATCACTGGCCCTTCTAACTTGGTTGGACTGGGCTGTTTCTTCATCGATGGAATTTCGATTATATCTGATTGTCTGTGTCCTTGACTGCTGCTGGAGAATACCACTTGGATTTCTTTGTTCTTGCTCTCTTTTTACCGGTTCATGTGCTACTTGTTGGTGTTGGTTGTAATAATTGCTGAAGACGCTTGCACTTTCGTAGGATACTCTATTATTACTTGCATGATTTACTTCTGATCCAAATAATGAATCTAGGACGTTGCCCATTTTGTGCGACACACCTACGTACCTTTGTAGATAGGCCTGGCAAGCAATAGAAACTACGAAAAAGTGGCAGGGGATTTACTCAGTGATTTTGACGTGCAAGAAATACGTGTTGCCAATGGTCTTTACATAATCATCAAGCTTATTATTATTATGCGAAAGTGTTCTTCGCGTTTCTTTTAGATATCTGGAAACTCCTGCTGACTTATTAATGATTTAATTTCGTAATTTGCCTTTATCAAATTGAATATTATGTATTAATTATGTAATTTAAGCGGCGACATCTAGCGACGGTACAGTATTCACTTCTTCGCATTTATTTATTATTTTATACTTTTGGAAGGCGAAATGTGCATTCTCATTTAAATGCATGCTTTTACAAAGCAACTATGAAGGTAGACAACGAGAAAACGTTTCCGTTTCAATTAAAAGTAATAAAGAGGAAATTACAGAGTTCTGTAATTGTTGCTACCAGACAACACGTCTCCCCTTTCCAAATGAGACTTCGGTCAAATTTGAATGTTCACTGGAATTTATTAGTTGCCCCAGTAAGGCGGATGAATTGCAAATTGTATATTCTCTAGGGGAAGTTGTTTAATTTCAAATGATAAAATTATCCTTACGTAGCGACATCTGGTAAGTTGTATTCACTAATAGATACAGTTACTTACGGCAATGTGCTGTTGTGTAAACACGCTTTTGTATATTTTATTCAAAAGATTAACCATTTTTATTAAACTACTTGTAAAATACTGCAATTACTAAATTAATATAAATTAATTGTTTACTGCATTACAGAGTTCTGTACTGTAGGTTTTCGGTACGAAGCGCCACCGCCGCTTACTTGTCAACCCTGCTTGTCAAAGTCACAATTCAAAAGTGAGGTTAAGTTTCACTGTTTACACCAAAGTTTCTGGTTGCAATTAATCACCGCAGGACAAGATGAACGAGCTGGAAAAGTTGGAGCATCTCTCCTTGGTCTCCAAGGTGTGCACGGAGCTGGAAAATCACTTGGGCATGAACGATAAGGACCTGGCCGAGTTCATAATACACCTGGCCGACAAGCACAACACACTGGACTCCTTCAAGAAGGTCCTGCTCGAGAACGGGGCCGAATTCTCGGACTCCTTCGTCGCTAACCTGCTGCGTATCATACAACACATGAAGCCGAACAGGAAAGCGAACTCGGCGGCGTTCGCCGGCGTCGCAAACAAAGACGCCCTTTCGATACAGTTCCCCGCGTTATCAATGCCGAACGAGCCTCAGAAGCCCATCGGCGAGTCAGACTCGGAGGAGGGCGACGAAAACAAAGAGACCGAAGACGTGGTTGCTGATATAATGGCGCAGTTCGAGGCTGATGCCCCTTCAAGGAATATCGCAGACAAGAAGCAGAGAGAGCGCAGCCGAAGTAGAGAGGGGGATAAACGCCGGGAGCGTTCCAGGTCGAGACGCAGACGACGAAGTAAATCGAGAGAACGGCGAAGTAAATCAAGGGAACGCCATAGAAGTAAATCAAGGGAACGACGTCGAAGTAAATCGAGAGAACGATATCGAAGCAGATCTAGGGACAGAAAGAGAAGCGAAAAGTACAGGAGGAGTAGATCAAATGAAAGGCGGAGGAATCGCTCGAAGGACAGGAGCCGAAATCGAAGGTCGAGGTCCAGGGATAGGAGAAGCGACAAGTCGAGGAACAAGCACAGAGATCGGAGCGGGGACAGAAATCGGCGGGAAAGTCCCGGGGAGTTGGAGGACGACCCCATACCTGGCAAGGTTGGTTGAGGGGGTGAGTGTTGCTTTCAGAAAAAATTGTTGTAATGACATGTTGCAGATTTACAATGGGAAAGTGGCCAATATCGTTCCGTTCGGTTGTTTTGTGCAGTTGGAAGGTTTGAGGCGAAGGTGGGAGGGTTTGGTGCATATTTCGCAGCTCAGGGCGGAAGGTAGGGTGACGAACGTGTCTGAAGTCGTATCTCGAGGAGTTAGAGTCAAAGTAAGTCACCTTATAACTTATTAATGTAATCAACTCCTTACTTTCGCATATTTTCCATGCTCTCCTAATATCCTAGCCCCCACATATACGTTGTTTCATTATTTTATTACAATCTTTACAAAACAAAATACGTTTTATATCAAAGATTTAAGACTACAATAGAATTCATAGTACTTGATAGCTAAGCTAGTCAGATAACTGTGATGATTCAATACTGCTAAAGATTAGGTACTTTACAGTCGGGGCTCAATTGAAAAGAAATGTACGTATGCAGTCATTTTAATGCATATAATGAGGCCCTGCGCCTCTCATTAAATAAATTTAAATGTTGTAGGTGAAAGTCTTATCCGTTACCGGACAGAAAGTGTCTCTCTCGATGAAAGATGTTTGTCAAATGAGCGGACGTGATCTCAATCCTTTATCACACGCACCCACGGAGCGTGAAGACAAAGACCGTAACCCCGACAGGCCCACGCACAGTGCCAATTCTGTGCTGAGACTGCCCGTGGGAATCGACGAGAGCGAGGAAGATTCCCGAAAGAGGGTGACGAGGATATCGAGTCCGGAGCGATGGGAAATTAAACAAGTAAGCGAAGCCTGAACGATTCACCTTATTATCATTTTATTTTGCAAAGTTGGGCATGGCTTCGTGAAGTCAGTTGAATATAAAAGTCAGCGCTTAGTATTTTGACTTATTTTCTTCGCAGGTTAATTGTTTTTTAAAGCTAATTGTCGTAGATGATATCTTCGGGGTGCATTGATAAGAGCGAACTGCCCGACTTCGATGAAGAAACCGGCTTATTACCCAAAGATGAAGACGGTGGCGAAGCGGATATTGAAATCGAATTGGTCGAAGATGAACCCCCATTCCTTCAAGGTCATGGCAGGGCCCTCCACGATCTCAGTCCCGTAAGGTAAAGGAACCCCATTCAAATTGCCTTTACAAAAAAATTAATTGTCGTCGCTTTCGTTTAGGATTGTAAAAAATCCGGATGGATCTCTGGCGCAAGCTGCGATGATGCAATCCGCCTTGGCCAAGGAGCGACGGGAGCAGAAGATGCTGCAGAGAGAGCAGGAGGTTGACTCGCAACCGTCGGGGCGAAATAAAAATTGGATCGACCCCCTACCTGACGGTAACAATTGATTGATTTCGAAAGTGCAATTAATAATAGTTCGCTTCTTTTTACAGAGGACGCTAAGATAGGAGGAACAAACATGCGAGGAATCGGCTTGCAGTCTCAGGATTTGCCCGAGTGGAAGAAGCACGTGATTGGGGGAAAGAAGTCGTCCTTCGGGAAGAAAACCAATCTAACCATAATAGAGCAACGTCAGTCCTTGCCCATTTATAAACTGCGGGAGGAACTTATTAAGGTGAATATTTTTTTAATTAATTTTTTAATTTAAATGTTCTCGCCTTGCTTTCATCAACAACATTTCCTGGTTTTCCCCAACTTTTAATCAATAAACTTACACTGTTGACCGCGATTAGGCAACTTTCCTAATTTTTACATGTTCAAACAGTTATTTACTGATTTCGACACAAGTAATATGTGTACAAAAATTATTTATGCATTTATTATCATGTGTATTGTGGATAAAACTGTTGAATTGCCTTTAAAAATAACTTGTCAGTCCGTTAAAAAAATAATAATAAATTTAATAATAGATTTTCCAAAAATTGAAAAGTCTTAGTATAGGCCACCAATGTACGCAGCCGCTTGCATGGTTGCCTACATCGAAGATTCCAGTAACAATTATTTTTTTTTGGTAAATACGTGATAAACTTTTCACAATTCACTTGGATGATGCAATTCTCTCAATTTTTTTAAATATTTAATACAATTTTCTATATTTATTTCCAATTCTAGGAAACAAATTTGCATTACAACAAGCGAATTCCCTGACGTTGTGAACCTTTCCTCAATTTCCCGACTTATCCCGTCTCTCAGGTTTCCTCTGTGAATGGGAACTCTCCAGAACAACCGGGAAATGTCAGGGAATTAGAAAAGGTTCACAATGTCAGAGAAAAGTCAGGGAATTTGCTTTTTTTAACGCAGAAGTCGGCGAAGTTAATTGAAAAACTGAAAATTCGAATACAAATTTGTTTTCTAAAATTACAAAAAAAAATAGAAAATTGTTTTAAGTCTTAAAAAATCACGAGGATTGCGTAATTTGAGTGAATTGTGAACAAAAAATAAAATTTCTGCAGGTCTTTTTATATAGGCAACCATACAAACGATTGTGCAATAGTTTGCCTACACTAAGACGTCCTGATTTTTGAAAAATTATTTTTTTTTTACGAATTGACATGTTATTAAAATTAACTATTCTTTATATTCTTTGCTTGAATAGAATTTTTATTTCCATCTTATTAATTCAATTTTTTATGTAAACAATTTTTTTCTTATATTCGATTTCTTTGGATTTGTATTTCAACTAACAATCTATCAACTTTTGATTGAATTAATCTTTTATTTTTTTTTTAACTGTCAGTCGGTCATCTTTTGTTTCTTTTTTTTATTGACTCAATTCATTGGATTGACTTTATTTGACATGATTTTCTGATTAACAGTTGATCGTCTTTTGTTTCTTTTTTTGTTTATTTGACATGGTTTTTTGTTTAATACGTGATAGTCTTTTGTATCTTTTTTTTGGTTTAACTCTATTTGATATTATTTTATTCTGCATTTTAATTTCGTCGATTGATCACGCCATTTTTGTCTTCTCTTTCAGTAAATCGATCATATTTTGTTTCTTTTTTCTATGACTTTATTTGACACAATTTTTTGATTAACAATTGATCGTCTTATGTTTCTGTTTTACTCTATTTGATATTATTTTATGTTGCATTTTAATCCCGTCGATTGATGTTTTTGTTTTCTCTTTTATTTTATTTTTTCACTGTTAATCAATCAACTTTTGTTTTTGACGGAGCTATAAATTGATCGTCTTTTGTTTCTTTTTTTTATTGTCCTCCTCTATTTGATATTATTTTATATTGCATTTTAATCCCGAGGATTGATCACGCCATTTTTGTTTGTTTCTCTTTTATTGTTTTTGCTGTCAATCGATCACCTTTTGTTTCTTTTTTTGTTTGACTTTATTTGACATGATTTTTTTTTATTAACAGTTGATCGATTTTGTTTTCTTTTGTTTTATTCTATTTGAAATTATTTTATTTTTCATTTTAATTCCGTCGATTGATCACGCCATTTTTGTTTATTAACAAATGATCGTCTTTTATTCGATCTGACTTTATTTTATTTTTTTAATTATTTACTGATTGTCCTTTTTTTTAAAAATTTTTAGAAATTATTTTTTTTTTGTTTTTACATCGATTTATCGTCAGTGTTATCTTTTCCTCAACGACCGTCTTTTGTTTTATTCACCTTTACTGTATTTTTTTTAATTTTGATGATCAATTCAATCTCTTTCCTTCTTCTTTTATTCCAATTGACTTTATTTTATTTTTTAATTATTTACCGATCGTCCTTTTTTTAATATTTACAGATCAAATTTTTAGTTTTCTCTTTTGTTTTTACATCGATTTATTGTTAGTTTTATCTTTGTGCTTTTTCTTTGACGATCGTCTTTTGTTTTATTCGGTTCAACTGTATTTTTTCTTTATGTTGAATAACAATTCATCGTCTCTTTCCTTCTTCTTTTATTCGTCGAGCTGACTTCGTTTAATTTAATTATTATTTCGACGACAACTTAAGCGCAATCAGTGGCGGCGGTGGACGGTTGAGAATCACAAGCAATAAACTTCAATCGTCATTGATTCTTAAAGAATCGTACCTACTTATATTTTATTAAAAATAAGATTTACTTCTTTGTTTTTAATACTGAAAATTGTGTGGGGGCAATTGCCTCCCCATAGCCCCTCCCCGCCGAATAACCGCCACTGAGTGAAATTGTACTTGCGTTCACATTTCTGAGACTTTTATGGAAGTTATTGGTTTTCTAAAATTGGAAAAATTGAGAATTGTTTTAAATGTAAAAGAAATAAGGAAAATTCCATAATCTAAGTGAATTGTGAAAATGTATATCGCGTTTAAGAAAAGAATAGGCAACCATACAAGCACCCGTGTACATGAGGTTGCCTTTAGTAAAACTTGTTTTTGGAAATATCCTATTACTTCTATTTTATTAACGAACAGCCATGTTATTGAAATTAATTATTGCTTGTAATTTTTAAAGGTAATTCAACAATTCTCTCCGTGGCACACGTGATAATAAAAAAAATCATAAAACACCAATTTCTGTACATTTATTATTTGTGTTCTGAAATGAGGAAAAAAATGTTTAAACACGAAAAAATTAGGAAGGTTGCATAATTGCTGTTGATGGTGAATTTTTTTCTGAGGCAATCAGGGAAAACCTGGAGAAATTAGGGAATGTTTCAACGAAAATAAAGTGGAAACCCCGAAAGGTTTTCGAGATATAAAAAAATGTTAAAAATTATTTGGTTCCTTTTTATAGGCTGTCACCGACAATCAAATTTTGATTGTAATCGGAGAAACCGGTTCAGGCAAGACGACTCAAATCACTCAGTACCTTGCGGAGGCCGGCCTGACCTCAAGGGGAAAAATCGGTTGCACCCAACCACGTAGGGTGGCTGCGATGTCGGTGGCCAAAAGAGTCGCCGAAGAGTTCGGCTGTCGCCTGGGGCAAGAAGTCGGATACACCATACGTTTCGAGGACTGCACCAGTCCGGAAACCATCATCAAGTAATAAACCCCCTTCCTCTTCACTCACCTCTCTAATAGCGCTTTCGATTGGCATGCACTATGTGCACTGAGTGTATCTTCATTTCGTTTTAACCTCATGGAATAAAATGAAATGAAGATACACTCAGTGCACATAGTGCATGCCAATCGAAAACGCTATGGATTGCGTTTTTATTTTTATTTTTTGCTATTCCTTACACAGGTACATGACAGACGGCATGTTGTTGCGGGAGTGTCTGATGGATCTCGATTTGAAATCATACTCCGTCATCATGTTGGATGAGGCCCACGAACGCACCATACACACGGATGTTCTATTCGGCCTGCTCAAGCAGGCGGTTACGAAGCGCCCCGAACTCAAACTCATAGTCACCTCGGCCACGCTCGACGCAGTCAAATTCTCGCAGTACTTCTTCGAAGCCCCCATCTTTACAATACCAGGTCGAACCTTCCCGGTGGAAATCCTATACACGAAAGAACCGGAAACCGATTACCTCGATGCTAGTTTGATCACGGTCATGCAGATACACCTGAGGGAACCCCCCGGGGATATTCTGCTGTTTCTGACTGGGCAAGAGGAAATCGACACCGCATGTGAAATCCTGTACGAGAGAATGAAGTCTTTAGGTAAGCAAAAATAATGCAAGGGTGTTCAAAATTTGCTGACTTTACTGAGGGCAGGTCCGGACGTGCCCGAGCTGATTATCCTGCCTGTTTACTCCGCGTTGCCTTCGGAGATGCAAACTAGGATATTCGATCCTGCACCGCCTGGAAGCCGGAAGGTCGTTATAGCAACCAACATTGCCGAGACTTCGCTGACAATCGATGGAATTTATTATGTTGTCGATCCTGGCTTCGTCAAGCAGAAGGTTTACAATTCGAAGACCGGCATGGATTCTCTCGTTGTGACACCAATTTCACAGGTATTAATTAATTATTATTTTTTTTAATAAATTGCATTAAATTAAAAGGTGTGAACTGTGACTGCAGGGTTCCCATCAACCGGGAAAGTGAAATTGAGAAATATGTAGTAAATTATTAAAACGTTTCTTTTAATTTATCCAAAATTATGATTTTGCTGCAGCAAAGTCTTCATAATTGGGCTTTTTTAAAAAATAAGAATACTTCGTATAGGCAACCCGATGTAACAGTCGCTTGTATGGTTGCCTATATTGAAGAAACCAATTACATTTTTTTTTTAATATTTAACACAATTTTTCATATTTTCTTCTAAATTTAGAAAACAAATTTTCAGTTTTCTGATTAATTGCACCGAGTTTTGCATTAAAACAAGCAAATTTCCCGACTTTTTCTGGTTTTCCGGCCGGGTTCTCAACTCGCCGAGACCATCTGCTTCACAATGTCGGGGAATTTGCTCGTTTTAACGCAAAATTCGGTGAAATTAATCGGAAAACTGGAAAATTGAGTGCAAATTTGTTTCATGCAATTAGAAATAAATGGAAAATAGTTTTTAAATATTAAGAAAAATTAATTTGATAGCTTAAGTGAAATGTGCAAAGGTTTATCAAGCTTTTGACCAAAAAAGAAGGTTATTGGGGGGGGGGAGAGGGGGAGTCCTCAGTATAGGCAACGGTGCAAGCAGCGGTGTTAGTTGGATTGAAGGGCCGGATAAAGGGGTGGGTGATTGCCCGGGATGTCGAACATCAAGAAAACAAACAAGAGTATGAACAAAACAGGAATAAGCTAGAATACACGATAAACAAAATAAAATCAACGATTCTACAAAAAAAATAAAATAAAATAAAAATACTAACGAAGTAAACTTGCAGGAAAAACAAATGAAAGATTATAAAAGATTATAAAATTGAAAGGTGAACGAAGAAACAAAAAAAAAATTAATAATTATGTAGGGCGCTATTTAAAAGTTGTTAAAAATTGGCAAGAAAACAAACAAAAAATTAAATTGCTAATAACGTCATTGAAACAAAAGCAAATAAACAAAGAAAATGAAGGAAGAACGATGATAAGGCGACGATGCATAAAATACAATCAACGATTCTATATTAAAAAACTAACGAAAAGTGAAGAAAATTTGCAGGAAGAACAAATGAAGGGAAAAAAAATGTAAGGAGAGAGAGGTGAACGAAAAAACAAAAAAGAATAATGACCTTGTGGGGCGCTTTAAGTTACAAAAAAAAAATTGACAGGAAAACAAACGAGAAATCAAATTGCAAATGACGTCAATGGAAGATGAAACATAAGCTCGATAAAAAATGAAGAAAATACGATGAAAAGGCGAACGACAAACAAGAGATAATCAACGATTCCTCGGCTAAAAAACAAACGAATAACAAACTAACGAAAAGTTAGTTAGAGGAAAGAATTAAGAATGACAGAAGAACAAACACAGTAAAAGAAAAATACAACGGCGTACGAAAGAAAGATGATCAAAAATACAAATGACAACTGAAACTAAAAACAACGCCAATAGAATAACGTGTTTCTTGTTTCTTTTTGTGGAAATATTGTTCTTCGGCGTATTTTATTTTTAATTTGACGTCCAGAATGCTGCTTGTGTATATTGCAGATTTGAGCCTGCCAATCACAGCCCTCTGGACGTCAAATTAAAAATAAAATTCGTTGAAAAACAATATTTCGACAAAAAGAGGAACAAGGAGACAAAATCAAAACGTGAAGCGACCACATGGTGAACAAAAACAAAAGGCGTTCGACAATTTTTCGGTGGAATGTAAAAAAAAAAACACAAGAAGATAAACAAACAAAATCGGAACATGCAGCGTATGATGAACAAAGAACAAAAGAAAATCGACGATTTTCCGGCGGAACGCGAAAATAATTGCTTGTAATTTCTAAAGGTGATTTTTTCCACAATACACGTGATAATAAAAAAATAAGTTATTAATTTTAATAACACGTCAGTTCGTTTAAAAAAAAGTACTCTCAAAAAACAAGACGTTTTAGCGTAGGCAACACAATGTGCACAGTATTGTTTGTATGGTTGCCTATATTGAAAACTTGCAGAACAATTTTTTTTTAAACTCGGTAGCTTTTTCAAATTTCACTCGATTACGCAATTCTCCTAATTTGTTAATATTTAAGATAATTTTCTATATTTTTCTAAATTTGGAAAACAAGTTTGTATTCGAATTTCCGATTCTTCACTTAACTTCATAGATTTTCGCGTTAAGAAAGCAAATTCCCTGACTTCTCTCTGACTTGTGAACATTTTCTCAGTTCCCTGACTTCCCGGTTTTCCCGATGAGTGGGAACCCTGTCTTTCGATTAACCTCAGAGTTCCCATTCGCCGAGAAAACCTTGAAGGCCTGGAAAAGTCAGGAAGTTGATATTGAAGTTCCACAACGTCAGGGAATTTACTCGTTTTCATGCAAACTTGTTTCCTAGAATTTGAATTAAATGCGGAAAATTGTTTAAATATTAAAAAAAATAAGAGAATTGCATAATTTAAACATGTGAAAAATTTTATCGTGTTTTTAACAAAGAAAAATTGTTATCGGAGTCTTCAATATAGGCAACCATGCAAGCGGCTACGTACATAGGTTGGCCTATCCTACGACTTCCTGTTTTTCGAAAAATCTTTAAATTTATTTTATTTTAAACGAACTGACAGGTTATTAAAATTAATTGCTTATGATTTTTAAATGCAATTTAACAATTTTGTCCACAACACACGTGATAATAAATAAATAATAAATTGGTAATTTTTGTATTTCTATTATTTCTGTTCTGAAATCAGTAATTGAAAGTTTAAATTCGTAAAAATTAGGAAAATTGCATAATTCGCCGTCAATAGTGTAATTTTTTTTTTTTCTTTTTGATGAAAAGCCAGGAAGAACTTGGAAAAGTCGGCGACTCTTGTGGATTTTTGAAAAATGTCTGCAATTTTTCTTTGTGGTTAAAAACATGCACTATTACGGTTTCAGGCGCAAGCTAAACAAAGAGCAGGACGTGCTGGCCGAACCGGGCCAGGCAAGTGCTACCGCCTGTACACAGAACGGGCATACAGAGATGAAATGTTACCGACTCCGGTCCCAGAGATCCAGCGAACAAACCTGGCTACCACCGTCCTCCAGCTTAAGACCATGGGCATCAATGATTTACTGCACTTTGATTTCATGGATGCACCCCCCGTCGAATCGCTTATCATGGCATTGGAGCAACTGCATTCGCTCTCTGCTTTGGACGACGAAGGACTCTTAACTAGATTGGGGCGAAGGGTTAGTACAAGCCTTTCATGATTACCAAATAATAAAACTGTGCTATTGATGCTTTAGATGGCCGAGTTTCCTTTGGAACCTAACCTCTCGAAAATGCTAATCATGTCGGTGGCGCTTCAATGTTCTGACGAGATCCTAACCATCGTCAGCATGCTGTCAGTCCAGAACGTCTTCTACCGGCCCAAAGACAAGCAGGCGCTCGCAGACCAAAAGAAGGCAAAGTTCAACCAGCCGGAAGGCGACCACCTCACGCTCTTGGCCGTTTACAACAGTTGGAAGAACAATAAGTTTTCGAATGCGTGGTGTTACGAGAACTTCGTTCAGATCCGGACGCTGAAGAGGGCCCAGGACGTCCGCAAACAGTTGCTGGGAATCATGGACAGGTACAACTCGCTTTTAAACACCCGAGCTCTTCTGAACTTAACCCTTTCAGGCATAAACTAGACGTGGTGTCCGCCGAGAAAAACACAGTGCGAGTGCAGAAGGCTGTTTGCTCGGGTTTCTTCCGGAACGCAGCTAAAAAAGACCCGCAGGAAGGTTACCGGACGTTGGTGGACAGCCAGGTCGTCTATATACATCCATCAAGCGCTTTATTCAACAGACAACCCGAATGGTATGTTATTTTTATAATTTAACTAAAAGTGAAAAAATTGTGATTTGTTTTAAGGGTTATCTACCATGAGTTAGTGCAAACAACCAAGGAATACATGCGAGAAGTCACGACCATCGACCCGAAATGGCTGGTGGAATTCGCCCCCGCATTCTTCAAATTCTCAGACCCGACTAAGCTCAGCAAATTCAAAAAGAACCAACGACTGGAGCCCTTGTACAACAAGTACGAAGAGCCGAACGCCTGGCGTATATCGAGAGTCCGCAGACGAAGAAATTAATTTACGTTAAAAATCTGTTTTATGTTACACATGTTGTACATAACACTTATTAATTTTTAAGTCAAAAATTACTTTTGTTATTCAAGTACACTCGGACGCTCGAAACTTTAGAAAAATGTAACCTTCAGAGGTTATGAAAGATTTGATTGTATTGATTTTTTTTATTAAAAAGAAAAACTATTCGTTAAAAATACTCTTCACGTCCCGCAGTCTTCTCTTGCCAATCTCCTCTCGTTCTTCCTGCCGTCTACGGTTGTAACTAAGATTCAAGTTGTCGTTTCTAAACGGTTTCCAACCGAGATCTACCCTGGATCTGACGTCTTGCGAGTTGGCATAATCGGCATTGAATAACTTCCTCCGTGGAACATGCCTGAGTGCATACTTCCAATCACCGGTGCGTTTCATGTCCAGCAAAATCGCAATCATCTGATTCAACGTCAAGCTTTTCCCCGAACCCGTCCCCCATTGCAAGTATCGATCGAGGGGAAGCTTAGCCATGCGCAAGCGCTCTTCTTTCGCCTTAGCCATGGAAACAGGCTCGTTGTTTGCCTAAAACTTTACATGCTATAACATGGGGATGGACCGGCAGCCGAATCAAGGCGCATACTTTATCAACAACCCCCCCTAAAATATACACAGCATCGTGGTCGAAAGTCTTCAGTTCTTCTTTGCAGTGTGGTGTTAAATACACGAGCTGTTCCTTGGGGAAGATGTCCGTGTAGCTTTTCTCGTGTAAACTCAGCGGGAACCATGGTTCATACATTGTTTTTATGTGTTGGTGCAATGATATCATTAAGAGGCTTTCCGGGTTGGTGTTGCAGAAATGTAAGTCGAAAGGTTCTAAATAAAAGAAGGTTCTTTTTGTGTGTGGCAGGAAAAAGGGATAATAAAACTGACCGTCGTGCGCGCGGTTTTCCCCAAACAGCAGCATCAACTGCTTGGCACAGTTGAGATTCTCCCTGCGGGTCATCTGTCGCTCGAAACCGCAGTCTACCACTAATTTCTGGCCGAATTGCATCGCCTCCAACAACTTCCAGTTGTACAAATCATTCATGGTCGTCTCGTAAATCCTCAAAAATATATGATTATACCCTAAGGCGTACACTAAATGATCGTTGGGTTCTTTAGACTCCGCTTTTGCTTGCTGCTCCCTTTCTAAACGCCTTTGCTCTTTCTTGATCTGCAAAGAAACGGGTGGTGGCATGTGTATTTTCGGTGATTTCGATGAAAGAACGAGTCCCCTTACCTCCTCATTTTCTTTTTTCTTTTCCATTTTAAATAGGAAGTCCAGGTACTTTGTTCGTGCGCTTCTGCTTCTCAATTTAAGCAGCTCCAGCCAGTTGGAAGTTTTAAAGAACGAGGGGGACGGAATGTTGCGCCCCTCCTGGCGCATCACCTCCGTTTCCAGGAGCAGGACTTTAAGCTTGTGCTGCAATTCGGCATCGCCTTGTGCTATCTCTTCAACGTTCGGCCCTGAATTTTTCGCTTCCTCTAAAAAACGGGCCCCGATTTAAGAGCGTTTATAGAATAATTACCTCCTACGCACCTGTCGTTGCAGACGTGCAGAACCTTTTCGCTTTGTTTGAGGCGCATACATACAAAGTGGTGGTATTATGGTCGTTGCTACATAACCTAAAAAGCGACTTCGCATTTTGGAATAACTTTAACATGTTTGCGCTAGTAATTACACCGTATAATTATCAAATGGAAAGACGCTGCATAATATTTTTAATTCATTTTAATAAATTGAAAATGAGCGAATTTTGTAAAGGTTATAATTCTGTCACTATAATCACAACATGAACTGAGTTGGTCATATTGATCGCTCCAACTTCACAGTTGACTTCTGTGAAAATGTTTCTCTTACTGTATAAAAAGCTTATTTATGTTTTAAATATATATATTTTTAAGTTAATTATTACTCTTTCGTAGATTAACGTGCATTAATTAATTCGCACGGCATTATTAATTCAGACCAGAGTCACCAACTTCGTATACGCTAAGTCCCTAGTTTGACGTGTCACTAAAATATGTTTATTTACACCTAAAATCCCTTAAAAATGGCTCAAGCTCACCGAAAATGAAGAAAGAAAAGACGGCAGACAACTGCCGGCCCTTTAAACTATAAGTATCAAGCTCATTGTACTCGATAATAGTGTTCAAAACGCGCTCTCTTACTTTGAGGTTATGTTTGTTTACAGCTCACCAAATTCTCAGCTTAACGGGGATAAGCTTTGAAAGGAAGAGCATTATCGTGAGAATGTTGCCCATTGCACAAAATAGTGTTAATTTCTGAACGCTGGCTTAATTTCAGGGCTTCGTTGAATTAACCGTGGTGCCACTGCGAGATAACTTGCGACACATTAAACTGAACGCGAAGCAATGCAGGATTTACCGCGTGGTCCTGAACGAGAGTTACGAGGCGCAGTTTCAGTATTTCGACCCGTTTCTAGACATCTGTCAAGGAGATGTAGATACGTAAGCCTGTGGCCCTATACGAATTGCCGTGATATTAAATTGTGTATGTCATGTTGCAGGAGGTCACTGGAGTTTTTCTCAAACCAGCATTTAGCAGCGGCTTTGAAGGTCGACCCGGATAATAGTGCTGGTGAGTTGGTGGTGACCGTGCCCCCTGAAGCAGCTCATCTGGTGGCAGAAGGCACGGCATTGAGAGTGGGCATAGAATTCTCACTGGAACAGCCGCAAGGGGGTTTGCATTTCGTAGTTCCAGTCGGAGAGGGGACCTACACAGAAGTGAGTTTGATTAATTCAAAAATCCGACTTTTTTATACAGTATTTTATATTTATATTTGTTTTATTTTTGACTAAAAACGAATTTTATTTATTTTTGAAAGTAAATAAAATTCCATTTTGCGACAAACATTTTGAAATCTTGAGCTTTATAATTTTGGAATGCAATTTCAACTAAAAAATATTTTTTGCTCTGATGAAGGCAATAAAGGTTGCCAAAAGCTCAGCATAAAAATAAAAGAAGTCTTTTATAGACCGCTAACCCGGTAATAATTTTTTTGAAAACTGTTTTAAGTAAAATACTGGGTCATCAATGTCACTTGTCCTGAGTTGGCAATAATTTTTGGTGGCATGATTGAATAATTATCTAACGTGATCTATTCCACATCCAGTTTTAATGTGTCAAAAGAAAGTTTTTTTTTTTTTGGTTATGTTATAACAGTAAACATGAGTGACAGCACTCGTTCGACAGTTCGGCGGAAATAAAATAAATAACTGAATCATGTTTGTAAACTATTAAACGTAAAAATGTACTAGGGATGTTTGTGTTGCCAACCCTGGACACTTGAAATTGACCACTTTGTGTCACTTTGTACCTTCCACGCAAAATTATTTTTCAAAAGTACAACTCATTTGTTTTTCTACAGTATAAGGCCGGATATGATAAATTTTCTGGGAAATTTTACAGAAAAAAATTCTTAAATAATTTTTTAAAATTCTTTCTTAATAAATATTTAAATTCTGTATGTAACCTAAAATAATTGTCTCTAAGAAAACTATCATGTAAGCATGCGCAGTTGATGACATAGATAAGTGACATCTGTTGTTATGTCGTTAACAGATATTGACAAATGTTAAAATTATAACCTATAACCGTATCCATATTTTTTGTTTTGATTAAGCCAAAGTTAAGCAGTGTTTTAAGTGTCTTATAAAATCACAGTGAATATTAGACATTTAATTTTAACTACTGTTGCAGTAATTAATGTTACGGCTGTATATGAACTGTATGTATTGGTTAAACATAACCTCACAATTCTGCATTTACCTTATTTATGTATTGCGCAAGTGCAGGGTAGATTTTATTCAAAATAAGTTTACACAAAATATTTTTTCAAACAAATCCTAAAAGAAATTGTAGTAAATATATTTTTTGTACAAAATTTTCTGTAAACTGAATGCCAATTGTGTTTGCTACGACATAAATATTTTTTTTAAAATTTCGTAAAATTTTGTATCATGTCTGACCACCTGAGGGCGCGCTTTAAGCTGCAGTCATTTGTTTCCATCTTCAAATGTTTCTCTCATTTTCAGATTTTTTGTCGTCGT
Organism: Prosopocoilus inquinatus; assembly: GCA_036172665.1. Classification (NCBI taxonomy): domain Eukaryota; kingdom Metazoa; phylum Arthropoda; class Insecta; order Coleoptera; family Lucanidae; genus Prosopocoilus; species Prosopocoilus inquinatus. The sequence goes on along the minus strand of CM069870.1, from coordinate 71,710,868 downwards.
TTTCGTTATTGTTTGAAAGAAGACTGTCTCGCAGTTTTGAATTAATCATTCGTTTTTCTTTCTTTTTTTTGAAAAAAATATTTCTTTTCCTTTCGTAAATATTGCGATCGTCATTTGCGGTTAGTGGTTGGTGGTGCATTTCCTTCTCGTTTCTCAAATTAATTTTTTTTGCACTTCCTCGGCGAATAATTACAGTCGTCATTTGTTTTTTTATTCCTGCTTCTTTCAGAAATTTTCGCTTGGTAAATAAGTATTATGATAGTGTTTTGTTTTTGTTTGTTGGTTTTCTCTTTGTGAAAAATTCGAATTATAATTTTAGTCTCTGAATGTTGTTTATTATTTTTTTAATTTTAAATCTACAGTTCGTTTTGAGTTCCATGTGTGTGATCGTCATTTGTTTTTTCTTTCATGAGTTAGGAATTTACGTTTCTTTTTTCATTTGTACCGGCTTTTTCACTGTCAAAAATGTGTTTCGCTTCTTTTAATTGCTTGCAATTTTTCAGAAATCAAATACTCCTAATTATAATTTATTTGGAATTTTAATTTTTCCACTTCGACCGTATTTCTGGGTTAATTCATCATTTATTTTGCTTTTTTTTTAGTATTTTAAAAAAATGAAGTTTGTTCTTGTCCGATGAAAATTGTAAGTGCAAAGTTGTTTTTAATCTCGAACCGGACAGAAATGTGAAGGGAAAATACTCAACGTTTCGCTATAGATTTATAGCTTCGTCAGGAGTAAAAAGTTGCAACGGCGCGGGCGCCATGCAAAAATCTTGTTTGTTGATCGGTTGCTATGGAAACAGAACCGTTGCTATGGAAACGGAAACACAAGTATACAGTGGATGACGTCGATGCGACGTGTTCTTTAGCAAATTTCTTTCCTCATCAGGTCATTAGCAATTAAAAAAATTCTTTGAGAAAATTTTACTCTGATTTTAGCGTGGTGTACACCTTTTCACTTATGGCCACCAAAATTCCTCCCGCCTGTGGTTCCCTTGCGTCGACAGCTTCGCAGAACCGTGCACTTGGAAACTGGAGTTCACCGTCGACGAAAACATGACGGCGGTATCAAACGGGGACCTGACCGAAGTGGTCTTCACCCCGGACATGCGACGCAAAACTTTCCACTACATGCTGGGCGTGCCGACGTGTGCCCCCAACATTTCCTTAGCCGTCGGACCTTTCGAGATTTACGTCGATCCCTTCATGCACGAGGTGACGCATTTCTGCCTGCCCCAGCTCCTCCCGCTGCTCAAGGTTACGACCCGGTACATGCACGAGGCCTTCGAATTTTACGAAGAGACTCTTTCAAATAGGTACCCGTATTCGTGTTACAAGCAAGTTTTCGTTGATGAGGTCGACGAGGATTACAAGTCGTATGCCACCATGAGTATATTAAACACGAATTTGTTGCACTCGGCTGTTATCATCGATCAGGTGTACATAACGAGGCGTGCCATGGCTCAGGCTATCGCGGAGCAGTTCTTCGGTTGTTTTATCTCGATGCAGAATTGGTCGGATATGTGGTTGCCGAAGGGTATAAGCCTGTACCTTTCTGGATTGTACTGCAAGAAGTCTTTCGGGAATAATGAGTACCGTGAGTTCATCCAGAGCACCTTGCAGGACGTCGTGAGGTACGAAGAGGATTACGGAGGGATAATCCTCGATCCCAGCCAACCCCCTGCTCCTTTACCCACCGCAGCAAACAACCCCCAGGGCAATCACAGGCATAACGAGAGCAATTTTTATTTTTCTATCCGCAACTTGCATACTATGTCGCCTTTGTACGTCGAGGCCATGCACAAAAAGGCCCTGCTGGTTATGAGAATGCTGGAGCACCGGATTGGACTGGAGTTGCTGCTGCAAGTCTTCAACAAACAGCTTTCGCTGGCATCGAATGCCGCAGGCCAAAAAATTGGGAGCGGCCTATGGGGGCACATGCTGATTAGCACGAACGTCTTCACCAAGGCGATCTTCACCGTGACCGGGAAAGACATGGTGGTGTTTATTGACCAGTGGGTGAGGACAGGGGGGCATGCGAAGTTTCATTTGACTTCTGTTTTTAACAGGAAAAGGTAAGTCAACACTTTGAAAAATTCATTAGTTAGGCACAGTCAGCTTCTTTTAGTTTACCCCTTTTAACAGTTCGTCTTCGAACACCATTAAAAATATGAAGCCCCCATAACCGTAATAAAGTTTCTCAACAAAAAAAAAAAACAATCACCTCGATTGTAAATCGTACTTTAATTTTTGTAAACGCAAGTTTGTGTAAATCGCATAGATCCAAAATTGTGTATGACTACGCCCAAATACCGAGCGATCAACGACCGTACCTTAAATAAGTTCATATACAGGGTCCAACTCGTGGACAGAAAAAGCGCCTTTGCGGGAGTACTCACGCGTCAGCTTACACCGAAGCATAAAAACGATTCGCTTCAACTCTAATCCAAAATACATAAGAACACTGAATCAAGTTGAACACAAAAGAAAATAATTACAGCGCTCTGAAGCAGCGTGAAGGCAAAAAAAGCAAAATCTTTAACTTTAATACAAAGTTCACAAACAAAAGAAATTTACGACAAGGTTTAATGCTCTGAAGGAGCCCCTCAAACTGGCAACAGAATTTTAACGTCAACCCCGAGCAACACACGAACAAAAAAACAGGATACACGACTGAAGTACACAAAACAATACGCGCAGTGCGCCAACTAAGGCACAGGGGGAGAGGAAACTTGGAGGAAACTTCTCCACATGGCGGTGACGAAACAAAAGAAAAACGGCGGCGTCACTCCTCAACGATAATGACGAGATATGGAGGCGAATCTAAAACAAAATAAATCGACTTTAGTATTGCCTTCGTCACGGCGTCGACGATTCAGCGTCTATCCTGCCTAGGACGATAGGGGGATGGCTGCCCTTTTCGACGGAGACTAAGATGGCAGCTGCCGGCTCGTCTCGTTGTAGCTACTCGTACGATGCCGCGACGGTGGAACGCCGATATCACAAAGGGATTCGTCAGTTCACGTTTCTAGCGACCTAACGGCCTAACGGCTCCCTTGCCTGGGGCGGGCACTATAATAACGACGGGGGACAAAAAGGGAACAATTAACAAAAGAATGACCACGAGGACATCAAAAGGAAAAAAAAACTCACCCTACGTAACGTAGGTACTGAAGAGTTACCAAGTATCGCCGCCCAAATGAGGTCTCGCTCACCAATGAAAAAAATCTGGAAAACTAGGAACAGTGAGAATGAACAGAAAAAGTTCATAACATTAGAGAAAAGTTAGGGGATTTGTGCTTGTTTTAATACAGTTTTAAAAATTAATTTAGTAAAAATAATTGAAGAACTGGTAATTTGATTTATTATTTTGTCGTGTCTAATATTTTTTTTTGTAGTATTAAGTATAATTAATAATTATTTTCATTTCAGAAAACAAATTTGTAATACGAAAGTTAAGTTAAGAAATGTCACATGCATTAACGCCGAAAATAATTATATTACTTTCAAAATTATAAATAATTAATAGTAAATAAAATTGATATTTTATTTTATTAAATATTGAAACTGAAATTCCTTGTTTTTGAAAATGTCAATTCATAACTATTTTTTAACGAACAAGTATCGGGTTACCTATACTAACACTTAAAAATAATTGTGTATAATTTTTTAAAAGTAATATGTAATTCGATAATTTTCTCTATACAGACGGAACTTAAAAGATAATAAATAAATTAAGAGAGTTTTTGGGTGTCTGTTAGAACTAAATCTGGAAGAACTGTAAAATTATTTAAACACTTAAACATTTTTTGATAAAAAAATATTTTTACCGCCTTTAATGCGGGCAATCATATGGACACCTGAGCATGTTGGTTTGCCTACATTCCGGATGTAACAAAAAAATCGTAGAAAATAAAAGCAAACTGTAAAAAATGTCAATAAAGAAAAGAAAAAAAAAATGAAAAAACAAAAACAAAAAAAGATCATTGACAACACCAAGCTGAATGAAGAACAGCATTCCGGACGAAACAAAAAATTCGTAGAAAATGAAAGCAAACTGTAAAAAAGTCAAGAACACCATTACGTATAAACAAAATAAAAACAAAAAAAAAAGAACGGCGAAATACATTGCGTAAAACAAAAGAAGATCACAACTGAGATGGACACAAAACAAATGAAAAACGATGAATTACGAATGCGAAAAGATCAAAGCGAAATAAAAAATTCTTAGAAAATGTGAAACAAGCTGTAAAAATATCAATAACACCATTATAAAAAAACAAAAAAAAAGGAAATGAACGGCGAAATACATTGCGCAAAACAAAAGAAGATCGCAACTGAGGTGAACACAAAATAAAATGCAAAACAACGCACTACAAATGCGAAAAAAATACAATTCGATGAGAAAAACAAAAGAGAAATACGTAGTATGGAAGCGTAAAGAACAGAAAAGCAAAAAAAAAGATTGTCGACTTTGATGAACAAGGAAAACAAATGAATCTCTAGACAAAAAAAATATAGAAAAATAGCTAGTAGAAAACATAAGACAACTGTAAGAAACCGTTAATCAACAAAATGTATGTAAAATCAATTTCTTAAAAATAAACAAAAGCGAAATATTAAAGCATGAGATAAATTAAAAATAAATAAATAAAATGAAGGTAACGCGATGAACTAAGATGGACGAAAGAGAAATGAAAATCGACGAAAGTTTAACTTTCACTTACTCTTAGGAGGTAACAAAAGAAAACTGTAAAAAGGAGTCAATAATTTTTTAATCCAGATGAAAATTAAAAAATAATAAATAAAGTAGTTAGATTTTGGGTATCCGTTAGAACTAAATCAGGAAGAATTGTAAAATGAAATAAACAAACAAGTAAATATTTATTTGCCACAAGCTAAAAAACATGCACAAAAGAGCATAAGTGGGCAGTGACGTGTCAAGTAAAGAAAAAAATTATTTACAACACTTTAAAAAGCTATGAGAAAAAAATACTTTTACCGCCTTTAATGTAGGCAACCATACAGACCGTCGAGTTCGTTGGTTTGCCTACATTAAGGGTAATCAAATATTTTTATTTTTTTTATTGTTTTAGATAAGTAAGCGTGTTATATAAAACTAATTGTTTATAATTTGTAAAGGTTCACTAAATAACTTTCTCCGCTAAAACGCGTAAACTTTTAAAAATAGATTAAATTGCTGAATTTTGTAAATTTCTTATCTGTGTTCTGAAATCAGGAAGAAATGGTGTTAAATCATCGTCTAAATACACTTAAATTTAGGCAAGTTGTGTAATCGCAATCAATTGCGTTTGAGTTTTTGACGAAAAGTTAGAGAAGACTGAGAAAAGTCAAACCCTATTTGGCAAACAGGGAAACATAATTGGCAAAAGGGGAAAACAAAAAAATAAAAACTCTATAATAAATATAGGGTGTAACTTTGATGAGGGACCAAACTTTAAGGGCCAGTTCCTCAAACCGAAATATGAAAAAAAGTTTATATAAACATAGGTCCGCAAACGCATAGTTTCCGAGATATAACAAAATCATCGCAGGCCGCCATGATTTCGTATTTGAAATCTCATAACGTTCCCGAACAACTTTTCTAAATAATATTTCCGTGTATCTCGAAAACCAAAGGTACTTTACTCTTACGTCGATTTCAAACATTTCGATCTCCTCGGTATATGACGACATATATTCAGATTTTGACAAGTGTATTTTAGGTTTGGGAAGATGCGGCAACTTTCATAAAGAATACATTTTTCTGAGAAATCGATAACAAAAAAGTTTCCCAACTTTTTTCCGAACCCTGTATCTCAGAAACTATGCGCTTGCCGACATATGTTTATATGAACTTTTTTTCAAAATTCGACGTGAGGAACCAGCCCTTGACGTTTGTCCCCTCATAAAAGTTACACCCTGTATTATGTTTTTTATCTGATTTTATAGCTCCTCTTTTCCTATTATTATTGATATCCTGATTTAGTGCCAAATCTGTCCGATTTTTGGGTAAATATCTGGGCATTTATCCAAAATTTTATTTACCTGATATACAGGGTGTGACTTTAATGAGGGGCCAAACTTTAAGGGCCATTTCCTAACACCGGAATATGAAAAAAAGTTTATATAAACATAGGTCCGCAAACGCATAGTTTCCGAGATATAACAAAATAATCGCAGGCCGCCATGATTTCGTATTTGAAATCTCATAACGTTCCCGAACAACTTTTCTAACTAATATTTCCGTGTATCTCGAAAACCACAGGTACTTTACTCTTACGTCGATTTCAAACATTTCGATCTCCTCGGTATATGACGACAGATATTCAGATTTTGACAAGTGTATTTTAGGTTTGGGAAGATGCGGCAACTTTCATAAAGAGTACATTTTTCTGAGAAATCGATAACAAAAAAGTTTCCCAACTTTATTTCTGACCCTGTATCTCAGAAACTATGCGCTTGCCGACATATGTTTATATGAACTTTTTTTCATAATTCGACGTGAGGAACCAGCCCTTGACGTTTGTCCCCTCATAAAAGTTACACCCTGTATTATGTTTTTTATCTGATTTTATAGCTCCTCTTTTCTTATTATTATTGATATCCTGATTTAGTGCCAAATCTGTCCGATTTTTGGGTAAATATCTGGGCATTTAACCAAAATTTTATTTACCGGATATACAGGGTGTGACTTTAATGAGGGGCCAAACTGTAAGGACCATTTCCTAACACCGAAATATGAAAAAAAGTTTATATAAACATAGGTTCGCAAACGCATAGTTTCCGAGATATAACAAAATCATCGCAGGCAGCCAAGATTTCATATCTGAAATCTCATAACGTTCCCGAACAACTTTCCCAAATAACATTTCCACGTATCTCGAAAACCAAAGGTACTTTACTCTTACGTCGATTTCAAACATTTCGATCTCCTCGGTATATGACGACATATATTCAGATTTTGACAAGTGTATTTTAGGTTTGGGAATATTCGGCAACTTTCATAAAGAATACATTTTTCTGAGAAATCGATAACAAAAAAGTTTCCCAATTTTTTTCCGGACCCTGTATCTCTGAAACTATGCGCTTACCAACATATGTTTATATGAACTTTTTTTCATAATTCGACGTGAGGAACCAGCCCCTGACGTTTGTCCCCTCGTAAAAGTTACAGCCTGTATGTTGCAGAAACACCATCGAACTGGAAATCAGGCAAGACGGTACCACCCAGCCCGGAATAAGGAAATATGTCGGCCCGTTGCTGGTGACCTTGCAAGAACTCGACGGCACTTTCAAGCACATGTTGCAAATAGAAAACACGGTCGTGAAGGCAGACATAACATGTCACTCGAAGAGCCGCAGGAACAAAAAGAAGAAGATTCCCCTGTGCACTGGTGAGGAAGTCGACATGGACCTCAGTGCCATGGATGATTCGCCTGTGCTGTGGATAAGATTAGATCCGGAAATGACTTTGTTGCGATCGGTTGTAATCGAACAACCCGACTACCAATGGCAGTATCAGTTGAGGCACGAAAGGGACGTTACGGCACAGATGGAAGCGATCCTGGCCCTCGAGAGGTACCCCACTCCTGCGACTCGCTTAGCCCTAACTGACACAATTGAAAACGAGCAGTGCTATTATAAAGTCCGCTGTCGTGCTGCGCATTGTCTTACGAAGGTGATTAACTATTAATTTGTGTAATCAGTACTGAGGCTAATTTTTTTGTGTAATCAGTACTGAGGCTAATTTTTTTGTGTAATCAGTACTGAGCCTAATTTTTTTTGGTGTAATCAGTACTGAGCCTAATTTGTTTGGTGTAATCGGTACTGAGCCTAATTTTTTTTGGTGTAATCAGTACTGAGCCTAATTTTTCTTTGGTGTAATCAGTACAGAGGGAATTTATTTTTGTGTAATCAGTACTGAGCCTAATTTTTTTGGTGTAATCAGTACTGAGCATAATTTTTCTTTGGTGTAATCAGTACAGAGGCAATTTATTTTTGTGTAATCAGTATTGAGCCTAATTTTTTTTTGTGTAATCAGTACTGAGCCTATTTTTTTTTGGTGTAATCAGTACGGAGGCATTTTTTTTTGTATGTGATCAGTACTGAAGAGAATTTTTTTTTATTCTGACAGGTGGCAAATGCGTTAGTTAATTGGGCAGGCCCCCCGGCAATGCTGCAAATATTCCGCAAGTTCTTCGGATCATTCGCAGCGCCCCACATAATTCGCCAGAACACTTTCACGAACTTCCAGCATTATTTCCTGCAGAAGACGATTCCGTTGGCCATGGGGGGTCTCCGGAATGCGCACGGGATATGCCCCCCGGAAGTCGTGAGGTTCTTGCTGGACCTCTTCAAGTACAACGACAATTCGAAGAACCGATATTCAGATAATTATTACAGAGCCGCGCTCGTCGAAGCCCTGGGGTGTACGGTTACCCCGGTTGTGTCCGTAATCCACCAGGGGGCGCCTATTACATCTGAAAGTTTGAGCGCGGACACTAAGTTGGTGCTCGAGGAAATCACCCGGATGCTCAACTTGGAAAAGTCACTTCCGTGTTATAAGTTTACGGTTACTGTTGCGTGCTTGAAAGCGATAAGGAAGCTGCAGAAGTACGGACATCTACCGAGCAGTCCGACTTTGTTTAAAAGCTACGCCATCTACGGGCAGTTCATTGGTTTGTTGGTTTTCACTTAACCACGCCCAGCTGAATTGGTGTGATGTCATATACGGCCAGTTCAATTCGCCTAAAAATGTGTTTCAGTAAAGCAAGCCATGAAGTGTGTCAATTAGCGCCACCTCTCATTAATTAGGACGACACCGATGCTTATTTTGACAACTTAAAATTCATTATCAGACATTACTCTTAACCAAAAATTTCAAAATGACATTCAATTTTGACATTCATTTTGAACTTTGACACTCGCTCTTCATTTTTTCCAAAAATATTTTTTAATGCTCTTTGAACGTTCCGAATATGATATACATAATATCAATTCAGCTGGCCGTGATTTAACAATCTTTGAATTTTTTTTTAAATCGTTTAAATTGCAGACGTTCGATTGGCTGCGTTCGAATGCCTCGTTGATTTCGTTAGAAATGACGGAAGGTGGCCCGACCTGCAGCATTTATTGGACATTGCCGAAAACGACCCAGATCCCGGAATCAGACACAGGTTGGTTCGCCTCCTGATTATCAATCCGCCTTTCGAGAGGGCCTACCGACATCGCCTGGACGTGCCCGAACTTGTAGACCGGGTCTGGAATAATATAAAGTAAGTTGACGAACTTTTTATTATCTGTTTATTTTATTTAAATTTTTAATTTTAATTGTTGATTAATATAAAAAAAACGTCCTGCATTTTAACCATTAAAATATTAATAACTAGAGCTAGGCGGAAATTCTAAAAACGCGGTTGATTTACCTCCCACTCCACTGACGCATCGGATTCCGACAATGATGCCAACTTAACGTTTTTGGGGCTAGATTTAGCTCTTTTCTGAGAGATTTGGCCCTGTAAATTTTGAAATAGCCCTTGAGGGCTATTTTAGACCGAAAATGTACTTTTGTTCAATTAAAATTCGTTTAATTTTATTTATCGTATTTTTCAAATTCAAAAATTGTTAAAAATATATTATCTCTTATTTATTTTTACACGAATTTATTTCAGTTTTTTATATGATATATGTATTTACATATTTTCGTTGGATTTGTATTTTATTTACAGTATTTAAAATATTTTAAAATAAAATTTTGACTAGATGAGATTCGCAATAACATTTTTATTTATTTTATTTTATTTATTAGCTAACAAATTAATAAAAGTGTTTATTTCTAACCTAATGCAAAACTTTTTAGCCCCAAACCATTCAAATCTAGCCCTATTTTAGTTTTCGTCTAACTCCTTTCTAAATGCAGAGTTGGTATCACTGGACTCCAGTGTCGTGCATAAAATGATGAAAATTGACGGACGATGCAGTGATGCCGTTCACGGTATGCATGCCTCGGAACAGAAGTGGTGGGAGTCGATCAAGAATTTTCGCCTGGCTCTATTAATAACAATAACCCACTGATAAAAACCAGGGTTGCCAGTTTTTTTGTAGGCAAAAATGCAAACTTGTTGATAAAATGTAGTCAAAAGGCTAAATAGGACTGAAACCACAGTACAGAGTACAAAGGCTGCTCGGGGGGATCCACTGCAATCAAAAACAATTTGCCACAAAATTCATTAAAAATGTCGTATTTTTTTCATAAAAAATATAGCAGAAAAGAACAACAGAAATTTCAAGCGAAAAATTAAGAAATGCGAAGAATAAGATGTACAAAAAAATAACAACAAATGAAATATCGCCGATTTGGGGTATCAAAAAAAAAAACAATCTGCGAAGAATCGGAAACAAAAGAGAAATGAAAGATATAGCAACAAAATACTGAGTGATCTGATAGAACTGTTTCAGTTGGCAACATAATTAAGAGCATTTTATTATTTAACTATACGCAACACTGCAGTAGGATAAGTTTTGTTGATTAATATGACAGTTATTTGACTTAGCGTCAAAATTGTAGGTTACGTCGAGCGTTTACTTTGGCCGCGTTAAGTGAACGGTCAAATTTTACAAAATCGACAAGTCAACGGTCCGACTAAACCTTCTGACCAATCACCAATTGAGAAAAGTGATCACGAAACTGTCTGAAACACTTGTCAATTTTGAAGGCTGTCAGCGTCAAACCGTCAACAAACAACAAGAAGCTATTCCATTTCAAAATAAAATTCAGCATTGCCAACTCAAACCAGTTCTACTTCACCATTTAATATAATACAAAGTGGTCAAGAAGAACTGTTTGAGTTGGCAACACAAGTAGGTTATATCCGACATTTTAATTTGCTTTTGAAGTGCACACATGTCAGTATCAAGCCGTCAACGATCGGAAGTTATTCAAGTTGTAGCATTTAAGAATAAAATTCAACGCTGCCAACTCAAACAGCATGTCTTGACCACTTTGTATAATACAAGGTAAGAAGTGAACAAAAAGAAAAAACAAAAACAAAAAAAAGATCGTTGACAACATTAAGCTGAACGAAGAACAGCATTTCGGACGAAATAAAAAATTCGTAGAAAATGAAAGCAAACTGTAAAAAAGTCAAGAACACCATTACGTATAAACAAAATAAAAACTAAAAAAGAACGGCGAAATACATTGCATAAAACAAAAGAAGATCACGATTGAGATGGACACAAAACAAATGAAAAAATGCGAAAAAATCAAAATGAAACAAAAAATTCGAGGAAAATAACAGCAAACTGTAAAAAATGTCAATGACACCTTTATAAAAAAAACGAAAGTTAAATGAACGGTGAAATACATTTCTAAAACAAAAGAAGATCACAACCGTGATGGACACAAAACAAATGAAAGACGATGAACTACAAATGCGAAAAAATCAATTCGATGAGTAAAACGAAGGAGAAATACGTAGTGCGCGAAGGCATAAAGAACAGAGAAAAAACAAAAAAAAAAGGATTGTCGACTAGGATGAACAAGAAAAACAAATAAATCTCTAGACAAAAAATTTAAAAAAAAGTAGCCACACAGTACGAAACAAAAGACAACTACAAAAAAGCGTCAATTAACGAAATGCGAAAAATCAATTTCATAAAAATAAACAAAAGAGAAACCTGAAAGCATAATAAAAGAAATTAAAAAAAAAATTGAAGTGCTACGATACTAACGAAAAAGAAAATGAAGTTCGACGTTTTGGCAAATAAATCAGACTTGTAGGTACAAAAGAAAACTGTAAAAAGGAGTCAATAAAATACGAAAACCAACAATTCGATTAAAAAGAAGAAAAACCTGAAACCCAAAAAAGACAAAAAACCAAAGAAGACTGAATAGACAAAAAAAAAAATAAATGAAAAAGCGAAGATTCTCCGACCGAAAACTGGCAAAAAACAAAAGAATAAAATAAAACAAACGAAGCGTGAATAAAATGATTCAATCAATTCGATTAATGCCCGATTTTTTCATCTCCTGATAAATTTATCAGAGAGGTAACATCCTCGGAAACTATTATCGATACAATGGTTTCCGAAGGTACTACCCGGCATCAGGTAAATTTATCAGGAGGTGAAAAAATCGAGCCTAAAACAAAAAGGCGAACGAAAAGAGAATATGAAATGAACAAAGAATTAAAGAAAACGATTCTCGAAGTATTCTCGTGATATAAAACCTGCAGTATAAAGTAGCGGCATGGAGAGTCATTACTGATCGCACTGTATATTTCTCATTTACATCGATGCTGCGATTTCAAATTTTTGGTCTTTCTCTTTTATGAATTATATTAGATGTAGAATTTTGTTGAGTGTCGTCATGTGAAGACAACGGGAAAAGTCGACCAAATTTTTTAGACACCAGGATACATCTAAAATGTAGCTTAAATTGCGAAATTTCACTTAAATCTGGTAACCCCGACGAAAACATTATTTTTTTTTAGTAGAATTAATTTGAAACACCGGCAGCCGGCCATATTGTGACGTCACACTATCCGTCGAACAGGGGTGCGTTCGGAAACTCTCTGTATCTTCGAGCGCAGTCTGAGTGTGTAATTGCATTATTTTAAAATTTACATAATGGTAAGTAAAAAAATCCAATTATAAATATTATTGTTACGAAATATAAAAATTCAACTGTTATAATCAACTCCTTTCGTCATAGTGGAGAGAAACCGAAGCGGAGCTTTTGCCGTGGCTGAGGTACATTTCAAAATTCGCTTGCTAAACGGATGGATGACGTCACAGAAACATGGCGCCCAAGCTGACGCGTTTCAAACGCAGTAATTTTTTTTATTGAATTTAAACGTGAGATTCGTGATTATGAGACAATAAAGAATGCACTGCTATTAAAAAAATCAAAAACGACTCTGTAAGTGAATAATAATTGAGATTTATGTCGACGCTTTGCTGTGTTTGACAGCTTCTTCAGCAAAATTTGTAAGTCCAGGTGCCCGCAAAAAATAATTATACATTTTACACTCCTGATAACAAATCAACCTTTTTTTTTTGTTTCAGTGGCATGTTATCTCACGATTCGAAACTTCGTTGCGACTTGGCGGATCTCTACTACAAGCTTTACGGCTTGAAAAGACCGACTTGCCTGCCGATCCCCGAACTGGCAAACGTCTTGAAACCGCAGAAGGTGCACGACGAGGTGAAGCGAAAACCACCGCAGGTCCCCCAGGAATCGAAGCAACCGCCACCGTCGTCATTCAGTGGCACGAGCGAAATAAAACGGAACACTTCACCAGCACCCAAAGAAGGAGGAGGAGGAGGAGGAGGAGGAGGGCCCAGCGATATTGTCATCGAGGAAAACGTCGATTGCATCAACGTTGAGATAGTTTCCAGAGAAGAGCGCATCAAAGTAGTATGTACATTTCTTATAAATAATAAATTTCCTGTTATATTCTTGTTTTAAATCGCGTAAGGAAACTCAGATCTGCTTCGCAGAGGCTTGCTTCACTTTTTAAAGAAGCAGATTCGAGTTTCTTTACACAGTTTAACCAACAACTTCACTATGAGTTATACTAGTGGGTCCTCTATTTTGTATATTCTTGTTTTGTTGCAACAGGAAGAAACTTTAGTGACGGAAGTTAAAGCCGAGCATCAGGCGGTTAAGGGTGTTACTAAGCAGGAGTACTTTTCCGACAATTCGGTGTCGCTTCCTGGAATAATGGGGCAACAAGGGCCGATTGGGTTTGAGCCGGGCATGTTCAAGAAAGAAGCCGATAAGCACAAGGCCGATTCAAACAAGGTAAGTGTAAGTAACCCTATTTTGTAGGTGCAAGTGTGGTAAAAATTCTGATTGCGCAGCTCAAGAAGAAGAAAAAGGACAAGAAGAAGCACAAGCATAAACACCGGCATAAGCACGAACACAAACACAAAGACAAGAAGGAGAAGGACCCGAATAAACTCAAGCTCATGGAGGAGACTCTTAGCTCGGTCAGTTCAACACCGAGCCCAAATCCCACTTCACTCGGCAGTGAAACTTTTTAAGTAATTTACATTAACTGCAATTTATGATTAGTTCGGTAAGTTTTATTATTATTCCATCCCTTTTTTTTTTATTAATTCATGATTAAACTTACTTCGCTGTATTAAAATTAAAAAAAAAAAAAAATAATGGGGTTTTTATGAAACACCTTTATTTACGTAAAATCTTTTTCAATATAAATAACTTTTACAAATATACACATATAATCAGATAAAGATAATAAAACAAATGCAATAACAATCATCGATACAAGGTAATAACACAATTCATTTAGTTTTCAAGTAACTCTCCGAGAAGGCCAGCAGACGGTATCGTTGCTTCAAGTTTCTTGCGCGCACGTGTGGATTTGCTATCTCTTCCACGTAGTTGGAAGGGAACCACCCTATCTGACCGTCTCTTATCCTCTCACCGTAATACCACCCTAAAAAAAAATTACATTCGAAGGTTTCTCATTAAGCCGATGTTCCACTGTCAATATTTTGATTACATTTTCCATCAATAATTATTAATTTATCAAAATCTTATAAAAATGTATTAATATATTATTTACTTATCGCTAGTTGCACCAAACACTTAAGTCGAACTTAAATTTAAGTACAGCTTATAATGTGACATTTGAGGTTACACAATATTTAGTAAATCACATTCTAAGCGGTCCTTAAAGTTAAGCTAAAGTGTTTGGTATAACTGGCCATAAGATATTTAAGTAAAATTGATGGAAATTTAATCAAAATAGACAGTCAATCAGCTTTAATCTTAAGTATTTATTTTTACCGTCAGTCATTTTTCTGTTGACATTTATGATGTCTCCTCTGGCCACGGGCAGTTCGTCAGGTTGATTGGCTGTATAGTTATGTATCGCAGTCACTTGGGGGCAGTCCCAACACTCATATAAAGTCTCCTCAGGATCTTCTGACTGGCGAGGGAGAATAGCCGAAAGCCATCGCTCTTTATCACTGTCGCTATTGCACGATAACAGCTGTAACAGAAAGCACAGCAACATAGCATTCAATAAACCAACTCACAGGGGGGGGGGGGGCTCACCAATTCGATTAATTTTTCATCCTGATTTTCCAACATTGTTAAAAACATCAGGTTACGTCCTTGTGTGTCTTTGGCAGGCAGCGTAGTTACAGAATCTTTGCTGATTTCGAGCAGACTTCTAGGGCAGTAATGCAACGCAAGGTAATTGTCTTCATTGCTGAGAAATTACAGGAAGTTAAAGTCAGCGATACACAAAGCCTAATTTGCATAACCTTACCTTCTGTATTTTGTAACTAAGAATAAATCGTTGAACAGAAACAAGAACAGGGGCAGTTTGGTGAAACGTTTTCCGAACGTTAGCTTTACGTCGTCGCCCCTGGAAACCATCTGCGTGACCGGTCCTGACCTCACGAGCCACCGTGACCCGGAAATCAGGTGCATGGGCTTCATGTCTTTGGGGAATTCGATCTGCCGGACGATTTCCTTCATCTCGGCTTCTCTCTCGACCTTACGGGCACCCTCGTTACATTGGTTTACAATCTGGAATAATTAAAAGTGAGAATTATTTGCAAAGTCGAAAGCAAAAAATACAGTTTCCTGTAGTTTTTCTTTCTCCGTGATTTAAATGTGACTTCATGTGGCGTTTTCGACCGACCACTCTGGAGCAATACGACAGTATCTCCATCTCTTGTTTTTACATGAAGTTAAAACAAGATGGAGTGTTCACCTGAGCACAATCATTTTCTGAGAGAAAATTACAGGAAACTGTAATTGCTTACTATTTGTTTTTGTTTTCTCGCCTCGACTTACTTTGTTTATTGTTGTTAAAGCGTATTGACAGTGTAGGTATTCGTCATCTTGAGGGGCGAGTCTTTTTAGGACTGCGTCGAGTAGTAACGGCCAGCGAGTGATTCGTTGCATTGGTAACATCAGGAATGAGTATAAAGTTAGGGCCTGGCACGCTGTGCTGGACTCGAGTTGGCGGAGTGTATCGTTGAAGGCCTGTCGGTCTCTGCAATAACGACAAAATTGCGTTTGCTTTAAACCATTGTTTAAACGTAACGCAGGGTTTCCGCTCACTGGGAAAAGTCAGGAGATTGAGAAAAGGTTTGCAATGTTAGGGAATTTGCTTGTTTTAAAGCAAGTCGGTGAGATTAATTGAGAAACTGGAAATTTGAATGCAAATTTGTTTTCAAGTATTAGAAAAAAAATGAAAATTGTTTTAAATGTTAAAGAAAAATTAGGAGAATTGTATAATTTAATATAAGTAAATTGCGAAAAAGTTCCATCACTTAAAAAAATTTTTTTATTGGGGATCTTCCATATAGGCAACCATACAAGCGGCTGTGTATATTGAGTTGCCTACACTTAAGATTTCTTATAGTGATGGCATTTGGGCAAATACCCGATGAGTGGCTTGATAAAAAACGGGTATTTATCCAAAACTAATTTTGTATACCCAAAAAATGAGTGCAGTGGGTATATTTCTATAGCAGACAAAGACCCATATATTGAGAAAATTCCACATATTTAATTTGATGCGTTCGTCCTGTGCTGGTTTTATCAGAGATCTCAGTTTATTCCTCCGCAATCGTCTTATGATACACGCGCTTAGCGTTTGATATAATTTATCGTGTTGTCGTATTTTGTTTTCGTTTAATTTCATTGATCCTCTAACGATAATATCAAACAAAAACAAAAAGCGAATCACAGAGTGAAACAAAAAAAAAATATCAGCAAAATAAAACGACTATCGGGTTTGCTTTTATAAATTTTTGGATTTTTTTTCTCGTTTGCATTTTCGGTTTCCTTTTCTAAGTCTTTTGTTTGTATGTGTTCTTTTTTTTTAATTTCATTGATCTTCTGTCAATCGTCTTTTGCTTTTGTTTAATTTTCATTCCTCCTCCATGGATAATGCAAATAAAAGAAAAAAAAAATAGAAATTGCAGAGTGAAACAAAAAAAAAAATAATCGACCGACGCAATAAAAGAAGCGAATCGCAGAGTGTAACAGAAAATAATCAACGCAATAAAAAAAGACGATAGGTTTCCTTTTTGACTTTCTTTTCTCATTTACATTTGCCATTGCCTTTTTTTTAATTACATCAATCTCCTGTCAATCGTATTTTGTTTTTCTGTTTGTTTTTTAATTTCGTCGATCCTTCGTCGGTCGGTAATGCAAACCGAAAAACAAAAAGCGAACAATAGAATGAAACAAGAGTTAATCAACGACACAAAACAAAAGACAATCGCTGTCATTTTTATAAAATCTTTTGAATTTTATCGTTTTCATTTTTTTTTGTCGATTCTCTTTTGTTTTTATCGTTCATCTTTTGCTTTTCGAATATTCGCCTTTTCTTTTTTATTTGCGTTTGCCGTTTTTTCCGTTTTTTTTTTTTTGAAACAAATATTTCGTCTTTAACTTCATTTTATAAATCTTTTGATTTTCATTCCATTTTATCGATAGGTTTTAATTTTCTTCGTCGATCTTCTTTTGTTTCTTGTTTATACAATTTTGCTTTATTCTGATGTTCGCCATTTTTCTTTTCCTTATTTGCGATTGCCGCTCATTTTTTTTCCTTATTAGCGCGTTTGTCGCTTTTTTCAAAAATAAATATTTCGTCTTTATCTAACTTTACTGATCGTCTTTTGTTTTATTCTGTTGATTATTTTTAGATTGATCCCGCTATTCACTTTTTGCTCTTCGTTTAATTTGATTTTTATCGATTTATAACTTGATCGATTTTCTTTCTTTTTTTTGATTGTTTTTTCTTTGTTTCTTTGTTTTCACTGATCGCCTGTCGGCGATGCGAAAGAAAAACAAAGAACGAAACAAAAAATAATCAACTAAATAAAAGAAAAGACGATCGATGTCATTCTATTATCATTTTTTGACTTTTATTTCAACTCAGTCGATTGTATATCATTTTCCTTGTCGATCCCCTATTGTTTTACTGCGCGTCTTTTGTTTCATTCCAACGTTCGTCGTAGTTTTCCTCATTTTTGTTTCGTTTTTTTTTTATGTTTAATTTAATTGATTATTTTTCGTTTCATTCTCTGGTTCACTTTTGTTTTCCGTTTCTTTTGATTTGATTTAACTCGATCGACTTTCTTTTTCCTTTTTGCATTTATTAACCGTTTTTTTTTCTTGTGTTGTTGTTCCGACACTTGTTTTGTCATTCGTCTTTCGTTTTCGTTTTATTTTATTAATTATCGTGGTTTCCGTCTCTCGTTTCCATTTTTGCATTTAAATTTTTGATTTTTACTATTTCTATTTTTTGTTTATTTATTGATCGTCTTTTGTTGCTTCATTTTATTGATTATTTTGCATTTCATTGTTTCGTTTATTTTTAGGTTCTCGCTTATGCTATCCTCCTCTTACATAATTTTTTAAAATTTTTATTATCTAATTTCGACGATCTTTCTTTATTCTTTTATTGACCTTTGTTACATTTTATTATACGCAGCGAGCTTCATTTTATATCTAGTTCGTCTCTTGTTTTATTTTGTTGCCCGTCTTTGTTTCATTTGCATTAAATTTGCTTTTAATCTAATTTGATTGTTCCTCTTTTTCTCTAGAATTATTCGGCGATATTCCGAGGGCCCGGAAAAAAGTTGGGAAACTTTTTTGTTATCGATTTCTCAGAAAAATTTATTCTTTACGAAAGTTTTCGCGTCTTTCCAAACCTAAAATACACTTGTCAAAATCTGAATATCTTTCGTCATATACCGAGGCGATCGAAATGCTTGAAATTGATGTAAGAGTGAAGTACATTTGCTTTTCAAGATACACGGAAATGTTATTTGGGAAAGTTGATCGGGAAAGTTGTGTGATTTCAAATATGAAATCGTGGCTGCCTACGATCATTTTGTTACATCTCAGAAACTATGCGTTTGCAGAGCTATGTTTATATAAACTTTTTTTCATATTTCGGTGTCAGGAACAGGCCTTTAAAGTTTGGCGCCTCATTAAAGTTACACCCTGTATAAGCCATTAAAGTAGCAAAATAGAAAAAAAATTGGGAAAGTTGCATAATTTAAGTTTTTTTTTTATTAAAAGTCGGGGAAAACCTGAAAAATCTTTTAATGAAAATAAAGTATGTGTTTTAAAGCACTCACTTAAGTTTCTTGAGGATGCTGTCCAGCGTAATTTGGTTCTCGCAGTACGTCACGTACACGTAAAAATTCTCCTCGGCGTGCTTGTGCACGATCTCGCAGACACCGTGCAGGAGGATGTTGTCCTGCCAGCACTTCTCCAAGTCCAGCAGCAACTTCTCCGAGCAGTTCTTCACCGCCGGGATCTTGCTGAAGAGCACCTCTTTTTCTTCGCCGCTCAAGCAGTCGCAGTCGCACAAGTTTTTTATGAAGTGGTTCGTCAGGACGTTCAGGGAGTTCAGGTACGAGGCTTCGGAGGTCATCATTTCGAACTTGGCTTCCTGAACTTTCTTTTGGGGCAAGCTCAACGTGCCTGCAATATGTTTAATCGAATTATTTAATTTTTCAGGAGAATTAATGTAAAGATGGCAGAAGCAGCAAGAACTGAGAGGAGCTGCGTACATCCCACACACACACACACACACAAATCTTGAAGAATAGAAAGAGTTGCGTACATCTCCCACACACACATCTTTAAGAATAGAAAGAGACAAGGCAAGAATTAAAAATGTAAGTACTTAGCACTGTTGACTGTTTGACTTCTGGGATTTCGCACCATAGGGTTCGTGAGACTGAAACGTTGTTTCGAACGGGGGCGATGAGCTCCATTGCCGTAGGCCTGGGTTTTTGTTCGACGATAATTTGTTCGGTGCCAACTTCTTCGTAGCCATCGTAATCCAAGTCGGATGTTCCACCCTGACACACTGACTGAAAGAAGAAAAAACTTATTTTCGATTTTGCTTTTGATTAAAACTAATTTTTGAATAAGCAAATGCTTTTTAAACTCTAACCGGACAATTTGAAAATTGGAAGTCACTCAACGTTTCATTATCAATCGATAGATTATCTTTTTCTAAAATTTACTTTAACGTCTAATTAGAAACAAATGTGGCGATTTTCCATCGACGTAATTAACTTACTCGTGTTAACGGACGTTTTATCAACGCCATCTGTTTACATTTCAGCAGCCCTAATGCTCGATATTCACTAAGATTTGAAGATTTGAAGTGAACTCGGCGGTCGTACAACAGATGGCGTTGATCCGATGTAGAATTTGCAAAAGTCGTTACGTCAGTCGAAAAGATCCGAACACAAACAATGGCAAAGGCAAAGAGAGGAAAAGTCGACAAAAAGGACGAAAACAAAATTCGCCTTCTAAATTAAATTTTTAAGTGAATTCGGGGAACTGGTTCATGGAAACGCGAACAGATGGCGCTGAATTTCAAACAGTGATAGGCAGAGATTATTTAAAATTCGTAGTCGGCTAACGACGATCACAGAAAAAATCAAACGAAAAAGGGAAGGAAATTTGGGGCGGGAATTTCAATCTTTCAAAACCAATACATAAACATTTTTTTTTATTATTGTTATTGTTGAACATCAAATCGGCATGGTATGACTTCTTCTCTTAAAAAACGAAATTTGATAGTCGACGAATTGCGTGAACCCGCGGGATCCAATCTCGTCAAACAAAAACCAAAATGGCGGGCCGTCTCCGCAGTTCATCTTCCAACAAAAAGAAAAAAAGAACTAGCAAACAAATGGAGCATATTTTAAAATCAGTTTGGTGTACACAGAGTGTTATTGTAAATAGAAAATCCTGTGTATTCTTGATAAAAAAAAAATTATTTTACCGCCTTTAGTGTAGTTAACAATGCAGACCGCCGAGTTCGTTGGTTTGCCTACATTAAAACTATTTCAGTGCCTATTCGTTGAAAAAATCTAGCGTTTATATTTTTTTTAGACAAACAGGCATGTTATTTAAAACAAAATAAAATTCAAAACAACGCACTACAAATGCGAGAAAAATACAATTCGATGAGAAAAACAAAAGAGAAATACGTAGTACGGAAGCGTAAAGAACAGAAAAGCAAAAAAAAAAGATTGTCGACTTTGATGAACAAGGAAAACAAATGAATCTCTAGACAAAAAAAAAAATATAAAAAAATAGCTAGTAGAAAACATAAGACAACTGTAAGAAACAGTTAATCAACAAAATGTATGTAAAATCAATTTCTTAAAAATAAGCAAAAGCGAAATATTAAAGCATGAGATAAATTAAAAATAAATAAATAAAATGAAGGTAACGCGAGAAACTAAGATGGACGAAAGAGAAATGAAAATCGACGAAAGTTTAACTTTCACTTACTCTTAGGAGGTAACAAAAGAAAACTGTAAAAAGCAGTCAATAATTTTTTAATCCAGATGAAAATTAAAAAATAATAAAGTAGTTAGATTTTGGGTATCTGTTAGAACTAAATCAGGAAGAATTGTAAAATGAAATAAACAAATAAGTAAATAATTATTTGCCACAAGCCAAAGAACATGCACAAAAGAGCATAAGTGGGCAGTGACGTGTCAAGTAAAGAAAAAAATTATTTACAATACTCTAAAAAGCTATGAAAAAAAAAAAACTTTTACCGCCTTTAATGCAGGCAACCATACAGACCCTCGAGTTCGTTAGTTTGCCTACATTAAGGGCAATCAAATATTTTTATTTTATTTTTTAGAGAAATAAGCGTGTTATATAAAACTAATTGTTTATAATTTCTAAAGGTTCACTAAATAACTTTCTCCGCTAAAACGCGTAAACGTTTAAAAATAGATTAAATTGCTGAATTTTGTAAATTTCTCATTTGTGTTGTGAAATCAGGAAGAAATGGTGTTAAATAATCGTCTAAACACACTTAAATTCAGGCAAGTTGCGTAATCGCAATCGATTGCGAACAATTGTCAGTTTTCGACGAAAAGTTAGAGAAGACTGAGAAAAGTCAAACCCTATTTGGCAAATAGGGAAACATAATTGTCAAAAGGGGAAAACCAAAAGATAAAAAGACTGTATGATAAATACAGGGGAAAAGTCAAACCCTATTTGGCAAATAGGGAAACATAATTGACAAAAGGAGAAAACCAAAAGATAAAAAGACTGTATGATAAATACAGGGTGTCATTTTAATGAGGGGCCAAACTTTAAGGGCCAATTCCTCACACCGAAATATGAAAAAAAGTTTATATAAACATAGGTCCGCAAACGTATAGTTTCTGAGATATAAGAAAATCATCGCAGGCAGCCAGGATTTTTCACATTTGAAATATCACAACGCTCCCGAACAACTTTCCCAAATAACATTTCCGGGTATCTGTTTACTACCCTAGCCTAGCCCTTGACGTTTGTCCCCTCATAAAAATTACACCCTGTATTATGTTTTTTATCTGATTTTATAGCTCCTCTTTTCCCGTTATTATTGATATCCTGAATTAGTGCCAAATCTGTCCGATTTTTGGGTAAATATCTGGGTATTTATCCCAAATTTTGTTTACCGGATATACAGGGTGTGACTTTAATGAGGGACCAAACTTTAAGGGCCAATTCCTCACACCGAAATATGAAAAAAAGTTTATGTAAACATAAGTCCGCAAACGCATAGTTTCCCAGCTATAACAAAATCATCGCAGGCAGCCAAGATTTCATACTTGAAATCTCATAACGTTCCCGAACAACTTTCCCAAATAACATTTCCGCGTAACTTGAAAACCAAAGGTACTTTACTCTTACGTCGATTCGAACATTTCGATCCCCTCGGCATACGTCGATAGATATTCAGACTTTGACAAGTGTATTTTAGGTTTGGGACGATGCGGCAACTTTCGTAAAGAATAAAGTTTTCTGAGAAATCGATAACAAAAAAGTTTCCCAACTTTGTTCCGCACCCTGTATCTCGGAAATTGGGCGCTTGCCGACATACGTTTATATAAACTTTTTTTCATAATTTGACGTGAGGTACTAGCCCTTGAAGTTTGTCCTCTTATAAAAGTTACACCCTATATAGTGAAACGTTGAGTGACTTTTCCAATTTTCACATTGTCCAGTTAGAGTTTTAAAAGCATTTTCATACAATTTTCATCGGACAAGAATCGACTTCAATTAATTTTTAAATGTTAAAAAAATATTTTTTTGAGACTTTTTAATTCATACCTCCATGACAGCAGCATCATAAAACTGATACAGCGGCTCTTCCTGCAGCAGCAGCTGCATTTCACCGGACGCAGAAGACAACGACTTATCCATTTTGGTGTCGGCGCTGCTGCAACTTCCGATGCTGTCGTTGTAGTAGTCGTTCTCGTTTTTCAAATTGTAATACTCTTCACTATTCTCCTGATTGATCAAGTCGATGTTGTTCTTAATGTTGAGATTGCCATTTCCGCTGTTCTCCGCCGAACTCGAGCTGGGCGTGCTGCTGCCGGTCTGGTAAAGACCGACCTCTGCGTACCAGAACGTGTTCGGCCTTTGGGGTCCCGTTTGGATGGTCATCTCTGCGTTTTTAAACAGGCCGACCTCTGCATACCATGAAGTTGCACGCTTCGGATCACTTTTACTATTTTTTCTAATTTCTGCACGGTAAAAAAAAAAAATGTGTACCTGGATGATGTTGCAATAATTAAATCGTATAGTTTTGGGTAAACAAAATTTACTGCCAATTCAAGAGCCCGTTTAAGGTTATTTGGGGCAAAGAATCTCATTTTCTTGGATTTTTCAAAGTTTCGCAAATTCTAAAGACTAACGAAATTATTTCTTTGCCTCAAGTTTTGGCCATTCGAGCGGTAAATTTTCACACAGGGTTGCCAGATTTTTTAACAGTCAAAGTTCCCAACTTGTCGACACAACGTAGCCAAAAGGCGCCATTTTTTTCCAAAGTCAAAGACAGAACAAAACACAAAAAATCGCTGATTCGATATCAGAAAAATCCTAGCAAATTAAAAAATAAATGAAACGTGGAGAAAAATCTGAAACAAAAGAGAAACGAAAGCAACAATAACAAAATGCAATACGTGAAGTAAACAAAAAAAAAGACAAATGAAGATCAACAGCAAGCAAGCTGAACGAAAAACGACAATGATCCGAACGAATTAAAAGAAATCGTTCGGAAAATTAAAGCAAACTGTAAAAGTCGATACGAATAAAAAAAACAAACAAAAAAGAAATGAAATACAATACGCAAAACAAAAAAGATCATAACTGAGACATAAAACGAAAGAAAAACGATAAAGTACAAACAAGCATTAATAAAATACGAAAAATCGATACTGTAAGAAAGGCTAAAGACAAAACACGTAGTAGGAAATAAATAAAGGACAACAAACAAAAGATTGACGATTAAGATGAATATAAACCAAATGAATCTCCCGACGAAAAGTTTAGAAAAGAAATCTAGTAGAAATAAAAGCAAGCTGTTAAAAATGCCAATAACATCATTTAAAAAAAAAAGAAAACAAAAACAAAAAGAAATGAACAGCCAAACACATTGCGTAAAACAAAAGAACATCACAGTAGATATTGACACGAAACAAATGATAAACGATGAACTACAATGCGAAAAAATCAAAACAAAGCAAAAAATTGTTTAAAATAAAAACAAATTTGTACAATGTCAATAACACCATTATAAAAAAAAATGAAATGAAGGGCGAAATACATTGCGTAAAACAAATGGACATCACAACAGAGATTGACACAAAACAAATGAAAAACGATGAACTACAAACGCGAAACATCAATTGGACGAGAAAAACAAAAGAGAAATACGCAGTGCGAAAGAGTAAAGAACAGAGAAAAACAAAAAAAAAAAAAGATTGTCGACTAAGGTGAACAAGAAAAACAAATGAATTTCTAGGCAAAAAAAAATCAAAAAAATAGATAGAAAACAAAAAGAAGCGTCAATTTACAAAATATTAACAATCAATTTGGTAAAAATACCTAAACAAAAGAGAAATGCGATAGCATAAAATGAATGAAAAAAAAAAATAGGATACGATGAGCAAAAAATTAAAATCGACGAATGTTTTTGCAAATAAAAGCAAACTCGTAGGAAACAAAAGAGAACTGCCAAAAAGTTGTCGATAAAATGTGAAAACCAATTCGATTTAAAAGAAGGAAAACGCGAAAAACGTGGAAAAAATCGAAGGAATGGATAGAAAAACGAATTGAATGAAAAAAAAAAGGAAAACGGTGAATCTCCGCCCGATAACTTTGCAAGTCAAGAAACTAGCAGGAAGCAAAAGGATAAAATAAACAAACGAACCGTGAATAAAATGCAAAACTTAAATTCGTTAAAACAAAAACAGAAAAGAAAGATATAACGAGAAATGAACGAAACGTTCTCATGTTTTTACAGGCGGAGACTAATAAATTTTATATTCAGACTAGTGGCGCCATCTGTTGGTCAACCGAATGATGGCGGATTGATGGAAACGCGTAGTTACGCGTTCTGAAGAAGGACGCCATCTGTCTGGAATGTTACAGAAAGTTCGTGTTACTTCTTTGGCGTTCCAGGCGTTTCTGGTACCGGCGGTATTGGATATTTAAACGACGGTTGTAATCTGTGAACCACAAATTCGTAACAATAGGTGTGTTCTCTTTATCGCAAAACTCACTTTAACTCGGATAAACGTCATTTCCGTTCGCGCGAACAAGTAAGTTTGAATGTGTATTTCAACCTGGCAACCAATAGGAGTGCACGAGTGGCAAGGTAGGAGATCGAAATTACAGTTCATACTTACTTGGTCATGCCAACGGAAATGACGTTTATCTGAGTTGGGATGAGATTTGTGAAAAGAAGAACATGCCTAATAGGCGTTTACGATAATTGGAGCGCTCCAAGGATCGGGGTAGAAAAGTAAGATAGAACGAGTGCATTTAATGTAAGTAAGAGTGAGAGAATAGATTAACCGGTATGTACCGCTGCAATTATTGTAAACGGCGTTCCAGGCGTTTCTAGTATCGGCTGTATTGGATATTTAAAGGATGACCGAAGTAATCTGTGAACCACCCCTTTAATTAGAGTCTGGACAATACCTCCATGTTATATCACAATATTTAGCCATGATCGGGAAGGAAGAAAAGTAGGCGTTACCTTCCCGCCTATTACGTTTGACAGTTGTCAAGTTTCGATTTGTGATATAACATGGCGGCGCCAATCAAAACTTAGTTACGAATTTCCAGACTCTTATTACAGGGTCTCTACGTGTTCTGGAGAAGTCACGCCATCTGTATTGATCGCACTGTATATTTTTTATATGTCGTTATGTGAAAGTAACAGAAGCAGTGAAGATCAGGCGCCAGGCGCCCTAAATGCAGCCCAAGTGGAGGAATTTCGCCCAAACTGGCAACCCTGTTTTTTGACACATCAAAGTAAGTAATTTTCAGTTAAAAACTTACCAACATTCGGACTTATTGGTGGTGGTAACACTGGTAAAGGGGGAGGTGGATTCTGCGGTCTGACAGGACTAGATTTACTCTTTGTTTTCACAGCAGCCGGAGGCGAGAGGCTCTTTTGCTTCTTCGGTTCAGTCTCGTTCTCTTGTTTCGCCTCCCCATCGATATCAATGGCCTCGGTCAGATAGAACGTGCTCTTGGGTTTGGTCAGGGTCTGCGTGAGCTCGCTGGCCGACTCGGCACTCATGGACATGCTCCGCCTGAACTTCCTCAGGAAACCCTTCTTGCTGGAGCTCTTCTGCTTCTCGTATATCACGCCCTCATTGCCGTTGTCAGTCGACGATGCGGGAGTTCGTGAGTACGATACGTTTTGGTACGAGTGTAGACTAGTTTGGCTCTCTCTGGACTTGAGGGGCTCTTCAACTGCGCTTTCGCTTGTTTCTGGTTTCGTTTGTTTTTGGTTTCTGCTTGGTAAAGTTGGAGGGGGCTTATCATCTTTGGCCTCTGCAAAATGATTTCGTATTAAATTTAACTTTAACCATCATTATAAGGGCTAGCAAAGAAACAAAATTAAATGAAATTAACCTCCGCCCACAATAATTTTTATATCCGTAGATACGTGTTTCGGCAGCTAAGCTGCCTTCTTCAGTACGCTACCAAATTAAAAGCACCAAAAAAAAGATCATAAAAATGTTAAACCTAACAACAATCTAATCATCCTAAAAGATATATATGTCTAAATGTAAGTAAATATAAATTAATATGTGAAAATCTAAAATAAACTATACCGGGTGGGATTCATGGCTTTCTGGATTGAGGGGCGAGGGGGTTTTGTTTTCGTTGTCATGGAGGCCAGGATTGGCAGTTGATGCGTGTTCGGACTCGTGGTGGTCCGTAGATTTTAGGTGTGTGGGGCAGTGTTGCCAACCTTCTTACACCAATTTATCGTACCAATTGAAGAGAAAATATCGTGTTTTAGGCAAAATTATCGTATTGATTACTTTAAGCTTATTTTTCAAACTTGCTATTCAACAAATTTAAAGTAAATTTTGTAGTAGTAGAATAAACACGTATTACTGTATTTATAAGTAGGTACTTTTTATTTAAATAATTTCATTATTCATGTTATTTTTTCGTTCTCTTCTTACAAAATATATTTTACATTTTAAACCCTAGTTCTAATGTTCTAACCAGTAACACTAGTCTCTAAAAAACAGTTTACCTATTATTCATAAAACATTTTCAAACAAACAGTCAGCAGCATCTGAATTTTCATTTCTAACACAGGTAGAATGTTTATGATCGTACATGGTTGAATTGCACATTCGAATCATTTTAACAGGAGGTTGGAATTTTACACAGGTACCATTGTTTTTGATATGTTGACTAGATAATAGAATGGCTGACAATGTTTGAATATTTAAACGATTTCTCACTTTGGTTTTTATTAGATTCACTTTGCTAAACTGTCTTTCACATTCTGCATTAGAGTGTGGTAAAGACAAAATATTTAAAATAAAAGTTGCTAAATTAAAAAACAGTGGCACATGAGCATCATTTTTTTATGTCTAATACTTTAGAGTAAAAAACATCAATACCTAATGGTACACTCGGCAAGTTATTATACAGAGGAAGTTTTCTCCATTCATCATCAATTTTTTGATGATTTTCAGCTGAAATAAGTCTTGGAAAATTTTTAAAATATACTGCTAGAGAAGGATGAGTTTCGTGAAATGACAGTGATACAACATTTTTAGGCAAAAAGATATCTAAATTTGATAAATAGTTGTCATCTCCAAAATTATACCTTTTTTTTTAACTCACAACAAAGTACACAGAGAAAGTTTTGACATACTTACCTGTAAATCCCAAGATTAATGGAGAAGAAAATATTAATACATTAACATCCCGGAGTGCCTTGAAGGTTATATAAGCACTTCAAATAGTTAAGTGTAAATCAAAGTCAAAATTCATGTGGTAAATAAAAATGAAAACCGAATAACGGGGCCCGTATTTCGTTTATCGTTTAACTTAACTAATGCGACTGCGCGCCGTCTGAAATGAACATTAGAAACAATAAATAACGTGTTAATAATAACTCTGATCGACAAGATAAAGTTAATTCTAACTCCGTCCGTTTGTGTAGAGCATTTAGGCGAAAGAATTAAGTAGAAGTAGATAAGAATTCGGAATCTATTTTATTTTATTTTATTTTAGGCTGGCGATAGTCTATTAAAAGTGAATCGTGTTACCGATTGAAGTCCAAGGGTGACGACGGCAACGTCCATCGTGTGTAGCCGTATCGCGTCTCTCAAAGATGAATCGTGTCAACGATTAAAATTCCGAATACTCCTCGGATTGTTTAAAACGGTTTGTTTACAAACGTACACAAATATTTGCTTGCTCAATTAGGTCCCGTTGTAGTTTTGAAATAACAACACTCCGGGCCGGCAGAAATAAGTAGAAGTAGGTAAGGATCCGGAATCTATTTTATTTTATTTTATTTTAGGACGGCGACAGTCTCTTAAAATTGAATCATGTTACCGATTAAAGTCCAAGGGTGACAACGGCAACGTCCATCGTTTGCAGCCGTATCGCGTCTCTCAAAGATGAATCGTGTCAACGATTAAGATTCCGAATCCTCCTCGGATTGTCTAAAACGGTTTGTTTACAAACATACACAAATATTTGCTTGCTCAATTAGGTCCCGTTGTAGTTTTGAAGTAACAACACTCAGGGCCGACAGAATTAGGTAGAAGTAGATAAGAATCCGGAATCTATTTTATTTTATTTTATTTTACGACGGCGACAGTCTCTTAAAAGTGAATCATGTTACCGATTAAAGTCCAAGGGTGACGACGGCGACGTCCATCCTTCGTGTCCATATCGCGTCTCTCAAAGATGAATCGTGTCAACGATTAAGATTCCGAATCCTCCTCGGATTGTTTAAAACGGTTTGTTTACAAACGTACACAAATATTTGCTTGCTCAATTAGGTACCGTTGTAGTTTTGAAATAACAACACTCAAGGCCGACACAATTAAGTAGAAGTAGATAAGAATCCGGAATCTATTTTATTTTGTTTTATTTTACGACGGCGACAGTCAACAAATTCAATTTTTCTACATCATTCTTAATTAGAGGATTTTCCAATTTTTGTGCTAATGTAACGCCTAGATATAGTGATTTTTTATTTTTGAAATAAGCAGCATTTGCTGGATTTACTTCATTTAGTTTTCTTGAGGTAATATAATCATATCTCATATAAGCCAACAACAAATCCTGGAATTCTTCTTGCATTCTTTTATGTAGATTGAGAATAACTACTTTATCACTTTGAAAATACTGATTTATATTTGAAATTTTTGGCAATATCCAAGACAAAAAACAATAATATAATTCCATGAATTGGTTGTTTAAACTGTTATAGATTTCCTCACTAGACACATTACTTTCAGCAAGCCACTTATCGGTAAAGTAGAGTTTTAATGCATTCCATTGTTCTAAAATTCTCTGTGATACCATAGCAATAGAAAGCCATCGGGTTTGGGAGGGTTTTAGTATTTTGTGAATTTCAACTTCAGCATACATTTGAAACTCTTCAAAATCAGCTTGGCGATTTGAACTGTTCTGTAATTGTAATAATACTTAACATTAGTTAGCTTTAATAAAAATCTTTGTAGTTGCTTACCTTAAAATAGTTATAAATATTTCTTGCTAACTTTTCACATTCATTAGGAAGCTGTTCACATGCACTACTTGCACACAGATGCAGAGAGTGACAAATACATTTAGTAGCGATAATTCCTGGAAAATCACTTTTAAGTCTGCTGACGAAAGAGTTATGTTCACCAAACATAGTGTTGCACCAAAACCAATAAGGTTGTTTAAATCAAAGTTTCTTTCTCTAAAGGAATTCATTACCAACTTGTAGAGATGGTCTGCTGTAGCATGTAGTTCCCCGTCTTTAAAAACTTCAAGTAAGTCATACAGCCTGCTAGAGACTTTTTGCATATTTTTATCAAAATATCTTACAATGACAACACAACTCTTCTTTGTAGTTATGTCTGTTGACTCATCAATCAAGAAACTAAATTTCACGTCTCTCAATGATGAAGTAAGGTCTTCTTTTTCATATAATGCAATGACATTTTTCGTAATTGCTGATGCTTTTATTCTTTTTAAATTAACTCCTTTTAAAATTTCTGAATCCTTGATACAGTTCTTGAGAGCTCCTTCTACATGATCTAAGGAATTAAATGAAAAATTAATAATACATAATTTGATTTCTGCGGCTTTTATTTCTAAACTTTGGGTAAGCTTGTCTTCTTTCTTGCCTTCATCCAGGAACTTATTCATGATATTCGTATTTAAAGATTCTCTGCCAACCATATTCCGCTGATGGGTTTGCGATGTAAAGTGTTTTTTTTTATAACGGTTATTTCTGAATTAAATTCTTTTCCACTGCATATTGTACATTTAGCCCTGTTTCTGTTTTTTGGTACTGGTGCCAACCAGTGTTTATACTCTGGAATAGTTAGCCATTTCATTCTAAAATGCTGTTCTGCTCTTCTCTTGTCTTTGTTTGTGTTACCATCTTCGTCACCCTGACTGTTGTGTTGGTTTTTGCGTTTAGACATTTTGATTATATCTTCAGCCTTTTAAGAATAAATTTACGCAATAGTGATACATTACAACGATCAAAAATGAAAATATATTTACATTTTCTCAATCCGTAAATCTAAAATTCTGAGTTTGTGATAACAACAACTCATCGGTACATCACAGATTACTGGAAAATGAAGATTGACATGTCTCATCGCTGATGATCAAGCTGAGGCTCGATAGATGGCGTAACACGAAAAACACAGGCATAAATACAGGTCATAGGCAAGAAAAGAAATCCTTAAAAAATTAAAAAAAAAAATACGGAAGGCAACTTGTATTGCACTAATCCTTAAGAAGAAAAATTAAATTGGTCAAAGCAGAAATTATCGTATAATTTAATACGATAATGACTTTAGTATCGTATATCGTATAACGAAGTAAATTATCGTATCAATACGATAATTATCGTAAGGTTGGCAACGCTGGTGTGGGGGTATGTAGGGTGTTCCATTTGGGGGTGGGAGGGTTGATGTCGCTTCCGGCGAGGCCGGGGGTCCTGTGATGCCTGGTGGGGTGTCGAGAGATTCCATTTTTTGTTTGATTTGTTGTCTCCAGAATTCAGGTTTGTCTGTTGGTGGATGAGGATTCTGAAAGGGTGAGCACATGGCGCGGGACACCCGGTATAGTTTATTTTAGATTTTCACACATTAATTTCTATTTACTTACATTTAGACATATATATCTTTTAGGATGATTAGATTGTTGTTAGTTTTAACATTTTTATGATTTTGTCAGTGTGATTAGGTTGTTTTTAGATATTTAGAAGATGGCAGCTTAGCTGCCGAAATACGTATCTACGGATATAAAAATTATTGTGGGCGGAGGTTAATTTCAATTATCTCTTAAACCACAGTCTCCTTTACTATTTTAGTTTAAAATTAAATGGACTATCATTCCAAGAACTAACAAACAAAGAAACAAAATTAAATGAACTGTCTTTCTAAGTGATAACCGACATGAACGAAAACAAATTAAAGTAATTTTACAAACCCATTGAATCCAAATCCGTTCGAGATTTCCTTTTCGTCATTCGACTGAGAGATTTACTAATGTCGTTTTTCGTCATGGACCAATTCCTTCGGAGTCGTTTCATGTGTTTCCCCGCGGAGGCTGCCAGTCTTGTAAGTACGTAGGGCTGGTTGTTTGGGGGTTCCGGTAATTGAGTGCTGGCCATATCCACCCCACTATCACGCTGAAAAATACAAGCACATTATGCAAGAGCTTAAATTGCTTAAATAATAGTGTAATATATAATATAGAGTTAGTTTAACTTTTACCATGTTTTCCTTGACAAAGGAGCAGTCGGAGTCACTGTCGAAGGAATCGGAGTCACAATGAGATTCAGCCCGTCCATTGTACAAGCTTTCATAATGATGGTCTGAATCTGTCTCACCTGTAAAAAAACCATCACAGCTTTAAATAAAAGGTTTTCAAGTACTTTTAAGTCGTTTGATTATTAACACAAGTAGAGTAAAGTCGAAATATATGGAATACCCATCCTTTCGGCCGTCATAAATTCGGAACTAAGACACTAAATACTCAGATATTTTAATTAAAAATACTTTATGTTGTTTTCCATCGGTTGCATATATAACAAATTTAAGAAATACATATTTTTTTCGTTTTTCCAAAACGATAAATTCACAAAATCATGTACTGTAAAGTTATGCAATCTTACCGGCTGAGAAATTCTCTAGTAGTGACCTGCAATATCGAAACTCATGTTAATGCCAGAGTCGTTTAAGAGATGGCGCCTCTTATTTAAAAAATACCGGGTATTCCACATTAGCCGGTCTATTCCATGTATGTCGACTTTACTCTAATTACTTCACTCAAGCTTTAATTTATTTGTAAAAAATAAGCTGAAGTAGATAGAGATAATGTTAATGTTGCTTTACATAAAAATTTACACGTGTAGATAAGGTGTGTAAAGCATCTTTACTTTGTTTCAACCATTCAACCAAAATAATTGATAATTAATTTAAATAAATTAAAAAAAGAGAGAAACATAACCTAGAATAATAGCAAGGTGGCTGCCGTCAACCTGATTGGTCACAATTCCGCCAATTAACGTGAGACTTTTTTGCGGGATATTTATGAATAGGCTGGCGATTAGTTCAAAAAATAATGTTTCTTAAATAATAAATAGAGGCTCCTTATTGTATGAATCAAACGTGTAACTTGTTTCGATGCCACGCCTTCTTGATTTCTTAAAATTTTTAAAATAGCACGGTGGTTTTCATGGCAGATTTTAACAGACGAAAACTGTCTTATCAAAAAATGAATGAAAAAAAAAATCTGAAGGGCCCGTAACTTTTTCATAAAAAAAAAATTGTACCAAGATAAATTATTATTAGTCCAAATCGGTTTATTGCAGCTCAAAGAAGTCGACCTTGAAGTATGGCCCACCTGATATAACTTTTTCAATAAGGCTGAATTTTAAATTCAAACCTTTACCTTACCGGTAACGTTACCGTAATATTACCAATTACAGCTCAAGTGGCGACATCTCACGCCGGAGTTGCCAATTACACTTTTAGCAACTATTTAATTTGTTATCGGACATACATAAGTAACATTTTTCGTTTTTGTTAAAAAAAAAGCTTCCAACATTTAATATTATTTCCACTGTACCTTATTTTTTTAATTTGGAGGAGTATTTTGAAATTTTGGCGCTAAAAACGAGCTTCGTCTCGGTGTCCTCGGTGTCTTGCGGGAATTGACCAATAACAAAGCTGTTTTTTAGCGCCAAATTTAATTTCTGAACGAAAATTATTTTAAGTTATGAAGCCTTTATTTCCTTTATCTTAGTATTTTCCAGAATTAAAAGTTTTCCTTAACTGTTTGTGTCATAAATTCATTTGCAAGTTTGCAATTCCATGATGTGGAAAAATTACATTATGTTGACAACCAGTGGCGGCTCGTGTTGATTTACTACGGGTGGGCAACAACTGTAAAAGGGAAAAATGGATGCATTTTCCAAATAAATCTGTTTTCCGGGGCTATCCCAACTTGCAACCGCAACGTGAAACTTCAATAGGACAAGCCCACCCTGACGAGCCGCCATTGTTGACAACAGAGCTCTCCAACAAACGGTAACAAATGAAAACCTTACCGGTAACTGGAAATTTTCCGTAAGGTAATGGACGCGTTCAGCAGACGCTCAGCCGCTGAGTTGCTAAGGTTCAGTTTTACAAATATGGTTCAACTTTGAGCTGATACTTAAACCCTTAGCAACGATTATTTCAACAATTGTTGTGAAGGATTTAAGCTTCGGCACAAAGTTAAACCGTCATTGTAAAACTGAGCCTAAGCCTCAGCTCAAAGTTGAGCCTCATTTGTAAAACTGGACCTTACTCAGCTTTCGTTCGTGATTGGCTCACATTAAGAAAATAGCCAATCACAAACGACTGCTGAGTAAATAACTCAGCCGCTCAGCGTCCGCTGAACGCGCCCAATATTACCGACTCACAGCAACATTTTCAGATGTCAAAACAAATGTTTAGACAATTTATTTACATAATCGGAATTCAGAATGTGACTTTTGTTGATTTCAAAGCCTTCTTCTCTTCTCCTAATTATTAATCGTCATTCCGCTCCGCCAATGAACGCGTTCAGGTAACCTCAGCGTTGCAGCGCCTTGACAAAGCGTAGGCCCGAACGAGGCGCGTCGGTGTATGTGACGTCACTGTTTGCAGCGCTCTCTTCAAGCGCTTGTCACTAATAAAGCGCGGCCAATTCCATTCTATATTCCTGCGCAACGAATTCATAATCTTTCCAAACAGAATGAATACTGGTTCACGTAACACAAAGTGCTTCATGTTCAAGCCGACTGCAGTACCGCAGGGGCCTGCTCAGAAATAGAAAAGAGCACGCTCTGGGTAATATTCTTTCTCTCTCATGCAAGTAATTTTGCGCATTTTGCTTTCCATTTTAAACGCCCAGATTGCACTCCCGGTACAGTTTCTGAACGCGCATCAGTTATTAATTTTCAGTCTGAACGCGACCAATTTGAGATTTTTCGGCGGGATATTTGAATAGATTAGAGGTTTTAATTAAATAGTACCTAAATAATAAGTCCCCTCTGACGTGGAGAATTACCTCGAAATGAAAAAGAAATCAAAAATTTAATAATACCGGACGTTCAATAAATTAAATTCCCAATTAGAATGGGCTGTGATTTCAAAGTTTTCTTTTCCGAAAGGTTTGTAACACTGACAGCTGTCCAAGCCTGCCCAAGATATTGTTTTTCCCTAACATGTTTCTTATGAATCTACCTTCAAAGTGATTGTATTTAAAGCTATTGCAGATATTCAGGAGAAAAATCGTTCGCTTTGAAAATACATTTCCTTACTAATTTGCATGCTCAACATAATATACTCTAATGAATATGAATTATTGTGGATTTCTACGGTATTGTTAATTCTTGCAAGTTTTCCTTCACGCTTTCGCTTCGCTCGTGCAAGAAGTAACAGACTTTTTCCACGCGCACGAGTTTGTGAATAATGCGAAAAAAAGCGTAAATTAAGAGAGAGAGAGAGCTAGGTTTAATTAATTCACAATCATCTAACAGACAGAAGAATAATATCAAAAAAATATAAATAATTGTATTAGAGGTGACGTTATAATAATCGAAAGAAGGCAGGAGTACCACAGGGAACTCCTCGTGGTCCTTTGCTTTACTTGTTACTCTTTAGAAGTGTTTCAGAAGGTCTCAATTTGTTTTAAATAAGATTTAATATAGCATGGCCCATTGGCCTAATCGTTTATAATAAAGAACTCAAAAGAATTTTCACTAGAATTTCCTTGTGTTACAAAATAAGAATTCTTTAATAGGCATTTAAACATACCGATTGAAGTATCGGCTATCTATGAGATAGATAAAATAAATAAGGCCTGATTTCTTCACCTACGGATAAATTTATCTGCTAGGTAATATCCTCGGAAACTATAATCAATCCAAGGATAATACCTAGCAGATAAAATTATCAGCAGGTGAGAAAATCGGGCATAAATCTCTCAGAATCGCCGGATCTAAGACTAACGACGAGTTCTGCCAATTAAAAAAAAAAGTAAAACATGAGAAATTTCTTCATAAAATACATTTTCTTGGCAGTAATTTACACTGAAAGGTGCATCTACAATATATTTTTAACAATGAAGCAAAACGGAGCAGCTTTCTTATTCAAATAAGTTCCCATACTCTTGCTTTTCGAACCGATTTGAATTTTACGCACGATTAAATTAGTGTAAATCACTTAGAGTAAATCGACGTGCATTTATTTACGTTTCTGTAAAAAGAAAAACGCGCATTTCGTTTTTTTTTTTGGGTGTTGTTTGCTTGCCAGGTTTGCAATTATGCTCTTAAACGAAGCGGAAAATTAATCGGAATTAAATAATTTGCGTCCTGAGTGCAAATAAGCAGTATGTGGAACGCAGCATTGACATTTCATTAGCGACCGACTACCAGACGTGAAATTAATTATCTACGACCTGCCGTTAATTACAGTTAATCGCTTTGCGTCTTATAGTTCTTGAGGCCTTGCATTGCAACCAACAGGAAGTAGGTTTATAGATCATGTTATGCCGTCTGTTTCATGCTTCACACTATAATAAGCCGTCCGTCTGCCTAGTAGCACGTGCGTAAGCGAAAAGAAAAAACACACAAGGAAGAAAAACACAATTTCGAAATTCGTAGTTAAAACTAAATAATAAATTCACTTCACATTTGAATTCAAATAATCCCGCCGTTTTCCTTGCAGTGTTGCCAAACTCACGTAACAAAACAAGACCAAGTCCGGAACACACATTCAAAGCATGAAATTAATACATACTATTAATGCAAAAGCAACCAGTTTAAAAATACATTCAAAACGCAAAATGCGTATTTGTAACTTCAAATTAATCTCATCTCAAGAGTTTCGTATCAATAGCATCTGTCAGGTACAAATAATTTTTTGGGTTGCATGCTTGCATAAAAAAAAACAAAAGACGAGCGGGGTTTGCGCGTCGGTGAAAAGCGAGTTCTGCGATCGCGTTTTCCTTCTTCCTAAAATTAATAAATGCATTTACTATTCGCCGTTTATGTTTGTGTGTGATGTATGCCGACCTTGTGGACACGAACAGTTCGATGATGTGCTAGGAAGGGCTCGCTGGATCTTTCGAGAAGAGATAAACGAGCGTACGTCTTGCGGTGAGTTGAAACGTTTTCTTTTCTACGATTGACTCCTACGCCCCTTCGGTTTCCTACAGCCAGCGTTTACTTTCCTCGTTAATTTTAATAACCCCGAGTTTTCTAAAGATTAATTTGAATCGGAATTCGTAAGGGAAAATTGAAGGCGGCGTAGTAATGCGCATGCGCGCGCGGCAACCGACCATTTTTTGCCATTTTCGAATGCCTGGTTCGCTTGATAAGACAAAATGTCGTGTTGGCAAGACGAGTCAGAATATAAAACACGCAAAATTGGACGTAGCTCGCCCGAATACATAAGATTCCAAGTTTCCGAATAAATACAGAGCAAACAGCAAAAAGCTTCGTTTCTTAGGTTGCATGCCTGCACAAAAACAAACCACGAGCGGGGGCTTGCGCGTCCGTCGCGTCGATTGAAAACCGAGTTCCGTGATCGCGTTTTCGTTCTTCCTAAAGTTAATGAAAGCATTTATTATTCGCCGTTTATGTTTGTGTGTGATGTGTGTGTGCGTGCCGAACTTGTGAACATGAACTGATGGATGTGCCAGGAAGGACTTG
This sequence comes from Prosopocoilus inquinatus, assembly GCA_036172665.1. Taxonomy (NCBI): domain Eukaryota; kingdom Metazoa; phylum Arthropoda; class Insecta; order Coleoptera; family Lucanidae; genus Prosopocoilus; species Prosopocoilus inquinatus. The sequence continues at coordinate 71,673,051 of CM069870.1, read as the reverse complement.
CTGGATCTTCCGAGAAGAGATAAAAGAGTGTTCGTCTTTCGGTGAGTCGATATATTTTCTCTAACATTGCTGCGCCCCTTCGGCTTCCTACAGCCAGCGTTTACTTCCCTCGTTAATTTTAATAACCCAAAGTTTTCTAAAGATTAATTTGAATCGGAATTCTTAAGGGAAAATTGAAGGCGGCGTAGAAATGCGCATGCGCGCGCGGCAACCGGCCATTTTTTGCCATTTTCGAATGCCTGGTTCGCTTGATAAGACAAAATGTCGTGTTGGCAAGACGAGTCAGAATATAAAACACGCAAAATTGGACGTAACTCGCCCGAATACATAAGATTCCAAGTTTCCGAATAAATACAGAGCAAACAGCAAAAAGCTTCGTTTCTTAGGTTGCATGCCTGCACAAAAACAAAAGACGAGCGGGGGCTTGCGCGTCTGTCGCGTCGATTGAAAACCGAGTTTCGTGATCGCGTTTTCGTTCTTCCTAAAGTTAATGAAAGCATTTATTATTCGCCGTTTATGTTTGTGTGTGATGTGTGTGTGAGTGCCGAACTTGTGAACAAGAACTGATGGATGTGCTAAGAAGGGCTTGCTGGATCTTCCGAGAAGAGATAAACAAGTGTTCGTCTTTCGGTGAGTCGAAATGTTTTTTCTAACATTGCTACGCCCCTTCGGCTTCCTGCAGCCAGCGTTTACTTTTTTCGTTACTTTTAATAATCCCGAGTTCTCTGAAGTTTTCGGATTAATTTAATTCGAAATTCGTGAGGGAAAATTGAAGGCGGCTTAGTAATGCGCATGCGCCCGCGGCCGCCGACCATTTTTTGCCACTTTCGAATGCCGATCGCTTGATGGACCGACAAAATGTCGTACTGGCAAGAATATAAAACGTGCAAAATTGGGCCGTGGCTTGCCAAATACGTAAGATTTCAGGTTATACGGAAATACAGAACAAACAGCGAAAAGCTTCGTTTACTGGGTTGCATGCCTGCACAGAAACAAAAGACGAGCGGGGCTTACGCGTCGGTTAAAAAGCGAGTTCCGCGATCGCGTTTTCGGTCTTCCTAAAACTATGAAAGCTTTATTTAATTCTCGCCGTTTACGTTTGTGTGGTGTGTATGCCGAACTTGTGAACATGAACAGAGATATCCATGTGCTAGAAAGGGCCTGCTGGATCTGCAAAAGATAAACAAACGTTCACCTGTCGGTAAGTAGAAATGTTTTCTTTTTTCTTTCTAAGATTGCTACGTCCTTTTGGTTTCTTCCACAATGTCTAAGTTCTCTGCTGATTTTTAATAACTCAGTTTTCTAATAAAGTTTTAGGGTTAATTTGAATTGAAATTCCTGGCCAAAAATTAAGGTTGTGTAGTAATGCGCATGCGCGCTAGGCAACCGGCCATTTTGCCATTTTCGTATGCGATGCCAGCGACAAATGAACGTCTGGCAGATAAGTTAAATTATAAAATACGCCAAAATCGGCCGTGAATTTCAAAATACCCGTGCAAGATTCCGAGTTTCCGAATAAATACAGAATAAACTGCACACTTGCTTCTCACTCGTTGCTGATGGGACAAAATTACCCCTGAAAGTGTGAATCTAAAAAATTCAAAGCCATAGCTTACTGGTTATAATATAAAACGTTATTGTTTCACAATTATTTTAACTAATTTACGGTGGGTTTCATAAAAATATTGTTAATTAGCGATTAATTTAATTCTCTGATTAAGGAACGTTATTGGACGAAGTTAACAATAGATTTGAAACAACCAATTATATTGTTTCACCCAACCAATCACAAGCTTTAATCACGCTGTTAAATTATTCAGTGATTAAATCATTTTTGTGAAACTGGGGGTTATTGTTGCAATTATTTTAGAATTCGATATTTTAACATGCGGAAATATTTAAAATTCGAAAAGCGTCAGTAGATGTCGCGGTAGTGTTCTAAGACAATGCAGTTTTTTGTTTCTATTTTCATACGCGACGTCATGGCGGTCCAAATTTTGATTGTCGTCGTTTTAATAAAATTACTTAACGCAGACGAGCGTGAAGCGTTGAAATATATTAAAGAAAAAGATTGGTTGTTTTAAAAACATAACAACAACGATGGGCTTGAGGCCAAACTCGAAAGAAAACCGCCATCGATGAGAGCGCGGAGGTTATGTCGCAAAGGTATACGCAAAATGCAGATCAGTGATGAAATGTCGTTATGAAAACCGAATTTCTTATTAGTATTCGTTTTTGACGTTCACTAATTGTTAAGTTTCATTAAGTTTCAGGGTTGTTTTACTCAAATATCGATTTGGTATAGACTTAAGCAACCATCGCAGTGCGCATGCGGGCAAGATTCAGTTAGTTTAAATTCACCCGCCAAATAATTTTTGTACAGGGTGACACGTGACAATTTATTGAAAGGAAATGCTGCCTGTTTGTAGATGATTTACGACAAAAAATGACTTTCGTTGACTGGAAGTCGATTTTTATTACAAAATGAAGGGTAAAAGTCGCATTTCGATATCTTAGGCCCAACATTATAAAAGTAAGTTAAGTTTACAGTTTAATGCCCTAGTAACCATTGTTTTTACAATTGTTACTAAGGCATTAAATAGTATAGTAAATTTATTTTACGTTTATAATACCGGACCATAATCAGTTCAGCTTTTTAAGATTCGGCAATTTCTGAAAATTTTAATAACTTTTTTGTTTGTTTATTTCAATTACTCTTTGTTACATTTTTTTTTATATGACGCACAGTTTTTGAAATACAAGCTGAATTTCTGATTTTTTTCTAGGGAACATTCTGTATATTTCAACATTTTTTTGGAAAGAGAAATGTAATACACATAGGGCCGATTTCATAATAGGACTTTAAAGTTAAAGTTACTTTAACCTAAAAAAATACATTTGTTTCTCCATACTTAAAGTGACTTTAAATTAAAGCTTCCTTAAAGTCTGATTATGAAAACGGCCATAAGTATGTTATTCACAACGTTTGTGAGGTGTTATTTCAGAATTTGATCACGTAAATACAGGGTGTTTTAACAATACGTTCATATACTATTGCGGCCTTAAGATTTTGCACGATTTTTTGTTAAGTAGTCTGATTTTGTGGAAATTTCAGTTTGGTCAACTAGACTTTCTCTTCAAGTTTGACACTAATGATACAATATTGAAAAGTCACTTGGTTTTTAGATTATTTAGTTACATTTTAATTAGAATGGAAGCAAACGGAAGTAATAGAATGTAATAGAAGAATAAAAGAAACGTAAGCAAAACCTTTTTCTACTTCAGAGGAACCTTGTGATTTGGCATCTTAAACATTTCGTCTTTAGAATGTGAATTCTGCCATTCAAAATGATTAAATAGTTTTGACAAGTCATTAAAAACCGTACTTACAACGAAAAACTTAATCGTGCGAAACATTAAGGTCGCAATAGTACTTAATATTCAGAGGTATTCTGTAACATTGATACGCAAATCAATTGATATGGTCTTCAATAATTGAAGAGAACTTCACACGATTTCATAGCAATTTAAGTCGATTACTGCCAATCGAAGAGAGATTAATATTAACCCGATTTCACATTTGATACGAATTGCAAGTTGTTACGAAACCGTTTACAGAATACCGATTTTGCAAGGTCACTTGATTCATAGCAATTATAGTTACGTATCAAGTTTATATCAATGCTACAGAATAGTCCAGTTGTACCAAGGAGGCTTAAAACAACGTTCCACTGAACCAGGTTCAAATTGAATAAAATCGCATCAAATTTTATTTATGAACGCATTACTTGCCATACGTTCGTAAGATTCTATGCCAATTTGTTTATTGTAAACCTGGTTCAATTGAACGTCAGTTTAAACCTCTTTGGTACAACAAGAGTTTTTTTAAACATCCTGTAAAAAAGACGGCGTCTAATGCATAGAATCTATAATATAATATAAGGTAATACGACGGTGCATTCGGTATAAGCACCCGAACGTAAGAAATACTTGAATTTGTGGAAGATGTTATGTCGTGCTCAAGGTGTAAACACTATTGACTCACTGGCAGATTTTTTATGACGGGCACGGGAGTCAAAGGGTCCCTAGATGTGTATTTAATGTTTAACTTGTTTGGGAGAGTTTGGAAACAAACTGTGATTTTTGTTGGTAATTTCAGATTTTATGTTGCCTGACATAATTTGACCGGTGGTGTTTGACATAGACGTAAGTGATAAGTTTTATTTTAATGAATGTACACATTAAATGACGAATTTGATAATATGATCGAAGTAGGTACCTCTGAGACATCACACTTATATGTAGAGTTAAAAAAATATAAAGGACAAGATTTCAGAAACGAAAAATCAAGTTCCAAGAGCTTTCTATGTCGCAAAATCAAAATCAGATAACACCGTCACTGTACTAGATTAGGAAGAATAAAACAAGTATTGCTATTTCATAAGCAACACGGAGATCGAAAAACTGATGAATCTGACTTTCAAATAAGAAAAATGTCACTCGAATCTAGGAACCCTAGACGGTATAACGGTTTTGCTTCTCTGCCTTCAGCTATCTCTCTCGCACATTGATCTTACACGTATTCATGCACTGCCAAATGCTCTGCCGGATCACCTGTATTATTATGCACCGTGCTGTCAGCTAGGGAATTTACCGAGTCAGATGAATGCTGTTCGAAAAAGATATTCTATTTATTTATTTTTCATTCATCTAAAGTTAAATTCACATACCTACGACTTAACTATAAAAGTCGCTACAAGTTCGTCAAAATATTCATGTCTGAAACTGAGACGACGCAATAAGTCGCTACGTTTGGCAACAGTGGACATAAAATAATTTAATGAATGCAAAAAAATAGAAGCAGAGAACCCAAGGCTGATTTAAAAAAAAATGTTCCTACGAATGTAAACTGCTTCGTTGTTTTCGATATACAGGGTGATAAACTTCATAGTTGCAGCTATCTCAGAGATACTGAGGGAATTTTTCTGCGAGTTCGGCAATCAATACAATTTTATGTTTCTTAAAAGTATAAATTATAATATTCTTGATGCGTTATCACCTGAAACCGTCTTGTGCCCACCGAGTTTAATTTAATTATTTCTAGACAAGTTTATAAAAGCAAAACAATAACGTATTATAAACTAAAAGTGATTATCAAAATTTATGTACAGGAAAGTATGTAATACATTAGTGAAACAAGTTAAAATTAAAAAAGGGAATGTCCTGTTAATTATATACTGAAATACTTTTTACAAGACGAAATTATCTACCAGATAAAGATTCTTTCAATAAGTATTTGTATCGGCTATACTTGATTTACTGAAAAAGTATCTTTCCCGCCCTCCTAATTAGGACGTCTGTCACATGGAAGTATTCTGAAATTCAGATTCAAATTTTTATTTACCATTTGCAATTAATTTTTGCAAATACAACAGCACTTTTAAATACCTAAAAAAATACAGGACAAAGTATTTTGTACTGAATTAAAACCACATTACTTACAAGTGTTGGTCTGGTAAAATGTAAGGCACAAATTGAACAATTCTTTTTTGGTCCATAAACCTTAAGCGGGAGATCGAAGACCACCCTGTACATCGAAAGCCCAAAAAATGCATTTTGGCTCGCATGTTTACAGGAACTTTTTTATATACAAGCTCAGCTCTTCAAAATTTTTACAATCGTTAAGTTGCACCCTGTATATGAGTAAAGAATAACCCTAATTAAATTGAAGCCTTGTAACTTAATCTGGACCACTTTTGAATATGAAAAAAAAAGGTTGACCTTTTTAAAAGTGTACTTCAAAGAACGTAACCGAAACTTTAGCATTATTGGTGAAGCGCCTTAAAGTTAAAGGTCAGTCCAATTTCTTTTTTCTGTACATGACTTGTTACACATGACGTAGCTTTGTCTTCAGACGAATCACATTTGACGACAAGTTGTATGTTGTATGCGAGAAATTTTTGAAGGCCAAAGAAGTCACGTATTATTATAAGACTGACGGTATAAATCGTATTTATAATAATCCGGTTGCGACACCCACTCGTGTCGCAACTTCACATGAAAAAGAAAATCGTTGCAACAATAGTAAACAATTAGAAAAAAAAAAGAAGAAGAAGAAGGAGGAGGAAATTAAAATAAGTTGTGTTGTGTTACCTATGAAGAAATTGATTTCCTGCGACTCCAAAGCACCAATCACGAACCTATTTTTTAGTTTCGGAATATGACGAGGCAACTGTTTGACGTTCGCGTACACATCACCGCCGGCGATTTCTTTGTTTTTGTCACACCCGAACGAGTGGGAGTTCCTCGCGATGGTTTTGACGGTGTTGAAGTTCTCGTCACTAAATTCCAAGTAGATTAGAGACGAGGATGTTATGGAAACCCTATCGCCGATGTCTCGCCTGGGTCGCCTGCAGGAGGTCGTCGGTGCGGAACGAGACGGAGGCGGAGGTCGGGGAGCAGGCTCGCGTTTTCCACTAACATTCGACACGGACCTTTTATGATTTTGATGGTGATGGTGGTGACCATCGTCGAAACGAGCGCTCATTTTAGCGGCCCCATATATGCAAGCTAACAGAGCGCGAAGTAATAATCTAGAAAGTTTTTTTTTCTCTTTGCTTTTTACACTTTTCCCCTAATAAAGACTGACCCCGGGTCGCACTGTAAGTAAACTGACCTTGTTCGTGAATCACAAACAACTCACTCGAATTGCTCCTATTTTTTTTTTGTGTTTGCGAAAAAGAGCTGGACGCGACGGTAACGTGCACTTGACTCGAACGAGAATGAGCCCCGCGAATACCGCTGGTGGAAACTTTCACTTGTTGCCTTGTACTGGGCGGCAGCCATTTGCATCCGCTATTATAACCATGGAAATACCATGTCAATGTATACAGAGCGGTCGTGGGTTTGTGCGGCTTAATGAAATGCACAAATTCCAGACTCAAATGCAAATATTGCCGTCGTTCCTTAGCATTGGACTCTTCTGCTTTTTGTAAACCGCGAATTGTATGTTATGCATCTATTTTTGGTCTGGTATCGGAAAACCAGTTTGGCCAAAACTATACATACGCATTGCGTAACTTATGGTAATCACATCATATACTTCTTTTGGGGCGTGTGGTTTTATGTAACGACTTAGATGACGTGACACTGTTGCTGTGTACTATTTATACATCTTGTAATTTTTTTGCTCTGCAGGTTGAGTCATTTGAAATAACTTTCTGATCAATGTGATCACTAGAGGTCGGACATTCCTAGGATATCCGGTAAAAAACAGTACAAACATAAACAAAGCAGCGGCGTAGATTTTAACGTCGCCGCTGAACGGTTTATACGCCCGAACCACTCTCACCCTCGCGCTCATTGCATCAGAAGTAACCGGTTGATGCAAACTACGTGTGTAACAAAATTGCCTTTATAGTTTCTTTCAAATTAATAATTAAAAAAACTTTATAATTCTTTAATGTAACTTTTAAAAAGACTGGCATAATACGTTTAATTCATATCAATTATAGCGCCGTCACTGCAAAAAGAATGCGAGCTCATTTGGAAATGAATCGGTTATGTAAACAAGTTCTTATATTCAGTCGACCACAACTGTCGTGGTTACTGCGTGTCGCATAGACTTCTCGGGCTTTGACTCGTTTATTGTTTTGTTTTTACAGGACAGACGTGTTAAAGATTCGAACTTTTTCTGACTATGATCGCTTCAGCATATTAGTAGTTCCTCGTATATATATATATATATATATAACGAAACATTCTGCGCCTAATATGCGCCTAGGTCTGATGATCACGTTCGAAGATTACGTTTCAGTGAAAAGATCAAAAAAGCGAGGTGCTTTGAAGAAACAGGACTTGCAAGAAAGAAATAATTGCGCACCCTGTATGAGGTTCATATTCCTGCGCAGGTGATTCAAATTTCTGTAACTCGCGTTGCAAATTCCTGCGATACTCAGTGGCGTAGCTACAACTGGGTTGCGTTTAACAACTGTAACGGGAGAGCGTTTAAAACGAAAAGCAAAATATACAAAATCACTTACACGAGAGAGAAAGAATGTTACCCAGAACGCGCTTTTTCCAGTTCCTGAACGGGCCCCTGGGATTGCAAAGCAACCCGGTGCGCCAGTTCTACAGCCTGTTCAAGGTCTAAAGTAAACTTTTTTGTCTTGATATCTAAAAAGATTCACAAGCGTAGAAAAGTAGTATGTTTATTTCTAAGACACACTTCAAAGATTTCAAGCACTTTCACATACAGAATACAGTCTGAAATAAGTAAAAAAGAGAAAGAAAATGAGAGAAAGAAGGAAGAAAAACTAAGAGCAATAATGTTAATAGCGTTTTCCATTCGCTTGCACACTCGCTGCGCTCAGAGCATTCGCATCTTGTTTTAATCTCATGTGATAAAACGAGATGAAGATACTCTAGGTGCAACCAGTGGAAGTGAATCGAAAACGCTATTAATCTGCAGAGCCGCAATTAATTTGGTGCCCTTTAAATTCCGGAGGACAGTTTCGAAACAGGTGAAAACAAATTTCTTCAAGAGAGTGCTTGAGAAACGTACTCCACTTGGCGCTAGTTTTCGGAAGCTTTTCTGACTTAAAATTTTGACAGCTCCTGTCAGTTTTTAGAAATAGGATAATCCAAAACGTTGATTTTCTTTTTTAACTTCTTTTGTTCGTCTTACTCGTCGTGGTGTACAATTGCTTACTTCAGTCTGCAATTACCGAACTATTACGTTTCTTTTTTAATTTTATTTTCGTATGAGGCTTGATTTTAGAATAATCTGCCCAATTTTCATCGATCTCCTTTAATTTTTCGTTCGTTCGATTTTATTTTGTATTTTGTTTTTTATTTGATTTTAATTTCAGTTCCTTAAGAATTATTTTTATTTTATTATAATTGATAATTCACACGGATTCCTCTTTTGTTTCTATTACTTGAGATGTAGTTTACTTTTTTATACTCGGATATACAAACGTCGATCGTCTCTTGTTTTTTTTTTTCCGCTCGTTTCGGTCGTTCTTTATTGAATTACTGCCTAATAATTCATTGATTTTCTTTTGTTTCTGGCGAGTCTTCTGCTTTTTTTGTACTTAGTCGGTCTTTATTTTCATTTTACTTTCACTTGCTTAACTGAATTAATTTTTTTTATGATCAACTTCATTTTTGTTTCTTTTCTGTTCACCTTACATCTTCTGTTGTTCTTCTTTTTACATTATGTTTTGTTTTTTTTTCATCATTTTCGGCATTGCGTTGACGACATTAACAAAAAAGAAAAGATTACGGAAAATAAAAACCGAATCAAAATCGAAAAAAAAAAAATTAAATCAAATCGAAAAATATATTTTCTTTTTTTAAATTCAGTGTTTTTATTATTAATTGCCTTATTGTAGCTTTTTTTTGCCTTTTCACTCTGAACAATTGAAGAACACGAAAGAAAAGAACGACAGACTGTTGTTTACGTAAAATTAATAAATTAAAAAAAGAAACAAAAATCTTAACATTCTTTCTTTATGCATCCATTAGCCATGTATTGTTTACTTTTTATTTGATAAACATCCGCTAAAAACAAATTTATTTCTTCTATGGAGTGTTTGAGAAACAATTTAAGTGTGCTCCGCTTAGCGTTCGTTAAAATTTTGCAAGTTCTTGTCCTAAATCAATTACGCCTAAACTTAGCATAGAGAATGTGAGCAGTTATACAAATGAACATTATTTTTTTTTTATTTTGTTCTCTAAAGTTTTAATGAAATAGTTAAATGATTTTCTGACGACAAAAAAAAAATTGTAATAATAAAAGGCGCTGTAAAAATTTTGCAACCCAGCGACTTGACTTCTAGTTACGCCACTGGCGATATTAGTGAATTACAAGAAAAAAAATGAAAAACAGTCCAGTGGTCCTTAGTAATAATTGAATAATTAAATACGGCTTTCATTGTTGCTGAAGAAACAATTAAAATCCCGAGTCCCGACTTTTTTTGAGACGTACAGGTAAACAAAGTAAGTCAAAAATGTCATTTGCACGTTGTATTTGTTACGTTCACGGACTGAATAATTCTTTTAATAAATTCTTAAGTCTCATTATAAACAAGTCACTAGGTGTAAAGATTTAAGGTATTTTGTTCAGCAAACCAGTGGCGTAACTAGTCAAGCCGTGAAGATGCTAATTTTTTTACAGGGCCTCACGGTTATTTAACTATTTCATTAAAACTTTCAAGAACAAAATTTAAATGTTTCATTTCTTCAGCTGATTATGGATTATTTTATTTCTAAAAAGTGATAAGAGTTGTGAAAATTTTAGGTTAGAAAAGCTCCCGAAAACTAGCGCTAAACGGGGAATGTTTCGAATACATATTTCACTTTCCTGAAGAGATTTGTTTTGAAACTGCTTCTCGGAAATTAAAGGAAAGGGACGGAGTTATGATGGCTCACAGTAACAAATGGCGTCATAAATGTTTATGGTTTATGAGGAAAACTCGCGAAAACTAGCGTTAAGCTTCAACTGTTTCTCAAACACTCTCTCGAAAAAAAAATGTTTTTTTTTTCCGCTGCTTTGAAACTTTCTTGAAAATTAAAGACAACGTAACTAATTGCGACTACAGACTAACAGACGGCGCTACTTATATTTGAAATTTCTTGTGTTCCAGCTATTTCTGTTGAACTTTTCATTTATTCGATATTGCTTTTTGTTGTTTTTCTGGAATTTTCCTGGCGCTTTCCAGTTTGAAAAAATTGTTCCCCTCACAAATAGAGAGAACAAAATTACGATTCAAGGTAACAGATTTGCGCTTAAAATTTTTTTTATCCAAGATATTTTCAGAAAGTTGTCTTTGAATGTTCCTAACCTAACGTGTTTCAGTTTTTTGAAAACTTTATCGTGCAAATTACAGATAATATAAGGCGCGGGATAACAGATGGCGCCGCAAACATCTTTCATTCGAAATTAACGCTTGAAACGTATTCGTCGAGTTTTCCTAGCGTTTTTCAATTGTTTTCTGGCAATAGTATTTCCAAAAATCAATCCTCCCAGATTTGGTTAAAGATTAAAGATGGTTCAGTAATTTTTTTTTTCATTTTCTTTCTTTTTTTACTTATTTCAGGCGCACATATATTTTGTATTTAAAAATATACACTTTCAAGAAAATATGAAACTCTCTATATCTTTGCTTGACAATAAAAAATTTTGATTTTTACATTAGGCTTTGGAAGGCGCATTTGCTACGCCACTGTCAGCAACCAGCAATACTATGTTTTTTACAAGCCTTCAAACAGGAGCGATTTTTTCACTAAAATTAAAAAAAATAAATAAAGATTAAGGTTAAATTGTAACTGAAATATCGGACTTTTTTAAGAAATCTAGAATAACGTACATATGCCTATTTCAAAAAACGAAATTAGTTTTTTTTTTAATCTTTAAGCTTCTTTTTTATCCAATAAGAACTATTATTAAATATTTAATTATATTTGCGAAAAAAAATGTCGTTATAAATTGCTAAATATTAATGACTGCACAGTATAACTAGTTTAAAAAAAAAGTTTTCTGTTTTTGATGCAATTTCGAATAACCGAATAGCAGTAATGATAGAAATTATTATAAAGTATGTAATTAGTCATAAATTCGCTGCATGTTTGACAAATCTTCTTCAGAATTTTATGAAGTGCCCCCTGCAATTATAATTAATTACAATACATACTTTATAATAGTTTCTATTATTATTGCTGTTCGGTTATTTGAGATTGCATCAAAAGCAGAAAGCTTTTTAAAAAAATGTAAAGAAAAACTACTCATACAGTGCGATCGTTAATATTTGGGAGTTTGGGTCAAATTTCTATTGCAATGACAACATAACTTTTATTTTTTTTCAAAGGTCAACCAAATCCTACTTTTTGATACAGTTTCGTATGTGACAATCTTGCTTTTAAAACAAATTTTGAAAACGTTTAAAAGTCTGGTCCAGAGGGTATACTTTTTTATGTTTTTCATTTTACTTTTCTTTTCATAAAAAAACGAGTTGCTCATACTTTTTGGGTAAGGGTTCTACCGTACACAGAGTACGGGCACAATTCTATGTACAGAGGGATCAAGAATGACTGTTTGTGTTGGCAATGGTGAAATTTATTTCTAAATGGTGTGGCTGGAGTTGTGACAGCGTCAGTAACGCGTTTAGCGTCATTTGAATGCCATCATGAGCGTCATTAGAATGTCTTATTCCCATTTAAAATCAAAGTTTAAAACGCTGGATATAACCTTGTCGCTGAAGTTTACGTCAAACATCAGTCAAATAAACCAACAAAACATATTCGGGTCCAGTGTTGCAAACAGCCGAATAAGAAATAGCTCTCAATTGGCTTGGCAGTTGGCGGTAATCACAGAGGCAGAAATATTTTAGGTATTTGTAGGTATAATAACAGGAAATCTTCATTCCTTTTTATTTATTTTTTCTTAACTTTTCTTCTTTTTTCCTTCATTAAAAGACGCTAATTAAACACTTTGGGTGGTAAGGTATGCCCGGGTTTTCCCTCCGACCACGAATCACGACTTGCTTTGAAAGCCGCTTTTATATGATTACAAGCGACATTAATGGACATGTAATATCCGCTTCTGTTGACGATTAAAGGCGCTGTAATACGCGCTCTGAAATTCTATTACATAAATAATAATCAACAATAAACAAAGGCGTCTTTAAAAGTCCCGGCCGACACAACATATAATTACTATTAATTACGATAAGCAGCAACAGCCGTCGTTCCTATTGGACGAAATGTTATTAAGCGTAGATATCTAAAGTTGATCTCTCTGCCAAAATATGTTAGGCGCGGAAATTAATCCGACGAGATATCAGTTGGAACTAAACTAAATTTAGTTTTATACGTATTAGCTACGAGGTGAAAATTGTTATTGTCGCACGAATTTAAATGGAACGGAAATTATAATGCGCAACTTTTACTTTCTCTGGAAGCAAATTGAGGATGCACGCCGTCGACTTGTAATGTCATCACATCACGTATACATTCCGCGTTATAAAAATCCTATTGCTCGGATTACATGTTGATCAACTTGGGCTTAAACTCTGCACTCAAACCAGAACAACATGTTTTATCATTCAAATAAACTTCAATTAAAAACAGCGTTTGAAAACAGATGTAATTTATAATTTACATACTTAACGAGTACTTTCAAAATTTGTTAAGTGAGGTCCTCGATTTTTCCTCCGGGAATAAAAATCGAGCTTCGCGTTTTGAAGAATCATTTTGTACTACAAAAAAATGAGCGACGGGCAATGTGCGAAAATGAACTGCATTTTCGAATTCCTGAGTAAATTCTACTTTGAATTGATGGGTCGCACCATGGGTCTATCTTGATCCGTTCTCGAGTTATACTATGCGAAACAAAAGAAAAAACTCGAAAACCGCTCGAGCTAGACCCATGATGCGACCCATCAACTCCCGCTAAAATTTACTCGGGAATTCAAAAATGCTATTATAAACGAATTTCCCGTAACTTTCATGATATACAAATTTCCTGGTAACGTGTTTTCTTTTTTTCGTAAACGACACCTGATGCTTTAGTTTTAATTAAGTATCTATACCGCTGGCAACTAATCATTGTGATACCACCATCTGGCCTGCCCAAGTTTGTAAAGAGGTTAAACACTATCAAGTCAAAATGGCAGTGATCAGCTGTTAATTTTTTAGACAAATCTAAAGCGTCAGGTGCTGCCGCTCACGAGAAAAAAAAACAGTTGAACCTCGCGTTACTAGGAAATATATAGCAAATTTACATTTTTTAACGCAACATTTTGTATACGATAGCTTTTTTGACTTCCCGAGTAAATTCTACCCTGAATTGATGGGTCGCATAATGGGTCTATCTTGATCCGTTATCGAGTTGTACTATGAAAAACAAATGTAAAACTCGAGAACCGCTCGCGCTAGACCCATCATGCGACCCATCAACTCGGGCTAGAATTTACAAAGGAATTCAAAAATGCCATTATAAAGAAAGTGTTCCCCTGAAAAAAATGTAACTTTGATGTACGGGGTGAGTCATTAATCGCGTCTTCTTCGATAGTTCGTTTACTGAACGAGACAGAATTTTTTTTCCTCTTCATAGAGTTTCTGTTCGTAGTTAATTTTATAAACAATTAAAACTAAAGCACTGGCGCTGCTGTTTACGCAAAAAAAAACAATTAAGTACCGCGTTACCAAGAAACATATCAAAGTTACATTCTTTATCGCAACATTTAGTATACGATAGTATTTTTGAATTCCTGAGTAAATTCTAGTTTGAATTGAGGGGTCGCATGATGTGTCTCTCTTGATTGGTTCTCGAGTTGTACTACGAAAAACAAATGAAAAACTCGAGAACCGCTCGCGCTAGACCCATCATGCGACCCATCAACTCGGGCTGGAATTTACTCGGAAATTCAAAAATGCCATTATAAAGAAAGTGTTCCCCAGAAAAAAATGAAACTTTGATGTACAGGATGAATCATTATTCGCGCCTTTTTCAATAACTCGTTTACTGAACGAGACAGAAGTTCTTTTTTTCTCTTCATAGAGTTTCTGTTCGTAGTTAATTTTATAAACAATTAAAACTAAAGCACTGGCGCTGCTGTTTACGCAAAAAGAAACAATTGAGCATCCCGTGAGCAAGAAATATATCAAAGTTACATTTTTTAACGCAACACATTGTATATGACAGTATTTTTGAATTCCTTAGTAAATTCTAGTCTGAATTGATGGGTTGCATGATGGGTCTACCTTGATTGGTTCTCGAGTTGTACTATGAAAAACAAATGAAAAAACTCGAGAATCGCTCACGCTAGACCCATGAGGCGATCCATCAAGTCAGGCTAGAATTTACTCAGGAATTCAAAAAAAAAACAAAATTTTCTATTAAAAGTATAATTTCGGTGTGTTTCTTGGAAATACGGTCGTTCAATTGTTTTTTTTTTTGTTGTAAATCTTACCAGGAAAATTAATGATCCAAATGATGAAGCAATATTTTAAAAGTTGAATAAGCATCTGGATAATTTGTGGTATTAATTTTCCATTAGATCTGTTTTCAGTGGCGCGCATGAGGCGCGCGCCTGGGGCCCGCTTAAATCAAGGGGGCCTCAAATCTCAGATCTCAAAAAAAATCGTTTCAACAATTTTATTTTTCATTTAAACATTATTTAAAATAATGTGTGATAGAATTGCAATCAAAATGATTAGAGCTGCAACACCAAATCTGTGTAGATACGGTCGCTAACGGTCCCGCATTTTGCAGTATGTCCTGGATTCAAGGTATCCCAATTATTTTTTGCAAATGTCTACTTTTTTAGTGTAATTCGTGTAAAGTCTAAACACGCGTATCTTGAAATGTACCTTGGCCACGACATTGGAATCTTGAAACATACCTTAGCCACGACATTGGAATCTTGAAACGTACTTTGGTCACAACTTTGGAGTCTCGAAACGTACCTCAACCACACTATAAGTACTATACTAATGGCATGGTTATCTGTTACTATTTTCAGGGAAGTGAAGTAAAGTTTGTAGGTGACCAGTTAATGGCAAGGTTACCTATCGAATTGTAATTAATTATACAACAATTTGGCAGCTTGGAACGACAAGAAAACATTTTATTATCGAATACTCATAGACTCTACTCATAGGTACAGGCTAGAGTCGCCGACGCATAGCATTCTGTTTTGGTGGTTGGCGAGTATGTTATTGCGTTGTAAAACTAACTCTTTTTTAATCAAAATTTTAAAAAGAAACGAACTTGTTCTGATTTTCCAAGAACAATGTTCCTATTTACCAAACTTAGAAGTCGGCCCTAAATCTATGGTAAAAACTATGAAAAACAAATGAAAAAACTCGAGAATCGCTCACGCTAGACCCATGAGGCGATCCATCAACTCGGGCTAAAATTTACTCGGGAATTCAAAAATGCGAATATAAAGAAAGTGTTCCCCTAAAAATATGTACAGGGTGAGTCATTAAACGCACCTTCTTCGATAGCTCGTTTACAGAACGAGACAGAATTTTTTTTCCTCTTCATAGAGTTTCTGTTCGTAGTTAATTTTATAGACAATTAAAACTAAAGCGCAGGCGCTGCTGTTTACGCAAAAAAAACAATAGAGCATCGCGTTACCAAGAAATGTATCATAGTTACATTTTTTAACGCAACACTTTGTATGCGATAGCACTTTTGAATTCCCGAGTGAATTCTAGCCTGAATTGATGGGTCGCAACATGGGTCTAGCGTGAGCGGTTCTCGAGTTTTTCATTTGTTTTTCATAGTACAACTAGAGAACCAATCAAGATAGACCCACGGTGCGACCCATCAATTCAGGCTAGAATTTACACCGGAATTCAAAAATGCAACAAAAATTCCAATATCCGGTTACTTCTAGAAATGGTGACGCTTGTTTGTAAATACCTTTGAATTGTCATAACTTCAAATAAAAGCCAACCGGACCTATGTTGATAAGAAGCTTTTTTTTTTTTTTTTAATAAAATTACGTCCACTTTCATTTGCCGAAGTTCTGCTGAACGAAACTGCGTGTTGCCAATCGATTTTCCCCGGCACCCAATGAATACTAAATCTCATGTTTACGTCGTTTCACGCCGATTTACTTTCACTACTCTCCATTCATGATCGACTTAACGAGCCTCTCGAGCACGTTCTCAAAAGTAGGTGCTTTTTTTCTCACATTTCGCAGCCTTAACTTTATTATTATCCTTATTATTATTAGATGCGCTGCGTGGCGTCTTTTTCTTTTGAAAATCCCAAGATTAACTGCGGGAATCGCCGCACAGCCGCCGTAAATAATTAGCGATTTAATTATAAAAAGTCGACGTGCGTTTTGAGCTTGCGCAACGTAATCGGGTTAAGGATGTTTTGGGGGAAGAACACACATTCGCGTCCTTAAGATTTGAGGAGCGTAAAGACGAAGTAATTACGGGTAATTAATAATGAATGCGTTACCTTCGTTTGAGGCGTGGTTCTTTGGTTTCTTTGTCCACTGTTCTCTTAATTGCTGGGACCAGGCCGAGGTTTTCTTGCTGATTTTCTGTTTTTCTCGCACCCTGGAAATTCACATTTCGTGTTAGAGAAAATTTTCGGAATTAAAATTGAAGAAAGTTATCGTAAAAATCCTTGTTCATTGTAATATAACGTACTGTAAATGTTAACAATAATATTTAAAAAAATTTTACTGCAGAAATGTGGTTGTCACAAACTTGTTGCATTTTAAAATAAAATTTAACGAAATTGCAGTAAATTTTATTTTAATTTTCTTTCCGTGTACTGTTAAAGATACGAGTATGAAATTTGGTTTTTGTTTATTAATTCTTCTTGCTGAATAAATTGAAGTTGCCGATTTCATAATACATACAAAATGGATTTTATAGAACACCCCGTATAGTATTTGGATTCCCATTCAATTTTCGTACTGTCGCGAGCAATAAATTTTGGTCGTCAATTATCGTCAAAAATTTGAACCTGACATGTATTTTATTAAAAATAAGGAGATTTGTGTCTAAATTTTGAATATTCTTAAAAACCAATTTATTTTCAACATTCTTTTGGTAACGCAAAGGATATTTACACGGAAATTTTTAATTTCTAGAATGAACACGGACGATTTCATTGACAGTGACGACCAAAATTTAATGCTCGCGGCTGTACGTTCAGGCCATTTTAGCCTGTTTTGACGATATTTAATTTTTTCTTAAAATTTCGCGAGTACAATGATCACTACAGATTGGAATACTTCTTTAAAACTTAAAAACGATAGAGAAGTGTATTTTTCTCTGTTTAATCATAAAGATGAGGTTATAATCAAGTATCGGATAAAAGTATGGAAGTCAATGTCCTTCTCATAAGCAGCACGTTAGGTAGGCGTTATCCTGAACGTGTCCTTTGCGTTTGTGACTGCGTATCAGCGCATTAATAGCCTAGCGCTCATGAACTGGCGGCGAGCGTGCGAGTTGCATTCAGGAAACGATGTGCTCGTGAATATCCATACAAATGTCCTAAGATTGGTTATAACCTTAGTTTACAGTATTACTAATTAATAAGAGGAACGCAGATGGTTAAGAAATCACGTGCTTTTCAATCATTGTTGTTTTCCTTGTATTTTTTTAAAATTTTTCCTTGTTTCTGCAGCCCAGTTATAGAACTGATTCATTAAATCATTTACAGCTAGTTTATTGTAATATCTTGTCTTTCTCATAATTATATTGAATTATATTTTTAATATACGGACAGATTTATTCCACTTCTTTTGTTGATTACCAATAGCTTTTTTTTTGTTTTGAAATTGTTTTAAGAAAGATTTCTTCTGTCTTCTAAATAATGATGTTTATGAATAATTAAGGCTATGAATTTATCAGTGTTGAATGTTCATTATTAGATTGCATTTAAATACCTTAGAGTTTAAAGCTTAATCGAATCAAAAGAAAAAAATCCTGATTGCACGACTAAATCCTAAACATTTTTTATTACCTAAAGAAATTGTATAATTTTCTCCTCGAATTTTAAGTTGGAAAAATGCCAGAAGAGTTAAAACAAATAAAATCTTGATGACCTTGGCTATTGTATTAAAATCCCGCAAATGGCAAGTCAATTCAAATTTTTTTTTATAAGATTCTTCTATACAGGGTGAGCCGGGAGGAGTGAACCAAACTGCAGGAGTATATTCTACCCGTCAATATAAGAGGAAGAAAAAACAAAAGTTGTAATTCGATTTTCATTCGTTTTCTAGTTGTAACGTTTTAACAAAAATGCCTTACATAATGTTTTTTTTTTATCAATTGAAGTATTTTGGAATGAATGCAGTTTTTTTTACGAAATTTGAACATAATTAATTTCTACAGGAATTACAAAGATTACGATGTTTGAACATTTCAGGAAAGTGTACTGTCACAACTATTAGTGTTTTTTTATAGGTGATACCGGACACCGGAAATAAAAATTCAATGAAAATTCGAGAATTGTGACTGGACTTTCCAATATGATGTTTAATTTTTATAGCAAATTGAATATTCGCCTAATTATGCCTGTCGATTGTCCACTTTCATTTTATATTCAAATATTCAAATATTCAAATGTTCCTTAGGTATTTAGATTTCGTTGTTCTACATTACTTAAATACACATACATAAAATTATTATTTATATCGTGAGGTGCTCTCTTTCGCTCACAAAATCGTGATCCAAACGTGTTTTGATTCAAAAACAGACATTACTTAAATACACACTTAAAAAATTGCGCTACTATACTATGGAGAAAAAAAACAAGATGATAACGCCATTTTGAAACGATATCTTTATTCGTTTTCGAGCTGTACTATAAAAAAACAAACGAAAAAAGTCGATAACCGCTCGCGCTAGACCCACGATACGACCCATCAAGTCAGGCTAGAATTTACTCATGAATTCAGAAACACCTACGTACACAAACTTTTCCATTAAAAAAAAACATAATTTCGGAATATTTCTTGGAAACACGACGTTCAATTGTTTTTTTTTTTGTTGTAAATCTTACTAGGAAAATTAATAATCCAATTGATAAAGCCAACATTTAAAGTTGAATAAAATAAGTAGGTACTATTAATTTTTCGTTTTATTTTAATTCAAATTGGTACTGTAAAAAATAAGCAACGCGATTTCAGTAAATTTTGCGAAATTGCATTTATTGTTGCACTTATTTTTGAGATCCTGAGTAAATTCTAGCCTGAAGCGATGGGTCGCACCATGGGTCTATCTCGATTGGTTCTCGTGCTGTAGTATGAAAAACAAATGAAAAAAGTGGAAAACCGCTCATGCCAGACCCATGATGCGATCCATCAACTCAGGCTAGAATTTACAGGGGAATTCAAAAATGTCAACGTAAACAAAGTTTTCCCCTAAAAAAGTGTAACCTTGATGTACAGAGTGAGTCACTTCACACTTAAAAAATTGCATTACCGTGAAAAGTTCAAATATTGTAAAAATCTCTATTGTGTACTAGCGAATCTTTTGATCTGAATTCTTCAATTGACAAAAAAAAAATATTACGTAAGGTAACAACTAGAAAACAAATGAAAATCGGATTACAACTTTTCGTCTTATTTTGATAGGTAGAATATACTTATATAATTTGGTTCATTCCACCCCACTCATCCTGTATAAGTATTTTCAGCTCCATCTATTGATTTTATATAAAAACTCCAAATTTCATTTGAATTGCTCGAAGCAACTTCAAGAATTTCCATTGGATCGTTTTTCAGTTATCAGTTTCTCCTATTTGCTTTTTCTTCTACATTGGACATTGAGTAAATAATTGTTGTTTTAGTGGAAATGCCTTTTGGAAAAATTCAAATTACGAAACTTGTAATTTTTCATTGCGTCCTCAGCATCATCTAGCGAGACTTTCTTGAATTACCAATCAAAATTATTTTTTTTAGGAAACGGATTTTTCTGTTGTTTTCTGCAGGTAAATTTTCGAGTAATTTTTCCTCCGGGTCTTCAAAGTCTCGCTGTTCATTTGCAATTGGCATGAGCAAGTTTTGTTAAATTTAATAAATTGAACGGGTCATGAAGTTTAATATCAATTTATTTATCTATTAATTCTTTATTACCCTCAGACTTCCTGCCACAGTTAATTAAATCCGGCAAATCACTGATTTAACGTAGATTTGCGAAGCGATAAAGTCGGCGATTAGCGAAAATTGCAAGCTAATTTGGAACAGCTTTCGTAATTGTTCGTAAATTATTTAATCAGTCGGTTTTTATACTGAAAAAGAATTGCGAAATCGTAAGCCCAAACGGAATCAAACCGCTGGGTTTCGCAAGCAATCGGTTTGCAAATCGAGAAATTCGATTGAAACGAAAGCGCTTAGAGGTTACTTACCATCATACCGGTTTGCTAAATAAGTTGCCTATATCACAGGCGGAAAAATTATTTATATCATAATTGGAATGATTCCTTTCGATTTTATTTCTTGATCCGCGTTACAATTAGATGTGATAGGTCATTTTACACGTGAAAGTTTAATTTTACATTTTTTAAAAGATGCCAAGAACACGAAATCGCCATTAATGATTAAATTAAAAAGTAAACAACGATAAACTGTAATTTCTAACTTTTATCTCTTAAGCGCACTTTTCTTTTAAACAAAAATAATTTATAGTTGCTTTTCTTCAGACTTACACACGTGTTTACAGACAACTACCTAAATTATTCTGCCGGCAAAAAAAAAATAAAGTCATCGGAGAAGGACAGTAAACTTTAGTAGATACAGGCTGCAAAATGATGTATGATTGTAATCGAAATAACATTTCATTTTGTAATGCAATTGTTGATCTCAATTAGGAATTATTATTAATTGTTAAGTTGATTGACGATAAGTGTTTATAAGCCGGTTAAAATTTATTGTTGAGGTCAACTCTCGCAAGCTGTTGGGCAAATTTATTGCAACCGTAAACAAGCCATAAGAACTTTTTTTTAAGATAATAAAACTGTATAAATGGGTAGTTTAGTTTAGTTGGAGACCACTAGATGGCACTGGTTATATTCATTCGCAATTAAAAAAAAAAAACAACAACTCAAGTAATAGAGTATTCTTGAATTCGTTATTCAACCGCACAAGTTTGTCTGCATTATTTGATTAACATTGCTTAAGAGCAATCTCGGTTAAATTTTAACCTTCAGTTATTTCCATTTACCCCTAACTAAATAAACTGACGATTAAAGCTAAACCGCGATGGGAAAACAGGGCTTTAAAAGAGTAAATACTTTAAGCGGAGTAATGTCATTGTAAGAAACGCAAAAACTTTTTGATTGTAAGCAACGTAAAAACTTTTTAATTAAAAAATTATCCATTGATTTCAAGTTCAAGGGCAAGCAAAAAAGATTCCACTCTTAGAATGTAGTATGGAGAATTCGGAGAGGTAAAGTTAGCTTTATTGTAAAATTATGAAAGAGAGAAAGAGAAGCATGTAGCCGTATTTCATACTAAGACTGGAACGGCGCTGTATTAGATGGCGCTGACTGTAACTATCGCTAAGACTATCGCTTTAAAAAAAAAAGAGGAAAGAGAAACAATTACAAATAGTCCAAATAAATTTTTGATAAAGGTGCGTCACGGAAGTGTAAATGTATGTCATAACATCCAGCAGTAGTCAATTCACAAACTGTCAAGTAAATAAATTCCTGTAGTAATCTGAGATAAACGTTTTGTTTTCCATGATCTACTTTTATAAATAATGTATTTGGACATACGGTTAGGGTTCCCGTACGTCCCGTGTATACGGGACTGTCACTGTATTTCACTGCCCAGTCCCGTATTACTGATTGTCTCGTTTTTGTCCCGTTTTCTATCTAAGCTTTGCGTCAAGGAATCCCCTAATGATAACTCAAAGCTCTGACAAAAGAAACAGGTTGTCAGTGGTGACTATAATATTTTCCATCGTTTGGTGATGAAAAAAAAAACTACCCATAAACTACCTTATACTGTGCGGTTAGGTCAGAATGTCATCTACAACAAAGTAGTTTGGTGGAAAATGATACTAAGCGATGAAGCTGGTTCTTTTTAATACCAACTGACAACGTTTTGCTTTCCAGAAATTATGGCGTTTTCGACTGACTGCTCTGAGAGTATCGCCATCTTCTGTTTTTACATGAGAGGTTAAAATAATATGGAGGAGGTACTCTGAAAGCAACCCAGAGCAGTCAGTCGAAAATACCATTAGTACCTTCTAAGGCCCAGTTTTACAATGACGGTTTAACTTTGAGCCGAAGCTTAAATCCTTCACAACAATTGTTGAAATAATCGTCGCTAAGGGTTTAAACCTCAGCTCAAAGTTGAGCTGCAATTGTAAAACTGGACCTAACTAATAATCGATTCAATTTTAAAATGACTTGTCTTGCACCTAATTTTATAGTTACGTGAAAGAAGAAAAAGAAAGAAGAATCAGTCGCAAACCAAAGCAGACGAACAAAAATTGCAGAAAAAAGTCATGTGAGAATGAAAAATTATTTTAAAATTGTATAGGGTCTCCCAAAGCACTCCCTGTTTTGTGGTAGGTGTTTCGAGCTATTTCATTTTCCACGATATTCGAGAAGAAAAAAGAGTGCAAGATACTAAATGTGATAAATTGTACGAGCGAACATGGGAAGACTTTCTGGAATCGCAACGCGAGGAAAAAATGAAGAAGAAGCGATTGGCATTGCTACAAAGAGTAGGAACTAATAAAGAGGAAGTACAAATAAGAAAAAAGAGAAAAAAAATATTGGCACACATCATTCATTGCCTGCTAATTCTCACTTCTGTTAGATTACTTCCTCTGAACGTCGGAGTCGCTTTAGTTCAGTGGTTAGAACGTTCGGCGCGATACCGAGAGGCTCGGGTTCAATCCCTGCAAGTGGCAGAATTTTTCTGTCTTTCTGTCTAGTGTTTCCGCCTTTGTATTAATTTAATTAAAAAAAATGATTGCCTTAAATTAAACTTAAAACTTAAACTGCTGTTAGATTATTTCTTTTGAACGCCGAATTGGCTGTAGTTTAGTGGATAGAACGTTCGGTGCGATACCTAGAGGCTAGGGTTCAATCCCCGAAAGTGGCAGAATTTTTCTGTCTTCCTGTTAGTGTTGTATTAATTTATGAAAAAATAAAAAATAAATGTGATATCTCGTCGAGTGTTTACGGACAAAATTTGTGTTGCCCTTGTGTTGTGGAACTTGTCATCACGTCTGGCTGTGCCAATTTAAAGGGATGACTGTTTGAAGGTCATGCAAACTGCTCTGGAAAGATCAAACAAAACGTCTCTTTGGTTAACAGGAAATAGGTCGCCCTAATAGAGTTGCCAAAGATCAAACGAGCCGACGCCGGAGTGGTTGGTTACTCTTTGTTAGTCCTTGCTTTTTGGTTAATAGGTAATAGGCCGCACCGACAGAGTTGCCAAAGTTAGATTAGATTTCATCAGCTTTAAAATATGATTGGACCAAAATTGATTAGCCGTGCATTTTTTCTATTATTTTACGTGTTCATTTCATTAGACTGCTTAGACTTTATTCGCTTTTTTTTAGAGTAAAACAAACCATTACCTACCCACTTTTTTCTTATTTAGCACTTAAGACTAGTCGAACCCTGCCTGCAATATGAAATTAGCGCCTAATGTGCACACTACCAGAAGTACACCCGCGTTGCCAAGTTTAGGATTTTTTGTTTAGATCTGGGTAATTCTTAGTTATAGAAAGCAGTATAATTTATCGCTGGGAAGGAAAATTTTGCATCTGGCAACGATCTGTACAGAACTTGCGCCTCTAGCGGGAACTAAATGGCAGTTTAGAACAATGTAAATACACGGTGGCCAGAAAAATGCGGACAAACGCCACGCAGGCCAAATCTTTGTTTAATTCTGAGTTAACAATCTTAATTGAAAAAAGTAGTACAGTGCTTTCTTAAGTCACACGAGCAGCTTAAAAGAATTGTAAATTTGGCAACACCTAATCAGACAAGTACTGTGGTAGTAATCATTTTATTATTTACTATAAATCAGGTAAATACGCAAATTAGCAAGAATTTTATGTTAACATGGATACCAATTGTATTCAAATTTAAAGATAATATGAAAAAATTATAAGAACTGTTCAAATTGGTAGCCATCAGTTTCCAGACATAATTCCAATCTTCGAGGAAGCGAATTCAAAACGCGCTCCAACATATCCGGGGTGATTAATCGAACTGCCGCCGTAATTTTATTAATTACATCCTCTTCGTTCACTGGAGGCGTTGCATAGACCTTTTCCTTTAAAAACCCCCAAACGAAAAAGTCCAGAGGATTAATATCGGGAGATCTTGCCGGCCATGCTATTGGACCGTTACGCCCTATCCACCGATTCGGAAAGTGTTCGTTTAACCAATCCCTAGAAATTCTGGCATTGTGAGCAGGGGCTCCGTCATGCATGTACAACATGTTGGGTCTCAAATTCAGTGGAATATTATCCAGTACTTCTTCTAAAACGTTAACGTACTCAATTCCATTTAGACGATTTGGAAGAAATATTGGTCCAACAACTCGGAGATTTAAAATCCCCAGCCAAACATTTACCGAAAATCTTCTCTGATGTCCAATTTCCCTTACTGCCTTGGGATTTTCGTCCGCCCAAAAATGAAAATTATGGCTATTAAAGACGCCATCTCTCGTAAACAAGCATTCGTCGCTCCAGAGAATATGCAATAAAAAGTTCGGCTCTTCTTGAATCCTTTGTAAAATATTGTTACAAAACATTCTTCTGTGCACATTATCGTTCACATACAAAGGCTGCACTTTCCTTGCATGAAACGGATGCAACAAATGTTGAGATAGTACTGAGTGCACTGTTGTTTTGCTAGGAATATTTAGTTCCCGAGCTATTTGTCTTGTGCTGGACGTCGGATCTTCGTAAACAGCATCCAATATTTGCTCTTCTAATTGAACTGTTCGACGCGCCCTCTAGGTCTACCGCTGTTACGATAATTCGGTATAAAGGAGCCAGTTTCTCTAAGTCGCTGATCCATTCTACGGAACGTGTTGGTGGATGGATGTCGCCGTTGAGGATACCGTATTTGATATTCTTCTTTTGCCAAGTTTGCATTTCCATTGCAAAATCCGAATACCATATACATGTCGGCGTATTCTCCAAAGGTAAACATTGTTCGGTACTAAGAACAGCACAAAATGTTTATCTTATTTCAAGAACCAAATGTCACATGAGAAACGTCAAAAATTGACAACTACTTATTACTTTTAAACAAGCAGCCTTACAGTACCACGTTGCCATATGTACTTTAATTTCAAAAAAGCCAATGAAGAAATGTTAAAAATGTAAACCATTGGTATTAATCGATTAGTTACATCAATGCATTTGAGATAATTCCATTTCTAAATTTCACCACAATGATTTTACATAGATAAATTTGACGAATTTTGCTACATTTTAGCCGTACATCTCAAGGTTTGATGGTCTCGTGCGCCTTAAGGAAGGACCGCATAACTTTTTTGGATTAAGATGATCGCCTCAGAATTGAACAAAGAATCGTTCTACCTGGCGTTTGTCCGCATTTTTCTGGCCACCGTGTATATAAATTAATCAAAATTGAAATGACTCTTAATATCGCTTATTAGTATGCTGTTTTAAGTACATTATGTCGTTTAAGTGGAAGTATTTTATTGGTCTAATCATTGTTAAATTCGAAATATACGAGTATTAACACTAACAACGATATTTAAATAATTTATATTTTATATACATTAATATTAGTTTGCCCCCCTCTAGAATTACATCCTTTACTACTGTGATAAATTTCTTTTAATTTTCTGTTTATTTAGACATCGAAATAGGAAATAGAAAAAACGAAATTAAAAAAATGGTGTTTTTCAAAATTACAGCGGGGTATAATATTTTTCGGCAATGAAATGAGTTAAGCCCCCTAGAGATTTAAAAGTACACAAAGTATACAACAAAAATTATTAAAATTATACATACTTGACACTATAATGTTGACAGACGTTACAGAATTTCAACAAAAAAAAATGAGACGGTTCACCACATACAATAAGATGAAGAATTGAAGTTTTTTTTTGTCCGATGAAAATTGTAAGTAAATTGACGAAGCTATAAATCTATAGCGAAACGTTGAGTGTTTTCCCTTCATATTTCTGTCCGGTTCGAGATTAAGAAAAACTTTATACTTACAATAAGATCAAGATTGATTGAGACAAAATAAATACCCAGTGATCAAAATCGACTTTCCACCCACGGAATTTTTGGCCATTTTGAATGCTCAAAATTCGCTGACGCGTATGTACGTGCTTTGTTTCCATTTAAGTTTTCTTTTTCTTTGCAATTTTTCTATTTTTGTATCGCAGCGGAAACGTATACTTTTGCTTGATATTAAACTAATATGTAGCTAAAATTTACTATCTGACGGCTTCAATTTGTAATCACCCCGTATGTGCAAGAGTG
This sequence comes from Prosopocoilus inquinatus, assembly GCA_036172665.1. Lineage (NCBI taxonomy): Eukaryota > Metazoa > Arthropoda > Insecta > Coleoptera > Lucanidae > Prosopocoilus > Prosopocoilus inquinatus. Next base: position 71,646,060 of record CM069870.1, on the reverse strand, counting down.
TAATAATCACATGGCGGACAGAAAAAAGTGTAAAACTTTACTATTGCAACGAAGCGGTGCGATGTTATAAATAGATTGTGTACACGCCTCATATTTGCCGGTGCAACGCGTCTAGCCGATAGTGAACAATCGGTAAGCCAAAGTAATAATGCATTCGTTAGGACGGCATGATTCACAATAATGTCGCGGTTGACTGCGATGCTCGGACACGATGCGCACGACAGAGTGTGCTGTAGAGACGTGTCATGTTTCTATTTAATTCAAATCAACTAAATTGTTGTTTCTAAATTCAAGAAAGAGCTGTTATTAGCTTCTGGAATTATATTTGTGTTGTTACCGTGGCGATATTAGACTGATTGATTAAAAATCACGTATAAGCGGGCGGAACATTTAACGCTTCGATTTAGACCCCCGCGTCGAGTCGGACTGCCGCTGCCTCAAACTGGTTTGAAACAGTTCACTTTCTTAGATCCGCCCTTTGGTAATAATTTTATATCGCGCTTTTAAACAACTGCGTCTGACTAATCATAAATCAATGGCCGCGAATTATTCACTATTAAGTAAATTCCTAGAAATCAAAATCACTCCGTTATCACCTCGATATAAAATGTGATAAGAACGCTTTGAGAGATACGAACCCCATTGTGCCCGTTTTTTTTCTCTTGAGATACTTCTTCCGGTAGATGTAGAAGTGAGTGGGCAGTTCGGAGAAGAAACCCCCCAAATCCCTCGTGGAATCTCCCAGCGACCTGAAACCATTCCGGGTAAACGTTTTTTTTTTTTTTTTTAATTTTATTTTTAGGAAAACGCCTCAAACCACTTGCTTACTCCTGCTTACATTTGTTCGAAATACCTTCTGCGACAGGAGCGGATCCTGACGGAAACTTTTGAGAGAAAACCGAAATCCCCCACGGCGTTTTTGCAAGACCTAAAATTCAGATCTGAGGACAGGAGAGAGACAATGAAAAAAATCCACCATATGCTTTGATTATTTTGTTAATGACAATTCAGAAAGAAGTCAAGGCCGACGACTACAGTCTACGCCCCGGCCTTTTTTTTTGCCTTCGGGAAATTTAAATTTAGTGACGACTTTACGGTTTATTTTTTAACGACATCGTTACGAAAACATAATCGAAAAGCATACGGTTCTTCCTGGTTGTGTTAATATTCTCGACAAACAAGCTAAGAATGAAGTCATACTCACAGATAGACCGCAAAATTCTGAATGCTCGCCGTCAGCATGTTGACGTCGAAACACTCACGGGAAAGTTTTTGATCTAACTAAGCCAGAAACGTGCATAGACATAGAAGAAGAATACGACTGACTACCTGGTAAATTATTAGCATGATTGTTGAAGAAGCTATGTGTTTACAAATCTGTGCTCCCATTAAACCTATACGTTTGCTCGTTCGAACAACAAAGCGAGCGAGATAAGCGATTTATTTATCTCTGGCGTACGCAAAACATTTTCCAACTCGGAGTGTGTGCAGCTTTTCGAGATAGTATAAATCAGTGATTCACTATCGCGCGCATTGCGAAAATTACACGGCAATTGTAATATTTACAAGCGATTGCCCGGTACAATAACGTCAAGGTAGCGCACGCTATTATTTATTTCCGACCTTGCGTTCCGATTAGGATTTGCGGTATATTTGCAGAGATGATGCTGAATTAGAATCGTGACCAAAATCAAACAGAAAAAAATTATGAGTAGGAGCCAATAATTATTACATAAACTGAATAGACAAAAGTCTAACTGAACATCTTGAATAATGCATGTGAAAGGAAACGCACCATAAAAATAAGAAGAAATGAGAACAGTCATGCCCACCTGTGCCGGAAACTGACACGAACACTTACAAAACGAATAGAAGAAGCATCATGTTTAAAAGATAACAAACCAATACTGTATTATACCATACGTACAGAGTATTTCACCTAAAACGGCTTCCTTTTCCAGCTATTCATTTTTGTATAAGTTTAAAATGAAAATCTCACTTCATCAAATGGAGTATATTTTAAAACAGCGCATTTGTTAATGCAGGATTTTTCGATGGGGTCGATATTGACCACCAAGGAGTCGACGAAAACATAAAAAACATCGGTGGACGTGCAGGTTTCATTTGGGGTCACTTGAGAGTCGATGAACTATTTAGTGGTTGACTGGGAATAGAGCCAGAAATCTACTTTTTATTCTTTCATTATACTTTAAAACCTTCGTTTTCGTTGATAATAATTAATTTAAAAAAAATCAACTTCATTTAAGGTACGTAAAGTCAGAAGATGATCGAAGAAGAAATCGATGAAACGATGAAATATTTTTAAAATTAACCGATCAAAATAGTTTCCCCTTTGGGTCAAGAGATGGCGCTCTAAATGACGATACGATGATGATCGTCCGGTTAGAATACTTTAGTTTTCCTTGAAAACAATCAGTTATGAGGAAGAATGATTTTTTTAAGCTAAAATTCGAAGTTGAGATGAAATATTTTTTAGAATACTGATAATATAATTTTCTTGAATCAGTCATGTATTTTTTTTTTGGTATTCGTTACATTAACGTTTTCGACTAGGGTTTTTTGTCATCTTCAGATGTATTGATTAAGTTTTTTAGTCACATCGACATAAACACACAGCCTGACTAACTCGTGTGTTTATGTCGATGTGACTTAATACTTCTGAAGATGACAAAAAACCCTAGTCGAAAGCGTTAATGTAACGAATACCAAAAACATACATAAAAAAAAATTCTATTATTTTTTTAACATTTTCCAGTCAAGAATTTATTAACTTCATTAAAATACGATTACAAAAATAGTTTCTCATTTTGGCAAAGAGATAGCGCTCTGAACAAAAACGTTGTTGCTTCCTTCAAGTCTGATTTGTTCTGCTTGAAAATAATGAGTTATTAAAAAAAATCTACTTTTTAAAAGATATACTAGTCAGAAAATGAACGAAGAAGAATGTCAGCGACGAAATATTCTTAAAATTTAATTAAAACAGGCCAAGACATGCAGGTCTAAATGCAGACGATCAGATCGGTTAGATCTGCTTAGTTCTCCTTGAAAACAATTAGTTATTAGACAGAGTGAATCTTTTTAAAGCTAGAACTGAGATTTTTTAAAATTCGATTGAATTAGGTTTCCCTTTTAGCTAAGAGATGACGCTCTAAATAGTAATGAAACCTCCTTTAAATCTTATAAAACAATATGTACTTTTTTAAAGCTAAAATTATAAGATGAGTGAATGAGAACGTCAACGACGAAATATTTTCTAAAAGTCGATTGACACAGCTTGGCCTTTCGGACAAAAGATGGCGCTCTAAATGATTCTTGCTAGACCCAAGTTGTTTTTAGATTTTCGATTAAATTTCGATAAAAATTACTTTCGTCAAGAATATTAAGACGAATTTGAGTTCTGGAAACTCGATTAAGGCTGCTTTCGTTTAGAGATGGCGCTCTAAATAATTCGCCATAAGACGCATTTCGTCTTAACTTTCGATTCTTTTTAATAAAATAAAATTGGGTGTAAAGGCAAAGGAAGGTGAAGTTATTGCTTAAAATGTCGGTGCGAATTGCTATTTGAAATCAGGAAGATGGTCCTTCCATTTTTGGTTAACAGATGGCGCCTTAAAAAATTTCCGCCGCGCATTTTCCATTTTCAATTTAATTTTGAAATTTAAATCCACTGCGAAATTACAAGGTAGGGTTTGACCGAGAACGACGAGCGAGAAGAAGGAAAGCTGCAACGACACGATCAAGAGATGGCGCTTCGAATGAGCCCTGTTACGCCGTGATTTATTAATTTAATTATTAATTCGTTGGAAACGTCCGCGTGACGTTAATACTGAGTTAAAATACTCTTCGCTTTGAACAACAGACGGCGCTCTGAATGCCTTTTTCGTTTGCTGTATTTTTATATTTTCGATTTAATTTAAAATATCGGTTTTATCGAGACTGTAATGACGAAACCGAATTATAAACATGCGACTAAATTAGTTTACATTTCGATACAATAGATGGCGCTTCGATTCGATAGACCTAAGTGGCCCGTAATTGATGTTTAATACAATTCGTTACAACTAAATAGAATTCTTTTGGAATATGTTTAGTGGAACTGTCTGTATATTTATTTGAGTCATTTCTAATATTAGGACAAGTTTGTCTTCAAATGGTATTTAACGTGATTCGAGGAGAATGGCGAAGCGAGAACCAAAAACGAAAAACAAAAAAGAAATGCTAAATACTTTGAATTTAGCGTTGAAAGCGCAGTTTCTAAGAACGTTTCCAGATGCTGAATTTTGATGTTAACAATCATCAATAGATGGTGCCAGCTGCTATCGTATTGCATCTGCATCGTGATTGTATTGTTAGAAAATTCAAAGACAAAATCAAAAACGATACACCATTAGCTTTTTTCAGAACGAAATCCATTTTTTAGCGCCACTTCACCAAGTGCAGCCACTTTCACAGGGGGCAGCACTAAAAGACGGCGGTAAATTCAAACTCAAAACTTTACTGAAACCTATAAAAAAAGCTGTATACAGAAATAATTCGTAAATTTATTTATTTTTTTTGCTAACAATTTTAAAGTTCTTGACAGACGTCTTCGAAACGTTTAATTTGAGCAAATACGTACTGCTGCTAATTTAAAATGAAAAGAACTTCACAGATGGCGTTACATAACAACTTGAACCGGATGACTGTAGCCTAACAAGTTTCATTGGGACAGAGAATTACTATATTATTTAGAAACGTTTAGGAAATGATTTATTTAGATCGTACAAGGTCCAGAGTTCAAATTGGTTTCAAAAGCTACTCCGCAGGGCTGTGTTGTGGGTCCTTCATTGCTTCTGCTCGCGCTTAATAATGCTTAGGGATATTCAGGATATAATTTGGATGAGGCAGAGTAGCTTCAAGGTCACGTTGGAGGTTTCGTTCTTGTTTCCGTTTGCACGTAACAGTGCTTAGCAATGAATGGCCGCGTTCAGGTGACCAAGCGGTCGAGTCGCTACTCACCATATTTTGAGACGCCTTCTTTTGCTCATTAAAATGGATCGTGATTGGATGTGAAATCTTTCGAAGGGATACTGATTCAATCAAAGGCCTTTAGATCCAATTTTAATGAGCGAAAGAAATCGGCTTTGAAAGTCACTCAACTCAGCCCCTTGGTCATCTGAACGCGACCAATGTTTAGGAAATGATTTCTACGAAACAAAGGACAGATGATAGATAACACCATGAGGCACGCAGCATTTTGGGTGACTAAATTGGCCGTTTTTTTGAACCGTAGAAAAAGATGCCTTTTTTGTAAATTGTTTTAGATTCTTCAAACTCTGAAGTATTTGATCTCGTCCAAATTTTATGTAACAGGAAGATCATGACATGACTTCGAAGATCCTTCGTTTCAAGCTAAGCCTCCTTCTAGACAGGGAGGGGGAAAGGTATCCTGCGTTAAATTCCTCAGAAATATCCAAAGACAAGAAAAAGATGTTAACCAAGTTGACCAAATTCAATATGAAGGTGTTTCGTTCTGTCCAAATTTCATGTACTAGGTAGAAGACGAGGATCAAACATGTTGGCTTGAACAAGTTAACCTTGAAAGTGCTTTTTCTTCTTTCTTCCTCTTCCAGAACGCACGCAAGAGGAGGTTTTAAATTCTGAAGAGATGTCGGAATTTTAGCGAAATTCCAGAAATATCGGCGAATTTTAAGAAAGGAGTTGCTCATGAAAGAGCAAGTTTGAAGTTACTTCCTCTTAGTCCATCAAAGAAAACGCACGAAACGGCAACAATTCGGTCCTAGATTTTTAATAAAATGAACTGGCTAATTAGAAGGCAATTTTTTTTATGAGTGTCAATCTTATAAGCAAGGAAACAAACAGATTGTGTCATTTAATTTTGCTTATGGGATATACGAAAGAGCTCAGACCCGATCAACAGCGAACATCGCGTTGACGTTAAAGCCAGTGTTAACAGAACACTAGGAGGGATTTAATTAAGACGCCTATTCGGCATCCATATGATAAAAAGACAGACAGATGTGTGTTTCCTTTCTCACTTATTGCTTTACGCAATAACAAGGTGACACAATCTGTATACTACTTTGAAGGTATTCGAATTTAAATAATCTAAACATCTTCTGGAACTGTGGGAAGACAAATCAAATGGGGCTTGCGAAATACTTCGCATTGTCCAAATTTTAATTTGGACTTTGTAGGAAGGGTTAATCAAGTTGGCCAAGTTGACCTTGAACAAGAGTGACACGTGTGAGAAATAAATGATAAGGTTATGAGCGTGTCCTTCATTTTTATTTCTTCATTCCTTTTTCATTACTCATTCACTCAATACAACCATTGACTGGAGCTTGGGAAGTACATAAAATTTCAAATATTTTGCCAACATTTTTGTTAGTTCAGTTTTATACCAACAGATGGTGGTGGTCTTTTGATTACCCCCATCCGTTTTATTTATTTTGTGGCACTCATGCGAATGATGGAATTCATTAAATAAAAACAGAACTTACAATATAAATCCGGGATTAATTTTATCCTCCTCGTTATCTGACATATCAATCCAGTCGTCACTGCGATCACTAGAACTCACACTGATAGTTTTGTAGTTGAGCGCCTCCTCAGTCCAACTGGGCACCGACCGTCCGTACAAGCTGTTACTTTGCTGCTCGGAAGACACGATAGAATCCCTATTCGAACCCGTCCCCCAATTCCCCACCGCGATGTTACACCCGTAGATGCTCTCGTAGTTGCTCTCCACCTCGTGGTCCTGTCCCAATTTCAAATCCACGGCGCTCACGTTGTATATGGACTCGTAACAGTTTGAGAATTCCTCGCCACTGTTCCTCATGGTGTAGTAGGAGTTTTTGGATGGGGGCCTGGGAGGAAGCGGCTCTTCCTGTTGCCTTCTCGGTAGTAACGGGGGAGGAGTGGAGACAACCGAAGGCAGAGTTTCGTAGATGTTTTCTTTATCGTCCACGAGGACGGGGTTGACGGCCTCGTAGCCATCATCGCTTTTCTGCTCGAGGTCTTCGTATTTTGGGGCTGGCTTGCAGTACTCGTAATTATGGGTTTTCACCACGGAGAGTTCCTCATAGATTTTTTCATCGTCGTCGGGTTTAGGTTCGGGCATTTTCTTCTTGAGGACGATCTTGGGCACTTCATTGGTCGGCTCTACCAAATCGTAAAGCTCTTCCCAACTGTTGCTCGATGGGGCGGGGGGTTGCTGCTCATCGATGTTCACCGGACGCCCCAAGGTGGGCGACGCCAATTTATCGGTGCTATGCCTCCAGAGGAAAGACGCGTTCGGTTTTAGTTCCTCCACGGGAGGCGACTTTTTAATCTTAAGCGTTTCGTACGATGAGTCGCATCGTTTCGGGGGGCTGGTGATCGGAATGTTAACGATTTGTACTGGTACGTCGTCGAAATCAAAGTCAGTCTTTTCGTCGATTGTTAGTACTTGTGGAATGTCTTGCTTGGACGTTCTGAATAATTTCTTGTTGGTGTTGTTCTTCGCGATGAGGTCGTCCAGGTTGAATTTCTTTTCGGGCACTTTCGGTTTTGGCACGGCGGCGGCGGCGACGGCGACGCCGGTCGGTTTGGGTTTGTTCGCCTCTTTGTTGTCGTTCGGGATGGAAGTTCGTTTCTCGAAAATTTCTATGGCCGCGCGGACACTCACGTTGTTCTCCGCGTTGACCACGCGCGTCGGTTTCTTAGGTACACTAGGGGGTCGCGGCGGGGCGCTTTGAATACTGGCGTTTTGTTCAGTCTCCTTTTCGTTCGTCACTAGGTGGGGCTTTTCTAAATACCCGATCTTTGCTCGCACGCACGTCTTGCCGAAGCTGTTGCTCTTCTGCAACTTTTTAATACTAACTTTCCTCACTACCGACGACCGCCTGGTTATGTACAGGGTCTTCTCTTCGGATTTAAAAGAGTGCTGCTGCTTCATCTTGACGCTTGGCTTTCGCGCGATTTTCTCCGCGTCTCCCTGACCTCTTTGGCTGTTGGCTCTCTTGACGATCCGCGCGAACTTGGGATCGTCCAAAATCGACGACTTCTTCTCGATCACCATCCTGTCGAATTTCGACGCGAGCTCCGCCACGGTGTTGCTTCGGTACGCCGTAACCAGTTTCCCGCTGGTCTTCCTGTGCAAGGACGAGCTGCGCCTCGTCTTGTAGCTGATCTTCTTCAGGGGCGTTGCTTTCTTCGGCTCTTGCTGCGGAGCTTGCGCGACCACATCCTGCCCCGCTCTCTCTTGACAACAGTCTATATCACCGGGATATAGGGACAAGTTGAGGAACGCCTTCCTTGATTCCTGCAGGCTCTCCTTGAGACGGGCCGAGTACAGGAAAGGGGAGGCGGTCGCGTGCTGTTTCTCGTAAGCGCTCAGGTGACCGCCGCGGTCCAACGACAACGACTTCTGCCAGACGACTGGACCGTCCAAATGCATCGCCATGGCTCCTGCAAAAGTACATAATCTTATCTTATCGAAAGGTTTATCGTCTATAATAAAGCACGCAGAACAATACTACATTCTATGATAAAGGTTATTTTATTTCGAAAACACGCGACTAATTAATGGATGTATTTCAAGAACGAACATTGAGTTGCCTACATTCATCAGTTAAATAAACATTGCGCAAAGTCTTCGATAAACTATAATTTAAAAGTTAGGAGTATATTCTTGGGCAGTTTAGGTAGTGTTACGGATTTAGGTCGAATACGACCCCGCAGATGGCACTACGTAACATAAGATGTCTATGCAAATACGGTCCTTGGAACAGTTTACTTCATTGTGTAATCTATACCGGATGTTTGAAAATTGCTAGAACAAAAGAAAATCGGTAGTTGATGGTGAGTTGAAGTCATCGGCAAAAGAAAAATATAATAAAAATCTTTTAGTTTTCAAGATAAAAATTCTTAAAAATTTGGCCAAAATTGTCGCCTACACAAATAATGAGTTGACGGACGTGGTGCTATTTTATAAAAAGAAAACAAATAAAAAAATGATGCAAAAAATGGTTTTCTTGGATTTCTTAGGACTTTCAGAAACCACAGTTTTTTTTTTGTACTAACAATTTCCAAACACCCTGTATGTGTAAAAGTGTGATACAGTCGCCATCATCTTAATCGAAACCGCTGCGAATTAACTGCACCTTTATTCACGGTGTTATGCCCGATTTAATCACATACGGATAAATTTATCTGCCAAGTATTATCCTTGGAAACCATTGTATCAATAATAGTTTCCGAAGATATTACCTGGCAGATAAATTTATCCGTAGGTGAAGAAATCGGGCATTAGTAAGTGTTACAGAATTGTCAATCGGTCTTGATTAGCTTGATCACGACTGTACCATAGCAATTCAAAAACTGACAGTAAATGAGATATTGGAATTTCTTTAAAATTTTTTGCTGATTTACTTATTTATTTTCGGCTTATTGTTTAGTTTCTGGAAATGAGAAAAGCATTTTAAACATTTGATGTCGACGGTAAACGGTAGATGGCGCCTGTTAAAATTGTGTTTGCCGTGCTGGTATAGCATTTTTTGTTGAGCGACCTGGGGAACCATTTAGTAGAATCGTTTATGAAATTATTTAAAACAACGAAAAAACAAGTTAATATAAAAATATGGATAACAAACGAATTCTATAAACGGATACGTTTTTCTTCTTCTTCCTCTTCTTCTTTTCTCTTTTCGAACGAAAAAAAATGAAGGCGAAGTAACCTAAAAAACTCGATCGACAGCAAAAACCAACTGTTCATTGCATCTGTCTTTCAGATTTCTCAGTTTTGAGTACGATTAAATTTTTCGTGCATAAATAACAAGTGAATTCTAAATGTTTTATTTCCCCCCCCCCTCCCTCACGATCGTGTTTTGCTTTCCTTTCTTATTAGTATTTTTCAATTTCTTTCAAATTTCAGCATTTACAAGTCCTTTGATTTTTTTGTTTTCATTGCTGTAGCAATGAATTTCTAAAGTTTGTCTTTTGTTTTCTTCTGTTTGTTTTTTGTCAACAGATAGAAAACATTGTTTTTCCATTTCCGCGTTAAAATAAAACAAAAATAAAAGAAGGTCGTCGCGGAAGAAATAAAAGCGAAGGAAAGTAATTTAGAATTTCGTCACCGCTTAGAAAAGAATAGGACCAAATCAGGCGATAAAAAAATTAAAAAACAAATCAAAAAAGAAATGACATAAATGGTCCTTCGCGCCTGAACTTTCTGATGCTTATCCCATTCAGCATTGCCACCGATGAATACAGCTGAAAAGATTGTGACACAATTTAGTGGAACAGGCAAGATTGGTGGTTAGTGTGATTAGAATTAAGGAAAAGAATTTGATCGATCTAATAAAAATTATGTCCTTTGATCAAGTTATATACATGTAAGGAACGAACGAGACGATCACAATAGGTGCACCGTGTAGGCTCCTTATTAGATGTGGAATGTGCTGAGACAGATCCGGTTCGAAGGACCAAGTATTTCGTAACAAGCTCGATATAAATGTAAATCACATTAAATGATTTTTGTTTATGTTTAAAACTTTTCAAAGTCTGACCACTTAGTGGAATTCACAGTTGATTTAATTTTATTCTCCTTGACTTTGAACATCAGAGGTCAGAGTCGTCATATTTAGGTACTTACATTCGTATATTTTCAAAATAAAATTGACAGTTTCACCTCGTGTATCGTCTGTGAAAATCAGAGAAGTTTAAAATGATAGATATTTGTGATTATTAATAGATGGCGCCAGTTAAAATGCGCATTATTTTTGTTGGATGAGTTTTTTTTTTATTCTATGCGACTTTTGAATTTTGCTTCTCTCGCCTATCAATGTGAAAAATGTCTTTTTTAATTACGTTCTATATTTTTTAGAACGAATTTTTTTTTAATGTCGACTCGATTTTTTTTAAGTTTGTGAAAATCAAAGATATTAACGATCGCCAATAGATGGCTCTAGTTATAAATATGTTCGCTTGAATTCTTTGGCGATTTTTGGAGAGCAATTCAAAATTTATGCTATTTTTTCGCTCTTGTAAAGGCGCCATGTCTACTTATTTACTTTACATATTAATGGTCAACTACAGATGTCGCCAGTTAAACTGTACTTTTTTTGAACATATAAATAGCGACATCTTACTATCGCTTTTTGACCTAACATTGCAGTAGGATAGACAAATTGAAGCGGGATTTGCTCCTAATGAGTCCCCCATGCAAGGCGGCCATGCTTGCTGTCAAAGCATAATGAAAGGTTTTAGAAAAATTTTTGTGCAAATCGTTTTTGATTGCAGTGAGAACCTCGAGCAGCCTCTGGACAGCTGTTTCAGCCCTGCTTGGGGCTTCTTCAGCAGAAACGTAGTTTTTGGTCTGCAGTGGGAATGTCGAGCTACGTTTCTGCTGAAGAAGCCCCAAGCAGGGCTGAAACAGCTGTCCAGAGGCTGCTCGAGGTTCTCACTGCAATCAAAAACGATTTGCACAAAAATTTTTCTAAAACCTTTCATTATGCTTTGACAGCAAGCATGGCCGCCTTGCATGGGGGACTCATTAGGAGCAAATCCCGCTTCAATTTGTCTATCCTACTGCAATGTTAGGTCAAAAAGCGATAGTAAGATGTCGCTATTTTATATGTTCATTATTCTTACATCGCATTTGCGAATAAATTGGGCAAGTCGTTTTTGGTCTGCAGTGGGAATGTCGAGCTACGTTTCTGCTGAAGAAGCCCCAAGCAGGGCTGAAACAGCTGTCCAGAGGCTGCTCGAGGTTCTCACTGCAATCAAAAACGATTTGCACAAAAATTTTTCTGTACTTTTTTTGTTTTACGAACGTTTTGCTGCTTTTCTATGGCACAAAAAAATTTCAGCTTTAAGTATGCGGATTTTGTTTTTGAATGAATGTCAGAAATACGGAAAAGCTTTGAATTTTATATTACATCGATAGATGGCAGTAATTTCAAGCGCAAACTCATTTCTTTGTTTTTTTTGTGTATCGAATTTGCAGCAGAAAAATTTCTTTTTTTCTCAGGTTTTCGGAAATTGAAAAACGTGGACGTTTTATTTCTTGTGGTCAAGATAATAGATGGCAGTGGTTTCGAAATTGCAGTCATCGGATAGCACTAGTTACAAAAAAAATATATCTTTTGATTTCCCGTTACTAATTATTTCGCGAAGTGAAATTTGTTTATTGGTTTCTTTTGTTTAATACAATGAGTGTCAAACTTGTTAACGATATCCCCTACCTGTCAATAGATGGCATTGCATAGTATTTTATTTTTAACACAGTTTCTAAAATTTGTGATCCTTTCACTTAAACTGAATCCCTTGCCGACTTAAAAAGATAATATTAAAAAATGTTTGTTTTTTTTTTGAACAGTAGAATACTTAAAATGGCCAATTTCTTATTTCGATTTTAATAAGAACATTTTAGCTTTTGCTTTTGTTTTTGATGTTCAGGAAACTTTGGAACCTAATTTATTTGATGCCGACGACGGTCATCAGCAATAGATGGCACTGATTGCGAACTGAAATTTATATACCTTTGTTTTGTTTCTAGGGTGGAGTCTTCTTCGTCATCCGGAGATAGCACTCCACAAAGGTAAGTGTTTTTTCTTTGTCTTCCTCAGATCGTGGTGAACACTTTTCCGATTCAAAATCTTTGATTGTTTTGTTTTTGTTTTTGAACATCAGAAAACGTTTTTCATCTTCAATAGATGGCATTGTATTACAAACGAAAGTTATTTTTATTTTGAACATCAGAAAACGTTTGTCATCTTCAATAGATGGCATTGTATTACAAACGAAAGTTACTTTTATTTTGAACTTCAGAAAACGTTTGTCATCTTCAATAGATGGCATTGTATTACAGACGAAAGTTATTTTTATTTCATTTTATTTTTGTTTGTCTCTTAATTAATTCTTTGCCATCCTTAAATGGATTGAATCATTTTGAAAATAAAATATTAAAACTTTTGAATAACATACAATATTTTAATCGTTTGTCAGTTAAACTTAAATGGAGTAAATCACTTTGAAAAGAAATATTAAAACTGAACATTTGAAAATTTGATTTCACTTTTTGAAAACGTAAAGTTATTAATTATTTCGATTTTAATGAGAAAGGACCGAAGCTTCTTCAGCTTTTGTTCTTATGTGATGATGTTAATATTCAGAAACTTTTCAAACTTGTTCACTGGACGCTAACAACCATCAATAGATGGCGGCGCTGGTTGCGAAGTAAAATTAGAACCCTCGCTTGTTTCTTGCGTCGAGATTTTTTTTTGTTAATGCCGTCTAAATTGACGGCAATTTGATATCGACGGTCATTCAGAGATGGCACTACAAAAAGGTAAGACAATTTTTTCTTCTTTTTATTAAAGTGAATCCCGTACCGATTTTAAAAAGCAAAGATATATTTTTTTGTTTGTTTTTAAGACGCCAGAAAGCGTAAAGTTTTTCATCATCAATAAATGGCGCTAATTACAAACGTAAGTTCATTTTTGTCGTATTGTGGAATTTCTTTTTTTGTTCTCGCGACAGAAATACCTCCACGTAAATTCATTTTTGTCGTACTGTCGAATTTCTCTTTTTTTTTCGCGACAGAAATACAACCGGTGTCCTACGCCATATGTTCCCCCTTCTAGAATATTTATTTTTGAATCCATTTTTTTTTTTTTTTCATAAAATTTGGAAACAATAACTTAAAGAAGAAAGGGAATTTTCTGACAAACTGCTAGCCGTCATACGACTTGTAAGTGGTATGAACTTTCTTATTTTAAATGGAACCCTGTATATTTTTAAATATTTGAAATCTACGGATCATTACGAGTCTGAAAATTGAAAATTCCACCTCTTTTTTAATTTGTCGTTTCCAAATTTCAAGTAAATCGATTAAAAAAATAAGTGTGAACACATGGGCGGGGCACCCGGTATAACATAGCGGTAGATCAATTTTAATAAAGTTTAGGTACTTTATTAGTATGTGCTTTATTTAAAATTTAGATCCGTCTCGATAATTTAGATTTGACATTTTTCTGAAATATACAAGGTGTGTCATTGGTATCGACTAGCCGCTTAACTTTTAATTGTAAAAGAAACAAAAGCTGCCGCCCATAACTAGTTCTATTTTAGTAAATTATTTTCACATATACAGCATGTTCTGTAAGTGAGTAAGAAGAATGCAAAAAATATTAACACACGCTTCGGTCTAATAACTTTTGAAGCCTCTCAACTCGGCGATGGTGATTATTAATATTTTTTTTTAATGTCCAACACATTCACAGAATCTGCGATTTTTAGAAACATCTTGCAGCCGGCGGGCTTAAAGAAAGTCTCGAGAATTAATGAAAACGAGCGTAACTTCGAAAAATCCCGTCGCGCCTCGCTCTACTTTTACTTTATTTACTCTATCGTTCTAAACGCAAGAAAACCGCCGAAGGGCAAAGAAACCTCTCGTTTACTGGAACGCCCCGAAAGCGCACGTTTTCCTTTCTCCTGTTTCGCACCGCTCTTTCCGTCTACATAATGTTTCGAGTAAATCGGGAATGACTCACAAACCATTCAGGGCCGTACTACAAGCGTACTTAGGTATGTACATTAAGTATGCAGTTGCAAAATTCCAACGGTTGCAGATTAAGACGTTCTAAAGGCGACTTAAAAATTAAAAAAAAAAATGCAGGCCAAGTGCTCAGCAAAGAAATGTTTAATTTACGTGGTTAATAGTGCATGACTCGGTGGTCACATTTTAATTCGATTTATTTATAAAGAGAGAGAGAGAGAAAGAGATGAATGCGTTCAACCAATTAGCAATTAATATGTACAGGATCTATTTTTTTCTTTTTGGTTTATGTCAGTGAGAGTTTTTGTTTTCGTCATTTTGCATTAGGATGTATTTCAAGTATGAGTACGTACGATCAACCATTTTCTAATTGCGTTCGGAATTAATTGCCTATACCACAATGATGATCACTTTCTCGTTTCGTCTTGTGTGCGGGATGCGCGCAGGGAATATCATTCGGTTTTCTATTTTACCATCCGCGTCCGTTATGAATCTCAATCAGCGGAAAAATCCGGTCCGCCCGGACATTCCGGTGCGTGCGAGCGAGCGAGCGCGCGCGCGCCCTGCCTGCGAATTGTTATTATTTATTGTTTGCTTGCACCGTTAAAGGTCAGTTTCTTCGCGAAAGAAAGCGCATGTAGGTACCTGTTAGGTCACGCTCTGATAGTGTTTTGGACGCGCGACTTAATTATACTTAGTTTACTCCGGAAAACCGGAATTTTCTTCTGGACCGCCTCCCGGAGTTTCCGATATTTCACTGTTTAAAATATGAAACAGAGCTTTTAAAAGCGCCCCAAACTTACGTACTCAAATAATGGATTTATGTTTGCAAAACGAAAAATTAATTACATTGGTTAATACTGTGAGAAACTGGAAACCGATTGAACCGATAAAAATATCGATTTTATTCTTCTGGACCAACTGATAACCATTTACGTCATGTACTAACATAATGTTACATCCGTCACGCGCAAATAGATCTATTTTTAGCATCAGTACGCCACTTTGTGTTACAGAACATGACCGGAAACTGCTCGATCATTCTAGCATGTTCGGGCAATAGAGGGCTCTGCTATATAAGCCGTACGATCCGTCAGAGGTAGTTAGTTATTAAGATAGCCAGCGAAGGGTTCGTACCTCGAATAGAAAGTGCATTTTGTAAAAGTGTTATTTGATAGACAAGCTCATTACTACTGTGTTGTTAATTGTGTAAATCGACAGCTTATAATTAAAGTGTTCTGAAATTTAACGTCTATAATTTGTGAACCCCCAAATTCGTAACAATAACAATAAGCGGGGCTTTGCTGAACTTGTAATAATTTATTGTAAACGTTGTACAGCTGCGGAAGTAGAAAGCGAGACAAATCTTATAACAAAATTTCCGATTATTTTGATAGTGTGAAGTTTCCTTGGTGACGGTTGTGACCCTTCTAATTAATTTATTACCGTCAGTGAACGTCGGAAATAACTCGTTAAATTATGTTCTTTCGTCATTCTGGCTAAAATGTAAGAGAAAAGTTTCGACCAGTGAATCAAATGGATTTAGTAAAGCCTAAAGAAGACTTACGTGACATGTAGAATATATTAGAAATCTTAATTCAATCAAATCCCGGACATTTGCATTCAACAATTCAATCGAAAGGTCGCATGACCAAATATTAAGAACCCTTATTTTGTTTCATTTTACTTAGCATGGCCATAATTGTAAGTAAAATAACTATTACATTAGTATGAAGTATTTGTATGAAGTATTTGTTGAACAGATAAAACAGCGACATCTTACGATTGCTTTTTGACCTGTTTTATCTGTTTATCACTCTTACATCGCATTTGCGAATAAATTAGGCAAGTCGTTTTTGTTTGCAGTGGGAATGTCGAGCTACGTCTCTGGCGATGAAGCCCCAAGCAGAGCTGAAACAGCTGTACAGAGACTGCTCGAGGTTTTCACTGCAATCAAAAACGATTTGCAACAAAATTTTTCAAGAAGTATTTGTTCTATAATTTTTAATTATAAATCAGTTTATTTAATGTGAAAGTTGATAAATTACCATAGTTACCGAAATTTAGAAGTCAGGTTTAAACTAAAGGTTACTGTCCCACTTTCTGTTTCCTCAACTGTACTGCTTTATTTGTATTTGTCAATTTTTATATAAATAAACTAGAGACCCTCTAATAAGAGTCTGGAAGAATGGTGTGCATTTTTAATTGGTTCCGCCATATTTCAGCAAAATGTACTTGAGCCAATCCTAAGAAAGAATGGAAGTGCAGTTTGGCGCCAACACTGAATATGACATAGAAAATAAGCAAGCAAGGTTAGGTAATATTGTCAACTTGACACTGACGCGACTTTTCGCTGAAATTTGACTTTGCAAAGGCAAGCAAGGTTAGAAAGTATTGTCAATTTTGACATTGATAGGAATCTTTTTTGCTGAAAGATGGCTGACTCTGCCAGACTCTAAAATAAACACGTTCACTGCGCCCTCAGGCGGCCAACACAGCGGTTTGCCCTTACACTGTGCGAAATTCACTTTCAATTTCAATTTTTTTTTCTTTTAATTTCTAAAAAAAGCCAAACTGAAATATGACAGCTCCCAACTTGTCATTTTTTCCTTATAGTAATATATATAGAACAATTTTCGTGATTGGAGAACAAACGAAGTTATTCTCAACAAATGCGAGAAAATTAGCGTTGGACTGTTTAAATTTTTTACCTAAAATATTGTTGACTTTTATGTTCTCAAAATTTACTAAAACGCATCAATTGCTTAAAGAAAATTTTATTTTCCTTTTTAAATGCCCAATTTCTAATGTTTGATTTAGGCGAGGGCGTCTGCGCATTTGCTTAATTGATTGATGACTTCAGTTAGCCCGGAAAACCGGCTTTTAATTTTTAATGTCTTCATTTATTGACATTACTAAAGAAACTTCACATTTTTCGGAATAAAAATAGTCCATCTAGAAAGTTTACTTGACAGTCAAGAAAACAATACTCAAGTGATTCACGGAAATTAAAATTCCAAGGCAGCGCCCTACACTTATCAGAAATAAAAAATAAAATAACATAATTTTTAATAATACCAAGAAATAAACGCGTTACAACAATCAATAGTAGCAGTGGGGTTCCAACCCAAACCAAATGAAAATTAAAAATTTAACAATTTATTAGAATTTAAGAAAATTAAACTCAACTAAAAGCAAGTCAATAATCCTCTTCAAGGTCAATCTAATCCAACGGAAGTCAACCTAAATATGCCCAAATTTCCAGTCCAGTGAAATCCATCTCAAGATCGTCCCTCATCCCCCAATCAAAATAAATCCAATCCACAATAAAGAATATATAAGATTTAAAAAATAAAAGAATTACTAACATTAAAAAAAAAAAAAATTAACTGAATATAAATTTCACCCAAAACAAATGTCAGGGTCGACCCGACCTGACTGAACTCAACCGCCCTAAGTACGCCCAATCCAGGGTTGTAATAATTAAATAATTAAAACGTTAAAATTATAAAAAATTTATTCATTTAAACACAGTACAAAATAAATACAAAGGACCGAAACCAACCAAACCCAACAAAAAAAAAAACAATATGGCTGTCATTTAAAATGTAGAAAAGTAAAGTAGAAACACTTCCTCGTTTAACCAACAATGCAACTTTGATGATAGAGATCCCTGCAACGGGCAACTTATTCTGGACAGTCTGTACAAGACGTCAGCGAAATAAAGAGAAGTAATCTGTTTAGAACCATCGCCACAATCCAGAAACGGGTCTAGGACAATTCGCCATCGCCGATTTGTCATCGCCAATTCACCGTCGCCGATTCGTCGTAGTACAATTCACCGCCGGAAAACTCGCCGTCGGTAAATTCGCCGTCAGCGATTAAAGTTTTAAGTCCAGGTGCATATCCAAATAATAATATACCGATAATTATATGTAAATAAAATAAAGAAGTTAACATAATTAATGGAAAATAAAATAATTTGTTATTAATTAAATGTGATACATAGATAAAGAAACAGATAAAAAAATTTGGTCTTCCAGGAAGTATATCTTATTCTTCAGGGTGTTCGTAAAATCCCTCCAACTCTTCTTTTTTATATTTTCAGATTCTGCTCAAAATCATATTGATTTTCATATCAATCAAAATCACTACACATCAAAAGTCGACTGCTTTCAAAATATTGATTCATGAAAGCTCGTCATTTAAAATTTTAAATTGAAAAAGGGGTTCCATTAAAGAAAAAAAAATAGAATTATGATTATGTGTACGTATAGCACCATTTTTTCGTAATTTTGTGTCTTACGGTGGTCGTGAAATAGAAAAACAATAGTAAAGTCCATTTTAATTTACTTGAAACGTACTGAAATTATAGTTATTTTCTTCAATTTGTAGGTATAACTTGGATATTACCTAAAATGGTCAAAAAGTGTTTTAAAGCTTATCAAGCTAAATAAAACAGTAACATGTGACGGCGAATTGGGCGGACGGTAAATTGGATCGACGACGAATTGGTTCTACGACGAATTGGCGACGATGAATTGGCGACGGCGAGTTGGCGACGGCGAATCGTCCCATCCCCTCCAGAAACTTGTTCACGTCAGGATTGTTTTTGCCTATACATTTGTATTGAAATCAGTACAATGAGCAATTATTCAGTCCATCAGTACATTTAATACAGTTTTCAGTACATGCACATATTTGTATTTAATTTTTTTTATAAAAAAAATGCTTAAAAAGTCACATTGAAACAATTACATTACACTCCTTCGGTTTAGAAATAAGCTATTTAGGAACTATCGCTCTTAGGAATTTTTAGTCTTGAATGTTTGTTGCCAACTACTGTGAAGTGTCAAACGTGCAAATGGTTTATGTTCAAACTTCAAAACTGGCGATGCGCCGAAGCTTTGGTATTCGACCATTTCGGCCTAATTAAAACTAAATTAGTGCTACACAATTTTAGGGGATGGGACGATTCGCCGTCGCCAATTCGTCATAGAACCAATTCACCCAATCACCCACGTCCGCCCAATTCGCTGTTGCATGTTACTGCTTAAAGCTCATCAAGCTAAAACTTGAAGAGCTTCAAAAGACTTTCTGACTATTTTTCATGATAACCTAGTTGTACCTACAAACTGAAGGAAAATAAGATAATTTCAGTACGTTTCAAGTAAATCAAAATAGGCTTCACTATTATTTTTCTATTTCAAACCAATATAATTTCCTAATTACAGTACGACCATCGTAAGACACAAAATTACGAACAAATTGGTACTCTTAGCACATAATTATAATTATAATTTTTTAATGGAACCTACAAATTTTTTTAAATAATTTTAAATGACGACTTCGTGAATCATTATCTCGAAAACAGTTGACTTGGGTTGATTTATATAAAAATGAATGTATAATTTTAAGCAGAAATTATGCTAGTTTTTTTTTAATTTTTTTTTATTTACGTATAATTATCGTATATTATTAGTTCGATAGTTTTCCGACGGTGAA
Organism: Prosopocoilus inquinatus; assembly: GCA_036172665.1. NCBI lineage: Eukaryota > Metazoa > Arthropoda > Insecta > Coleoptera > Lucanidae > Prosopocoilus > Prosopocoilus inquinatus. The sequence continues at coordinate 71,625,992 of CM069870.1, read as the reverse complement.
TTGTACCTACGGCGAACGGCGACGGTGAATTGACGACGGCTACTCAGCGACGGCGAATTGTCCTAGACCCACAAATTTATGCATTTTTCAGTTTACTCTACTTTTAAAAAAATTGATTACTATTTTTGTAGTAAACAAATTACTAGAATTCTGAATTCTGCATGGAAACATTTAAATTTCCCGCGTCAGTACAAACTGGAGTGAAATTAGTGCAATTGGTACCCCGAGTACAAAACAGAAATTCTCAAGAGCAACACTGGTTCACGTCGTTTGTGGGTAGTTCGGGACAAAGTAGGGAGTCTTCATTTAATGTTGTATTCCACGTAACTTACGACGTATCAAACCAATCACCTAACGGATACATTTCTTAAGTTTTTCTTTCAATTCAATTGACTGCTTAGGGTACTCTAAAAACTTGTATTTTTGCAATTAGTGCCCTCTAATTACTTTATAACCGAATAGTCGGAGCCATTGAATACCAATTTTAAATCAGCTTAAAATTATCTTTCAAATGAGCCGAAGCTCGTTAATTTCTGATGAAGACTGCAGAATTTATTATATATAGGGTCTTTCAAGTTGAGTGGCCTATTAAAAATTTTCGCGGAAAGGAACATGCAAACATTCTGAAGACAAGAAAACTAATGGAAATAGATATAGGGAATGTTACTACTAATCGATGTAGAATTTGATTCTGCATCACATAATGCAAAAACATACAGGGTGTTCCATTTACGAAAACTGACTTTAGAGCAGTTAAACATAACAAATTTGGACATCACATTTTGACCAGCCTGTGAATTTTTCAATGATAACTAGGATTTGATTTGAACGGCTGGACATTATTCTTTCAAAGGCAACATGAATCTTGAAATTTGAAAGTGTCGTAAATAAATTCTCTTAAGTGAAAGACCACCGAAATCATTTTTTTCAGAAATTCGAAGATATCTCATGTACCGTTACTTTTAAGTATGGAGAAGCCTTAAAATATTTTCTTTGAATAGTTTGAATTTCTCCTGGTTACTTTGACTGTAATAATAAATATTTCTTTACTGCTGAAGCTTTATCTTATGCATAATACTATGCGACTTGTTAAAGTGTTTAAGTGAATTCGGAAACTGGCAGTCGTTAAACTCCATTGCGGAAATTTCACGCCGGTACTCAAACAAAAATTAATAGTTATCCAACCAGTTACAAAACACATCGGTCAGTAATTGACAAGGACTGTTGTAGCATGGCCTCGGGTCAATTAGAATTCGACATACAACGCGTTCCGCTGTTCACGCTGATGTAACGTTTACATACATTGTTGAACTTTTCAATAGACGAAGCACAGTTGCTTCCTTATTATTTATTATTTTCAATCTCGTTTTGTTTTAAGCCCGTTTCACATTATCGTAACATAAAATGATACCAGAGATGGGTATATCGTGTAAAACAAATTATGTTATAATCAAACAGAGCAGAAACAGATGTATTTGGGTTCATTTCATAATATTTCTTTTGCTAATTACCTTTTGGTAGGATTATTACTATTTTCTCCTGACATAAAGAATTTAGTATAATGTAAAACAGCCTTTACACACAAAAATAATAAAGTTTGTTAAGTAAGCCGTCTTGCATTTATACGATTGCACGCTGCAGTGCCTTTGTTTGCCGTTATACTGGCATTCTGGAATAAAGTTGCAATTTATTATCGCTGCTATACTAATCAGGCGTAATGTATTAAGCGCTCGCGCGGATCTGCTCGTTTTAAGAGAAGCAAGAGCTCGTTTCCTGCTGTCGCTGGAACAAAGAGTACGACGCAAATTGCCTTTTACATCTTGTTGCAAATGCACACACAGAGATAGATAGAGAGAGAGAGTGAGAAATTTCCCGGGGGCCTTGGTTTTAATGCACACGACGACGTTTTGCCCCAAGGTGCGTTGCGAGTTGTAATTACAAACGAATCGGTTACGTAACATGCAAGTCTAAGCCGCACTCGCAGGTTTCTATCCAAGACGCTTTATTAAGACTTCTGGTTTAATCTTCTGGCCACTCTAAGAACCACGGAAAAAATCGTTTCGCCTTACGTTTCAGTTTATATTAAAAAAAACATACCCACCTATCAGCTGTTTCATCCAAACTTGAAAAAAAGGAGTAGACACGACAGAAATACAAATAACTGCATTATAAAATGATGTGAGGATGTGAAACGCAAAGCCACGACACGTCTGTTAAGGAAGGCGCCGCTCGTGGAAACGTCGAACTTCAGTTACGTTGTTTGTACCAACTGTCGCACACTGATTGATGACCTTCGGGAGGGTGCGCCGTTTACTAAGCGTCGATCACATATACTTATATGAAACTCCATTGCGTACTCAAATCGTACACGCCCTCGGTAGGAAGGACAGTCGCAAAAGAATGCGGGGAAACGCAAAAGCGCAATCCTCTGTCAGAACAAAGAAATCAATTATAAGCATGGCTCATGCTAACATTACCTCTGATTTTCAGTGCAGAAACCGTTTATCCGCTCGGAAGAATTTGCTTGAGACAAACCAAACGATACTTATGCCCGTTGGCACCACTTTCACTTAAAACTTTAGGTCCCACTTATGTGGTTAAAGGTTGTTAAAAAAGTGCCACTTAACCACTTAAGTGGGACTTAAAGTTTTAAGTGAAAGTGGTGCAAACGGGCTTTAAGGACTGAAAAGGATTCCAGAAATACTGTATTTTTAGAATTTTTCATCACAATTACGCACAGACTCTCGAGAGATGACGCAGGTGTGTGCAGCTTGATGTGAAAACGAAACGAAAAATGACCCCCGAAGTGCAAAGATTGAGGTTGCCGGAAGCGAAAATCCACCAGCCAATCAGAACACAGAACGTAGATAACGTGACCACCTAAAACCAATGAAGGCCTTGAAATCGAATGGCGTCGGCGTCAGAACAGGGCACGCAATGTTACCACTTTACAACAGCAAACATATACCGCACCTGGTTTGCTGAAAATAAAATTTTTTAATGTTTTTCGAACTGCTGGAATTTGTGTTATGATTTTCCTTGTTTCTGCCAATTTTTAAAGAATAAATTAGAAAGTTAGATGCGGTTGCATTATATTATTATTTTTTTCAGATTAATATAAACCTCACCTTAAACAAATCTCAAGATGAATCCAACCCCACTGAAGTCTAATTAAAAGAAAAAAAAAACGTAAATTCAATAGAAATTAAGTCGAATGTAATCTCAAGGTCATTCAAAGAAAAAATTTAAAAAACAATAAAAAATCACTGAAAAATGTTTACGAATGTGTCACGCCGCACGTGGAAAATAAAATCAAATTAAAAATCATCCTGGGGTAAAATCAAAAAAAAAAGAAATAAAAAATTAAATTAATTCAGATTAGTTAACTAGATTAATATGTAAATTAAATTCTTGATCCAGCTACAGTAGTCATTTTTTTAATTTTTTTCATTCTCACATTAACGTTTTCAGCACAAGTACAAAACGTTAATGTGAGAATGAAAAAATTAAAAAAATGACTACCGTAGCTGGATCAAGAATTTAATTTACATATTAATCTAGTTAACTAATCTGAATTAATTTAATTTTTTATTTCTTTTTTTGAGTTTCGTTTTGTACTTGTGCTGAAAACGTTAATGTTAAAATAAAAATAGAAATTTGGCTGTGGGATGAAGAGTTTAATTTATTATATATAAAAAAAAATTAAAAGCAAGAGTTGTTGGAAATTTTAAGCTCAATACAAATCAAACCCAAAAAGCCACCCCAACTGCGAACTTAACCTAAGTGTGCCCGCCAAACTTAAAGAATAGAGTATAAAAAAAACATAAAAAATTATAAATTTAAACTCAATAGAAATTAAGTTCAAGTAATCTTAAGGTCACCCCAAAAAAACGAATTAAAAAAAAATTAATGCATCTTAGTTTCTGGACTAGTAATTAACTAAATTAAGAAATTCAACTGTTTTTTTGATCCAGCATGAATTTCCTTTTATTTTTTCTTTTAACTTTAACACTGTGTTAATGTTAAAATAAAAAAAAATGTTTTTCGAACTGCTGGAATTCTTTTATGATTTTTCTTGTTTACCGCGAAATTTTTTATGATAGGTTAGGTGCGATTGCATTATTTTATTATTTTTTTTGAGTAAATCTTTTTCGCAAAAATCAATAACTAAAATTTTAGAAACCCCATGAATGATAATTTCATGTACTGTGGAATCTCTTTAATCCGGACACGCTTTAATTCGAATATCAAGTAATCAGAACTCCGAGACAGTGACCTGATAATCCGAACGCTGCCTTGATAATCCCCAACTGTGTCTGATATTAAAAAAAAATAAACAAAATATTACTAAATACCTAACAATAACGAAGAAAGGCCCTGGAAGCAGAAAAACTTCATTTAGGTACGTTAATCCAAAACTCCGAACAATTCGTTAATTCGAATGACTCTTTACGTTTAATTGCTCTGGATTAAAGAGGTTCCACTGTGTATTTAACTTCCTGTCTTCTGTTAACCTCTCCTTTGGGTTTTATTGAAATTATTGCGACGCATAACGCAAGATTCTCCGATCTTCGTTCGACCTGGGTCTAAACAATTCGCCGTCGCCGATTTGCCATCGCCAATTCACCGTCGCCGATCAGCCACGGGTACAGTTCGCCGTCGGAAAACTCGCCGTCAGCGATTAAATTTTTAAATGCAAGCACATATCCAAATAACTATACATATACGATAATTATACGTAACTAAATAAAATAAAGAAAAACTAACATATTTAATGGAAAATAAAATAATCTGTCATTAACTGAATGTGGTACACAGATAAAGAAACAAGAATTTTTTGCTCTTCCAGGAAATATTTTTTATTACGCACGGTGTTTGCAAAATTCGTTCATTTGTTTTTAATATTTCCAGATTCTGCTCAAAATTATATTCATTTTTATGTAAATCAAAATCACTGCACATCAAAAATCGAGAGACTGTTTTCGATTCCTGAAAGCTCGTCATTGAAAATCATAAAAACAAATTGTAATTATGATTATGTGCTAACAGCACCAATTTGATCGTAAATTTGTGTCTTACGATGGTCGTACTGTAAATAAGAATTCATTTCGGTATGAAATAGAAAAATGATAGTGCAGTCCATTTTAATTTACTTGAAACGTACTGAAATTATAGCTATTTTCATTCAATTCGTAGGTATAACTTGGTTATCTAAAGTAGTCAGAAAATGTTTTCAAGCTCACAAATTAGGCGGGCGGTAAATTGGATCGACGGCGAATTGGTTTTACGACGAATTGGCGGCGGTGAATCGGCGATGGCGAGTCGGCGACGGCGAATCGTCCCATCCCCTTCGACCCGATCTAGAATCAGTAGCTACCCTTGTTGGAGTGAATCTCCCAACTTTTACGTGTGCTTTCATTAATATTAAACGATTGCACGTTTGGCATGACATCACGTGAGCTCATGCGAATGTATTTTCGCATTTATGTGCTTCGTTTCTATTCGGGGGCTTTGCAATCATCAAGAGCCGCTTTACCAACATAAGCGCACCACACTAATAGCCTTTTCCGCTGACTGCAGTAGTAAGCACTGATTGTATCTCCATCTCGTTTTATTACATAAAGCTGAACCGAGATGGAGATACACTCAGTGCATGCTAGTGCAGCCAGTGGAAAACGCATGCAATTTTTCCCTCTCGTTTTTTTTTTAATTTTTTTGGCTATGAACTTGAAGAGAGAAGTGTAATTACGAACACTCAACTCAACTTAATTTTTAAGAAAAAATAAAATAAAATGACGACATTGAGTAAACTGCTAAATGCCTGCTTTAAAACACTCCATCCAGTCTGGGTGGCTGGCCACATTCCACCGAACGCAAATTAAAAATGAAAAAAGAAAAACAAGACAAAACAAAACAACACAATCGAGATGAAAATTCCGCGAACGTGTTTTCAGTGTGGGGCTTTTTGTTTCAGCGACCTTCGCAATTATTAACCGCGGCCAAACTATGACGTGCAATAAACCTCGAACAATAAACACAATGCCTTGTTGTGTTAATTACGCTTTAATATTCCATCGGCGGGCCCATGGCACCTAATTAATGCCGAACTGACCTAATAGAGGTTTCCGCTCTTACAAAGGGGCGGCCACGTGCCACCCACGATTGGCATGCATCTCTCCATCTTACGGATTGTTATAAACAGGGAAGAGAATTCAGCCCACTTAGTGATAGACGCTTTTTACAGGGAATATACTATTTATTCCTTCTGCGACTCCAATGTAGTTAATTTTTATTAAGTGGGAGGGGAAGGAGCACAGTACGAGTTTTCGCATTCGACAGATGTTATTGTGGACGGGACTAATCAGGGTTGGAAAAAAACTATTTTTTTAAAAAAGAACAAAACTTCTGTTTTTTTTTGTTTTAAACATGTTTAAAATTGACCCTAAATTAAACATGTTTTTTTTTTAAAAAAAAACAGCTGTTTAAAACAATTTTTAAATGTTTAAATTGATATTTGTGTAAAAAGAATTTATTAAAATTCGATCTCTAATTAAAAGAAAGATGAAAAGTTTGTAATGTTAGATTATGTACCCTTTTAAAAATAATGTATGTACTTTGATAATAATTTAAATCACTTAAGGCAGAGCTTGATTTATTTAGGATCTACGGTCGCGGTGTTTTAAATTATTTTCAAAGAAAGTATGAAGTATTTGGTATCAACATACTGAGAAAAACATTCCCAATAAAAACTAAAATCAAATACAATCCAAAGAAATATTTTTTTCAAATTACTTGATCGCATTAGAACTAAAATACATGACTCGTGGCTTTCAATACTGGAAAACAAAATATTCAAATATGTAAAAACATGTAGGATGTTCCATTTAAAATAACAAAGTTGATATTACTTCCGGCGAAACCAAAAGTCCAGTAGGTATATGTCTGAAATTTCAAATTTTTGTTTAATTCATCGTTTTCAAATTTTAAACAAACCTTAAAATTCTAGAAGGGCGAATATACGGCCTTGAGACACACGGTAGAAATTCAGTGAAGACGAATGAAACGATAACGTTATAAATAGTTTAAAAGCGACATCCTACGATCGCTTTTTGACCTAACATTGCATTAGGATTGACAAATTGAAGCCAGTTTGCTACATAATAACTCATCCCGTAGCCCATAGTATGAACAGGGAAGCGGAGGACCCTGTACGTTTCAAAACTTAATGTAATAATAAAAGGTTAAATATTGAAAAGGTATTTTAAAATTTTACAATATAAGTATTATTCTAGTGATCAGTAATAATTAATGAATTGATTATAATCAATCTAATGCAATTTAAATTTAGTTCAAACCAGAGCTGCAGTGTAGTCATCACGTCATCAGCTCAGCCAAGCATTGTCTACAATTTTTAGCTTAAAACTAAAAAAATGAATTCAAAACATTAAAACAAAAGAACATGTTTAAAATTTGAAAATAAAGCACTTATATCAAAAGAGTTCTTTTTTAGCTTAAAATTACAAAAAATGAATTTAAAACATTATCAAAAAAAAGATGTTTAAAACATTTTGTTTAAAACAGATGGTATGTTTTTAATTCGGTGTTTTAAACATGTTTTAATCACTATGTTTTAAACAGTTTGTTTTAAACTTTCCAACCCTGGGGACTAATACAGTTCGAATACTAAATTTTCGTATTGCTCGTGGAACAACTGGGCCGATTTCTTTTCCCTGGCTATAATATTATCCGTTTCACTCTGTGAATCATGTTTTTTTTTGTCTTTTCGTTAAATTACCTCATGTAATTTGACAGAAATCAAAATCTGACATGTCAAAAAGTATGACAGTTCCTTACCATTTTGTAATAGTAGGTCTGTTCGGTCGCTGCACTAATTTGCACTCAAAGTATCTTCATCTTCTATTCACATATGAGGTTAGAACAAGAAACAAATACTCTGAGTGCAAATGACGTGATGTGAAAGAATACTTTTTGACATGGTCGGTAATGGTACATGTGAGAGCTTCGGTCATAAGATACAACAAACCTAATTTTCTGACGTCCATACTTTCTTTTAAGTGATACCAACAAAAATGTGTATGCAATCCCTAAAATGGGTTACTGGAGTGCAACAACATCGTGAATGGATAATATACTTACTACAAGCGAATGATGACGTTTTCGGTACGAGCCGTTTTAGTAAGCTTCCTGCAGAACTGCAGCTTGGAAAAGGTAAATCGCTTCCTGGAATGCAGACGTAATCTGGCACGCGGTGACTTTCATGCCCGCAATGTTTCGAGAGGTAACGTTCTCACCGCTTCTAATAATCGCTCCGAATTGCGTAACGATGAAGAAATACTAGGCTCACTTTCCATTATTTATCTATTGCCCATGCTCATATACGTGTCGTTATTATTTCATTTACGAGAGCGCCAATGCCGCAACTCGGGAATGTGAAAATGATGGACGAAGAGAAAGAGTGCGTTCCGCTCGTCTGCGCTTCATGGATAGTTTTACTACCTGGTTCATCTGCATTAATTTGCGGATTGCGCTGGATTTTCCTGGTTCTGCTTTAATCGCTGAGGAGCGTTTAATTGGTTTTGTAATTCACGCAGTTGGCTTACAATTAGTGGTTGTGTTATGGTTGCCCCGTCGTCATTGACGTGACGAACATCATGTCACTTTTGTGTGTCATTTCTGAAGAATGTTCCGAAGCTTCATCAAAGTTGCTGTCTTTCGAAAACTGTACGTCGATTGCATCGTGGGCGTGAAACTGTCAATCTTAGGACATTTGTATGGATATTCACGGTCAGTGCGTCTCCTGAATGTAATGCACACGCTCAGCGCCAGGCTTAATTAATGCGATGAATACGCGGTAAGAAACGCAAAGTACGCGTTCGTGATAATTGACGATTGCTTATGAGAATGACATTAAGTTCCATACTTTCATCCGATATTTGGTAATTACATAAGAGTTTTAACTTTGCATCTCGATCGTTTGTTTCAAGAAGTCCTGCCATTATTGGCATGACAACGGGCGGTGCTTTCACACGCTACCTTAAAACGGGATGCGTAAACATAATCCGTTATCAAGGAAATAATGTATAAAATATAACAAGCCTTTTGCTTGTTGAAAATAAATCAAAAATTACGCACGAGAAGGATGCAGATGCACTGGACAGTTTCTGAACGCACCTTACGTTTTGATGTTCAAATTTCAGTGTCGAAATCCTAGAAAAGCTAAATCGAATCGCTCCAGAAAAAAACAAAAAAAAAAAAAAACGTTCTGCATTCAATCGAGCGAAAGAATTTGTTTTTACAGATTTTGCAAAAAGAAAAATCGTAAGCAGAGAAGTTATTGGCCGTTTTCATAACACAACGCAACAAAAAAAATATTTTTGTTTGTTTATCGTGACTCTTGTGTTCGATTTGATCCTGTTGATTTGAGTACTTACAAACACGTTTTCACTCATTTGAAGCAATAAACTGAAAACATTCAAAAACCGAAGTCATAGATGAACTTTGGACAATAAAGCCAAACAAAATCCTTTTTTTTTAATTTTCACCGCCGCCTACTATGTTTTATAAAAAAAAATAAGTCCATAAACAAAAACCGTGTTGCGGACTTTAAGGAAGCTTTAATTTAAAGTCACTTTAGGAATAGGGAAACAGATGTATTTTTTTCCATTAAAGTAACATTAAATTTAAAGTCCTATTATGAAATCGTCGTTGCAATTTGTTTGTTTTTCTCTGCTTGCGTAGATGCCGTACGAGATTTTTCAAGTTTCCCAACAGATTATCAATCAGCGTGAAATTTGGCAATTTTGCTTCCATTTAACCGATTTTCTATCTCTTATATAAGCGAGATCCACGTGTTGACCCCCTAATTTCAATCACCCTGTATAATGCTAATGCAAAACCGATCACCCCAATCACCTATGATTTCTGTTTTACTTTTAATGAAAGAAATAATGCAATCAATAAACAGTTGACTCGTTCCGATTCCTTTTTTGCTTTCGGCGAAACAATGAAAGCGGAAAGTTCGTTCTATTATAAAACTTTATATTTACTTTTCGACGAAGTCCTTTTTATTAAATGCATTGATTTTTCCTTGTCTGTTTTGTGATGAAGAAAAAAAGACACTCGAAATTCGCGATGAAATCAGTTGTCTTTGTTTCTATCTTCCTTACAACGAAGAAAAAATTCGAAGGTTTCTTTCCTCTTTGTTTTTCTTTGTCACTTGTTTTCTCGATCGTTTTCCTGTTTTTGTCTTCGTATCAATTTTTGTGTTATATGAAAACGACAAACGTGTGAAAGTCCGTTTTACTTTAAGGAAAATCACAATGAGAAGAAAACTTCGTAATTTCGACTTCCGCCCTCACCGTTTACGAAGAAGAAAAATCGAAACTCGACAAACTTAAGCGATCGTCTTTTGTTTTTTGGTTTGTTTCGCTTGAGATGAGATGAGAAAAACACAACGGATAATCGAATTTCGTCCGTTTCACTCTCAAGAAGGAACTTGAAAAGTCGAAAGTTCTGTTATAAACAGCGGTCCTCCATCTTTTACTTCTCCGTCTTTTGTTATAGAATCGGAAATTTTTTGTTTTTGCGCTTTAGATGAATGAGACAAAATTGCGAACGGTAATCAAAATCGACTTTGTCCTGCATTAAGTACAAAAAAAGAGATCTTGAAAACTTGAAAACCAAGTTTTATAATTTCGTTGTTCTTTCCCAAGGATTCTCTCTTGGCATAAAAAATAATCAAATGGAACATAAACATAATCACAGTTTACTTTACCATAAATGTTCTTTGGCTCTTCATCCGAGACCAACAATCATTTACGATTTACTAACCCACTGCGACGTACTCATTTCTACTAATCACTAGCTAACTGTTCGAATGAATAATGAAAAACTACTCTCTAATAATAAATGCATAGATTTACAAATTTCCCTTTTTAAACTATATTACACGTACATCGTACAGGATACGACGAAGTGCACTTTCTAAAAGGTCGGGTCCAAAAGATGATGTATCAAAATTGTCGGCGTTTTTATATTAAAAAAAAATTCTTGAAAACCAAGTTTTGTAATTTCGATGTTCTTTGCCACATCTTATGAAGGTAACAGTCGACATGCGGCATTAAAACGATCGTTTTTTGTTATTTATTATTTTACTTGAGAGTAAGCAATGAAGAGGAAACGCAAAGGACGATTGAATGCCGATGACGAAGAAATAATGAGAAATAAGATCTCTCACGAACGATCATCGGTCGCCTTTTGTTTTTCGATGGTGAAAATTATTTTGAAAAGCCAATAGTTTACACTCCTGAACATCTGAATGTAATCTACACTCTGCCCGAAGGTGACATGCCTAAACACACTTTTGTATCATTGTTATCTGTTACAGAGCAATTGCCTTGCAGATAATAAACAGCTCCGTCGTTAACAACGTTTTCGAACAACCGAATAAACACCAGCTACGTTTCATTTTCAAGCCGTCCCGATGAGTATTCCTAGTAATATTTTTCATTTACAGTGACGCTTAAATATTCTGTGTGATGATCTTTCTTAAGAAAATCATGATTGATTACGATTAATTCGAAACTTAAACGACGATTATGACTTATTATTAAACTTAAAGGCAGATCGTTAGAAGGCAAACGCTACAACCTTCACTGTGTCGCTAACGTAAAGACAGAAAGAGCTGGGCCCAAGTCCGAGCCCTGCAGGACCCCCCTGCACATGTAAAAGTCGGGAGTTGACAGTTCCGACGCAACGATAGGTTGTTATTGAAATTAATTGACGCATATTAAAGTGTTTACCTATTGGCTGAAATGAATTGAATTAATTGTAAGGGCGATTCACAAATTCGACGCCAATCCTGAACATTGTTTTTTTTTTTAAGGAGCTTGACTTTCTTTGAAAAATATCTTGATTTCATTAGATGGGTAACAACTTATATGAGTACGTAAATATTTTGGTAACGGCATTTTATAAGTTAAATGATGCTTAGAACCTCTAAAATATCCTAACTCCGGTAAAAAAGAGTAATGAAATATTACTTGACGTGTTTCAAGTTAAAAAAAATGATTAAAAATGATTTGTGTTAGTGAAACAAACGACGACAGAAGACGAATCACTTAATCGTAAATCACCAATGAAATTTCGACTGATTAATTCATTGCCAGGGGGAACGGAACTGTATATTTTGTTTGATTAAATAGCAAACAAGGCGGCAAACGTATAATGTTGCGACTACGCGACGCCGACGTATCAATGCTCACAAGTTCGTTGCCGCCTCGTTCGAAATAAACCGAACAACATAAACAATTCCGTTTTGTATTCATTACAAAGGCTTTCGAAATATCAGCGAGTACGATTATTTAGTTTAGCGCTGCAGATTTTTTATTTCTGCATGAATACATTGTTTAGAAGTGCTTAAACGGTAATTTTAATCGGCATTTAAAAACATTTAAAAAACGTTTAAAAAAAGTGTCTTCTCCTTTAAAATATTCTTTGAGTTGGTTTTAAACTCTGACGATTGATAACTACGTTTTAATAAACCGAGAAGAACGTATTTGATACACCAAATATGTATTTATCGCTGCAAATGACTCGAAATAAAATCGCGCTATCAGCAGTTTTTTTTTTCTTTCTCTCATTTGGAAGTCATCGTTATCTGAATAAGCGTATTTTTTGAAAGTTATTTTGAAATTGCAATTAATCGCCAGACGGATAACGCTGCGCATGCAAATGTCGCCAGTTCTCGTCGCACGCAGACATAAACCTGAATTCTTTCTTAGTGGAACGCGCGAAGCAACAAACAGTTTATTATATTAAATATTATAATAACATAAATTTTAACGAGTTACCTCCTCGGTTGGTTGAGCATTTGTATCGAGCGCTTCCGCCTTTTTTTAACTTTTAAATGGGCGCGCGGTAAATGTAAAGCCGCGTCCACATCAATAAAAAAATTTGTTCGTTGCATTTGACACAAATTTACGCTCGTGTTCGTCGATATTGTTAGATATATTTTTATTAAGTAAATAAAATATAAAGGATCTATAATTTAAGAAATTACAGTTTCGCCTAAAATGCATCGAATATAAGCCCAGACGGTTGGAATGCGAGATGGCACTTGAGAAACGTAAATAATAAACAAAATCGGTCGAGGCGACATAGCTTCGTCCAAGGGCCGGGGCAGTGGTTGATATGCTGTTAAACGATGCACACGCTAATTAGTATTTGGGGTATTAATAATTAATAATACATAAAACGTGCGGAATAATTATTGTTACACGGCAAGCGCGTTATTGGCCAATCTCGCGATTCGCGGCTCGGGGTATGCGATGTTTGCGTACGATTATAGGCGGCGTGTATTATGTACAGGGTCCGTACATACAGGGTGTGTTTAGGAAATATTGTGCGCCACACCGCAGAGAAGCAGTACGCTTTAGAGATAAGTTGTATATTATAGCAAATTGCATGATATGTAGAGAATTAGCTTGATCTACTTCTTGCTTGGTATGAATGAGCGATTCCCCTGGGTTTAGGCTCGGCAAGGCGTGGCAGGTGCTACATCACTTGACCGCTGACTAGTTGGACTATGTTGGCGGGGGTGGTTGCGGGATGTCTGGGACGTCGGGGACGTTGGGGACATCAATGCATGAGTAGCCATCCCCGAAGGGGGATCGTACTAACAGGGTTTAAAAACGCAGCCGAGAGTGAACGACGTACTGTTCACGGTCCAAGGTGATCCCAAGGGGACCCGATGTAGCGGGCGGCCCTGAGGAATTGTCACCAGCCTTACGTGCCAGGTGGAGGCCGGTGGTGAGATGCCACACCACCTGGTGAAAGAGTAGATTGGTGGTAGAGAATCTACGGGTCGGATAGTACCAAGACGTGGGGTAGAGCGTGTTTGCATGTACTTAAGTGAGGCTATCTGCGGTGCATGTAGAGTGTGCTTGTGGAAATAATATTTTAGAGAATTGGAACATATGAGAGAGCAACAGAAATGAGTTTAGGAAGGCCCAAGGTTGGTACCATTAAGAGATATGGTAGAGGCACGAGTGTGAGCTATAAATAGACCTTAAGGGTCGGTGGAGCAAGTGCAGACCGTTGTGGCCTTGGGGACAGGGGGTCCCCGGTGAGTAAATAACTGTTGACTCTTGACATATGATTGTAAACACATGTTATTGTTGCATGAACGCAATGTGTCATTGGGCGATGACGGTGGCGGAAGGTTCCCAGTAGCCGAAGGAAAGGGTGAGCGTTTGATTAATTATATTTAAGTATACGCATTAATATGTTTTTATAATAATGAAAAGAAAATGTTTTGATAATTTTGCGGCCGGTCTTACAATATTTATAGTGGTTTGGACTGTGCACCGAAAATAAATGAACACAAACGATTTTTTCGCGACGAACAACGCACGCTATCCGTTATGCTATCGGTTTTCCAGCAACTTCAAAGAAATTTGCGTCAAACAGAAGCGTCAACATGCAAGATGATCTTTTACGTGGTAAAATACTTAATACTTGCGTCGTCGCAAATATTTTTGCCAAATTTCAAAATACAATGCACAACGCAAATTTTTCTTGATGTGGACGCGGCTTTAGAGTCGTTCGCTCTAAAAAAGGACAACACTGTGAATGTCCGTCCATGTGTTCGGCGTTGAAAGAGGATCCGTTTACGGCCGCGGAAACACGATACCTATAAAGAAGAAACCTACTTCAATAAATTCTCTCGTTTCCGGTAATGCGAGCGCGCAATACAGGGAGGCCATAAAAGAAAAATTTCCACCGCGACACTATCGGACAGAATCAGATTAAAACTTCGATCGCAATTTCGTAAGAAGTGTCAAAAGTGAAAACTGTAAGACGTGCCCGTTCCGAAAACGAAAATGTGGCCACGGGCGAATAGAAATTTTCTCCGTGTTTTAATAACACACGCGGCCGTTAAAAAGTGGAAAGTCATCGTGTTTACAGTTTAATTATTTAAGAAATTTAATGTTCCTGCCTTGCACCGATAATGCAGAATGCAAAGAACTAAATTATTAATGACACATTGAGAAAAACATCGCTCGTGTAAATAATATTAATACCGTGAGATCATTTAAAAGAAGCTTTTAGATTTGAACTGCGATTAACAATCATTTACCAATGTAATAAATCGATATTTCGCTTGTTTTTTTAAGATAAGTTCGAATCTAAAACAAAAATTCGCTTTCCTACATCGTAGGAGACACTCGCTTGCCATAAAATACTTCACCATAAACATTCGCTGGCTCTTCATCCGAAGCCAACAATCATTTACGATTTACTAACCCACTGCGACGTACTAATTTAAACCACGCCTAACTACCCGAACGAATAATGAATAATAATCACTCTCTAATGAATTTAAAAATGAAACTATCTGTACAGAATAGGACAAAATGCATTTTCTAAAAGTTCGGGTCCAAAAGTTAATGTCTAAACATTCATGGGCGTAGCCAATGTGAGGCAAATAGGGCAGTTGCCCACTTCTGGCTCGTGAGGGCGGTAAAAAGAAATAGGGGTGATAAAAAAAACTATTTCAATTCGCTCGGTAAATACGTAGTTTCTTAAATAAAAAGAGTTGGGTTGTTGACCAGAAGACTCAAACTCAAACAAATGGATACGATCGAAAAAAAGATGAAAAAAATGAGGTAATGGTGGAAACGCGACGAAAAGAAAAGGATAAGTGAAAAACGCAAATATGTCAAGGAAACAGATAAAAAGTATTCAAGAGAAATAGACAACAAACGGATGCAATTGTTTTAAAAATGCAGAAAAAGAAAGGTGGAAAGAGACCGAGCGATAAAAGACCAAGGAGGGAAAACGATGAGCGAGAGAAAATGTGAGATCCAAAAGCAACAGACAATAGAAGAGCTTTTTAATAAGTAACGTTTTTAAAAACAATTATTAAATGTGGAAGAGATTTAAACAAGATACAAATGATGTAAAACAGTCGCATCTTCTTCAAGAAAGGAAATTCCGAAAGAAATACCTCTGTCTGTATTCAAATTGGCTGTCTCTTTCCTAGAGTTAAACAAGTTATTAGATTAGTTCGACTACTTTTTAATTAATTTTTAATATTTTTGTTTCAATTTTCTGATTTTTAATGTGTTTATTGCACTAAAATTTTTAATATTTACCAAATTTCGTTTCGATTTCTAATAACTTCTTATATTTTATTATTTTTTTATAAAAATCTTTCCTTCGGCTGGGTTCAATTTAATTGGGGTAGGTTGAACTCGGAACGTTTTTTACATTTTACTTTTTGAATTGTTCAATTTTTCTTATTTTTCGAGTTTAACGTTTCTTGTTTCAATCTTCCACAGATTTTCCGAATTTCCTTAAAATTTTAATTAATTTCTTACAATTTCGTTTCGATTTTTGATAATTTCTTTTTTAAAATTCCGTTCTTGGTTTGGATTCACTTAGGTACAGATTAGTTGGAATGATTTGCCCTTGAAATGTCTTTAATGTCACAAATTTTGTGGTTGATTTTTAAAAAGAAAAGATTCTTAGAGCCGTCAGTATAGGCAACCATCTAAGCGACTGAGTTCTTTGGGTTGCCTACATTAAAGCTTGTTTTAAAAAGTTTTTCTTTTCTAAAAACAAGCAGGCATATTTGTTAAACGCAATTGTTTATTATATTGTTAATACAATAATTTTATTCTCTATTAATACAAGTGGAAATTACAAAAAAAAAGTAAAAAGAACATGTACTTAAGTAAAATTTGTGCGTCTGTTATTTCTTTTCTGAAATCAAGCAGGAGAACTGGAAATTTGTTTAAACATTCAAAAATTAGGAAAGTCGCATAAACTCATTTATTTCTGAAATTGTATTAAATTGCTTGACAAGAAAACAAAATCTTATTGCCTTTAGTGTATGCAACAATACAAGCTGCCGAGTTCAATGGTTTGCCTATGCTTAAGGCGTTTCGCTCAAAAAATCTAATTTATTTGTTTTTAGATAAACTGGCGTGCTATTAAAACTAATTGTTTTTTTAATTTTTAACGGCATTCGATAATTTTCTCCATTAATACACGGGAAAAAAATTTAATTAGCAATTTGCACATCAAGAAGAACCAAGATCTGCCGGTGTAGCATTTCAAGTAAGTTCAACAACTTGAATTTCGATTGTCAGCAGGGAATCCCCCCATTTAACAGGTTAATTCTGCCTGCTGCGTTCCAAAGACCGAAATGGACTTTGATCTGCAAGCAAGCAGCAAAGCTTACTCTAACGACTTCGATAAGAAAATGCAGTTTACGAAACAATGCACGATAGCTACAAAAAAAAATAATCATCCGTGTCTCCGAAACCGTCCATTTGCGGTGCCATGTTTATTATATTAGGACTTTTGCACATATTTTGGGACATACCATCGCCCGTCAAGGTTTGTGACATTTTTTTAATCACCCTGTTTAATGTTAAAGAAGTGAAACGGAATAATAAAATACAGGATTTTTTTAACCGACTTATGCCCGTTTTCTTCACCTTCAGTTAAATTTATCTACCAGGTATTATCCTTGGAAACCAAGGTATCGATGGCAGTTTCCGAGGATATTACCTGGTAGATAAATTTATCAAGAGGTGAAGAAATCGGACATTAATTAATTTTTGTCTAATCTCTATAAGAGAACTTACTTTTTACAAAAATAAAAGCAAATTTTCCAATTTAAATGTATTCGACAATAATTTTAGTGGTGCCATCTATTGGCCAACAACAACAACAACAACTTCGTTTTAAATCTTACAGTTTTAATATTCTTATTTTTTGCTTCTAGTCTCTGAAGAGGTGCTACTTTTACAAAACTAAACACGGTCATTTTGAATTATATTAAGGTTTTATTTTTTTAAATTAAATGCTCTTGACGATTGATTTTAGTTTTGACATGACGCCATTTGCTGATCAACAAGAAAAAAAAACGTTTCAAACGTTGCAGCACGAACATTAATTATGTTTTCTAACCTCTAAGAGGACTTACTTTTTTCATTTAAATGTAATTGATAATGATTTTTATGGCGCCATCTATTGGCCAATAAGAAAATCCTGTTTTAAACGTTCTAGTAAAGGTTATTTGAATTTTATTTTTTCTTCGTCTCATCGGGAATATTCTTTTTTTTATCAAAGAAGACAAAGCTCTTGATGAGAACGTCCACGATTAAAAATTATTCAAAATTCGATCAAAATAGTTTTCTTTTTTGGCCAAAAGATGGCGCTATGAATAATTCCCATCGCGCTTTTATATTATATTTTAATTTAATTTGTCAAAATTTCGGGTTTACCGAGGCCAATTAAAAATTGCGCTTTAGAAGTTCGATTGGGGCGGCAACTTTCTTTTTTTTTTAGACAAATGAAGACCGAGCAGTTTTAACTTTCAATCTCCTTAAGTCAATAGTTAGATGCAAAGGCAGAACCTGAAGTTACTGTTGAGGGTGTCAACGTGTGAGTGTGATACCCTTGTATTTATTTGGGGCATACTATCGTTTGTCAAGGTTTCTGACTATTGTTTTTTTAATCGCCCTGTATAATGTATAAGGAAAGTGAAACGGAATAATAAAACGCAGGATCTTTTTAAACGACTCCCATTTGGCCGCTGATAATTCGTCGAATCCGAAATGATCCCTAGAGGTTCTTAGACCCCACAACTGACCCCTACAAGTCCATCAACCCCTTAGGGGTCAATGTCAACCCTGTTGGGAGCCCCTGCTCTTATAATTGGAAGCTGCTAATAATATCATAAGTACAGGACGGAAATATATATTTTGTTCGGTTTATTTCGAACGAAGCGGCAAGAAGAGCGCGTGCATTCACAAGCAGCTGCAGCGTTATGCATTTGCCGCCTCGTTTGTAATTAATCGGACAAAATATATAATTCCGTTCCCTGATCATAAGCGTCCGTCATATTTTAACCCTTTCGAGACGGTATTCAGTATCTGTATGGTACATATGTGTACCAACCAGGAGTCTCGAAAGGGTTAAAACATATTTTTCCGTTTCCCACAAGCGAGTAGCATGCCACCCCTTTTTTCACGGTCGGCACGGCGGCGTGAAAAACTGAAAAACCCCCGCGGAATGTCACTGCGACTGACACCACATACTTTGCATACAGTGCAAGGCCCTCATTTTTAATTTCTTCTTCCACGCTTCACTGCAGAAAGTAATTCAATCCAATGCAGCAAACACCGGGTGTTCCTCATTTTATTTAATGAAGACGGAATTGTTGTTGAACTAAACGACAGACGCGACGACCTATGTACGTCGAGTTGGTTTTGAACTTGAAGATGATTTGTTGCAATGAAATGTAAAATCCCGTTACACAAACTACTACGACGTAACGCTAGTTGTTAATAGTGTATATGTGTGTGTGAGTTGTGTCGAGCTCATTCCTGTTCAGCCTACGTCTTTATTTCTTTTATTCGGTAAACCGTATAGAAGAAGCTTGTTTATTTATACGTAGAATATTTTTAAAAGCTCTTAAATACGATGCCGCGGCGGAAAGTTCAATAACTCCCCGGCCTGCGACGACAAACAATAAAACAAAACACGACGCGTTTTCAGTAAATGAAAAAAGAGCGCTCCTGCTCTTTATTAACTTGTATTTAACTTGTATTTAACTTGCATGTACAGTCAGGATTGAAAATGATGTCTCCCCCCAATCAAATGTGTTCGCCTGATCTATTGGCGAGACGTTATTTTAAATTCTGACTGTACATAAGTAATCTCAACAAACCCTATATATAGTTCGCGCGCGGAAAACTTTTTTTATTAAACATGTTTTTCTTTCCATGCGTTATTTATCACTTATCACCCCCTGGCATTGACTCATTTATTCGTCCTCGGATGGTGATAAAGTGCGATCGGTTTATAATTCATTAAGTACACACGGAGTGTGTAAATGCGCGCGATAAACTCGGATTGATTGATGTGAACGACCCGGGGGTCACCTTTTATATTTTCCACTCTTAATTATATATTATTAACGGATTTGGGTTTGAAGCTCTCTGGCCTACGCTTCTTTCGTTCTGCTTCTTTTTCTTTTTTGCTTCGCCCAAGGTTAAAAATGCCTCCTGATGAGAACGTTCCGCGTAGTACGAAAAGCATTCTTCATTCCGAGGGATTGGTTCGAAGAAAAACAAAAACCAAGTCGAAAATAATTGTACTGCAGCGAAATCGCTTTCTCAGCAAAGAACGAAATCAAAAAAAGATTTTTATTACGGAACGAAACAAAAAAAACTTCAATTTTTTTAATCAAACGTTGAAATCGCACTGTCAATCACCCTTATTTCAATTATTAAAATCTCCAAAATCGAAGGCAAAACGGCTAATTAATTAATAATACGGATCCCAAACAGGGGATCCCAGCGGGCTTAATGTTAACTCCTAAGGGGTGGATGAAAACTAAAAACTAGTGGCGGCGCCATCTCTTGGTCAACCAGAAAAACAAAAAACGGTTTCGAACGTTACCGTACGTACATTTTTTTGTAACCTCTAAGGACCAGTTTATCTTTCGGGGTTTAACTTTAAGCTTCGTTTTATTCCTATAGATGCGATTATCCTTAAATCTATCCATCTATAATTGTTATCACGGGAATAAAGCGAAGCTTAAAGTTAAACCGAGTTGGAAAAACCGGGTCTAAGAGAATGTACTTTTTACAAAAACTAATTTTCCGGCTTAAATGAGAAAAGTTCGTTCTAAATGTTGCAGTTTTAACATTACTTTTTCTTCTTCTCTTTGTTAATTATTGTTTTTTTTTTTAACAAAAAGAAAACAAAAAAATATCTTAAATAGCAAGCTACGTTTCTTGCTGCTGAAGTCCCAAACAGAGCCGAAACAGCTGTACAGAGGATGCTCGAGGGATCCACTGTAATCAAGAACGATTTGCAATAACATTTTTAAAAAAGACAAAGTCTATGAAATAATCTGTCTGTGATGAAATATTATTCGATTAAAATAGTTTCCTTTCTCGTGAAGAGATGGCGCTCCGAATTATCACCTGTCGCGCATTTAATTCAGCAAAAGACGATTTTCTAATCTCTGAGAGAATCTCCTTTTTAAAAAAATTAAGAAAAAACAAATTTGTTTGGCGTCATCTATTGTTCAATGAAGAAACCTCGTTTTGAATGTTATAGTATGAATATTATTTCTCCTTTTTCTCTTTGTACCGTGAATACTCAATAATTTTTTTTAATAAAAAGAAAACAAAGTGGATGAGAACGTCCGCGATGAAACATTATTCAAAATCGATTAAAATACTTTTCTTTTTCAGTCAATAGATGGCGTTCCGAATGATTCCTGACTGCTGTCGCTCTTTGAGTCTACATTTTTAATTTAATTCTAATTCAGCAAAAGATAATTTTCTAATCTCTGAGAAAACTTTTTACAAAAATTGAAAAAAAAACAAATTTTAGTGGCGTCATCTATTGACCAATAAGAAACCTTCGTTTTAGGTGTTCTAATATTAATATTTTTTTTCGCTTCGTACCGTGAATACTAATATAATTCTTTAAACAAAAAGTTCTTGATGAGAATGTTGGCGATAAAATATTATTAAAATTCGATTAAACTAGTTTTCTTTTTCGATCGAGAGATGGCGCTCCGACTGATTCCTAATTCCCGTTACGCTTTGATTCCATATTTTCACTTTAATTCAACAAAAGACGATTTTTTTATCTCTGTGAGAATTAATCTACTTTTTACAAAAGTTAAAAAAAAAACTTTGGGGATTGATCTGCAGATAAACAAAAGAACAGCGTTACCAAGGGTAACGAGTAACAATTTCACTTTACCTGGAACTGCCTAAAATCGAACGCGAAGATACCTGCTTTTTGTTTTTTTTTATTAAGAGCACCTGTGGCACGGCGCCATCTCTTGGCCAACAAGAAAGAAAAAACATTTCCATCGTTGCAATATGAACACTTACTTTTTTAAAACTTTTTACAAAAATTAAAATAAATTTTCTAATTTAATCGACCATAATTTTGGTGGCGCCATCTGTAGGTCAATAATAAGAAAACCCCGTTTTAAATGTTTCAGTTTAAATATTCTTATTTTTCGCCTCTAATCTCTAAGAATATCTGCTTTTACAAAATTACAAACGGTTCTTCTGAATATTAGGAACAGCCAAGTTTAGTTTTGGCGCAGCGCCATCTACCGGTCAATTATAAGAAAACCTCGTTTTAAATAATGCAGTTTTAATATTGTTCTTGTATTCTTCTAATCTCAAGAGAATACCTGGTTTCACAAAATTATAAACTGTTTCTTTTTTTAATATAGGGCACCTGATTTTGGCACGGCGCCATCTCTTGGCCAACAAGAAAAAAAAAAACATTTCGAACGTTGCAGCGTGAATATTAAATATTTGTTTCTAATCTTCAACAGGGTTTATTTTTTTACAAACAAAAATAAATTTTTCAGTTGAAATCTAATCGGCAACAATTCCTGTGGCGCCATCTATTGGCCAATCAGAGAATCTCGTTTTTAATGTTTCAGCTTCAATATTATCTCTCTGTACCATGAGTACTCATTTATTTTATAAATTTAAAAAAATGAGCCCTTGATGAGAAAGTCCGCGATGAAATATCATTAACATCCGATGCAAATAGTTTTCTTTTTTTGGCCAAGAGATGACGCTCCGAATGACTCCTGTTGTGTGTTCCATGTTCCATGTATTCTATGCTGTCAATCTAAATTTGCAAAAATTTGTTTACATAGGTATATTAAATAATCGCGTTTTTAAAGTTGGATTGAGGCAATTTTCATTTTTACTCAGGTGAAGATAAATAAGCGAAGAGATGGCACTTTATATAACGCATTCAGTTGTAACTTTCAATCTCCTTAAAATAAAGCTTGTAGGTAAGTCGGCTACGATTGCAGTGGGGCTCTCAAGCATCCTCTGGATAGCTATTTCGGCCCTTATTGGGGCATCATCAGCAGGAAAGTGGCTCCATCGCAATCCAAACGAATCGCTGTAGTCACTTTAAAATAATAATTGTAAAAGGCAGAGGCAGAAGTTATCGCTGAAGATGTCAACGTGACTACGATACCCTTCTATTAGGAATAGCCGGATAGCTTTAATTTTTAGTCAAGAGATGGCGTTCAAAGTAATCCACGTCACAAATTGATTTTAGATTTTCAATTTAATTTTGAAATTAAAAGTCATTGTGAAGCTAGAAGGCATCGAGCAGAGTTTTGTTGAAAATGTTAGCGGAAAAATGAAATGCTGTTTGTTATAGGAAATTCGATTAAAATTGTTTTCTCTTTCAGTCAAGAGACGGCGCGCGCTTTGGATAATTCCCGTCTAGATTCCTGTCACGTCTTGAATTTTATTTTCAAATTTGATTTACATATTAAAAAGGGATGTCGCTCTGAGTAATCCCATCACCGGAAGTGATATAAAATTGGAAATATTTTAATCTGAAATATCGTTATTTTCAAACACGTTCTGAAATTTATTTCATGTTTTTATTTTGCGTTTGTTTGCCTCATTGCTAATTTGCTTGCCTGTCTACCTATTACAGTAGGCAGAAGAAGTCAGGGTGTAGTTTAAGATTTGCAGGGGCGACATTACAAAAGAGCATGACTGTACTTTAACATCAAAAATTCTTTTGGTCGAGAGTAGTCGTGGATTTTAAAATTATTTTCCGAGTACTAGCAGTCGCAATGCGTTCCATTTCATGGAATTTTTGATGTCTCGGTATACACCCTTACTGGAAAATTTTTAATAAGCCGCACAACTTGGGATACCCTGTATACTATAATAATATATCGAATGTTTCGTTTGGATTCGGAAACGTACATGCGTGTTTAGCGCAGGTTAAGCCATACTTTGCTAAAAAAATATTATTTTCTGGTTAACCATAGAGTCCCGTAAGGTAAGAAGAACGTCGCCAACATGAAAGCAACAACAATCAAAGCGAGCAAATTACGAAATTCGCGGGATTGCGCAAGTCGAGCGGTGCTTTCAATGCTAGCACGCAACGGTACACACGCACCGCACGTTCAGGATTCCCTCGGCGAATTTCCATAATTATTCCATTATGTAAACAACATCGATGGAAAACACGAAGAAAGGTGCGTACGCGAACGTTTTTGGCACAGGTTGCGGCACGACGCCAAGCGGTGAATACCAAATAAGGATCGGAGTTTGCAAAACGCATCGCTAATTTGTTTTGTTTTGATGGAAAAAAGACAAAAAAAAACATAGGTGACACGCCCGCTCAAGGCTGCGTTCATAAACTGCGTTTCGTCGGACTAATCGTTTCTTTCTCACTCTCGATATTTTTAACACAGAGGGTGTTCTTTTACTGTGTGCAAATATTTAAACCTGCAATATATCACAATAAATGGAAACGATTGAACTCATATGTTCTTAACATAAATGTAATAGTTTTCGAGAAAAATGCAGTGGCAGATTTTCACTAAACCGTTTGAGAACTGCTGGCGTAGCTAAAAGTGGAACGCGGGCGCCTCTTCAATTACGACCCGCAGCCGAAGTAGGCCAGGGTCAGTGCCTTACTGGATCTTGAGCAGGAACGACGTAAGTAGCGCCGCTCCGATTAGCTGGTCCGTAAAAACGTTTACAATTTAAATTAACTTAATTGCAAGTAATTACAAGTTTAAGTATTTTAAGTTAAAATCTAGTGCAATTCGAGAAGCTGCGTTTCGTAATTGCAAAATTAAAAGCGAGGTACAAACAAATTGTAATTTCTCATTCCATATTATTTTTATAAAAATTTTACATTTACTTTGTTTCCAAGGACCGTAAGTAGTAGTAATATTTTCATAGCTAGCAGCGAGATTGCAGCAAAAGTTTGTTTACGTAAAAAGGTGAAGGAAGAACATTTTTAACGCGCTTGCCTAATTGGTGCATAAATTTTCATCGCTAGTTAATAACGTAAAACAAATAAATGTAATATTACTTCGCTCAGTGAATTAAAATAATTAAAATTTTAAATAAAATAATTAATAAACGATATCAGTGATTGTTATTACTAACTCTGCGTTGAGCATCGAGTGCGGTATCGGTGGGCGTGTTCATACCGAGAGGAAGGCGAAATTGGCATTCCTATCTTTCTCGCACATTTCAGCGGTTCCAAACAAGTGGTCCATCCGAATGTTTTTGGCTGCGATACGGTAGCCACCAAAAAATACCCGCAGAAGAGTAGCATTTCGTGTACTTACACTGAGGTTTTTTTATTTGCATACGGTAAAAGAACACCCTGTATTTTGCATCTCACTCACGTCTCAGGATTTAATTTAGTTTATTAATTCCTACAAAAGGCAGGATGTTTATGACAACCGAATTATTAAAAATGTGTAAAATAAGTAAAGTCACTTGAGTAAGCTCGCGCGTTGTCTTATGGATGGAAATAATATAAACGCAAGACGACATCTTGAAACAGAAGAGCGAGACGCAAGATGCGTTAAAAAAACGTGAGCGACAAGGATGGGATTACATATCTTAGATGCAGTCCAAGTACAGCAGTTTATGAACGCAGCCTCGCCCGAGGAATTTATCTCGTTTCTTGCGCAGATCAGTTCTGAGAATTATCGGAAATAAATAAACCGTCCTTAACATTTTATTGCGGTGATAATGAATGCGGCGTGAACCGCGCTCATGATTTGCATTTGAGGAATAACTGCCTCCGTTTATTGACACTCGAAGACACAATATGTACTCGGAATTATATCGACCGAGCTTTATGTGATAAGGTATGATTCGAGGAAAATATGAGTGACGCATATTTTTAAAGTATGCAGTCGCGAGCACCGAAAATGGACCGGGCCTCGAAGTGAAAATGCCCAAAATCTACCTATACTCTATTTTTTATTGATAGGCGGTAAAACCGCAGTTAGAAAAGAACGTGGTTCTCCTATTAGTCATTTATTCTTGTTCTTTCTTTTATTTTATTAAAATAGCATCTAGTTAAAAACGATTGAGGTCAACTCTGAAATTTTTCGCCGTCTGTTTGTTATGTATTAAATCAGGCCTAATCATGCGAGGGGAATATGTCGGGGTATATTTTCCTTCTACCATCGCACAGGCAGTGCCGGTTCCCGCTTGACGCTCAGTCGCTTCAATTTCAATACCAACGATATACAAAACTTATGTAGATAATATTCTTTATGGAAAATGTTGTAGTGACGAGCAATATTATATCGCTTTACGCTCAACAGTTTACCGCAAATAATACATTTTGCATTATCTGTACTGTTTATAAAACACAGATACTTAAGTTCATAATTTTGGTTCATGTTTGTATTTCACGAGAGCCACACGTTTTATAACTTCTGTTGGTACATGATCGGCTGGCAGGCTGGCTCATTGATGTCGACATTTCATTGATCTATTGAATAGTGGGAGATACTATCTCCTCGCTCTTCTCGTATTTTATGCCCAGGCCTGTATTAAATTATACCAATCTGTAAAATCCGCTTATTAATAAGAAATAGAGTATAGGTAGTCAATTACAGGAAACTGGAACGAGGTGGACGATACGGGAAATTGTGTATCGAATTTTGATACGATTTTTGTATCGATACAGGGTGATTCAGAATAAGTGTCCGACCCGTTAGGACCGTATTCCCTAAGGTCACGTAAGTGGGAAATTGCAAGAAATAAATTTATCGGTGGCATTTCAAAAATCAATCACCTTTGAATCTAAAATGGAAAGATGATTTATTTCTTAGGTATACATGCACAAGTTCGAAATTCGAATGAATGAATTGCGTATTATACATTTTTTTTCCGCAGAAAATCATAAATAAAAACTTTTACAGTTTAATTTCGAGGTAAATGCTGGTGTCTCGTCTTATTTCACACGAGTTCATTTCGTTTGTAACGCAATACAGCTGTACTAGTGCCCATCAACCAATTTATATCTGAATTTTCAATGCATTTCATCTCAAAAAGTGTGGATGTTAGACCTCCCATGCATACAGACTTTTTGTTTTTTTTTTGTGTACAGACTAAAAAGTTTTCTTTTTATATATTTTGCACCCTGTCTAGAGGATTTATTTTAGGAGCTAGAGAAAAACTTTAAATACAAAAATTGTAGGGTTTTATGCCTATTATCTTTTAGAGCTATCAGAAGAAGCAAAAGCACACCGAAAATTGAAGAAAAAATATATATTTTGTTTTTCTAAATGGAACATCCTGTATATTGTTTGCTAAGATGAAAGAGCATATTTTCCTGATTTCAAAAATGTATAATATGTTGACATTCGGAGGGGTCGTTCGTGATATAATTAAGTTTAAAATATCAGCCCAAGGAAGTTTAAAAAAATCAAGATGGCCTGGAAAGGTGCTTATAAAAGTTCTAAATAGCTGTTTTAGTTAGCAAGAAACAATAGAAATTCGATTACCGGAAACCTAACACAACGGATTAATAATAAAAAACAAAATTCCAGGCCGCCTTAATATTTTAAACATAAATTCATTGATATTCTAACCTCAAATATCTCATAAACAGCTCTTCCAAACATCAACATATTATAGATTTTTGAAATCAGAAAAATATGATCTTCCATCTTAGCAAACAATTTACAGCGTGTTCCATTTAAAAAAACAAAAGTTATACTTTTTTCTACAATTTCCGATGCGCTTTTGTTTCTTATGATAACTGTAAAAGATAACAGGCATAAAACCCTACAACTTTTTTCTCTAGCTCTTAAAATAAACCCTCTAGATAGGGTGCAAAACACTATAAAAAAAACCTGCACTACCTTTAGTTGACAGGTCAGACACTTATTTTGAATCATCCTGTATATCGAATATCGATACGTATCGAATATCGGTTATCGTTACGTATCGACACATTGGATCGATATGTACCGATACGTCGATACGTTTCGAAATATAAGATCAAAACGTTTCGAAATATTGCGCGGAGGTTTACAACAAAAATTATAATTTGTTTTATAAAGACTTCATTTATTGACAAAAATGTTAATTAGTCAGATCGTTCGGAGGTTAAACTTGTTCTTTGATCTTCTACATTACACGTGTTGGTATATCGATATCCGATATTTCGACAGGTATCGATATCCGTTATTTCGATACATTTCAATATCCGTTATTTCGATACGTATCGATATCCGATATTTTGATCCGATACGTCGATATAGCTGAAAGTATATCTCGATACAGCTGGCGTGTGGTTACGTATCGATATAAAGGCACAGCGACCCTGCCCTACTGATGATAGCAACTTAATCTTCATAATAAGCAGGGAAATGAATTCAGGTCACTTGTTCCGCGAGCAGTATGAAAATTTAGTACTCGGAGTGTATCAGCCTCGCATACAACGTGCGAACGCTCGTACTACACTGTTCCCTCTCCCACTCAATAACAATTCAATGCATCGCACCGGAGATCACAGAAAGGTGGAAGGAGTAAATAGTGCATACGGCGTAAAAAGCGTCCAATACTAAATGTCCTGAATTCTTTTCCCTGGTAATAAGTGTTTATAGTTTTAACTTTTATTGACGCTGTCTGTAATTTTGCTGTTGCTTGACCTTTGATTATTATGACTAGAGATCGGAATCACTTATTTTGACGTCATCAATAAAGGGATTATTATGACTAGCGATCGGAATCATATATTTTGACGTCATCAATAAGGGCTTGTTTTGCGTAGAATATTACTTTTGATACGTTTGTATTTCGTAATCCTTTCTGGAACATTTCGGATGGCGCCTAAACTTCCAAATTGGTTTGCGCCAGTTCTTCATAATGCGGTGCAGTATTGCCAACTCATGTAGTTTCAAAATTTCGATTTCTTCTTGAAAAAATAATTGTATTCTGTCGTTGAAAACCGTATCATCCCGGTTTGACGCTTAATAGTAAACACTTTGACATCACAAAATTATTTTGAGTCGAGGTCAGTCGTCAATTTTAAAATTATCTGTGTTCGTGCATTGTATCAATAATTTTTTTTTTAACTGTCAACATTTGTCAAACAGTTCCGACAAAGTGTACTTGCTTTTATTTGTTTCTTTCTGGTTTCTTGTTTTTTTTTACTTGCTGTTAATAGCTTCTTGAGTTAATTTCATGACCACTCTTGACTAAAATAATTTTTGATGTCTCGGTATAAGTACATTAAACTAAACGCTATGTAAAAAAACGCGTTATTTCTTTTCCATCGCATAGGTACACCTCATGTTATTAAAATTTACGATCGTCATTTGTTTTTTTTTGTCTCTTATCATCGGAATCTTCCTGTTTGTTTGAATTTTTTTCCGGTTTTCGCGTTCCCTATACATTTTTCCAAAAGACGAAAATGTTCTCCATTTTTGTTCTTATTGGTCATTTATTTTTTTTTTTTTCTGAAATGAAATGATGAAAAATACCGCACCCTCCTTCTTTTTTTCCACAAATCATTACAACCGTCTTTTGTTTTTCTTTGCTTTTTGTTGCCATTTTCATTTTTGAACCGTATTATACTGCTTTGACGCTTAATAATAATAATTAATAAACATAAGTGAGCTTGAACTAAACGACATGTAAAAATACGCGCGCTATTTCTTTTCATTCGTAAACACCTCACGTTATTAAAATTTACGAGCGTCATTTGTTTTTTCTTTCTTATTACCTTCGATGCCTTCCTGTTTCGTTGAAGTTAATTATTTTTTTCTCGGTTTTCGGGTTCCTATTGCGTTTTTTCGAAAGACGAAAATGTCGTTTATTTTATTTTATTTTTTCTGAAATGAAATGTTAAAAAAAGTTCCCGCAACCCTTCTCCTTTTTCGCGAATCATTTACGACCGTCTTTTGTTGTTTTGGTTTTTTTTTTGCTGCCTTTAGACATTTGCATTTCGTAAATATTTGTTTGTTTGTGTTTTGTCTTTGTTTGTTTGCTTGTTTTTTTTTTAAATTTCGAATTACATACTATTACGTCTTGAATGTGTATTGTTTTTTAAAATTTAAAATCTATATGTACAGGGTTTTCCAACGATCTGTATTTCCTCTGTGAATCCTATAGGAATAGCATGAAGGCAAAAGCAAGCATTGAACTATACAGGGTGTTTCATGAGTTGTACAACGCGATACTACAACTGCCGCATTTTTAGCGGTCGTGTAGAATGGTCCTAACTTCCGTAACTTGCTTTTTCCTTCGTGCTTTTCCTATACACTGCGATCGTAAATGGTTGAACGTGCCGCTTCATACAAAAATTTCTTGGTCCAGTTACTAGAAATCATGTACCCAATTTAAAGGCGTGCGGATGTAATTTTAACCTAAAAATTGTGTAACATTAATCATAAATCGAGACGCAAAGAACGTTACTTACTTGTAAAAACAAAGTCAACTGAATAATAGTATTCAAAAATACTTATTTACTGATTTCGAATGATTTAAACTGCAAATTGTAGAAAACTCAAACATAAACAAACCATACACGAACGCTACTGCTTGCCAGCTGATCTGGAGCATTCAAAAACGCGAAAATTCCCTAGGCGGAAAGTAGTTTTGATCACCTTTGGGTATTTACTTTCTCAAGGACGCTCAATCATTTACGACCACAGTGTAGGCCTTACAGAAGAAATACAGATCGTTGAGTTACCCTGTACAATACGGTTGGTGTTTTCATTTATTTATTAATTTTTTTTGTAATCGTAATTTTGGTTAGGAATTTTCGTTATATTTCTTTCTCGATTGCCAAAAACGTTCTTACTTGTTTGTCTCCGTGTTCACTTGTTTTGTCGCTTTTTAAATATTGTTACGTTTTTAGGGTTCGTTTTATTTTGTTTTAGAATAATACTCGATGAAACTAGGAATAATTTATTAACAAATTTAACATTAACACTATTTTATTTAATAGACAATTGTAAACTAATTTATCTTAACAAAAGCCGAGCGATTAACTACTTATAAACTCGAACTGTCGATGACTAACCTCATTCTTCGCACGCGCCTTTTTATAGCCGGACTGTTTTTCCCGGAGGTATTAGTCTAGAGAATTCCGAAGCCGGATGCATTTCGAATGTTCGAGATGACGAATTAAATCGTCACAATATTAAATAATTTCCGTTCAATTTTATTTTCTTCCCTTTTGATTGTGTTTCTCGATCATCAAAAATGTTGTCGCTTTTTTTTGATTACTATTTTTACATTTTCTTCACACCAAACCTTGTAATCGTCTCTGGCTTTTCATTTTCCGTTAAATTTAAAATCCGCATATTTTTCAGTTTCATCAAGCAACTTTCTCGTACAAAATTCAAATCCGTTTGTACGATTTCGAAGATGAAAACTTACGAATTTATACCTAGTAACAATCGTAAAGTTGGAAACATTGATGCGGCATGACAAGTGCGTCACCCAATTTGCGTATACGTCGAAATATGCGATTCCTACCTCTAATTATGAACGATAATTAATAAATTCAGAACTGCCGTTCAAAGCTGGGAAAAAACAGTGTCCCATTTTTCGTGCTCGCGATTCTACATACTATATACATACATACACAATACGCAAAACATAAAAGACAAAAGATGATTATTTTAATAATATTGTTACGGTAAACCCCAGATGTAGCTCGGCTTATGAATGGTGTAAGCTTGATCTGATTGAATTTGCAATACTACAGCAACAAAAAAAAAACACAATGGGATGGGAAGATAGATACACAGATAGATCATCGAACACTCAATGAATAACTGCAAGCAA
The DNA here is from genome assembly GCA_036172665.1 of Prosopocoilus inquinatus. NCBI lineage: Eukaryota > Metazoa > Arthropoda > Insecta > Coleoptera > Lucanidae > Prosopocoilus > Prosopocoilus inquinatus. The sequence continues at coordinate 71,594,289 of CM069870.1, read as the reverse complement.
GTAAATGCCTTTCGCTGCAGGCGGCGACGTCAATACTTCGGAACGCGGTTCTTTTTTCCTTTCTTCTTCTTTTCAATAACCTGTGTACGAGTGGCCGCGTTCGCGAATTCCGAGTGACGCGACATCTATGCATTATTTATCTGGCAGACGATTAAAAGGGCGTGTTCCCCGCAGCATCTTACGAGCCGGAGGAATCTTGTACACGTTTAGTCACTACCCCCCCAGATCGAGATGACTCACCTGTGGTCTCCGCAATTCATTGACTTTTTGGTCTTCTACTTCTTTTTCTTCATTGGCGATGTTCGACGTCACCTGGTGTTACTCACCGGTATTACCGCAGGTCTAATTAGTAGCAGCACGTCGCTTTCGGAATTTATACATTCCAGTTATGTTGTATGTATGTACAAGAGCAGTCATTAAAAAAAAATGAAAAAAAAAAACGAACCAAGCATAAAAATGAATCCGAAGCTAATTAGAGGGCGTTGGTTGCTGGTTGCTATTAGTAATTTGGCGATCATTCTTTAACGTCCAGTATATGAAAATGACGGTCGAAAATTATGACTACTAAACGTAATTCCCAAAAATGATAGCCTCCGATAAAGTTATTTAATTTAAGTAGCGTTGGTACACAAAACTAAAACCGCAAATATTGATTATCATACTAGAACGTGTAATGAACAAGATATACTACATAAAAATACATTTTTGTGGGTGAGTTTATAAGATGGGGGATTGTTGTTCTGAATTACAAGCACAAATAAAAACGCTAAAATAATGGTTGCAGATTCAAAGAGACGATTGTTACAGTTATACCAGGTGTTCCTCCAGGTTCGTTTTTAGGTCCGAAGCTTTTCTTGTTTACATTAACGGCCTATAATTTCGTTTAAAATCCTAACAATCGAATCAAATTCGAAACTGTTTCATTCACTAAATTTATAACAATTACATAATAACACGCACTCAGTCTAAAATCTAAAAAAAAATCACGAAAATAATAGAAATTAAATTTATATTGCATTTATGTTCCGCTTAAAAAATTATTATTACAGATTAGCTGAAAACCATTGCAAAATTGTAAAACGTTTCGGTTTCTATTCATCCGACAGTTCCTTTTTAATTTGAGGTTTCGACTGCTTCTTCAGGGTTTATCTTAAAGAAATAGTGCGCGACCTATAGTGAAAGACGTACGACGTACCTACCTAACTGTTTTTTTTTTTTGAACTGCTGAAATCAGTCACATGTGAGAAAACTTTTTTTTTAAAAGAGCGAATACGTGTTTCAACAGCGATGCGGACATCATCAGCGCCAGATTGACAATGTTCGCACGGATTTCCAGGGATTTTCTAGTGATTGTGAGAAACGCCGGCGATCTCTACACCACGCTGTATGTCGCGGTTGAATCGACGTAAAGACGATTAAAAATAAATAAATAAAAAAGTAAAGATTGTAGAAAATCATCGAAGAAAAAGCTTTAAAGGCAAAAATTTAAAGAAGAATCTAAAAATTGCACAAAATTAAAACGAAAAATTAATAAAAAATTAAAATTAAGCAGGACGAGGTCAATCCCCTCTAAACCTAACCCAACCTAACTAACAAGTAAACCGAAAAACAAAGGAAATTAACGAGAAACTAAAAGACATTAAAAAATATAAATATAAACTTCAGTCAACTTTCTAGCTGCCACAAGCCCTCAACCGACGAATTCTCCGTTGGTTGAGGGGGGGAGGGGGCTCTAGTTTTTAAACAAAGAATAATTACCACTAATAGTGACAGAAGTATTGAAGGCAATTGGACTATAACAGTTAAAAATATTATTCGAGGGCTTTCGGTTTCTGTTAAGAGAAGGAAAACAATGATTTTTTTATTATTATTCGTTTAATTTTTTTTAGGTTTTTTTCGGCTTGATTTGTAAAAAGAAATACTCTTGTAATTTGTATTTCTTATTGTCAGTGTTGAGTTTTTAAATCTATTGTACTGGTATTAGTTTTCTTATAATTTTTTGAAATAAATTTATATTATTTTTATTATTATCATTAATCATTTGGATTTTTTTATAAAACGTACTTAGTTCGACGCGATCAGCTGTCAAAAAAGAAAAGAAAGACAGAAAATGATGAGAAAAGAAAAGAATTTTATTTACAAGACTTCGTTTGTTTTGGGAACAAATTTTAAGGTTCCTTTGTTTTTTTTCTTTGTAACGATTGCAGCTCTTACCAGGGTTGCCAGATTGGGCTAAATTCCGCCATTTGGGTTACATCTTAGCCATATTTCGGCGTTTAAAAACATTATTTGGCGTCTGGCGCCTGAATTGACGTTGTCTTCACATAACGACACTCAACAAAATTTAAAATTCCAATAGAACCTGTGAAACCGCAAAGTCGACGCAAAAAAATATACAACGTGATCAATAATGACTGTCCATGCCGCTACTCACTATTTTACTTTAAAGGTTTTATTTGACGAGAATACTTCGAGTCTTGTTTTCGTTTGTTTTTTGATCACTTCATATTTTCTTCTTGCTCTTTTGCTTTTTCGTTTTAATCGAATTGACGTCTTGCATTTTATTCACGGTTCATTTGTTTTTTCTTGTCCTTTCCGTTTCTTCTTGTCCCTTATTCACTTCATACCTTTTCTTTCTCTTTTGTTTTTTTTTGTCTTAAAGAATTGATGTCTTGCAATTTCATTCACGGTTCGTTTTGTTTTGTTTTGTCTACCAGTTTCTTAACATGCAAATTTTTTTTCTCATCTATCCATTCTTCTATCGTCTTTTTTTTATTTTTCGCATATTCTTCTCTTTTCAATCGAATTGGTTTTCGATTGGTTTTCACAATTCGTTTCCTACGAGTTTGAGTTTATTTGCAAAAACTTTCGTCGATTTTCATTTTTTTTGTCCATCCAGTGTCGTGGTATTTCTATTTTTTTAAATTCATTTTATGCTCTCGTTTTTTTCGTTTCTTTATTTTTATCAAATTAATTGATTTTTACATTTTGTTGACACGCCTGTTTCCAATTGTATTTTGTTTTCTACTAGCTTTGTTTATGTATCGTATGAAGATTCATTTGATTTTTGATCATCTCAATCATCAGTTTTCTTTTGCTTTCTTTTTCTGCTGTTATGTTTTCTTATGTTGTCTCTTTTGATTTCCTTATTGAATTGATTTTTTGTATTTTTCGCAGCTCATCGTATTTCATTTGTTTTGTGTCCATCACAGTTGTGATCTTCTTTTGTTTCACGTACTCTGTATTTTGTCGTTCGTTTCTCTTTTTTTTATCGTATTATCGACATTTTGCTTCTATTTTCTACGTACTTTTTGATTCGTCCGGAAAACTTGCTTTTTCGTTCGACTTGGTACAGTCGATCTACTTTTGTTTTTATTTTCGCTTCATGTCTTGCATTTTGCTACAGTTTCTTTCATTTCTCTTTTCTTTGGAGGTTAATTTGTTTTTTGTTTATTTGGTCTGATTTTCGATATTCCAAATGGACGAATTTTTATTTTGTTTTTATTTTAGAATAGAATAGAATTTTTATTTAGTTTTTTTTTCCGTCTATCTCATTATTCGTATGTTTTTGTTTTTTTGCATGAATTTTCTTTTTTTCCTTTCTGCCCGTGATTTTAGCAAAGAAATAACACCTTGACAACTGTCAAATTCATTACATTTGTATGATTGGCTAATGATTCGGATTTGTTTTTGTTTTTTTTTCATCACACTTCCAATCCTTTGTTTCTTTTTTATCATCGCTCTTCTAATAAAAAAGAAATAAAATAAAATGGTACATGTTATGTTGTTTTATCATTAAGGAATTAAAAAAATATATATTTCCGCAAATATGTCAAATAATGTAATACAATTAATTAATTAATACTATTTTTTTACACTTCTGAGTTTGGCGCAATTGAGCTGGGCTACTTTTTCTAATACGTTTGACTGTATTCTTTAAGAAAAATCTGACAACTCTGCTAGATGTAAATGACATTTAATTTGTATGAGCGGGTTGGGAAACAATCTGTCCTTTTCCTTAGTAATTTCAGATTTTATGGTTGGCTGACTTAATCTAACGTTACTGTACACAGTATTAAAATTTCTCACTAGATTACTACGTATATAAGAAAGAATAAAATATAGTTTTGCTGTTTCATAATAATCTGACACACGTCGAACAAATCTAGGGACCCTAGGTTTAAATCGACGCAGAAGTGTTTTGGCAACATCGTATAAAAATTGGCTCCGCAGCGGTAAATTCAAATTATCCTCGATTAAAACCCACATGTTAATTCCCGACAGAGACGAATGAACTTTAATGACAATAAATTATGACATCTTGCGCAAATGACGCAAACCGTTTCTTGATCCTACCGTACACCTAAACGACGACCTGCTAAATTTGCGGTCGTCCTCCTCTGAATCGAAGAAAACGATAAAAGCGGACGCTGTCTGATAATTGCGCTGAAAAACACGGCAATTAAGCGAAAAATGATAATGACAATAACAATAAAAGCCGGAGGCAACGGCACGATTAAATAAATGATGGAATGGTGGCGGCGTTGATTAGACAAAGATTCCGCTCGCTTCTGCACACATGTCGACGAATTAATTAACAAACGTGAACGTTAACGTTTTAAAGTAACGGGTCTGGCCGAAGAAGGATTAGAAGAAAAAAAAAAACGCAGAAGTGCAATAATAATTCGTTGATCTGGAGCGAGCGGCGGATAATAACGGACGCGTAATTAAATAGGCGAGATTTGAATGGGTTGCCGAGATTCTAAAATACCGGGTGATCAGGAAAAAAAAGTAGGCTTCACCTTCTTTTCCGGTTGAGATTGTCCTGCAACAGATACTATACTTAGGCAAAAAACCAAACCAATTTGATTTAATTAATAAGTAATAAATGTTAACTAACAGAGATCGAAGTTTTATATTTTATGCTAAGCACGAACTCAAGTCTAGTTGTGCTATTTCTTCCTTACTTTCAAATTAGTTATGTCAATGCTTTATGGTAATATACGTCCCGATTTTGGCAGGACAGTCCCAGTTTTTAACAGTTTGTCCCGCGTCCCGCACAGTTTTAAAAAAATCCCGCTTTTTGCAATTATGTACCTTTTGTAGATTAGACGTACTATAATTAGATTATAAACCAATTATTAACTAGGGTTCTCTTGCATTTTAATAAGATCTATTTTATACCATTCTATTTAATTTTGTGCATATTATGGAGAGGAGAGACAGCGCCCTTTTTGAAAACCTTATTATTTCAGTCGAAAACAATTGTTAAAAAATACTCAATTTTTCTTAACACAAGAAAAAGCTGTTGATGAGTAGGTACATAGCGTTGAAATATTAAAATAGTTTCGCTTCTGGTCAAGAGATGGCGCTCTTAATGATGTATGTGTTTCCTGTCGTGCTTTGGATTCTGTTTTTAATTTAGTTTTGAAACAAAAAAGGTTCTACAGAGAGTATGAAGAGGAAATCGCGTTTTTGAAGTTGGAGTAAGGCAACTTTCATTTTTAGAATATGAAGATAAGTGAACGAACAGATGGCGCTCTAAATAATTCACTATTAAAATAGATGCGTTTATTTTCGTTAATGTATCAATGACTATTTCGGTTTTTCTTGGCTTTTCATCAGAGAAACTCGTAGTTAAGCAACTAATTTCGAAATTGAACTTTCCAATTCTCACCGATTTTAAGAAAGACACTAAAAGACGTACAAAAAAATAGTTACTAATTCAATTTTCACCTGTATTTAATGGAGAAAATTATTGGATTACGTTTAAAAGCTACATGCAATTAATTTTACAACATTTCGTTAAAAAATAAAAATAAATTAAGTTTTTCGAAAACGCAAGAAACCTAGGTAACACGGCAAGCAATGTCGTTTGTACGGTTGCCTATACACAAGGACCTAGTTTTTTTTTGTTAAAAATATGATAACCTTTTCAGGATTCACTGAGATTACGTAATTCTACTAATTCTCCTAATTTTTTTAAATATGTTATGCGATTGTTTTAAGATGATGGGTACAAGACAAAGCTGTTGATGAGCACGTGGCGATGAAATATTAAAATAGTTTCTTTTTTGGCCGAGAGATGGCGTTCTTAATGATTTCTGTCTTTTCTGTCGCGCCTTGGATTCTGTTTTCAATTTAATTTCGAAGAAAAAAATTATTATTTATTTTTATTATTATTACTGAGAATGTCAACGTTAATGCCATTTGAAATTATAATAAAAATAGCTTTCATTTTTGGTCAAGAGACGGCGCTCCGCACGTTCCCTTCTTCTCTGTCCCTTGACAACTTGATTTTAGCTTCTTAAGTTGAATAATTTTCAGAAAACAGATGGATTCAAAATTAATACGCGTGTCTTGTTATTTAATAAATTACAAGTCAAGTACAAATTTTTGACAATCAATGATGACCGAAACTTATTGCGCACGACTGTACGTGCACGTATTTCACATATTTTTCTTGTGGTAAAAAAAGCACGAAACCTTGTTTCCGATATTCCATTAAATTAGTTTTCGCTTTGGGATAATAGATGGCACTTTAAACAATTTAATATGATCCGCTCCGATATGACAAGCCAGATAATATTTTAACCAACCTGGACTGGATAATAAAATTCATTATGAGCAGCTAGAATATTGATTTTCTTTTATTACATAATTAATTTTTGTTTTTATTCTAACGTGGTTATAATGATAAGCAGGGAATAGAATTCGGGCCGCTTGTTCCGCGAACAATGTGAAAATTTAGTACTCGGACTGTATTAGCCCCGCCCAAAATAATCTCTGATGAAATGAGAACGCACTCCTTCCCCTCCCACTTAATAATATTTCAAGGTGATGAGAGCAAATAGTACATTCGGCGTCAAAAGTATCCAACACTAAGTGGCCTGAATTCTTTTGCCTGGTAATAAGTACTGAACAGATAAAACAGCGACAACCTACGATCGCTTTTTGACCTGACATTGCAGTAGGATAACAAATTGAAGCGGGTTTGCTACATAATAAGCTACCCTATGCAAGCCAGCCATGCTTGCTGTCAAAGCAACAAAATTTTCTTGGTAATAAGTACGTATAAAATCAGGGAGGAAGGGAGGTCGATAGAGCCTTTTCTTTTAAGGGATCGCCGCTTAAAAAAAAAGGTTTGGAATATCTGATATACGCAAAGTTATTTTGCTGGTTGGATTGAATTGGGTTGGAGAACCTCCTTACTCAAATTAAAATCTGGTCACTTTATGGTAATACCATAATAACAAGCAAATGGATACTTGATTGCGCCGCTGCACTGATGACGTCAACATATGTTATTCCGATACTTCCTAGTTATCATAACCTAAGAAGCGAATATCTTTTCTGTTTGACATATATTTTGACACGCATCTGTTAAACGAAGTGTCATTTTGATTAATAAAAAGTTCTAAGAAAAGACTTTGGTTTACACATTCAATTAGCCTGCCACACTCGCCCGCGCGCCAAATCTGCCACGAGCCGGGAGCGTCAGAAAGTATGCGCGTGTGTGGCAGGCTAATGCCTTATTTTTGGCTGACGGGACTTTAACGATCACATGTTAGTTTTAATAATCATTTAATTGCGCTAAAATAACACTGTTAACTTCAATTTCATTTCAACATTAGCTTTTAGTGTTATTGTCGCTGTTGGGTGTTAGAAACGTGAGAAGAAGCGTCGCGTTGCGTCGGTTTAAAAATCAAATATTTACGCTGAGCTCATGTGCGATTTGTAAACAAACTATTGGTTTACAACAATAAATACGGGCCTCTGATTGGCGTGCATTTAGTTACAGATGGCAGTTTTAATCTGTGCGTGAGCTAATTGCGGAAGTCAATGTGTTAAAAGTTAAGTCGGCGGTTCTTGCTTGCTCGCAGCTGATGATTTTAAAGTTGGCTTGAAGTGTGTCAACGACGACGCTCTGTCAAGCATCAAATTGAGCAGTTTGTCAACATACTAGTTAGTACAGTCATTTGCGGCCGCGGATTCTTTTGTGTTTGTAGAGCTTGTGACCTGGATTGATCGACGACGATGGGCATCTGAAGAATAAACTCAATTTTGTTAACAAACAACCCATGTAAAAATGCAAAAGATAAAATAAATCGTTCACTTGTTTGGTGCTTTTAACGTCAAGTTAAAAACTTGTGCTCGTTACAAAATTATTTTATCAACTTAAATTTATTAAAAAAAAAATAATATTGTTACGAATTCGGAGTTCGAAGATGTAATCATTTATTAAATTAGAAAATACTTTAATTGTCCACAGATATTTTTCTTATATGCTGCACCACTTTTCTGTCAAATAATTTATTTATTCTACACTTAAATTCCGTCGGCTCATCGCCATTTTTGTTTTCTGTTATTCGATTTGATTTGAATTTGTTTTTTAATTATTAATTATTGATCGGTCACGTTTCTTTAACGTTAACAGATTACAGATTATTTTTGGGTTTATGACAAATTCGTCAATTTTTTTTGAGATTTTTAAATCAATTCGCTCGACTTATTTTTGACAATTTTTATTTTGATCCTTCATCATCCTTTATTTCCTTATTTCCCGTTTGATTGTATTTTATTACATTTTTAATGTAAATCAATTGATCGACGCTTGTTTTTCTTTCAATTCATTTCATTTGTTTTGTTTTTATTTTTTAATTATCAATTGACCACGCATGTTTTAAGCGCCATCTTTTGTTCACCACGCATGTCTTGAGCGCCATCTTTTGGTCCGCATTGAAATTTACTTGAAATAATCATTTATTTATTTTATTTATTGTTACAAATTAGGCGTATAGTATAATATACTTGGTGGCCTAATAATCAAACATAATTACTTACATCTTAATTTTTAATTTTGTTTACACAATTTTCTAGTAATTTAATCAAATCTTTTTCATTTAAATTATTCCATTCTTGTACAGTTTTAGGAAAAAAGGAAAATTTATGAAGATTAGACTTCGAAAAGGGTATTTTATAAGTGTTTTTGTTTTTATTTTATCATCATGATTATTTTAATTTTTTCGTGAGATTGATAAGCGATTATTAATTACTCTTTTTTTCTTAATTTTTATTTTAGCTGTCAAGAAAAAACAATACGCAATTAATGTACACAGTTTAATATTTTAGAAATCTGTTCATTAAAAGTTTCGTCAGTTTTCTGTAATTACCGAAGCGCCATCTTTCGATCTACATTGAAAATTTCTTAAAATATTCCATTACATAATTTAACTTCTTCGTTAGACATTTTTATTTATTTATTATTTTTTAATAATGAGCGGCTATTTTTTTTTTTGAAAATATAATGAGCGGTTACTAAAATTTTATTGTTTTAAAATTTGTTCGTTATTTTTTTTAATTTTTATTTGGTTGGGTTTTAAATTTTTAAGCTCCATCTCTTGGTCTGAATTGAATGTACATATTTGAAACCATCGTAAATTTTTTTAATTTTTTTGAGCAAACCAAACGAAAAAAAATTAGCCAATCTGTATTTTTGAAGCGCCATCTTTTGGTCTGCCTTGAATTTTCTTTTAAATACTCATTTTTTTAATTTTCTAGTTAATTATAATTGTTTCAACTTTTCGAGAGCTAAAAAAATAATGATATTTAAATGTCCATTTTTAACATAAAATACTTCGAAGTTCATATAATTTTTCAAGTTTTCTCAGCGCCATCTTTCAGTGTGGATGGACATTAATTTTTACAAGCGCAATTTCTTCATCTACATTATAACTGCTTTGAAATAATGTTCAATCACTTTTTATTGTTTAACGTTTTCACAAGAAAACGTGTTTGAAATAATTATATTAAAAGCTGTCGCTGCAGTTTTGATAAAAAATTATTTAAGTTTTTTTTTGGGAAAACAACTATTAGCGGTTATGAACATTTTATTGTTTTTTTTAAAACTTAATTCGTTTAAATTTCTTTGTATTTTCTGTTAGCCTTCGTTTTTTTTAAACTCCATCTCTCGGCCTGCGTTGAATTCATTTCGTTTGTGTTGTTTTAACTTTTTCGCAAAACAAAAATTTTCCGAGAAATAATACTCCTACATAATAGCAATTGCTCAAATAAAATCAAATCAAATTTATTTCAAAATATAAACTGTGGCAAAAGGAAACGTTACAGTGTTTGAAATTAGTCAAAAATATATGAAACTAAGTAGACGCAAGAAACAAAAAAAAATTGTAATATAGAGAAAAAGATAAAATTAACACATGTCAAAAAAGAAAACTCGAGCTTAATTTAGTGTTAATTAATTTAGTACTATTATTTTTTTAATATTTTAACTCTTTCGGCCGGTGAAAATTTTTATGAGCGACATCTCTTGGTTTACATAGAAATTGTTTTGAAATATGTAGTTATATTTTTCTGATACAGATTTCATTACATAACCTTTTTAGGGCCGAAATTATCAATTTTTTAAATGAATAAGTCGCGTTTAGAATGTGATTTTGTTTTGTAGGCTCCACGAAAGTGTCATTAATATTCTAACTGACACCACTTAACCTTCAATTTAACTGTCAATTACAATTTGACTGACGTTTTGTCTTAACCTACACGAGAGGTCATGTTTTATACAGAACCTAAACTGAGTTCCGTTTTGTTGATAATACCGGCCATTAATCTTTTTAGAAAAATAATTAGCAGTCGTCAACTATTTTGTATTTTTCAAGCGCGCCATCTCTTGGTCAAGATTGAATTTTTCGGATGTGCATTCGTTAATTTTTATTTGTGTTGTTTCGGCGATATAAAAATGTTGGGTATATGATCAGCAAATGTCATCGTGAGCTCAATAGGGTTAAGTGCGTTCGCATTTGATATTTTTAATAAATAAATACGTAAACTAACAAACCTGAATGTGAACTATCGAATAAATTTACAAATGCATGTTCAGAGAAGAATAATAAAAATGTAACAAACAAAAAACAATCAAGTATAGAAAACAACTTCAGCTGCATACAAACCAAAACCAAAAGAGTATTTTGTTTATACTAACTACTCTTTGAAGCAGCGTTGCCAGATTTACTAATTTCTCGCAGAAAATAGAGATTTTTCTTTATATTTTGGTACAGATATTATTTCTTGTACGCATCGATCTCATTTTGAAAAGTACTTGCGCCGAAGGTCTATTTTTTCTTAAGTGCACTGCGCGGCAGTTAATGTTTAGTAAATTAGTTTTTTGTTTATGTTTTTTTTCTCGAAGCGACAGTTTCAGGCAAGCACCAAGGTCGTCAAAGTCAAATAAATAATGTATACATGATATAAACAAGTAAAGCGTTGTTTCCCGACATGTTCCCGCGTATCAGATTAAAAATTTGAGATAGCGAAAGCCAGCAACGGTTTTTATTCATTTCGTACACGGACGATTATGTTACGTGTGTAAATTAATGTCACGTAGTCCAAAAATAAACGGATTACGTGTCTAATACCTAATACACCTGACCACTTTTTTTTTCCTCTCACCGCTACTTACATAGTTTTTTTTTGTTTTGTTTTGTCGAATGACATATTGACATTTTCATTAATTAATTAACCTGCTGCATATTTTCGACATTACGTGTTAACAACTTCAATCTGCATATGAAAAACTGAGTGAGCAGAGTTAATGAATTTCATATTTATTAATATTAATTTACGTATGTGTAAAGTTGCTGGGAGCTTATGCAGGTGGCACATGTTCTCTTTAAGTTGTCCATGATTGTGCGTCGCATATTTCTTGTTTCGCCTTACTTATTCGGTAAAGAATTATTTTTCTGTTTTTTTTTCTTTCTTTTAAACGGATGTAGTGAAAATTCGTACTTGCTTAAGCTTGTTATTATCGGAGAAAGCACTGAACAATCAAGCAAGAAGAAACGTCGGTCGGTCGCCCGAGTTAAATTTTGCACGCGGATTTGCGTAATTAGCGGTGAATTAAATTTCGAAACGGCTCGCGTGACGTCGCTCGCGTCGTTTCGCGGCGGTTTTACGACACCGCTAATTGGAGTTGCGAAAGGACCCATACAGAAATTAAATCGCCTTTATTTTTTTTTGAACGGTAATCTGGCTCGAAATTGAAAAACTGAAACCACCGTTTTATTTTATTTATTTTAATCACCACTGACTGCTAATGTAGTGTTATTTACAACTTTTTTCTTTGCCATACTTATAAAACGTAGAAAACAAAAAATTAATCCCTTTTGCTACCCCTGCAACGTGTGCTTAAAGCAGTTTTGAAAACAAATATAATTTTGATATTTTTTTTGGAAACGCAAAGTTTAATTAATGTTATTTTTTTGAAATGGTATCCGAGGCTTTAGTTTTCCCTAATTTGATTTTATTTCAATTTTTTTCTGGGTCTATTAAAAAAGAAAATTCGGCATCGCTTTCTGAGAAATAAATTCAACTTTGCATTTAAAAAAAGTGCAATGAAATTTCAGAAGAAATGGGAAATCACATTTTTTCTTCCATTTTTGAATTCCCGAGCAAATTCTAGCCTGAAACGATGGGTCGCACCATGGGTTTATCTTGATTGGTTCTCGAGTTGTAACATTAAAAACAAATGAAAAAAGTCGAAAGCCGCTCGCGCTAGACCCACGATGCGACTCATCAATTCAGGCTAGCATTTGCTCGGGAATTCAAAAATACCATTGTATACGAAGCATTCAATTTAAAAAAATATATATAATTTTGATATTCTTTGGAAACGGGATGTTTAATTGATGTTTTTGTTTTTTTGTAAATGGTACCTGACGCTTTAGTTTTTCTTAATTTTATTTTATTTAAATTTTTCTTCAAGGATCTATTAAAAATGAAAATTAGGCATTGCTTTCTGAGAAATAAATTCAAGTTTGCATTTAAAAAAAGTGCAATGAAATTTTAGAAGAAATGGGAAATCGCATTTTTTGTTGCATTTTTGAATTCCTGAGCAAATTCTAGCCTGAATTGATGGGTCGCACCATGGGTTTATCTTGATTGGTTCTCGAGTTATACTAAGAAAAACAAATGAAAAAACTCGAAAACCGCTCACGCTAGACCCTCGATGCGACCCATCATTTCAGGCTAGAATTTACTCGGGAATTCAAAAATACTATTGTATACGAAGCATTCCATTAAAAAAATATAATCTTGATATTTTTAGGAAACGGAATGTTTAATTAATGTTTTTGTTTTTTTGTAAATGGTACCTGAAGCTTTAGTTTTTCTTAATTTTAATTTATTTAACAACATTTTTCAGGGTCCATTATAAGAAAAATTATTCATCGCTTTCTGAGAAATAAATTCAACTTTGCATTTAAAAAAAGATCAATGAAATTTTAGAGAAAATGGGAAATCACATTTTTTGTTGCATTTTTGAATTCTCGAGTAAATTCTAGCATGAAACGATGGGTCGCACCATGGGTCTATCTTGATTGGTTCTGAAGTTGTACCGTTAAAAAGAAATGAAAAATAAAAAAATAATTTAATTGTCGCTACACGTTTACCACAACAAAAATTAACAAAGCAGCAATACTTTGCTATCAAATACAATTAGGTTGAGTTGACCTTGAGTTAGTTTAGCCTTAATTTTTATTTCGTTTTAATTTTTTTTCCTTTTTTTATTTTTTACTTGTGTCGAACAGAGTCAATTTAATTCGATCGAGTTGGACTGACTTTATTTTGAATTATTTTTTTTTAGTTTTAGTTTTTTCTTTTACTTTTATTTTTAAATTTTTATTTTTCTGATCTCGAGTTAAACAAAGTTTGTTTGAGTTCATTTGGATTGAATTGCTCTTAAAACGTGCTGGTCTTAAGCCTAATTTTATAATTTTTTTCTTTTTAATTTTTTTAATTCAGTTTCTTTATTCGGGTTGATTGACCTTGAGATTGATTGAACTTAATTTTGATTAATTTTTAGTATTTTTAACGGTTTCAATTAGTATTTAAATCCTCTTCTTGAGTTGGACTTATGTAGGTCCAGCTCAATTGGATTGGGTTGACCTTGAGTTAATACTTATTAATTTTTAATTTTTTAATTTTGATGATGCTGGTAACCATTTTTTTGCTCGCTACTCGTAAAAGAGAAAATTGATAGAGAAAAGCCTTCTTCCATCCTTCCATGCTGCGTATCACAAAGGAACAAAAGAAGGCTTGTGTGACATCGACGTCATTTTGAATCCAAGATGGCGGATTCATAATCGAAAATGTTTGCAGAAAAAAATAAACACGTCGTGTTGCATATCAAATGAAACGCCTCGACGAAACGAACTCGACCCTGACGTCGACGTCATCTTAAAATTCAAGATGGCGTCCAAACAAATGAAAATGATTAAGTTAAAGGTAAATATATCGTGTCGCAACTGAAATGAAGCGTCTCACCGTGACGAGTTAGACTGTCACGGTTTCACCATCTTGGAATTAAATATGGCGAGCTATGATTGAAAATGTTTGAGAAAAATGTGAACCTGTAGTGTAGCATATCAAATGAAAGGCCTCAACGAAACAAAGTTAACTGTGATGTCAACGTCATCTTTGTATCCAAGATGGCGGCGTCATAATCGAAAATGTTTGCAGAAAAAATTAAACGCGTCGTGTCGCGTATCAAATGAAAGGTCTCGATAAAATCAATTCGACCGTGACGGAGTTCAAGGTCAAGGTGACGGCTATGTAACTGAAAATGTTTAAGGTAGAGGTAAATACCTCGTGTTGCAACTCAAATGAAGCGTTAGACTGTAACATCGACACCATCTTATAATTCAAGATGGCGCTCATACAACTGAAAATGTTTAAGGCAAACATATGGTGTCGCAACTTAAATGAAACGTCTGGACGAGGCAAATTCGACTATCATGTCAACGCCATCTTAGAATCAAAGATGGCCGTGTTCTGATGCAAATTCACTGCGGAAATCATATAAAATACGTCGTGTGACGTATCAAATGAAAGCTCCTCGCAAAACGACACCGTATTTCAATATTTTTGACGGAAACACTCTCTTCTTAGTCGGAGATCGGCCTTTTTGGTACCTAGCATGAATCCAATACTTATTTCCTTGGCACACTTTGGTTTAATTTATTGTTAATTTTGCTAAATAAGCGTTTTCGTTTCGCAGTAGGCATTTTGCAACCACGGAAAGTAGATGCAAGGTCGCCTCAAATAATCAACTCTGACATGACTTCTTGCATTCCACCGCACCGGCGAGATAACGCTGCAACGACGATTCCGGTTGTAAAACATTCCCTAGTTATTTCCTGGTTGCTTGCGATTAAACTGTCGCTATCGCGCCGTTTCCACACGGCGCGAAAACTGAATGGAATTAGAGAAATCGGCGGGCAAACATTTAGCTAACCTCGATTAATCAAGAAGAATTCGACGTCCAACGACTATGTTTAATAAAGGAAGTTTGTTCTTCGTTCGTCGTTTCCCCCATTTTCAAAATGCGGTTACAAGTAAAAGCTGTATTTACTACAAGAAATCCAGGAATAATAATGAAAGTGGAAGTTCCGTGTATTATTGTGGCTTGCATTGAATCATTCCTTCTTGCGTCAACTGGTATATTGTAATCAGTGACAGAAATTATCGTTTTGTGAAGTGATTCATTTGGTGCGTTTCCCGTTTTCGATGCATAACACTAAAAATATAATAATAACATCCAAGTTTATCAATGAAGTTAATAAATTAGGCCTTCATGAGAGTTAATGGCCGCGATAAAAAAACACTAAACGTCCTGCCTGATGATGATTTAATAAATTACATTCCAAATTACATCGTCGAGCATATTCAATTAAATATTTGAGAATCGATGGCATTCAAACAATGAGTTCCTGCTGTGTTTACTTGCGTCTCTTTCTTTGTCGTAAATAATTAAACGTAATTAAAAATTGTATCAAATTCCGTAAAAAAAGTGATTCAAACTAAATTGTGACAAGTATGTGGGTGTTCCGTTTTAAATTTCAAAGAAAAACGCCAACGAAAACAACCATCTTTGACTGTATGGGAAGACCACCCTGTATAATATGTAATGGTACGTTTCTACTCTACGCATATGACACGGTGTTTGGAGACACTTTATACGCGATGAAACCTCCAAATTTCAACTGCCTTCCGTAATTATATTGACATTATCAAACTTTTCACATTTTCTGCAATTTTCTTCGCTTTAAAGTAAAAAAAATCGATAAATTTTGCCATACAGGGTGATTCCGTAGGCTTTCTACAAACTTTGGCAAATGAAAGTGGACGTTATTTTTGAAAAAAAAAAAAAATCCGGTTTGCTTTTAAATAACGAATCAAAGGTTTTTAAAAACAAATAGTATTTCTCGGTAATTAATTTAATTTCCCGTAGACGACAATTAAAAAGTAAAATAAACATTCATGAACGACTATCGTAATCGTCATTTCTTATTCTTGAAAATTTACAAGCGATTAGACTTGCGAACGTCTTCTTGTTTTTGAAAATTTACAAGCGATGAGATTTTCAAAATTTAACAAGTGAGGAGCTCGTTATATTTTTGGCTTTTCCGGTTTGCTGAATTAATTTCTACGAAGAGCAACGTGATGGATTTAGAAATAAAAATATAAATTAAAAAAAAAAATCCTTACCACAATGAGTTTACATCCGTAGATGCGTGCACTGACGATGATAGCTTAGCCGTAAAAATACGCATCTACGAATATAATATAAACTCACTGTGGTAAATAATTTTCCTTATTTAGTCAAGAAATTAAAAAAAATCGGGATTTGCGTTCTAAGTTAGTATTAGAAAAAGAAAAAACAAATGAGTAACGCAACCTTGGGAAATGTACGAAAATGGCACTTTTTATTGGATTTTTGAGCTCCTGAGTAAATTCTAGCCTGAATTGATGGGTCGCACCATGGGTCTGTCTTGATTGGTTCTCGAGTTGTACCGTTAAAAACAATTGAAAAAACTCGGAAACCGCTCGTGCTAGACCCACGATGCGACCCATCAAGTCAGGCTAGAATTTACTCAGGAATTCAAAAAAAACAAAATTTTCTATTAAAAGTATAATTTCGGCGTATTTCTTGGAAATACGATGTACAATTGTTCTTTTTTGTTGTAAAGCTTACCAGGAAAATTAATGATCCAAATGATGAAGCAATATTTTAAAAGTTGAATAAGCATCTGGATAATTTGTGGTATTAATTTTCCATTAGATCTGTTTTCAGTGGCGCGCATGAGGCGCGCGCCTGGGGCCCGCTTAAATCAAGGGGGCCTCAAATCTCAGATCTCAAAAAAAAATGTTTCAACAATTTTATTTTTCATTTAAACATTATTTAAAATAATGTGTGATAGAATTGCAATCAAAATGATTAGAGCTGCAACACCAAATCTGTGTAGATACGGTCGCTAACGGTCCCGCATTTTGCAGTATGTCCTGGATTCAAAGTATCCCAATTATTTTTTGCAACTGTCTACTTTTTTAGTGTAATTCGTGTAAAGTCTAAACACGCGTATCTTGAAATGTACCTTGGCCACGACATTGGAATCTTGAAACATACCTTAGCCACGACATTGGAATCTTGAAACGTACTTTGGTCACAACTTTGGAGTCTCGAAACGTACCTCAACCACACTATAAGTACTATACTAATGGCATGGTTATCTGTTACTATTTTCAGGGAAGTGAAGTAAAGTTTGTAGGTGACCAGTTAATGGCAAGGTTACCTATCGAATTGTAATTAATTATACAACAATTTGGCAGCTTGGAACGACAAGAAAACATTTTATTATCGAATACTCATAGACTCTACTCATAGGTACAGGCTAGAGTCGCCGACGCATAGCATTCTGTTTTGGTGGTTGGCGAGTATGTTATTGCGTTGTAAATCTAACTCTTTTTTAATCAAAATTTTAAAAAGAAACGAACTTGTTCTGATTTTCCAAGAACAATGTTCCTATTTACCAAACTTAGAAGTCGGCCCTAAATCTATAGTAAAAACGTGCACATGGAATGAATTCTGTAATGATGCCGAAAATATTCAGAGGGGGGGGGCGTTCAAAATTGGATTCCGCCTGACGCCCCTCAACTGCTAAATCCGCTCGCCACTTTTATTTATTTTATTTTATTTTAATTCACATTTGTATTGTAAAAAATGAGCAACGCGATTTTAGTGAACACAGCGAAATTTCACTTATTGTTGCATTTTTGAGATCCTGAATAAATTTTAGCCTGAAACGATGGGTCGCACGATGGGTCTATCTCCACTGGTTCACGAGCTGTACTATGAAAAACAAATGAAAGTCGAAAACCGCTCGTGCTAGACCCATGATGCGACCCATCAAGTCAGGCTAGAATTTACTCTACTAATTTTTTTGTGAACGCAACGTTCGATTGTTGTTTTCTTCGTATTTAATTAACGGCACCGGACGCTTTAGCTTTGAATATTTACGACGCTAACAATTGATCGCGATGATACCGCCATTTTGGTTCCAAATTATTAATGGTTGGTTAAGTTTTTTATAAACTTTGGCACTCCAAATGTCCGATTTGTTTTGTTTAGAAGTTACTGCGATCGTAATTGATAGTGATGGACACGGCGGATTTAATCATGTTATAAATAATGTAAATTTACTGCCAATCCTTCCGTTGCGAATTGTAGTAGTCAGTTGGGAGGGGGGAAGGGGGCGGCGGTGGTAACTTTTGACTTACTTACTTCACTTCCAAGTTATAAACTTAAATTTAAGTTTTGAACTGTTTATTTATTGCCCGTACCACTACAGGAAACAGTTTTTGCTACTGAACGTAGGTGCCGCATTGAAAAAGTTTAAAATCGCTATAACTTTTAAACAATGGCAAATCGGAATCACGTCGATAGGTTATTTTTTGCATAAAATTACGTCTACTTTCGTTTGCGAAAGTTTCCGGGGAGGTTAAGAAATCACCCTGTATACTTTGTTTTACGTCAGATCCGAAAAAGTAAACATGGGAAGCTGATCCTAGTTCCTTTGAACATTATGTCGATACACTGTATCATTTACTATTTACTATCAATTTGTTTATACGTTATGATTGAAGTCGACTCTTGTCCGATGAAATTTGTAAGAAATTTAGACCGACACTGTAAAATGGGAAAGCAACACTCAACGTTTTGCTATTGCTCGATAGCTTCCCATTTTAAAGTGTCCGTCTACAGTTTAAAAACTATTTTATACGTTGTGGTTAATAAAGATTATCATTATTATACCCAGGGGTTTAATTAAAAAAAAAAAGCTGAGGTAATTTGAGGGAACCCTGTATATTTTCACCATATCCTTTTTTGTTCTATGTGACGTGACTTTTTTGTGAACATATTACGATGAAGTTATTGTACCTATTTTGCCATATTATTGTGCCACTCTGTACATGTATAACCTAAAGAAGCCGACCCTGTTCGTTCTATTTTCTAATTTAGAAAAAAAAGGGAATGCGTGTTTTCGACGAGAGAGGCGACAAAAAGAAGTTGAAATAAAATCGTGGCCGCGAGCTATTAAACATATTATTTCTTTTTTTTTTTTAATTTTAAGTATAAGAAGAAGAAGAAAAAGGTACTCACTCACCTCTAAGTACAGCGACACTATTTAAATCCTCCCACTGACAAAAAATTGCGACAGCAACGACATTCGGTAAGGCGCACAAAATTCCAACACATTTCGCGTGCGTATCACTTTTTTTCGCTTACGCACACCACCACGTGCAAGAAGTGCTTTGTCCTCCTCCACCTCCTCCTCCGGCTTGCAATTTACAATTTCAGCGTTCGAACGCGCGAAACGCAAAATTCCTCGCCCGTCCGGTTTCAATTCACGACTGGCGAAAACATCGTCGTCGCCGTCGAAATGCCCGCTGCTCCTCCTCCACCTCTTTCGAGCTCTCACCTTCGACATCCAAGGCGCACTGAAGAGATCCTGTTGCTTGACATTAATGTCGACTCGTTTTTGTTCGTAGCTCCACGAAAAATACCGGTGCGCTGGTGTCGTGTTGGTAAATTAAATTCTTCGGATTCCATGCCTGATGCCTATGCTCGAGATCCTCTCCTTGATAATTATTTATTATGGTGGAAAGAAAACAGGGGTAGTGGAGCGACTGTGAAGAGATGACGGACGAGGACGAAGAGGAGGAGGAGGAGGTCTTTGCGTGAGAGAGCCTTTTTGTTTTTAACTGTGGTGCGATAAGGCAACGTTTAGTCGGCGGCCACTTGTTCCAAGAGCTGTAAAATCACACAGTTCCAAGATAACACAGGTAGTCCAGTCGAATAGATTCGAGAGCTAACAGGGGGGCTCTTATCTGTAATGTGTTCAATGGTAACCTGTTATCGTTATTTTTTGGCTTCGACAGTCGCTTACAAACGTATTACAAAAAAAAAAGCGCGAAGACGGGGGATTACTTAGTGTAAATTTATACAAAGAGAACAAAAAAGATTGTAAGGACGTCATTAATGTGACGTCAGACGACTACAAGCGAGCGGGGCTCTTCTTCATACTTTACAATATGGCTTGGTGTTTTGAGCGTAAGATATTTATTGTAAGAAGTAATTTCTGATTATACTGAGACAACGAAAGAGATTGTAAATGACGATTCCTCTTTGTGACGTCAGTCGATTGTAAGCAAATGGAGGGGAGGGTTCTTCTCCGTTCTTTACAATATGGTTTAGTGTTTTTGATTGGAAGTTTTTTTTTTGTGTAAATAATCTCGCATTATACAGAGACGCCAAAAATGATTGTAAAGGACATCCTCGATGTGACGTTCGTCGACCATATACACGCGAGGCTCTATTTACAACAAAACGCGTTCGGCGTTCTTGATTGGAAATTATTTATTGTAAGTAATTTCTGATTGTACAGAGACAATAAAAAAAGAATGTAGTTGACGTCCTCAAGGTGACGTCAGTCGACTACAAGCAAATAGGAGGCTCTTCTCCGTTCTTTACAATATGGTTTGGTGTTTTTGACTGGAGGTATTTTTTTGTTTCTTGTGTAAATAATCTCGCATTATACAGAGACGCCAAAAAGGATTGTAAAGGACCTCCTCGATGTGACGTCCGTCGACCATAAACACGGGAGCCTCTTTTTACAACAAAACGGGTTCGGCGTTCTTGATTGGAAATTATTTATTGTAAATAATTTCTGATTGTACAGAGACAACAAAAAAAAAAGAATGTAGAGGACGTCCTCAAGGTGACGTCAGTCGACTACAAGCAAATAGGAGGCTCTTCTCCGTTCTTTACAATATGGTTTGGTGTTTTTGAATGAAAGTTTTTTCATAGATAAAACAGCGACATCCTACGATCGCTTTTTGACCTGACATTGAAATTGCGAATAAATTGGTCAAGGTTTGCAGTGAAAATTTCGAGCTACTTTCTGCTGAAGAAGCCCCAAATAGGGATGAAACAGCTGTACAGAGGCTGCTCGAGGTTTTCACTGCGAACCAAAAACGACTAGACTTGAAAGTTTTTTCCTTATTCTGTAAATAATCTCTCATTATACAGAGGCAACAAAAAAGATTGTAAAGGACATCTTCGATGTGACATCAGTCGACCAGAAGCAAACGACGCCCTTTTCAGTTCTTTACAACAAATCGGGTTCGGTGTTTTTGATTGAAAGTTGTTTATTCTGAATAATTTCTGATTGTACAGAGACAACAAAAAAGATTGTAGGAATGTTCACAGTATTGTGCAACGCAGCAGTCCATTGTCACTGACTGTTTTTGATCAATTCAATCTATTTTAGTTATAAGCAACAACTGATAATTGTTGTTATACCAGGTCATCAAAAAATAAATATACACATATGCACAGGTTCGGATTAAGGCATGGGCTGCAGTCCAGGGCATCGTTGACTCAGAAAATGATATTTAAATTAACTTAAAAAAAGTAAATTATACCAAATTGTTCGTACCTAAAATCAAAGTATACTTTAGCCCCAGGAGTTCAAATTATTATGCAAATTGATCGTCCAAAATTAGTTTAGAAAGGGAAAGAAATCACTTTATTTATTAGTTTTTATTTGTATCCCTTGGGTCCGGTATTATAAACGTAAAATAAACTTACTATACTATACTAATGCCTTAATAATAATTGTAAAAACAATGGTTACTAAGGCATTAAACTGTAGAGTAAATTTAACTTGCGTTTATAATACCGGGCCTTAAAGTAGTATAAAAATAATTTTAAGATACTTAAAAATTATTGCAACTCAGTCTTCTCAATTGTAATTTTGCGAAAGCGTGCACTTCATTTTGTGAAAGCGATGAATTTACGTTTAAAATATTCGAAATCTTTAGAAAATCAAAGGCCCTGTAAATTAATATGGGTGATTCAGAATAGGTAGAGATTTTGTATGTGATGTTCTAATGTTCTAAGTTAAAATGAAGGAATGAGAAAAAAATATTTTGTTACTTTTGAGTTGTTTGACTGAGTATAAAAACTTGCTTGGAATGGTTTAATTCAACAATTAAATTGCCTGGTAGAAGTAGAACTCGAATAATTTATTTGAATCAAATTAAAATTTGATTCAAAATAAAACGTTCAGAACAGGAGGTTTCCTTACATTTAACTTTTTTTAACACTTCCTCATATTTGTCAGCAAGGCGAACTGTTAGTTACAATGTTTTATTTAATTTGTGTTTCTTATATTTTTAATTTCATTTTTTTTCTTTCATTATAAAATATTTCTAGTCGTAACTATCTAATTATGAATGATCTTGTGTTGAAATGAACCCCTCAAAGTAACACATAACAAGACCGAGAAAATTGGGAAATTAAAAAAATACTAAATTTATTCTAAGACAAACACTAAAGTGGACATTCTGAAATCTTGTTATGATTAATAAGTTATAATCTTCACTGTGAGAATTAATCCGATAATTATAAGACTGACGGTGGGTTTCACAAAAAAATTGTTAATCAGCAATTAATTTAATTCTCTGATTAAGGAACGTCATTGGACGAAGTTGACAATAGATTTGAAACAACCAATTATATTGTTTCACCTAACCAATCAAAGGCTTTAATCACGCTGTTAAATTAATCAGTGATTAAAATATGTTTGTGAAACTGGGAGTTAGATTACAATATTTAATTTTTTCATTTCTGAATTTGGCGTCTGTGCATTTTCAGATTGTATTTGTTTTTCATTTCATCTCGTAACCCACGTTACGTATTCCTAAGTAATACAAAAACTTGGTTAATTGGGTAGGCCCTCAAACAGTGTTAGTCCAGGGCCCTCAATGTTAAAGGTCCGCCCCTGCACATACAAGAATGTCGTAACACAGAAGGAGGTTTCCCTTAATTGTTTTTCCTTTACTAATTAGATTATTTTCGAAGATAATTGTAATGCGGAGACATTAAAAAAGATTTCATTGGAGAATTATAAGTAACAGAAAATAATTTATTGTAGATATTTTTTATACAGGGGCCTCAAAAAAGAAGGTTGTATAAATCCCACAGTGCAACATGACTTGTTCAGTACAAACAGGATTCTCAGTGTTAATTTTTTATTTTTAATAAACAGGAATTGAAAACTTCTTAGTTTGAATCTGTTGTTATACAGGAACATCAAAACTTATTGTAAAAACGAACTTCTGGACAGTTTCAGTGATTATTTACGATTACTTAAAGTTATTTTGAAGGTAATGGTAACAAACAATGGAATCTCTTTAATGTAAATCTTTTATACCGTACGGAAAACTGTCGTTTACCAGTTAAATTAATTTCGAATGTAAATTGTTCATTGAAAAGCACGTTATTATACACAGAGACATCAAAAAAGATTGTGGAAAAAGACCAAGCATTTAAATGAGTACGAGGCTCTGGACTTTCTCAGCGATCATTTTTCACCGTTCAGTTTTGTTTCGAAGATGAAAACGGATAAAAAAATCCTTACTTTTTATTTAACTTCAAGCACGTATCAAAATAGAACGAAAAATATGTATGTCGGCAGACGTATGAGTTTAACCCAATTTAATATCGCGAGTGATTGCTTTGATCATTTAAATATTTATTCTGTGACACTTGAGAAAAGCTTCTTTCAAATGCCAAATTACGCACGTTAAAGATTGTGGTTAATTTTAAACGCAAATTATGGCATCGTAGAAACTTTCGAGGACAATCTTTAATGACTTCTCAGTATAAGCAGAGAGACTTTCATATCTAGAATATTTATTTTGTATTATTTTGTATTTGCTTTCTTTGTCGGAGACTAAAAACCTATTACAAAATCAGAAAGAACTTTCACTGTTGACCAAAAGATGGCGCTGCAAGGCGTTTTGTATTTTATACTCTATTTTATAATGCAGATTTTATGTTCAGCGTCAGTCCTCTAGTTATGTACTTGTGGGTCGTTTGATTAGCTTTTAGGAATTCTTATTCATAGTTTTTTCGCTACCGACCAAGAGATGGCGCTGAAAGACATTGTCTGTTCGTTTGGGGAATTTTCTTCTGTAATTTGCTTTCGAAAATCTCATCGCAGTTACACGACACAAAAACGAATATAATAAGATCAAGGAAAGAAGAATTCGTTTGAAAAAGAAAACAAACCGAAGAAAATTTAAACAAACGACACCGAAGTACCGATAACAGGATGTCTGAAAAACAAATGAAGGTCGATTATTCTTCGAGGGTGTTTTTAAAAAGAAAAAAAAAACAGAAGGCCAACTGCTTTTTGTCGACTTCGAAACAAGTGAATTCAGGAAATTAAGTCGTGTAACCGCAAATAAAAGGGTACTGGGCAAAAGTTTAAAAATTCGTCGATGAGAAAAAGAATGTGTAAAAACTCTGAAAAGAGGAGAAAAGAAAGTACTGCGTCGAAAAATCGCAAAAGCGAAAAAGGAAAAACAGATGGCGCTGCTACTTAATATGCTAAATACCGATCAAAAAAGACTGCAAATTCATATAGAATGAAGTAATAAAAAACAATAGAAGGCGTTACGCAGAAAAGAAGAAATAGAAACCCAAGAAATCAAGAGACTTTGTACTGAAGTTTTAAAGAGTGTTAGTTCACGAGAGCATTCACAGCTGGCGCTGGCAAGAAACCCAGGACGCTCTTTATATGAAAAAATCCAAAACATGATCGGTTTAACAAATTCGGAGAAACATTTAAGACACTACCATGTGGAATTAAATCGAGAGGATTTCAAGTTATTTAAAAGATGAATTTTGAAAATTTTTTCTTCCTACTAGGAATTCACCCCTGGATCCAAGAGATTTAAAACTCTTATCGAATAAGAAAAGATTAAATTAACGCGAATACAAAAAGTCTTGTTCTTTACTCACCACTCGTTACAGTCCAATTATTTATAGAAAGTTATGGAAATAAAACGAAAAGGAACGATCGCCCGAAAATCCTCCGATACGTCCTGGTACGAAAGTAAAATTGCAAAAGAAAAAAAAACGAAACCAACCGGCGGGCCCCAAAAGCAGCGGCGGCACCTCAATCGAGAGAAGAGGCGCCTTAAGAAAAAAAAAAAAAATTAATCTGCAACTGCACGTCGTGCAGACGTCGTCGTCGGCGTAACGGATTCATAAACAATTTGAGACGTCA
This sequence comes from Prosopocoilus inquinatus, assembly GCA_036172665.1. Taxonomy (NCBI): domain Eukaryota; kingdom Metazoa; phylum Arthropoda; class Insecta; order Coleoptera; family Lucanidae; genus Prosopocoilus; species Prosopocoilus inquinatus. The sequence continues at coordinate 71,568,796 of CM069870.1, read as the reverse complement.
ATAAACAGTCGCACCTGCGGCGTGTAACGATTTTTAAATAAAGTAGCATCCGCAGGTGAGCGATGATCCAAGGAATTATTTTAAAATACAAGGACAGCCGTCGTCAGCCGATAACATACATAAAAGTTGTTTGTCTTCTATTATAATGAGAAATTAATATTGGTCTTGCGTAACGACGCTCAATAATATAATAATAATAAGCGGCGGGCCTGTGTATGTACGTGTTTTTTGCAGATGCGTTTTATTTTTAAATCTCCGCTGAGCCCATAAAAAAAAATTGATCCATCCATCGGTTCGCTTATCCTTATTCGAGCCTCTTCGGGTTCAGAGGACTGTGTTCTCCTCGGTGTAACTAACTTGCCGTGCTAGGAAATCATCGTGAAGTCTTCGGAACTGGGAAAACAGATTTGCAATAAAGGGAAAAAACCACGAAAAATTTAATTTAACTTAAAAAAGAATAAAATCTAATAAAAAAAAGAATTAACAAAATTACGTTCAAATTTCTGTACGCCAGCAACAATTAATCAATTTGTTGCTGCTTTTAAAGAGGCGTGTACACCGGAACCGTAAGAAATCCAAAACCCATAAAAAACCGAAAATTTTCTCGAACTTTAATCGTAACCAAAATCGAAATTAATATACATGACGTAATCCTAATCGAAATCGCAACCTTTATTAATTTTTCGGTTAATTTCGATATCGTTTCTTTGTACTGTTACAGCCGTGTCGCACAAGTAGATCTATTTTAGTACAAGTCACGCCACCTTGCGTCACAGAACGTTACTGAAATTGCTCGTTGGTTCGCGTTCATTCTATTAAGTTCGAGTATAACAGGGATCTACTATAAAAGTCGTAACGGTCCGCCAGGAGTTTAGTTATTAAGTTAGCAAGCGAAGGGTTCGCACCTCGAATGAATAGAAAGTACATTTTGTAGAAGTGTTATTTGATAGACAAGCTCATTACCATTGTGTAAAGCGACAGCTTGTAATTAAAGTGTTCTGAAATTTAACGCCTGTAATTTGTGAACCTCCAAATTCGTAACAATACTAATATCAGAGGCGGCCTTAATAGTTGTGGGGCCCCGAGGGCGAGGCCCGCCCTTTAGGTTGGGTTGGTTGACAAATCCACCCGCTCCCCCTTGCGATAAGGAAAGTTGTTTATATTCTTTGTATTATAAAGAGTAGAAAAATACTCCTACTAAGTAAATAAAAAAACAATAAAAGAGGTAAAATAATTTTTTTCAACACATAACTGATATTGGACACGTTTCAATTTTCTAAAATACAGCAGAACCTCTTTAATCCGACATAATAATTGCACTGATCGACACGGATTTGCAAAATGTTAGGATTATTGAACAAAAGACAAAATAATATCCATTTTCCTCATTACCAGGGCCGTAGTAAGGAAAGCAAGGCACGAGGGCGCCGATTGAAGCGCAACTCGAATAATTTCAAAGTTACCCAAACTCGATCCTACAATTAAAAATTTTTTGAAAAAATATTCAATGTTCACCCAATCCAACTGAACCCGACCTAACTCCATTCAACCCAAATAAAAAAAATTAAGAAATATTAAAGAAATTGAAATGTGAAAATGAAGCTTAACCAATCTCAAGTTCAACCAAACTAGCGAGATCCGACCATTGTCACGATCAACCAAACTCGATCCAACAACTTCATTCTACCCGACCCAAGCCAAAAAATTTAAAATCAAAAACCAATAAAAAAGAAATTGATGTTAACAGGTAAATGGAATAAAAAAAATTCGACGTCTACACAACCTAACTCCAATCAAAGCGAAAAATTTAATACAAATTACCTAAAATGAACCTCAATGAAGTCTCAAGGTCAACTAAACTCTCCCAACTTATTACATCGTATTGCACTCCAGTCTACACAAGCAAAAAAGAAAAAAATAAATAAATATTTGTAAAAAAGTTAAGTTAAGCAAATTTCAAGGTCAATCCAATCCAACTGAAATCAACCAAACTTCATCTAACACAAGTAAAAATTAAAAATTACTAGAAAAACTAATATTAAAGATTAAAAAAGAAATTAAAAATCAATTCAACCAATTTCAACATCCATATAACTCAACCTAATTTTGTTCAGCCGAAGCAAAAATTAAAATAAAAATAAATAAACTAAAGAAAAACCGTCAAATGCCATAAACTTATTTTTTCCGTATTTTAGAATTGTCACTCACAACAGAATAATAGAATTTAATTCGCCTGTTTTGGTCGCCAGTTGCTGTTTTAGAAAAAAAAAAAAAAATGTAAGTAGTTACCTCGGTTTATCGTCCGTTTGGTGATAAATCGTCACCGTTGGCAACACATTGTGTGACTTTGAAATCACATACGCAATTTTTGAAAGAGGGGCGTCAATTATTGTTTACAAGTAAACTTAAATTGTATAGAAAGGCAAAAAAGATTTTGCAGACCATTAAATATCTAATCCTCATATAACAGATGTTAGTCCTCAATAAGAGGAGGTCTGATATATTGTTTCTCTTAAAGTACTCCCTTAACAAAAAGTACTTTAAGAGAAACGATGTATCAGACCTCCTCCTCAGTAAAATCGTGGCATGTCTCAAAAAACTGAGCCTTTTTAAATTTTTACAAACACTTTTTTTAAAAAAAGTTAGATTTGCAATGCAATAACGCACTCGCTAATCACTAAACTGAAAGCTGTACGTCCCAACTGTAGATTCTACTCATAGAACACTCCATTTCATCGCTTCAAAAACAGCCAAATTGTATAATTAATTACAATGCGAAAAACAACGTTGCCTTTCACCGTTTGCCGACAGATATGACGTTATTTCTGTGAAAATTTTGACGGATAACTTCATTAGTACAGTGCTTAGGCTTTGGCTGAGGTGCGTTTGAAGATTCTAATGTCTTGGTCGAGGTATATTTCAAGATTTCCGTGTTCAGACATAATCAGGCTTGAGAAACTTCAGGTAGGGTCGCCAACTTCTAAATTTCGTAGATCCGGACGTTGTCTTTGAACAATTGGGACATATCCACAAACAAATTTTCAAAAAACATAGTGTCGCTCGCCTTAGCTTAGCTTCGCTCGCAATGGCCGGCCGGCCTAAAGCGTTCGTACATTTTTCTCGGTGTATTATTTTTATTTTTTTTAATTTGACATTTTCAGTTTTTTGTTTTAGTCAAGGCCATTTTCAAATCGTGCTTGCATAAATCGATCACTTAAGACTCAAGGATCTCTAAGTCGGAGGTTCCCCCTGCATCGATCTCCTTGCAAGAAAATAAAAAAAAATTCCATCGACCCTATTTCAAATTTAATTTCTATCAGTATTTCTGAAACACTAAATCGATTTCGTTAAATTGCAATCTGTGATTCTATTATTATTTTATTTAATTTTTTAATTATAAACAGATCCGATCGTCTGTTGTCCTTTTCTTTTGATTTGATTTGATTTCACACATATTCGCGTTATTAGTTTGATTCTCTTCAGTTTCTCTTTCTTGCTTGTGCATTTTCTTCTAACGTAAATTTGATTGCTTTAATTATTATTTACAATTTAATTTATCATCTGCGAATTTTTAAGCTAAACTTGCCGTAAACGTCATCTGTTTACGCGTTCCGGAACTAACTCTAAATTTGTATGAAGTTGTCTTCCAAATAGTTCGGTAGATGATGTCTAGTGCCAGAGGCGGATTTAGGCATGATCTTTATGGGCTGCAGCCGAGGAACCCGTTCAATCAAAGGGCCCCTTCGCGATCTAAAAAAAAAATAGAAGTCCAAATTATCTTAACAACGTTTCCAAAACGTCTCGATTTGTTTGTGGATATGTCCCGATTTTTCAAAGATAACGTCCGGATCTACGAAGCTTAGAAGTTGGCAACCCTACCTGAAACTTCTCAAGCCTGATTATGTCTGACCACAGGAATCTTAAAATATACCTCGGCTACGACATTAGAATCTTCGAACGCAACTCAGCCACAGCCTAAGCACAATACTAATGACTTTATCCTGTCTGATTTGCCATTTGATTTTGAATTTTAATGAATTTACGTTTTACACACGTACTACACATGAATGCTACAAAAAAAAAAAAATACGTGACAATTTTGTTTCGATCGATTTTCTTTTGTTGCTTTTGTTCGAATTAATTATTCCATTTTCTTTTTATTCAATTTTCATCGATTTGTTTTTCATTGCTCTCTTTATTTTGTGTTTATTTTTATTATTTGTTTTAGTTTTTTTCCTTTTATCTAATTATCAACTTGCAAAAGACGTTACGCATCTTCTTTCGGACATGTTGCCGTTTTTTAAAAATTATTTTCAAGTTTCGCCGGAAAATCGTTGATTTTGAAATCGTTTCTTTTGTTCTTTGTTCAGCATACGTTTCGATTTTGTTTTTTTTTTTTTTTTTGTACATTTCGATGAAAAATTGGGCGATCATCTTTTGTTTTTTCTTCGCCACGTCCTCGCTTTTCATGTTTTGATTTTGTCTCTTTGTTTCGATTTTGTTTTGTTTTTTGTACACTTCGACGGAAAATTGTCGATCATCTTTTACTTTTTCTTCGCTACATGCTCGCTTCATGTTTCGATTTTGTCTCTTTGTTCTCTTTTGTGTTCTTTTTGTCGAAATATTGTTTTATAACGTTTTTTTTTTTTAATTTGACGTCGAAAGGGCTGTGACTGGCACGCTTAAATTTGAAATATGCAGAGACAGTACTCTAGACGTAAATTAAAAAAAAAATAGAACGCGTTATAAAAAAATACTTCGACAAAAAGAAACAAAAATGACATGACTATTTTTAATTTTAGTTGTTTTCTTGGCATTTTTAGTTTTCAAGCAGTTCGTAGATCTTCTTTTGTATTTTTGATCATATTTCGTTCGTACGCCGTTGTATTTTTCTTTAACTCTATTTTTCCATCTGTCATTCTTAATTTTTCATTCTTAATTTTTCATTACTTTTTCATTATTTTTTTTTTTTAGCCGAATAATCGTTGATTATCTTTTGTTTGTCGTTCGCCTTATCATCGTTTTTCCTTCATTGTGTTTGTTTATTCGTTATTGTTTTTTTTCTTTCATTGAGCTTATATTCCACTGATGTTATTTGCGATTTAATTTCTTGTTTGTTCTCCTGTCCATTTTTTTATAATTTTTAAACACCGTCCCACATAATCATTGTTTTTTTGATTTGTTTTTTCATTCAATTTTTTGTTTCATTTGTTCTTCCTGTAAGTTTTCTTTTTCTTTGCTTTCTGTAAGTGTTTTTATTTTATTTTATTTTTTCAATAGAACCGTTCATTATATTTTGTTTATCGTTCCCGTATTCTAGCTTATTCCCATTTCGTTCGTACTCTTTTATTTTTTCTCCGACGTTCGGCGTCCCTCAAAATTGGCGCCTCGGACAGTCGCCCGTCTCGCCCGCCCCTCTATCCGGCCCTGGGTAGGCCCCCACAGTTAACGGTCCGCCCCTGCCTAGGGCACTATTTTATTACTCTCGTAAATTTACAGTCCTGGGAGAATAATAGTTATTTGTATCACTAGGCCAGAAACTGTACTTTTGGGAGTATGAGCACGTTTTGTCACCCGAGGCCAAACCGAGGCCCCACAAGTGCGAATATTCGCAAAAAAGTTTCTAGACGTTTGATGCACAAAATTTTCTCGGACGACAAAATTTTTAAATTTAAACTACAGTGTTCGATTGTATAGCTTTCTAAATTGAAAAGTGAAAAAGTTTTTTTTTTTGTTGTCATGGAAACCAAAATTACCAATTGATACGTACTCGGACTCGTAATGATCCTTAGATTTCAAATACGTAAAATTACATAGGGTGTTCGATTTAAAATAATTGATGATCACACTTCCGGCGAAACAGGAAGTCCTATGACTGCTAGCAGTACGTCAGAAAATTCCACTTTTTTGTTTAATTTGTTGTCTCCGAATTTCATGTGAACCGACTGATAAATAAAGATTCTAGAAGGGTGAATACTTGGCGTGGGACGCCGGGTATAATAGTTTAAAACCACCGAAATAATAATTTTTCTTCAATTTGTGAGATTTATTTTGACATTTCAATGTCACTCAATGCTACCAATCTAAAAATCGTTCATGCAAAATCCCTGTTTTTATTTTCGTGCCTTGACATGCAAATGACAATTTTCGGGACAATTTGAACGAACGGAAAGTTAACAATTTTAGATGGAGGCCGAAAAAAACATATACAAAATACTATTAATTTCCTTTAAGAGTCTTACGAGACTAGTCGTATAATTTGAATTCCCGCTTTCCCATCGATTTTCCCACGTTTCCACGACGACGTACCTTCAAACCGAAACGTACGGCAAAGCAACAACATTACGAGGGCGAATTTCTCCTCGTCGCCGAATTATTATTTATTCTCGAAGGACAAGCCGACACACACATGAGCAGAAGGTAATTATGTCTTGCCTAATTTTCGTCTCGTTTTTTTTTTCCTCCGAGTCTTGCGAAACCGTTTCACATTTTTATGCAAATCACGTCGGCAGGCGCACCGCAATAACGCGCGTTGCAGGAATTCGCCTTAGCTTAGCAATGAACGTTGCTGTGGGAAAATACCGCCCGCCGCCGCCGCCGGGGCACTTGCACATTCGAGAAAAGAAGAGAATGAAAGCAGGAAAGAAAGAATCACGTCCTTTGTATTAACCCAAACAAAGAATCTCAGTGTCGCAATTATTCAGAAATAAATGCGCTCTTATTTATTGAATCTTCCGTTCAATTATCTCGATTTGTATTTACAATTACATATTCATAATATGACTGTATTATGTATGTATGTGTTACACACACACGTAACAATCATCGTCGGAGGATGTTCGTTCTGAGCTCGAGCAAAGTAATTCAGTAAAGCAGAAACGTAATTCGTTGCAATGAACGCTCGCGCTTATATGCGAATGGCGTTTAACGCCCGAAGGCTCTTTTGCAACGCTTATGATTATTACTTATTACACGTAGTATAACGTTGCGAAACGAAATTCTAACCTACTTTAATCACACTGAGATTGCAGATTTGAATAATTCCGTGAGCTCATTTGATTTTATAATATACAGTTTGTTGTAACATTTTATTTGCTACTTTTTTTCTTCTTTGTTGGAAGATGAACTGTGGAGACGGGCCGCCATTTTGGTTTTCGTTTCGCGAGATTAGATCCCCCGGGTCCACCCAACTCATCGACCATCAAACTTCGTTGTATTTTTTTTTAAAGAGAAGAATTCATATCACGCCGGTTTGACGTTCAATAGTGGAGTAAAGTCGGCATATATGGAACAGACAGGCTATGGAATACCCGGTATTTTTAAAATAAGAAGTGCCGTCTCTTAAACGACTCTGGCATTAACATGAGTTTCGGTATTGTAGGTCACTACTATAGAGGCTCTCAGCCGGTAAGATTGCATAACTTTATAGTACACGATTTTTTGTGAATTTATCGTTTTGGAAGTTTTCGCGCGGTACCAGAGAAATGTATTTTGGCGTATTTTTAAAATAAAAGTGTTTTTTTTTTACACCAAAGTTAGTTTGTTATAGTGTAGATTAGTACAACAGTTGAAATTTCACTTTATTAATTCAAAGTGCTGCATATTTTTCGTTATTTCATCACCCCAACTGACTATTCCATATTACTTGCGAATTTTCCCAAAAAATATATATTTCTTAAATTTATTATGTGCAACCGCTGGAAAACAACATTAAGTATTTTTAATTCAAATATCTTAGTATTTAGTATCTTAGTTTAGAATTTTTAACGGCCCAAAGAATGGCTATTCCTTATAGGCCAGCTTTACTCTAACAATAGCTAAAAAAAAATATTTGTGGATTGATTTTAAAAGTCTGAAATTTGCGCCCAAAATTCCCTTCCTTTTTTTATTGATTTTCTGTTGGTGATCGTCGTTTATTGACTCTTTCCAAGTTTGAAATAATCTCTTCCTATCACTATCATCTGTTCGCGCTTTCACGAAACAGTTACTCGAATTCACTTAAAATTTCATCTAGAAGGTGAATTTTGTTTTTATCCTCGTGATGCCCTCTTTCTGTCTTTGATTTGATTTTTTTGTTGGAATTTTTTTAACTGACGTAACGATTTTGACCCTCGTTCTGCGCCATCTCTGTATACATTTTCCTGAATCATCATCAATCATGAATCAAATGAATCAAGTTTAAAATCTCATCGAAAATCATCGAGTTTTGTGACTTTTATGATCAACGCTAATTTTATGTATCAACGCCATCTGTTTCACGACCGTCGAGTTCATTTTCAAATCTTCAAATAAATATAGCGAGAATTAGTTCGCGGGAACGTAAACAGATGGCGTTGATAATATGTCCGTTAACGGTGAGTAAGGTAATTACGACGACGGAGAATAGCTAAATTAGTTTCCGATAAGATATTAAAGTGAATTTTAGAAAAAATAAAGTAAACGTTTGGAACGAAAAAGGGTCAAATTTGAACTGTGTGTATTTTAAAGTAGGTAAATTTAGTAAATTAGAAGATGCAAACACATGGCGGTCAATAGTCATGTGGCAGAAGCAAAGAAAGACGTTGTTTCGATTGAATTTTTTTTTTGCTCCGAAAAGAAATCGCGAAATAAGTTCTAAATAAAGGAAGCGAATTGAAGTAATTTGTTCGCCTAAATGTCAATAGAAGCGCTGGTAATGGTTTCGAAAATCTTGGAGGGAAAAACAGATGATAAATTCAAGAGGGAAGCACGACCCTATGTCAAAAAAAAATCGCCAAATACATGTAAAATGAGATTTCAAAGTGAACTAGTTCGCGAAAACGCAAACGGATGGCGTTGGCAACAAGTAAATAAGTTTATAATGAGAAAAAGAATTCAACGATGTAATTTTTTTCTATCAATGCCATCTGTTTTACAACCGAGTTCACTTTCAGATCTTTCAGTTCGATGAAACGTAAACAGATGGCGCTGATAAAACGTCCGTTAAGAGCCAAGGTTATACGTCGATGGAAAATCGCAAAATTAGTTTGCGAAATGCAAACGGATGGCATTCAATCATGTCCCGGAAGCAAAGGAAGACGTCATTTAAAGAAAGACGTCGATTAAAAAACTGCAAGCTCAGAAAAGAAATCGCGAAATTAGTTCCAGATAAAGAAAGCGAATTCAAGAAATCCGTTCGCCAAAACGTCAACAGACGGCGCTGACAATGGTTTCGAAAATCTTCGACGGAAAAACGGATGATTAAAAAGCGAAACACGAGCTTATGTCAAAGAAAAAATTGCAAAATTCGTATAAAACGAAATTCCAAAGCGACTTCAGGGATTAGTTGGCGAAAACGTAAGCGGATGGGTTGGCAACAAGTATAAGTAGAAACTTAGGTATAAGACTAACATAATATAAAAATAAGACTACGATTAGAAAATGAACTCAAAAACAACGTGTTGAAAAAGATAAATTTGTAATAAATGAATTTTAAAGCAAATTTAGGAAGGTAGTTTGCGAAAAGCTAATCAAATGATGTTCAGGACACGTTCCAAAAACAAAGGAAGGTCGAGAATAACAAGCACGGGAACAAAATCACGAAAACTAGTCCCGGAAAAGATTTTTAAAAGTTAAATCAAGGAATTGGTCCGCAGATAATTTAACAGATGGCGTTGGCTGCGTTTTCTATTCCGTAAAAAGCGGATGAAAAGAACAAAACGAGGTTTTACTCCGAACAGTGGCGCGTTGCAAAAAACGTAAGGAAGTCGCAGAGTTTGGATTAGAATCTCGTCTTATCGGAATTTTGCGATTTTGAATTTATCATTCGTTGCCAGCACCATCTGTTGACATTTTGGCACACCAATTCCTTTGAATTCACTTATCTTATCTGGAATTGTCGTGGAAAATAAGAGCACAGAAGAGAATTCACAGACTTAGTAGTAGCAGATAAGGTAAGTGAATTCATGGAATTGATGTGCCAAGATGCCAACAGATGGCGCCGGCAACGGCGTAGAAAATCTTCGGCGAAAGAACAAAGCACGATGTTATGTTCAAAGAAAATCGCAATATTCGGACAGAACGAGATTTCAAGGTGAATTTAGGGAATTTCAAGGAATTTAGTTGGTGGAAACGTAAACAGATGGAGTTGATAAACAGCCCGTAAACAGAGGAAGATCAACAGAAAATCACTAAATTAGTTATCGCGAAGATATTAAAGTGACTTGCGCGTTGCAACGGCTTGATTCAATCAACTTGAATCAACGCATTGGTTCGCGAAAACATGAACAGATTGCGCTAGTTATAGATGTTTCCGCGAATCAATGCCTTCAATTCACTTTAGTATCTTATCGATAACTAATTTAGTGATTTTCTGTAGACGTAATTACTTCCTCTCTTTATGAACTTTTTATCAACGTCTTCTGTTTCACGGGAACGTAAACAGATGTCCGTCATCTGTTTGACGTTTCTACAAAAATTCCCAAAATTCACTTTAAAACTTCGTTCTGTCTGAATTTTGCGATTATATTTGGACATGAGATCGTACGTGCTTTGTTCTTGAATTTACCGACCTTTTTCGAAATGAGCTTTGCCAGCGCCATCTGCCGACGTTGTTTCGATGAACCAATACCTTGAATTCACTCCACTCTAACGTCATTTCGGAAACTAACTTCGTGATTTTGTCTCTGTGCTTATTTATTTCAGTCGATTTATTTTTTGGGACATGTCGTTAGCGCCATCTGTTTCCGTTTGAGCGACTTATTTTCGGAACTCACTTTAAAATTTCAAGCGATTTGAATTGTTTTCGAACCGTCCTAATGAAATGTTCCAGATTCTTAAAATGACGAGAACACTTTAAAAAAGATTTCTCCGAGGACTTCAATAATTGAATCTCGGTCTGCGCACCAGATGCAACAATAATAATTATTGTGTAACCCGCGTATTTAAATTTTGTATTAAGACGTGTATTGTTGTAGCGACTTAAATATTTCGAGATGGTTGGAGGCTCACCTGGACAGGAGCGCCGGGCTCTCGACGATGTCCGGAAGCGTCGTGCTCGCCGACGTTTCGGGCGACGGCGATCATCGTCTGGTGCTCGCCGACTTAAAGCTGGCCAACGAGGAAAGATCCAGGCTCAAAGTTTACAAAGGAATGGTCCTCGTTTCGGACCAGCTCTTGCCGGACATTTCCAGCTCTGTGGTCAGTTTCTACACCGACAACTATGACTCCAAAGTACCAGGTGCACCTTTTTTTCTATTGTCGTTTCTATTTCCGATGTACAAGCTTTTTATTATTGTTATTGCTATTATTTTTTAGTTTAGCACTCTATTGTTAATTAAGCGTAGTACGTGTGAAATGTAAACCACGAATGGTTCAGTAATTTTGTGTCACCCTGTATTTTACCGAAGGGTGAACAATTCAAAATGCGCTTGAGAAACCCGCCTATCAAAAATGTTCGTTCCGTGCATTCAATTCGACGCTCTTGAGTATATTGAATGTTGTTTTTTCTGACAGAGATTAGGCAGCGTCATCTGTCGATGGACGCGCAAATTATTTTCCTAAGCCGCTTGAAATTCTAATCGCTCGGATTTAACGATTTTCTCTTCTTCCTTCCTTGCAGTTCTCCCGATTTTCTTCAGCGAATTTATTATTTTCGCGGCGGTTTGATTCCAACGCCATCTGTTTGCGTTCCCACGAACTATCTCTCGCAATTAAATTTCAAAATCTCACTCATTTGATTGAAATCTCGGCAGTTTCTTTTGTCCTCGTGCACTTTTAATTTTAATGAATTGGACATCTTTCTTGCACGTGATTACCGAAATATACCCAGAATCTGTTACTAGCGCCATCTGTCTGCATGTTCATCAAGTAATTTTCTGAATACTCTTTTACAATTTTTTTTTTTTTAATTTTTCTACCACTCGAAGTCGAAACCCTCGCTGTATAAGCTTGTTGGGGAAACTCTTCGTCTGCGAATTTATTATTTTCGCGACGGTTTAATGCCGGCGCCATCTCTTAGCGTTCCCGCGAACCAACTCTCAGAATTAGATTTTTAATTCTCACTCTCTGTTTGAAATTACGCCAGTTTCTTTTGTTCTCTCACTAACTCGTGCATTCTTAATGAATCGGATATCTTTCTTACAGGGGATTCCCGGACCCTGATACTAGCGCCATCTATCTGCCTGTTAATGAACTAATTTTCCAAATTATTTTTTATCAATTTTCTTAAAATTTTTCTACCACTTAAGGTCTCAAGCTTGGCTGTATAAGCTTGTTGGGGGAACTTTCCGTCTACAAATTTATTATTTTCGCGGTGGCGACGGTTCGATGCTAGCGCCATCTCTGCGTTTTCACAAGTCAATTCTCACGATTAAATTTTAAATTCTCACCCGTTTGATTGAAATTGCGCCAGTTTCTTTTATTCTCGTGTATTTTTAAAGGAATTGGTCTACTAGCGCCAACTATCTGCAGTTTCATCAACTAATTTTCTGAATTCTTTTTCAGGAAGGTTTTTCTTCTTTTAGTTTTTCTAGCATTGGAAGTCGTAACCCTGGTTGTATAAGCTTGGTCGTCTTTCTTACGCGTGATTCCTGAATCCTGTTGCTAGCGCCATCTATCTGCGGTTTCATTAACTAATTTTCTGCATTCTTTTTCAGCAAGGTTTTTTTTTTAGTTTCTCTACCACTCGTAACCCAAATCGTCACCCTGGCTGCATAAGTTTGTTGGGGAAGCTTTTTTAAGGCTGCTTCTTCTCATATTGCCTATTGCGGCTGCGACCGACTCACTAGGTCTTGTTCTGAATCGAATTAGTTGTTTCAAATTGGTTGACTTTTTTGAGATTTCCTCAGTTTTCCTCCACGTAAGAACTTCTTCATTTGTCCTTGAGTTTATTAATTTTGGACAGTTTTCTACCACCAGCGCCATCTCTTTAAGTTTCGCGTATTATTTATCATAATTCCGTGTTAAATTTTTAACTGGTTCTAATCATTTTTCCCGACCTTTGTAGCTTATTTGGTGAATTTCTAGGTAATTATGTTGCCAGCGACATCTATGCGCAAATTCGTGAATTAATTTACAAATTTTCCAGTCATGGCAATTTCGATCTATTAATCTACTCGGCGGGGATGCTCATTGGCGGGGAAATGTACCACCACGATGCTACACGTAACAATTGCGACGGTGGCATTTGTTAAGTAAGAGTATTTAATTGCCGTGCGTCTCTCTGTCAATGAATTCTCGGTTCCTCGAAACAATCTAGAGCGGGGGTGGTGCTTTCGAAGAACTCAAGAGCGTCGCTGATCTACGAAAACAACAAACAACAATAAATTTTCCTCCACGTGACTTCTTCATTTGTTCTTGGATTTGTTATTTTCGGCCATCTTTTCACTACCGGCGCCATCTCTTTAAGCTTAAATATTAACAATTCCACTTTACATTTCAACTGATTAGAATTCTGCACATTTCTGCTTTCTTGAAGCTTTTTTTAAATTAATTTCTGATCCCTTCTTATCAGTGCTGATGTCAGCGCCATCTATCTGCGAATTCGTGAATTTATTTGCGAGTTTTGTAGTGGTGGCGGTTGCTTGCGGTTCCGATTTATTAATCTACAAGAACAGCAAACCGTACTTCAAGTTTACTGTTCCGTCTCTGTCGGTGCTGGCTCTTGAGGTGGACGTGTGGAAGAAACTCTCCGAAGAGTCCGCCGCGGATCTAAACAAAATGATCGACACCCTCAAGAGCGCACCCTTCAACACGCTTTCTTCACGGTAAATTAGTTACTACTTGGTGATGACTCAATAAAGTGGAACATCCCGTTAACCCGCAGATCACAGAAGTTACTATCTCTGGAGGTGGCCGAACGTGAAGACTTCGTCAAGAAGTACATCAACGTCGACCCGGTGAAAATGTCACCCATTACATGCATGACAATCTTATACAGGAGCACCCAGGACAAAACCTCGCCGGCCTGTCCGGTTTTGGCCACCGAGGCCGGGCAGATCTTCATATTGGATCCACAGTTATTAACAATTCTGCATCAGGTAAAAAAGTATCATTGGATAAAAAATATACTGATGCGAAGCTTGAAGGCGGCAGTTTGCAACGTCAGGGCGACACCCTGTATATTAAAAGCGGCCGGGGCTTTCGACGTCGAATTCCGAATAGTGATCGCGTGCAGGGAAGGCCTGGTGTGCCTCCTGAGGCGGGGCTGGCTCGAAGGAAAAGTCCTTCTGCAATTAACAACGAACATCATCGACATGGTGTTGACGCCCGGCGACAACTTCATCATGCTGGCCACGACGAACAAATCGCTTCACTGTTACACGAAACGGGTAGATAAGTGCTTAAATTAATTTTAATTATTCTTAAGCAAAAAGCAAGCAAGTGCTCCGCTGCGTTTTGTTTTAGGGCAATAAACTGTGGACGCTGACGACCAGCAGCAACATCACTTGCCTGTGTTTGGTGCCGCTGAAACACTTGAGCACTTCCCTGGTGGCAGTTGGGATGAGAGAGGGTGCCATACATTTGTATCAGGGGAGGCACCTGGTGGATGTGATGGCCGCGCCTGAGACACCGTCTGCCATAGTTTTTGGACAGATGGGGCAGGAAGAGCATGTCATGATCATCATAACATTGGGTACCTACCTAATTATAATATCGAGTTTTCATTTAATCCTAACAAATTAATAAAACCGCTGATCGTTGCTATTAAAAAAAAAATTAGTAACTAATTAATGCACTTAATGCTTAATGAGCCAATCGTGTGTTGTTAGTTGTCTAACAGACAGGTATAACTTGGATTTTGATCACGTGGGGTATGATCAATTGTGATGACCCTGTATATCAATGCTTGCTTTAAATGTCTAATATATTAAATAATATATTTCTTTCACTTCTAATCAATTTGCACTTCTGGCTAATAATCGCCACTAAAACGAGAATTCAGATTAGCAGAACAAATTTTTATACATAGCGGTAAATTGATTCATGAACACCAATACAGATGGCGCTGGTGACATGTGAAAGAGCAGAGTGGCTAAACTCTGCAGACTGTTGCGAGCACTCCGCGGAGATAAATGTGGCGCCGCGGTTATTTGAATTTTTGAAACAAAAGAACATTGACAGTTTTCAATTTTCTGGTGCACTGTGAGACAGACATTCAAATCGCAAACAGAAAAGCAGAAAATAATATTGGATCTAAATGAACGAATGAATGAGGAACAATGAATTGTGAAGAAAAAAAATGAACAAAACAACCAGAGGCGGAACAAAAATAAGATATGCGTTTCTTCGGCGCTTTCGAATTAGTTATTTTTTTTAACGTCAGACATATTAACTGTCGCCATCTGTCGACTTCACTTAGCCGTAGCCTAAGTTCTCTGATCTGATTAAAATTTAGCTATTTTCTTCTCTATCGATTTTCAACGTCTTCGTTTGTGCTTTGTGGTTACTCCCAACGCCATCTCAGTTTTAATAAACGATTTCTCACAATCTCTCTCAGTTTTGTTTTAAATCTGTTTGGATTTCTGCTAGTTTCTTCTAATTTCAAGCACTATTGATGAATCAGTTGCATTTTGTGGCCGATTCTTCGAGCTTGTCACCAGCGCCATCTATTTGCGTTTTTCATAATTAATCTCTTGAATTCTTATTACTTTACCCCGAATTATCCGTGTCTTCACTTATTCGCGTTTTCATATTTTTTCTAACTCAAAATCGTCCTTGTTCTTTAGGTTTCTTTCATTGACCAATTTTTGGACTTCATGCCAGCGCTTTAAAATCTCATTTGTGACGATCGATCATTCGCATCTTTATGATTTATATACACTTTTTTTTTCTATTTTCTTTCGTTTAACTAATTCTTTGAATCTTCTTTTTACTTCCGTTGTCGACGTCGGTTATGTTTGCTAGTAACATCTGTCTGTGTACACGTGAATTCTTCTCGGTTCGAATTTAGCGATCGTTTTCGTTGCGATTTTCTTAATTTTCCTCGAATACAACGTCTTTCTTCCTTTGCGCTGCAATTTATTAACTTTTGATTTTTTTATTACAAGCACCATCTCTGCACGTGTTCGTTAACTAACAATTACAATTCAGCTTGGACCGGCGCTTTTCAATTTTTTCGTTATTTCTTACATTCATTTTTGTAAATTAGTTTCTTTTTCCTGATAATTTTTAGAACATGTTCAACACCATCTGTTTGTGTGTTCCTTGACTAATTCCCTGAGCTCACCTTAAAAACTTATCCTTCGATTTTAAGTTTTTTTTCCAACACATCTCTTTTTATTATCATCAATGCATATTTTTTATCTTAATTTTTGACTTCGTATTAACACCGTCTGTCCGTGTTTTCACTAATTAATTTCCTGAGTTAACTTTAAAATTTCATCTCATCAGCCTACTCACAACCTCTTCTCTCTCTTTCATCTAAACTATTTTTAACTGCTTTCTTAGAAATGAAACGGAAACAATGTTAGAAGCCGACGTGATTACAATGGACTGATTATTCGAGCATTGTTTGTAGTACAGCTGTTTCAGCCCTATTTGAGGCCTCCTCAGTAACGGAGTAGCTTGACTGGCAACAAAATATTTATTTATTGAATGCTTTCAAGGTGGTGCCGTGAATTTTAAAATACTGAAACGCACCGCCGATTTCAACTTGTCCAAGCACGACGCCCTGGCGCCCCCACAAACCCAGACCAAGCCGCTGCCCCTTCCCAAACGGAGCAAGCTGTTCCTGGAGCAGAGCATGAGGGAGAGAGAAAACGCCGTGGGTGCGTGAATAATGTGAACTGACTTGTGCACTTATTTTTTTTCTCTCAGAAATGCATCAAAATTTCCAGAAGGATTTGATCCGACTGCGGCTGACGGCGGCGAGGGCGACCGTTCAAGTGCAGGCGGACAAATCGGGGGTGGGCAACGAGCGGGAATTGATCAAACTATCGGCACAGGTGGCACGCAATTTTTTTTCCCTCGATGTTTGAAAACTTTGAGAGCGTTGAGTTTCAGGTGTTGGGGCTCGGCCCGAAATTCACGCTCGTCCTTTCCCTGGAGAACATGAACGCCAACAAGGCTTTATGTGGATGCACCGTGGTCTTTCATACAAAACCGACCGCCTATAAATTATTGACGTGTGTGATTAAGGTATGCTGGCAAATAAGCGTTAGGCAAAATAAGTGGCACTGTGCTAGTTGGGTTGCCTATACGGGGTACGTTATTTGTATTGATTTCTTAACGATTAATTATAAAAGACTGTAACGCCTATAATACCAGTTCTATGTGAGTAAATTATTTTCACGTACACAGCGGGTTCCAAAAGTGACTTATTCACCAAACTTTGTTATTTTGTTAAATGGAATGTGTGAATTTTTATTGCACATTTCCATAGACCTCTTGAAATTAAACATTTTTCATTCGGCAACTGTAGCCCTAAATCGAAACGTCTGCAGCAATCCACGCAGCTATTCACTTGAATTAAAAAACAGTTTCATAATCGAAGTAAACGAGACTTTAAAATAAAAGTCATATTCCGATGTGTAAATAACTTTGTTTTCGCATTGGTTTTGACTCCTGACTGTGACTTTAGTTTTAAGGTCTGCCAAGTTCGATTATGAAACCGGCTTTTAGTCTAACAATAATTCTCTAAAGCTTACGGTTTTCGAGATATCTCCACAAAACACTTACAACTTCTGATAAAAACTACATTTCTACAAATTAAAGAAACAATGAGAGGGCACACTAATGTTTATCTATCAAATTTCAACGAAGTATTGATATTTACGCCTGGTTTCTCAATCACAAGTTAACCTTAACTATCAATTGATTTCCATGGTTAGCTTGTGATTGAAAAGCCGTTCCTTATGAGTAATCCGAGAACATAAGTTTACTGCAAGAACCAGTGTTGTCAGAATTTTAAAACGCAAGGTGCAAATTCTAGAATGTAAAATCGCCCAAATACGCCAAAATTCCAATCGAAATGATAGAATACAATTTTAGGCGGGGTTTAATTAATTCAACACAGATTATTAATACAATACGCTTTTTTACAAAACGTAATTTATTTACACATCAATTCTGTTGACGCATAAACTATGTACCGGAAGTTATTTCTCTCACTCTTCACTCACAAAGTCTCTATGTGTTCTCTCACATTTTTACTCGGGTTAATCGGATTGGAGTTTCCGTAAGCGCCTTAAAGCCATCTCAAGCAGTTCCACAGCTTGACGTAGCTCGCCAATCATGACAGTTCAGACAATTAATTAAATTAAAATGAAAAATCTTACATCAAAATTTTGCGTGTTAATATAAAAGTATATTATGCAGGTCTGACCGTTACGCAACAAAAAAAATATAGAAGTTCAAGTTCCAAGCATTTACGAAGATGTTAGGAGAAAACTTCGTCCAATTTGATTAATTTCAAAAAAATATCAGCTTGCGGGTGCAAATTTCTGTGGAACCGCCTAACAGATAGGCAGCCTTAAATACCCGCGAACGTAGCCGGTAGCACAACCTCGAATTAATCGGTTTTCTCGATTTATTAATTTATTGATTTCTTTTTTTGTTGATTCGTAAGATCGGTTACAAGCAGTGTTGCCAACTTAAGGGAAAAAGTCGTTAAATCTAGAGATAATTTCAACCAAAAAGGAAATGGGGGAAAAACTATGCACGGGGTGTTCACTAAATTTTAATCTAATAGAATTTAAAACAATTTTGGGGTGAATATTTTTGATTTGCGATTTTTTTTTAATTGGTAGGCATTCACTTAACAAGTTTAATTAAAAGTATTTTTTAAAAGTTTGATTAGATTTCATTTATTTCATCTTTTGATAAATTACTTGCTTCTATTTCGTTATCAAATTGAAAACCTATTACAAATACCTGAAGTTTGTAATTATGTTATCTTACATTACATACTATTTCCGGATGAAGCAAACAACAATCAAAACACATAAGATATTTTGCAGCGCCGACTTGCAATTAAAAAGCTCTATTTTTATTTTTAAACATCGCCCAAGTTGCGGTTTGCGATTTTTAGAAAAATTGGAGCGCAAAATAGACTTCAAAGTCGCCCAATTTGCGCTAAATCGTCCAATCTGGCAACACTGATAAGAACTGCTCGCTGCTAAAATTAACTAACTGCTAAAGTTCCAAACAAAAAAAGTTCAAAATGCAAATTTTTATCTTGTTAACTCTATCGTTCCTTCAGTTTATTTTCAACATCTAATCCAACGGTTCCCAAACTGTGCTCTTCGCAGCCCTTAGATTCCCGCAATTGATTCTCAGGGATTCCATCCGGAACCAATGTTGCCAACTCAACCAAGTTACAATCTTCTTGCTTTCTAAAGAAAAAATCGTGTATTTTCGTTCAAAATCGCACCATCAAGAATAACCGTTTCCTGTTCAAGAATAATAAATAATAAGTGAAGTGAAAGTGAAAACCCGTGAAAACCGCGTTATCGAAAATAATCAAATTTATTTTATTTTATCGAACATGATGCGGTCGTCATAATGTTTCTGAATTCCTTCTGGAATATTTCCGTCACTTTCTAGAATTTGTCGTCGTGCGTCGTTGCTGTTATTGTTTAACGAAAAAACGTCTGTCAGTACATAATTTCATTTATTCCTTTTCATTTTTGTTTATTTTCTGAAACGTTTTCCTCTTTTTTCTCCTCCTAAATATTACGATCGTCATTTGTTTTTGTTTCTTCTCTTTTCTTTTCCGTTGAAACCGTTATTTTTTTTTTTCATTTCCATTCTGAATGCATTTTTCCAAGAGGCGAAAATGCTTTTTCTTATTTTGTTTTTTATGTGAAATTAAATAATTATTTGTGATTTGGTCTCTGTTAGTCTTTGTCTCTTTCCCTTCCTGACTGTTGATTATAGTATATTTTTGAGAAATCTATAGTTCATTTCAAAATTTTTATTATTCATTTATTCTTTTCTTTTTAGATTATCTCATATGTTTTTATTTTTATTTTTGCTTTGTTCACAATTTTTCAGGATCTTAATAAATGCAATTTCGTTTAGAAACTTTTTCCTTTTCGACTGGATCCATTTTTTGGATCATCAAAAATGTTTTGTTTTCAATTTTTCTTTCTCAATCTCTGATTGTTTACTCTTTTTCTCTTTAACGCTTATGTTTTATTTCTTTATCCTTCTTTTCAATTGTGAATTTAATTTTCTTAAAATTATTTGTTTTTTGAACCTTAAATCCACTGCTTTCGAATTTAACGCGCACTGTATATGCAAAAGCAAGAGAAATTTTATTTAGATTTGATATAATAACAATTAATTTTTGAGGATATAATAGAAAGACATTTATTAAAATTGACGGGACCATTACAGAATCTCTCTCTCTCTTTAAAAAAAAAAAACTTAACCTTTCTCGTTACTAATAACATTTTTAACAATATTTTGAGTATAAAAGTTTCTTCCCCACTTACTACGTCATAAAACTCTTGTTTCCATGGATACCGATGGCGGGAAAAATTAATTTGAATCGCCAATGTTTTAGGCTGTCAATATTTTGATCAAAATTTCCATCAAAATAAGACGAGAGCTAAGAAAATATTACTTAAATATCTAAGTAAATTATATCACATTGCAGTGGCGGCGTTAAGGGTGGGCGGACCGTGCAACCGCCCGGGGCCTCGCGCTTTCAGGAGCTTCGCGCCATCTGCTGTACATGAATTTTACGATATTCTAAGCCACGATGGCTGTCAGAATAAAGATGATCAAATCTCGTATATAAATACGAAAATATTTGCGGATCCGTATAAAATGAACATATTAGAAACTTTATTCAGTCAAAAAGAAAAATAAAAACCCTACAACCAAACAATACATATAAACAAATAGTTGTCTTTAATACTTTCTTAACAAATTTTAGAGAAACAACACTTTCGAAACATCATTTTCGACCGGCTCTTATTTCTAGAATAACATCTGTTGTATGAGGACTACATTTTATGGCCTTCAATCATTTTTTGCCCCTCCTTAGAATTTAAGTTTGCTTGCAAATAATCTCAAATATGTTTAAGTAAGATTAATGCAGTTTATAATTAGTTTCAGTTTTTAAACTCTCGATTTTATAATTCGATAACCTGATAGGTTGGTTAATATTGGTAGACCGCCTTTTAAATTACATCAGTATTTTTAAAACAGATATACTGTTTCCATTTGATTTTATTTCATTTTTTTTTTTTAGCTGTGAACCGATTGTATTTTGTTTTTACTTGATTCAATTTGAATTTATTTTATATTTGTATTATATATTTACATTTTTTGTACTCTAAATTCGTTGTGACTAAGTTTTATAGAAGATGTAATTTCGTCTTATTTTTATCACCGATCGTCTTTTGTTTTTCTTGTTTAATTCCTTATTTGACTTTATTTGATTCAATTTTTAATACAGCGTGGAAACTAAGCAGCGGATAAATACGATATTTTTAAGACGATCAATTTTTACAAAAGACTCAATCAGAAACTATTTTCAGTATTACAGGGTGTTTGCAGAAAGCTGGGCGAGTGTTAATTTTATATTTTTTTAATGGTACCCTTCCAATTAAACAAAATTGACGGGTCCGAGGGTTTATTCTTCTTTTTTTTTTAATTAATTGTCTTGAAAATATCGAATTTATTCGTGTAATTAACTGATCGACCTTTCTTTTTTCTTTTATTCGATTTCATTTAATTTAGTTTTATTTTTTTATCATTAGATTATCTTTCATTCGACCCGATTTTATGTTTTAATTATCCATTGATCGTCTTTTGTTTTTGTTCCCTTAAGATACACGATTTAAGCTTATTCTACATTTTAATCCTTTCGATCGATCGCCATTTTTGCTTTTGTTTATTTTTCTTTTAATGTATTTGATTTGAGTTTATTTTATATTTTAATCCGTTTCGATAGATCGCCATTATTGTTTCCTCTTTTAGGTGATTTGATTTTATTTATTGATTATCAATTGATCGTTTTTTGTTTTTGTTTTTTTTTTTTGTATTTACCCGATTAGAATTTATTCTGCATTTTAATTCCTTCGATCGATCGCCATTTTCGTTTTCTCTTTTATGCGATTTAATTTTATTTATTGATTATTAATCGATCGTCTTTTGTTTTTGTTTTTTTTTTGTTTTATTCACTCGATTTGAGTTTATTTTACATTTTAATCCCTTGCATCGATGGTCACTTTTGTTTTCTCTTTTGTGCGGTTTGATTTTATTTTTTAATTATATTTTTTTTAACATTTAACATTTTCGTTTTCGTCTATCATCTTTTGTTTTTTTGTTTTATCTTTCGTTTGGTTTTATTTGATACGAGTATTTATTTTTTATTTTTTTTTATTAAATTTTTGGTTGCATTGATTGATTGATTTGTATTGATTTGACTTATTGTTAGTTTTATTTTCGTCCTATTTTTTTGACGATTTGATTTGACGATATATTATTTTTATTTTGAACATCAATTAATCGTCTTCTTCTTTTTTATATATTTTTATTTTATAGTTATTTTTTTTTCTTATTATATTGCTATTACTCACAGGGATTAGACATTCAATAAGCTACCTTATGAATTAAAAAATTGTACAAATATCAAAACATTTAAGAAATCCCTAAAGTTGTACTTGATTGCTAAGTGTTATTATTCATTTGATGAATTTCTGTGCTAAGTTGTGCCGAAACTTTTAATCTATTTCTATTTATTGTTATTATTGTAATTTTTCCGTTCTGTGACAATCTTCAAAACATATCATGTTGTCAATTGAAGAATAAAGATTATTATTCTGCAGGATATTTGGATAATTAGTTAAGCACAGTAAAAATATTTCTTTGACCGCTGATTATGATTAAAATACCTCTACATTTTAAGCTCTTTAATTCAATTGAACAGCGGAGTAGATTGCGAACGCTTTGATTTGGGGCTTTAGTCGCCTATAGAAGTGTTCAATAAAAATTCAATGAAACTTTTGTAAAATCAAGGGTATTTTTTTTTTGGTGTTAAGTTAATTAATAGTTAAGGTGTTGTGTAGCCTGTATAAGCAAACATGGATTCTTTTTGGAAAGGTTCCGCTAATTCCCCCGGGGCTTTCTTACGCACTGGAAAACAAAGTCGAAGAACGTCTTAGGGCAGAACACGTCGTCGAGGGACCCGAGCAGGACGCAAACGCTCAGCAAAGTCAAATAATTAGGATCTTCGTGATACGCATAGGGGAATCACAGCCTCTTTTGGCCGCTACAATTAACATGCCACCAACCGACGTTACCGCAATGTAGCAGGCAATATAAAATAAAGTCCTCGTCCCCTTACACAGATTGTGTTTTAATTAAAAATAGCCCGCAGTGTATTATTTGAATTTGATTTGTCTGCTTGCAACTGCTGCCACTCCTGTGCTATTTTGGTTGCCTAACCTGCAGGCGTTTAATTGTAAGTTCCTGAAGATAAATACTTTAAATTTTGTTGCGTGCTTCGATTATTATTATTAAAAATTTAAATTCAAAAAATTGAAAATATTGTGAAATCAAGGCGAAATTAAAAAGTCTGTATGTCGTAATAATATATTTTCAACAGAATTCTCGCTCGGCTTTAACGCCTTGCAAAAGTGCTTACAAAACAGTGCTTACATTTTAATAAGTACGAGCACATTTGATTGTCATCTAAAAGCAAACGCTCAACATTTAATGGTGTGGTTAATCTGCAAAAACGTGAATAATATTCAAAGCGATTTATTTAATTGCCCTCGTATTTGGTGGCGAGGCCTTTCGTTAGCTGCACGTATTTTTCTTTGGCGTTTTCGGCATCCATTCCCTTCTTTCCGCTCCAGGCTTCCCATTTTGCCTTCCCCTTTGCGTCGGAGGGTTTCGCTGAAAATTATATTTAGGTTTACTTGCACATACAAAAGTACAAGGCCTTTCAAGCTTTCAATCCTCAACATATTCGCTCCTTTTGCCACGAATCTCACCTCAGATCAGGGTTGGAAAAAGAACTGTTTTTCTTTAAAAAAGAACAAAACTTCTGTTTTTTTTTTGTATTAAACAGTTTTTTTTTGTTTAAAACATGTTTAAAATTGACCCTAAATTAAACATGTTTTAAACAAAAAAGAAACAGCTGTTTAAAACAACTTTTTAATGTTTAAATTGCCCTTACCTTATAAAATATATTTATTATTATTATTATTTGATATTTGTGTAAAAAGAAGAATGTATTAAAATTCGATCTCTAATTAAAAGAAAGATGAAAAGTTTGTAATGTTAGATTATCTACCGTTTTAAAAATAATGTATGTACTTTGATAATAATTTAAATCATTTCAGGTAAAGCTTGATTTATTTAGGAACTACGGTCGCGGTGTTTTAAATGATTTTCAAAGAAAGTATGAAGCATTTGGTGTCAACATACTGAGAAAAACACATTCCCAATAAAACTAAAATCAAATACAATCCAAAGAAATATTTTTTTCAAATTACTTGATCGCATTAGAACTAAAATACATGACTCGTGGCTTTCAATAAAGGGAAAACAAAAAATTCAAATATGTAAAAACATGTAGGATGTTCCATTTAAAATAACAAAGTTGATATTACTTCCTGCGAAACCAAAAGTCCAGCACGTATATGTCTGAAATTTCAAATTAAATTTTTGTTTAATTAATCGTTTTCAAATTTTAAACAAACCTTAAAATTCTAGAAGGGCGAATATACGGTCTTGGGACACACGGTAGAAATTCAGTGAAGACGAATGAAACGATAACGTTATAAATAGTTTAAACAGCGACATCCTACGATCGCTTTTTGACCTAGCATTGCATTAGGATTGACAAATTGAAGCTAGTTTGCTACATAATAACTCATCCCGTAGCCCATAGTATGAACAGGGAAGCGGAGGGCCCAGTATGTTTCAAAACTTAATGTAATAATAAAAGGTTAAATATTGAAAAGGCATTTTAAAATTTTACAGTATAAGTATTATTCTAGTGATCGGTAATAATTAATGAATTGATGATAATTAATCTAATGCAATTTAAATTTAGTTCAAATCAGAGCTACAGTGTAGTCATCACGTCATCATCTCAGCCACGCAATTATTAAAACAATTGATATGAGAACAAACTAAAGTTTAAAGTTAATCTGTCAGTGAAATACAGACCCTAAACAATTAACTTCTGGTTACACAGTATTACGTTGCAAAAATAAAAGACATATATCAAAAGTATCTTTTTAGCTTAAAACTAAAAAAAAATAATTTAAAACATTAAAAAAAAATATGTTTAAAACTTAAAAATAAAGCATTTATATCAAAAGAGTTTTTCTTAGCTTAAAATTACAAAAAATGAATTTAAAACCTTATCAAAAAAAAACATGTTTAAAACATTTTGTTTAAAACAGATGGTATGTTTTTAATTCGGTGTTTTAAACATGTTTTAAACACTATGTTTTAAACAGTTTGTTTTAAACTTTCCAACCCTGCCTCAGATCACACAAAACGTCATTTCCAAGCATCGAATTATACCACCTGGAGGACGCCATCTCATATAGCGCGTATTACTGAAAACCGGTTCAGCCGCAGGCCTTTTGTATGGCAAAACGAACGTAGTGTGAAGTATCGCGCATTTTCTCAGATACATGTTGTTCTTTGGTGCTCTTTATTGTTGCCATACTAGAGAGGGAAGCGCGCGTCCGAAAATCGGCTTGTTTTCTGCTCACTATTTACTCCTCCAATAGTTAACCTCCATGTTTCCAAGTAACTTTGAACGTTTGAGTTGAGATTTCGACCGCCCACCTTATTATTCGAGAACTCCCATTAATTGCCAGGTCGAAATGTACGTTCAAACTTACTTGTTCGTGCCAACGCAGGTGACGTTTATGTGATCTGAGGTGAGATTTGTGCAACCTAATTAAATTAAAAAAAAAAAAAAAAAAAAACGAATAATTGCCTCACGTGTGTTAACATCGCCTACTGTAGCTTGCTTATACAGAGAATAAATCTCTAATAGATCAGAATCGGGTGGCTTTTTCGAAAACTTCTTGATTCGTTCGCAGGCATTGCTGAAATTCTTTAGAGTGGAAAGAGAGAAAATGTATTGAAACTGTTAAGGCGGAAACGGAGACGTTTAAATACTCACCTCCTCTAACGACATTCTTGTTGTATCTCTGACCTGTCCTCGGTCTTAACGGATATTTATAAGCGCGCACTTATTTCTTATTAATGAAAATGATCGGGGCGAAACTTTATTATGGGTTTTCTCAGTTGCGCAAAAGTGTAATTTACCTCCGTACCTTCTAGTTGCTTCTGACAGGAAGTTTATTTAATGCCAGTTGTCATTTTTATAAATTTATAAATTAGTTTCACATCGCCTGCTTGAGTGTTTTGCAAAATTTGAGACGTCTTGTTTTCTTCTAGCCTTCTAACGATATGAAATGAAGTTAGTAGGATGTAAAATGTTACTTCTGGACCAGGATATTTGGCGTCTTAAAAAACAGGTTAGAATCCTACAAATTTAGCTGTTTTTCCAAAAGTCAACAACCGAAAAAGGCCGAAAACCCTTCAAAAAGCACAAAGAACTAAACAACTCCTACGTTATTATTACCATAATTATTATTTTTCTTATAAACGATGCTCTGTATTCTTAACATATAATATGTATGTACCCACAAATTAAATTAAAGTAGCGGCGCGTACAATCATTGTTAATCACTATATAGCTATAAGTATATTTTGAGATATTTTCATGAATTTTTTTTAAGTTATGACGTCATCAAGATTTTTTTTAAATGACAACCTATATTTTTTATTTTTGATTTCGGTGGGTTTTTTAACCTACTTTCAACAGTATAAAATTTTGGATCGATTACATAACAAAAAATTCAAGAAAAACGGCCATAAAAGTTTAATTATAAAGTTGAAGAAATAAACAGAACATCTAGTTAGCTAGGTTTAAAACGAAACAAAATTAAGGTGTAAATAAACAAAATTTGATTTTGACAGTCATTGAAATCACAATAAATGTTCAAACTGACGACCATGCACCAACTGACAATACCCAAGACGCTCATGAAATATCATTTATTACATTTTGAATAGTTTGAGGTGTTATTAACCTACACTCCTGTCGAATTCTTTCTTTAAAATCGTCTAAGTTGTTAGGTCTATTTTTATAACCCTTGCTTTTTAAGTACCCCCATAGAAAAAAGTCTAATGGCGTTAGATCAGGGGATCTAGCTGGCCATTCCATTGGACCTCTTCTTCCTATCCATCTACCTGGGAACATCTCGTCCAAAAACGTCGCACATCAACTGCGTAGTGTGGCGGAGCACCGTCGTGTTGCATCCAAATGTTATTGTTTGGTACGTCACAGTCATTTTCATTAGGAAATAATATCGCCAATGCAGGTACTAATTCGAATTGTAAGAAGTGTAGATATTTCTCACCAGTTAAATTACCTTCGATAAAGAATGGACCTAAAATTCTGTCACCGACAATTCCTGTCCATACGTTGAGCTTCTGGGGATGTTGAGTATGAGCTTCTTGCATCCAGTGGGGATTTTCCCTAGACCAATATCGACAATTATGTCTGTTAACAGTTCCATGTAAAGTAAAACTTGCCTCATCAGAAAAAATTATACGCTGCGAGAACATTGGATCACGATTGCAAATTTCCAACATTTCTTCACAAAATTCTTGTCTATGATCATAGTCAGTTTCTGGTAACTCATGGACTAATTTTACTTTATACGGATGAAACTTTTGCATTTTTAAAAGTTTCAGTACCGAGGTATGGCTCAGGTTGTGCTCTAAAGCAATGTCTCGACTAGTCGAATGCG
This sequence comes from Prosopocoilus inquinatus, assembly GCA_036172665.1. NCBI lineage: Eukaryota > Metazoa > Arthropoda > Insecta > Coleoptera > Lucanidae > Prosopocoilus > Prosopocoilus inquinatus. Next base: position 71,541,026 of record CM069870.1, on the reverse strand, counting down.
GATTATTTTCTATTTCTAGTAAAATATCAAGCTGCACATCGTCAATTAATTTTGTCTTAGGGTGGCCAGTTTTTGGAAGGTCTTTCACAATACCGTAATTTCGAAATTTATTTTCTATTCTGCTGACTGTGGATTGACTTATTTGCTGATCAGGATATTTGTCTATAAAAAGTCGACACACCTCTTGATGAGTTCTAATTCGATCGCCATACCCAATCATCAATAGAACTTCAATTCTTTGTTTTTCAGTCAGCAATACCATTTTGGTAAAAGGTTTTTAATAATTAGTGTAACTCCTACTATCCACAGGGAATAAAAATACTCACTTTATTGTGATAGGTATTTACAAGTTCTTGTCAATCAAACAAATTTTGTTTGTTTTACACCTAGCTAACTAGATATTCTGTTAATTTCTTCAACTTTACAATTAAACTTTTATGGCCGTTTTTCTTGAATTTTTTGTTATGTAATCGATTCAAAATTTTATACTGTTGAAAGTAGGTTAAAAAAACCCACCGAAATCAAAAATAAAAAATATAGGTTGTCATTTAAAAAAATCTTGATGACGTCATAACTTAAAAAAAATTCATGAAAATATCTCAAAGTATACTTCTTCTTATGCGCTGTAATTTGAATCGCTATACCCCTTTTAGATTTTTGCTTTATTACAAATATTAACGGAGTTATGGATTTTATCCGCTACTTAGTTTCCACGCTGTATTTTGCGCGGTTCAAATTCTAGTGAAGCGGGCAATATAAGATATTAGATCGTAGCGTGTAAACAAATGCAAGGGCTGCGGAGACAATTAACGCCGCTACAGCAATGGTGTTACTCACAAGAACAAAAAACAGAGCAATGTTGCCGCAATAAAAAATTACAGTTGCGTAATCAACTCTTCCTGTTTAAATGTGTAAAGATTTTCAGAGTAATTAGTTGACCAGTTGTACCTCGACCGCCGGAATTTATTGCGCCATTGCATCATATAGTAAGAACGCCGTATATTATTTTCATCGTCCCATTACACAATGTGCCTGTTCGATACATTTTTACGGCGCTACTGAAACGATGGCGTATACTTATTCAAATCCTATGCTTATTGATGACAGTGTATAAAATTTCTTTGCCGTTATTTGTCTGTTAGACAAAAAGAAGTAGCCCAAATCAGACGCCATACGCCAAATACGATTTTCGAACGCCTAAAATAGCGAAATTTCGCTCAATCTGGTAACCCTGTCTTCTGAGTCAAAGAATGATCCTATTTAAGAAACAAAGTTAAATCAGTTGTAATATGTATATGTATTTGGGATCGTCCTGCATGTTATTGTTTGCCTCTACATCGAAACATTTTTCCAGGTCTGGTATAAACCTATGGTCTGAACCTCGTAGCAGCTCGTAGCTTCAAACGAGACTTTAATGTAGAAGCTTTAAATTTCGCGCCCTCTAACTGGTTACATCATTTCTAGTAAGCGAACGTATTTATTTATCGTGTGAAGCGGCACGTTCGATCATTTACGATCACACTGTACTTACGTACTTACGTACTTCATTTTGGACACGTCGCGTCGCGTCGCGCTACATACTATTTTATTTGGACCACACTGTACATACAACTCCGAGACATAAATATTTGACTTTGTTGCTCTCGAATTATTATTCAATCACTGCTGTCAATTGAAAAGAGGATTGGAGGATCATGTGACGTTCTGTTTAATGCTTAAATAAAGTTGCTAACTTGCATTTTTAATTAGTCATAAAATTACTCGGCTTTTTTTCCTGAGCTTACGCAAACGGGTTTAACTTTTAAAAGCAAATCCTCTCGAGTTACCTTCGAACGATATCATTAAATAAAAAAAGCTTTCGGGCACAGGGCCGTCTCAGGCGACATAAAATACCGCCGCGCAAACATGGAAATGAAATTTTATTTTCTGTATTTAAAGGGGCCCACACACTTCGTTCAATTTGTTCGAGTTGGACCGCACGAACCAAATCGTGCGAACTAAGGTTGTACAAAGAAATTGGATTTAACCTCCTAACCACAAAAAGTTTGTTTACAAACTAGATATGTATTTCAACAGCTATGCTGCCATCTTCAATAGATGCCTTCTTCTTGATCACAAGAGAAGTGACTGTGTCATGCCTATCGCTACCTTATATACTAATTCGTTCCGCTCCAATGAAGCATGCTGTCTAAAGCGAGCGTCTCACCGGATTACGTCAACCAAGTCAAGTAACACGGAACCTGCCAAAGGCCCATGATTGGTGTACATTAAATCTCTCTTATTTTTGTAAATGAAAATGGTTTCAAACCCGTCTAATTCCCTGTTGCTTGACGTTGCTTTTACTAACCTAAGATTGTTTAAATCTATTTTATGACTGGTGTCAAAAATATGTTGGGCAACACTGTATTTTTCAATTCTATTGTACTTTAAATGAGCTAAGCGTTCTTTAAAACGTGTGAGTATATTTCTTTTTGTTTGCCCAATATATTTTTTAGTACACCCTTGACAAGATATATTATACATTCCTGATTTCTGATTTAGTTCAGTTTTGTCCTTGGGGTTTGCCAGAAAACGTTTTAAAGTATTATCATTAGTATGTGCGATTGTGTACCACTGCATTTTAAATTTGCTATTTAAACCTTTGGAACAATATTTGGCCCCTTAAGATTCTGCGTTTGATTACAGTGCAAACTCACTAAAGAAAAAACAAAACCACGAGAGGATCATTCGTTTTTGTGACCCCTTCACTTTGCCCTTCTTTCAACCCAACCGAAAGCCGACCCTGTGCACGCCTATTTTTATTTGTTTATTGACACACACTCGTAATGAGTTTTTTTTATCTCATCTAAATGTACGTAAGCCTGTCGTAAATTATCCACGGAAAGCTGAATTTATTTCAATTGCAATCGAACAATAGCGCGAGTTGGTATAACAAATAAAAAGCGTAAGTAAATTTTATATTTAATTTAAAAAAAACCATAGCCCATGTGTTTTATAAAAAAAAAACTAACTTTTTTGCAAAATTATTTACCAAAAATTAATAATAATAATAATAATAGTCTTTAATTTTGCAGAAGGAGAAACAATGTCTTTAGAAGAGGTAAGTGCGTTCAGTTGCATTTCTGACTAAAAGGTCTTATCACGTGATACAGGGTGATTCGCTAGCTTTCTTTGTAGCCTTTAGGGCCAGTTTTTTAATCACAAGTTAACTTTAACCTTCAGTTTATTGCCATGGAAACAATTGTCTTCGCACTTATTACCACGGAAATAAACCGAGAGTTAGGGTTAACCCGTGATTGAAAAACCGGGCCTTAGTAAATGAAAGTAAACTTAATTTTACGAAAAAGCCAATCTATTAATTAACCTATGTAAGTCCGGTTTGGTTTTGTTTAAAAATTATAGCGATTTAGAGGTATTTAAAAACAGGTTTTCTTAACTATGGAGAACTCCAAATTGTGAAGGCCGCAGATTAACTGATAAAAGAGAATCTTCACTTTACAAGGTCTCGTCGAGTTCACTCTTTTTTCCCAAAGTTTTTACGAACCATTGATTAATTAATAATAAATTGAAAAATTAAACGAATTGTAAATTAAAATTTAAATGTAATCGCTTTCAGGATAAAATTTAGCGCAGTATTAAAGCTTTAATTCAAAGATTAATTAATTAAATTAAAAATTTTAGGCAAATTCCGGACAATGTAGTTCTCAAGAATAATTCAGAGTTGTGAGATAAAAACAAATGAGCAACGCAATTTCGAACGATTTAGGAAAATGACATTTTTTGTTGTGTTTTTGAATTCCCGAGTAAATTCCAGCCTGAAACGATGGGTCGCACCATGGGTCTATCTCGAACGGTTCCCGAGCTGTACTATTAAAAACAAATGAAAAAACTCGAAAACCGCTCGCGCTAGACCCATGATGCGACCCATCGTTTCAGGCTAGAATTTATTCGGGAATTCAAAAATGCCATTGCACACAAGGTGTTGCGGTAAAAAATATAACTTTGCTAGATTTTTTTTGTAACGCGACGCTCATTTGTTTTCTCGTAAACGGCATTTGATGCTTTAGTTTTAAATATGTGCAACGTAGTCAGCTGATCAAGATCGTCCTGCCATTTTGGCTTCAAAGTGGTAGCAGAACAATTGTTTTGATTTAATTATAAATAATTAGCAACGTACAAAAATGAAATTTTTTGTTGCATTTTTGAGTTCCTGAGTAAATTCTAGCCTATCTTGATTAGTTCTCGAGTTGTACCATCGAAAACAAATGAAAAAACTCGAAAACCGCGCATGCTAGACCCATGATGCGACCCATCATGCCGGGCTAGAATTTACTCGGGATTTCGAAAACGCCATTAACTAAAAGAAGTTCCACCGAAAAATGTAACTTTGCTGTACCTTTTGGTAACGCGATATTCATTTATTATATTTTTTCTTTTGTTTTGTCGAACCCGTCGTGTTAGGCAAATTAAGCGTTTGCTTGAAGGAGGGAACACGACTAACTTGAACGTTTGTTATAATTTAATTACGAAAAAAATTAACAACTCAATTTCGGGATACGTACAAAAATGGTACTTTTTGTTGCATTTTTGAGTTCTCGAGTAAATTCTAGCCTGAAATGATGGGTCGCACCATGGGTCTATCTTGATTGGTTCTCGAGTTGCTCAGTGAAAAACAAATGAAAAAAGTCGATAACGGCTCGCGCTAGACCCATGATGCGACCCATCATTTCAGGCTAGAATTTACTCGGGAACTCAAAAATGCAACAAAAAGTACCATTTTTGTACGTGTCCCGAAATTGAGTTGCTAATTATTTATAATTAAATTAAAACAATTGTTCTTCTACCACTTTGAAGCCTAAATGGCAGGACGATTTTGATCAGCTGACAGCGTTGCACATATTTAAAACTAAAGCGCCAAATGCCGTCGCGTTACAAAAAAAATCTAGCAAAGTTTCATTTTTTAACGCAGCACCTTGTGTGCAGTGGCATTTTTGAGTTCTCGAGTTCTCTCTTTGAGTTCTAGCCTGAAACGAAGGGTCTAGCGCGAGGGGTTTTCGGGTTTTTTCATTTGTTTTTAATAGTACAGCTCGGGAACCGTTCGAGATAGACCCACGATGTCCTGCGGAGTTGAATTCAACGTCCGGTGGCAATGATATCATGAAATTAGACTAAAAAGAAATTAATTTAATCTTAAAGTTTTGTCTAACGCTAACAGCTGACGTTACCGCCGTATTGCCTCCAAGGTGGTGGAAGAAATGAAATGCAAGAAAGTTTCCTTCGTCACATTTATTTGGTGAGGAGGGGGCGGTTAGCTTTTAAACATTTGCTATGATATGATTTTATCTTTTCTGTTTATTTACTTCTTATTAACTGTATCTACCATTACATAAATGGGTTTGGCCATTAAATACACTGCATTTTTAACTTCCATCGAAAAGAATTCAAAAATCATATTAATTTTTAAACAAAAGCAAGTGGAACCTGTGTTTATAAGGTGATTTTTTTCTCGTCTACTTGCTGAAGTTTATAGGGGGGCTAACGAATCACCTTGTATACTTAAACGCTAAAATTTATCACATCGCCGCGAGAAACCTTAAAAATTATTTTTACATTGACTGACGCATCAAAACACACTTCTTATCTTCGAGGGCAAGATAAGAGTGAGCAAGCGATTATGTCATCTGATCTGATTATTTCAAATTATGCCTATAAACACCTGCACGTTTTTTATCTTTCGTTCGGATCGAAAATTAGAAATTTCTCGTTTGTTAAACAAATTTGCAATAGCCAAAGCACGGATTTAGCGGCTGTATTTTTAGGCTGCCTAAAATATAATAAATAAAATAACCTAAAAACGCGAAATCTAAATCCGTGCTGCAGTAATGACAGATATTACAAACCTTTGAAATATCGCCTTTTTCGGGGCGATTTTTAAACAATAAATTTTAACATATAAAAATTAAAATTATTTTTTTTTTATATTAAAAGAGATTTAAAGCGATGGCCGAGAAGGTCAGGCACATGTCGCCGCCATCTGACGCCGACTCCCTAGAACTGTACAGCCTTTACAAACAGGCGACGGTTGGTGATTGTAATACAGGTGAAAATTATAAATAATAATGGTAATATAACAGCTGAGGAATATTTTTTGCGATTTTCGAATTGCAGCAAAACCGGGCGTAACCGACCTCAAGGGCAGAGCCAAGTGGGACGCGTGGAACTCGAAGAAGGGCATAAGTCAGGACGACGCTAAAGAAAAGTACATCGCCAAGGGCATTTCCTTGGGTCTGTAAAATTAAAAAAAAACAAAAAAAAAACGAATTAAGTAATAAACAAAGAGTCGAAGGGTTCTAATGTATTTTCCGTTTTATTAAAAACATGCTTGTGAAATGTGGTGGTTCTTGATTTTCCATCCTGTTCAAATCTGTTGTTATTTAGGTATAAGGACGATAGATTTGAATATACACGTCAGCGCCATCTGTTTACACTTTCACGTAGGTACTAATTTGCGAACATTCTCGAAAATTCTAGACAGCAGGCTGCGCGCTTTCCGAGGACCGCGTAATACCCGTTTACCAACTGCCAACTCGCGACATTAGTTGGTTGGCTGGTAGATGGCGCCACCCGTCTGAAAAAAATTATTATCGTCCATCAGTAACAGTAATTTATTGTCGTGAAGTACACTTGAAAACAAAAAATAGTAGACAAATTACAGTTTCCTGTAATTGTTCTTTCTCAAAAAGCCATAGATTACAGACGAATTCACAGATTATTTTACCAAAGTTTTAAACTTTTTAATTTTGAAAGCTTTTAAATTTTTTGAACGTTATTTGTGAGGTCGTCTTTAATCACTACCATTTTCAGAAAGAATAATTACAGGAAACTGTAATTTGTCTACTATTTTTTGCTTCCGACAGTATGTAAGTACAGTTTGCTTGTAGAATAAAATTTTATTTGCCTATGCATAAGATAGAAACGTTAATAAAGTTATTCGAATGTGAACTATTTATTCAAGACATTCCAAAGTTAAGTAGGCAGATTGATGCGTCGTTCTCATTCTGCGTTGTATAATTTGAGGGCCGAGTTATTCTAGACTGATGCAAACGAGGCTTAAGTAAATAAGTAATTCGTTCAAAACACGCGTCGCTAAATTTTTCATTTAAACTGACCGTTAAGTGAATTTCACGACGTGTGTAACTTTCACGATTTCTCTCGCGTTCCGTTCTAGAGTAGGCAGATTGAGACATCGCACTGTTCTTGTCTAGAGTTACGCTGACATTTCATTTACGCGTTTAAAAATGTCTTGTTTAATAAGGCGATTTAATTTTGTGTTTAAAAAATTTGTTTTCTTGAAAAATAAACTCCAGACTCCCTCCCCCCGCTTCCAAAAAGAAAATAATAATAATAATAATAATAATGCCAAAAAGATCAAAGTAAAGTCAAGAATCTAATACCTTTTTGCTCTAAACATAAAGCAAAACAAATGCGTTACGGTAAAATAGTAAAGGAGACTGGTGTTTAAGAGATAATTGAAATTAATCTCCGCCCACGATAATTTTATATCCGTAGATACCTATTTCGGCAGCTGAGCTGCCATCTTCAGTACTCTATCAATTTAAAAGCATTTAAAAAGGATAATTAGGTTGTTTTTAGATCTTTAGATACGTATTTCGGCAGCTAAGCTGCCATTTTCAGTACGCTAGCAACTTAAGCACTTAAAAAGGATGATTAGATTGTTTTTAGATATTTTAAGTGCTTTTAAGTTGCTAGCGTATTGAAGATGGCAGCTTAGCTGTCGAAATACGTATCTAAAGATCTAAAAACAACCTAATTATACTTTTTAAGTGCTTTTAAGTTGGCAGCGTACTGAAGATGGCAGCTCAGCTGCCGAAATAGGTATCTACGGATATAAAATTATTGTGGGCGGAGATAAATGCAATAGGGATGCAAAAAACAAACTGAAAGGTATATTTTTGATGTGTCAACAACATGTGGCGCCCTCTTGTCGAACATATTCAAACCAGTAACTTGGAAGTAGAGCTTATCCAATTTCATTGCAGATTTGAATAACTTCTTCAAATTTAATACGTTCGACATTTTGAATTTTTTTTTCTCTTTCTCGATGTGGCGTAAGGAACTCGTAATTTTCTACATATCAAGGATCTATGCCAGCGCCATCTGTTGACACGCCAAAGCACTAATTTCATTAATTCGCTTTAATATTCTCGCGTGAACTGATTTGAATTTCCGTAGTTTTTTAATTTGTTTTTCTTTACGATTATTTTTTTATATTGCGCACTTTTTTTCTCGAATTGTTGCTACTTATTGTTCAGTGGGTAGCTTAACCAGTTCCACATTTTGTATGTACATAATTGAGAACTCCTTTCCTGAATTCAGGCGGATTCTCTTTTATTTTTCTTTTTCTCCCTGTTTTTCCTTTGCAATATTGATTAGGCGTGAGGTCCTGGGTTCTTTCCGTTCGACATGTTTACAGCGCTACCTGTCAACGTCCTTGCGAACTAACCACCTTCATTCAGCTTATGATCTTGTTTGATTCGAATCCACTCTTCCTTCTCTACAAGCCATCACCGCCATCTTGGATTCCAAGACGGCCTCGTTATGATCCGACGTAACATCCTGAATTCGTTGTCTTTTTTAATCTAGGTTCTCTAGATTAAGATTCTAAATCGACACACTTCGTGTTCACGTAACGACATTAGTGATTTTTTTTCTATCTCTCCTTGTCGCACAATAATCTTGTCTAGGGATAAAAAAAAAACAGTCGAAAGCTTGTTAATCAAAGTGACGTTTCGCAAATGGCATTTTACTATGGCTGTTGAGAATAACATAACCTAATACATTTTTGACTAGACAGTCGGCCATAAACTACTACCATCGTAGTAAACAGAATTCCCTAAAAATGTCGACTTCCTTGTTGCTCTTGCGATATTTGTATTTGTTATCTTTGTTACACAAGAATCTCGGAATTGGAATGTATTGGCGATACCTGAACACGTAAGTGTGTCGATTTAGTGACCTTACTCTAGATAAGTTCGTCGCGCCATCTGTTCGTTTTTGCGTGAATTAATTTTCTTCAAATCAACTTTAAAAATTCGCTTGCGCTGTTTTATTTCGCAGCGTAGAATTCACGTCCGCGATTATATTGGATATTTAAAAAACAAGGTGTAGCCAATTGCGTTCTATGTGAAACACCCCGTATATATTTGCTTGAATCGTTTGAGATCGTGCAAAGCGAGACGGACAGACCACCAAGTAAAGGTTCGCTTTGTGCAAGATTTCATTTTAATCTTGCGTGGCGACAGATGAGCCGACAATTTATAATTTGCTTTAATGAAGGTAGATTGAAAATTTGTGGCCGGCGCCATCTGTTTACGTTTCACACAATCAATTTCATTAATTCATTTCTCCGTTTCTTTTGAATTTTCATTTCTTTTTGTGTGCCTTTGCGATTTCTTTTTTTAGACATGACTTCACGGTTAATTAACCATTTTCAAAGAAAAAAAAAAGTGCATTTAGAAACATTGTTGATCGGTTGAAAATTGTTCTGGATTATTAGAGATCGGAATCAGATATTTCGACGTCATCGAGAATTCGCCTAAAAGAATTTGGAAATCACCCTCACTTTCCCTCAGATTTTCAAGATAAATTAAAGACAACGCGGATAGAAAACTGTGTAAAAATAATTTTGTCTTGCTTTTTTCAATAATTGAAAAACAGATCACTCGTTTTTTTTTAATGGTGACGTTGAAATGTGTGATTCCAAACTCTGTTGATTATGCATGATGCCCTATATTAATCGCGACGCCTATTTACATTGAAGGTAGGCAATCCATTCTACTTCCGCGCTTTCAGTACATTATGCAAACCCAATGTCTGATTTGTTTGACAGATTGCCTATTCTAATATCTTTAGGGGTCAGAAAGAAAAATGAGCGCCTTACATACAAATGTCATCAGAATTTCGACTTATTTGATGAATCAATAAATAAATGCGTGCATCACACCTACTTAAACAAAAATAATTTATGATTAGTCAACGTTCATCGCCAATCAAATATGTCGGCCGACAGGTCATTAAGTATCGCGTCAAACACGTCAGCATGCTGCTTAAAGATTTTATCACAATTTACTTATTAATTTTGTTATTATTGAGTAATAGACAAGATCGATTAGCGTGTCGTCTCATCGTAAATAAAACAAACCCGATAATAACTTTGCATATATTGTAGTATAGTATGTTTTAGATGGCTATCTGCTAGACTTGTAATCTTGATGATGTCATAAGAGCGACCTTGAAACGGTTATGCGAGAAAAAGAATCTTCATTTTTAAATTCTGTCGGTGTAAAAACCGCGATAACGTAATATCAGGTGTAGAAAGTAAGGTCAATAATTTTCTTGTCCTCGATCGATTTATACTAATTACTAATTACGTTTTAACAGAATGTTAAGTAGCGCAAGAAACAATTGCCTTCCGCAAATGCGCATTCTTATGTTATTGGACGATATTTTTGACAATGTACAGTGCCGTTCAAAAAGTGCGTTACAAATGGTATTTTTTTTACTATCGACATTTTAAAAATTTATTGAGTTTCGTGTGTTGGCTAGTTTTTTTTTTGTTTAAATATTATCGGCAAACAATATTATCTGAGGACGGAGTTACAATAAACATTCACTCACCATTGGTTAGGTCTCTCATTCCTAATGCTCTTTCTTTCTTTCTCGCTTCCCTGACCGCAACAGTCGCTGAAGGTAAACGTCTTAGCCTCGGGGCATCGCATTCCAATTCGATAAGGACCATGCAAATTATAAGTAACCCTTTACAAGTATCTATTCAGTAAAATGGAACAGTCCACTCACCGGGGCCGCTTTCCCGGCCCCATCTGCTCCAGCGACGAATCTAGAAGCTGTAGCTCCCTCATGATGATATTGGACACTGGGGAAGTCATCCTCGCACGTTGACTTCATATCTTCGCATGCATTAACCCTCATATTCACCTGTGGATATAAAACCCACCCCTCCCGATGGATATTAGCATACCTTGCCTCCCGAGCATACGTTCTCAGGATCAGTTGATGCACCGACTGCGTGAGTGTCAAGCACCACTCCGTACCAGTCCAATAACATCATCATGTCAGACCTTTCTGGATAGCTCAATGCCATCACCTGGTCAGGAATGCAATCAACCGAATTCCCACTCACAAAGAATGCAGAATACGGCTAACAGCTTTGCCGGTACCGTGCTCTTCATCGGCGCTGCTTGCACGCCGCGGCAAGAGCCCCGATACCGTATGCTGGTGCACGGTAGCATTCTCTGGCAACACCCCGGATCGCGTCCCGGACAATATTCTGCTACCAGAATACCTCCGCCTAACTCATGACTCATGACCCTCAAACCGTATTGCCAATAGTGAGAATGTACCGCCCTAACACTTCTGCCAGAACATACCATCACAGGTCATATTCTACAGACACCCTATGAACTAGATCATGCCCGGCAACACACCGCGGCCACCCCGTATATCACCAGGCCCAACCGTGGCCCCGATTACCGACACGTTTCGCCTTCCGCGAAGCCCTTGGGAGACTGTCGTCTCTGCCGTTTCTTTTCAGCCAAGACTAAACATACGCCCCCATATCATATTACCAAACTAATAACGTAAACAAATATGCTAGTGCTTCAGAGATATCTCGAGAATGCATAAACTTTCTTAAATTCTAAACTTGTAAAATAAATAACTACAACACGTGTATCTCGGAAAATAAGGGCACTTTATTCTTAAGCGGTCTTCATTTCTCGGTGTCCACCTTGTATACCGTTCAAGATAAGTTTCGTCCACATTTCTCATTTTCTCAATCTGATTTTTTAGGAAGCGAAAGCGTTCTGCGTCATTAATTTTTTTTTATAAAAATCGACAAAAAAAATCTAATTTGAAACACATATGTTTGGCATTTTGGCGCATAATTTTTTTCAAATTCGCTGTAGTCGATTTTCATTTGTTTTTAACGATTTGACAGGTTCCTTTTGTATCTACCAGTCTTTGATGTTCCAAAGATTTTCACTTGTCTTTAAAGTTTTTACAGATTCCTTTCGTTTGTATCAAACTTGAATTTTCGAAAAACACGACCCATTTTAAAGTAATTCTCTTGTTTCCGTACGCGTCGCAATTTTCAAATGCCCTGTCGTCGATCTTTTGTTTTTTCTTTCCAATTTTCCAAATTCCTTTTGTTTTTACTCAACTAGGATTTAAAAAAAAATAGCCGCAGTTTTTTTTTTTTATTAAAGCAATTTTTCTGTTCCTGCTTGTCTCGCGATGTTCAAACGTGACGCCGTCGATTTTCTTTTGTTTTCAACATTTTTACAAATCCCTCCTACATATTTAGTTTTTTTTTTTTAAAAACCTGGATTTTCCAAAATTAAGCGTTTTACACAGCATTCTTTTGTTTTTGTTTGTCCTGTAATCGTCAAATTCGCTGCCGTCGATTGCCATTTGTTTTTATTAATGTTTTTTTTTCAGAATACTTTTGTTTCTGGTAAACGTGAATTTGAAAAATTAATAAATGAATTAATAAATAAACCTTTTTCACGGCATTCTATTGTTTCTGTTTACGTCGTGATTTTCAAACACGCTGCCGTCGATCTTTTGTTTTTAACGTTTTTGCAGATTCCTGCCGTGTTCTATCAAACTTGGATTTTCAAAAAAAAAATGAAACCCTTGTTTACAGCGTTCTTTTGTTCTTATTTGCGTCCTGATTTTCGAATAACTCCGTCGTCGATTTTCTTTTGTTTTCTTTACCAACGCTTTTGGAGACATTAACTAAACTTAGATTTACAAAAAAGATTTCTACAGCATTCTTTTGTTTCCATTTGCGCCGTGTTTCTGAAAAGCGTCTCCGTCGATCTTCTTTTGTTTCCTTTTACCCAAGCTTTTACAGATTTGTTCAGACTTGGATTTTTAAAACATAGGGCGACATCTCTTTTCTTTCTGATTTCCAAACACGCTGTCGTCGATTTTCTTTTGTTTTCAGAGTTTTCGCGGAATCCGTTGTTTTTCCAAGTTTGGATTTTCAAAAAAATGCCATTTTTTGCGGCACCCTTTTGTTTTCGCTTGTGTATTGTCGATCATCCTATGTTTTAAACAACGCCTTCGCAGTTTGTTTTTTGTTTTTACCGAATTTGGATTTTCAAAAATTTTACCGCATTTCTTTTGTTTGCGTTTTGGTTTTCAAATCAAATACGCCATCCACTATCTTTTTTTTGTTTTCAATATTTTCGCAGATTCTGTCGTTTTCTAGGAAACTTAGGTTTCAAAAAAGAATGATAAACCTTGTTTACGACATTCTTTTGTTTCCATGTGCGTCGTCATTTTTAAATTTGCTGCCGTCGATCTTTTTTTTGTTTTTAACGTTTTGCAGATGTCTTCCGGTTTTCTTTTGTATTCGCCCAACTTGGTTTTTAAAAAAATAGGGCCTTTTAGGGCGCCTGTCTTATTTCTGTTTGAGTCTTTGTTTTCAAACATATTGCCGTCAGTCGTCTTTTGTTTTCAATGTGTTTACAAATTCTGTTTCCTGCTTTTTTTTTGGATTTTCAAACAATCTTATGGTCAATCTTTTCTATCTATTCGTGTCATGATTTTCAATTACACCTACTATCAATATTCACTTGTTTATTGACATTTTTACAGATTTCTTTTGTTTCTGAGCAAGCTGGTTTTTCAAAGAAAAATAATAATAATGACCCTTTTCCACGATATTCTTTTCTTCGTGATTTTTAATGTTGCCCCCTTCTTTTGTTTTTTTTTAACAACGCTTCTAGCGTTTTCCCAAACTTGAATTTTCAAAGAAATTAGGACTTTTTACAGCATTTCTTTTGTTTTTGTTTATGTTTGCGTGGTGATTTTGAATTACATGTACTGCCGGAGATCGCGTTTTGTTTTCAACGTTTTCGCGGATAGCTTTTGTTTCTGCCAAACTTGAATTTCAAGAAAAACCTTTTTCATATCATTCTTTTATTTCTATTTGTGACGTGATTTTCAAGTTCATAGATTTCTGTGTCTTCTATCAAACTCGGATGTTTAAAAATAGGCCTTTTACAGGATTTCTTTTGTTTCTGTTTACGTCGTCGTGTTCAAATTCTCAACTCAGCTAACTTTATCGTTCATATATTTTTTTAACGTTTCAATACAAAAAACAATAAAATAAAAAGTAAACAACAGTGTTTTTTTTTACAGTTTCAAGACACTGCCGTCGATTTTCTTTTGTTTTTTTTTTGTTTACAACGCCTTCACAGATTCTTTTTGTTTTCACCAATCTTTGATTTTCAAGAAATAATAATAATCCTCTGCCCAGCGATTTTCTGTTTTTTGTTTCGTGATTTTAACCGCTCTGTCATCGGTCTTCCTTTGTTTGTAACGTCTCGAATTTGTTTAACCACGACTTGTTTCTGCTTTTACTTGGCTTTATCCGTTGTTCTTCTTTTTTGCAAAATTTAAATTAATTGTAATTTTATTGAAACCTAAAAATTTTAATACTTCATTATTTTAGATTAGTTCACTGTATGAACCCATCGAAAATATTTTGCTCGGAGAACGCATGTTTACACATTATCGTCGTTCTTCTTTTGTTTTAGCTTTTTTTACAGATTTCTCTTATATTTATAATCGTTTTGATTAAAAAAGAAGACGTCGCCCTTTACAATAAACTTGTGTTTTTTGCTTCGTGATTTTGTGCCAACTTTTGAGCGCTCTGGCCACTCGGTCATCAATTATTTGGGATATTAGAGCTCTCACAAGTAGAGAAGAGTCTGTGGATAGAGCTCATGTAGCACGGGTCACGTGACAGGCTCTTCTCAACTTGCCAGATCTCTACAGAAGCATTTCGCTTGATAACTTTTTCGACATCCCTTGTATGTATTTTTTTCTTGTAATGTTACTGCAATATCTGGTTACGTAATTTAAAGATTTCCAGTTTATTGGACAACGCATTCAATTTTTCAGGGGCCACTTGGAATTGCCTCTTCTGATTTATGTAACCGTTTGCTATAATGCATTATGTCGACTACTTAAGTTTTCGACGAATTTTATTCAATTAAAAAAATCCTTCAAATAAATAATTGGGTAATTTTTTTGCCCCCCCCCCTCTCTTTCTCGATTTATTTAATTGCCGCTCATTTAAAAACGATTTCAATGTAACACTGATGTATTTATTTTTAGTAAGGCGATGTTCAACTGATTTTGTTTTTTTTTTTTTTTTTTGTAAGTGGCATCTGATGTTTTATTTAATTTTTTATTTTTCTTTAATTTAAATATGCATTACAAAGAATTCTCTTTAGTTCCATGGTAAATTCCAGCTTGATTTGATGGGTCGCACCACGGGATTGATTTTCTTGATTGATGATCGAGTTGTACTATTAAAAACAAATGAAAAAATAAATGTAAAAATTAAAATAAAGTTTAAAAAACAAAAGAAGACGAAATAGTAGGCACTCCTTTGAAAATATTTTAAAAAAATTGCAAAATAAAGCAAATGAATTAAAATTTCGATGCTTCTACCGAAATAGTATAAAAATTGGCGTATTAATAAAAATAAAGGAAAATAACATAAAGAGAGCTCTCTAAAAATTAAAAAAGAAACGGCATTTTTATCTGTAAATTTATATAATTTGTTTTAAAGAAATTTTCAAAATTTTAACTGACATTAATCTTTCGTCCAATGATTTTTATATTCTTAGTTTTTTACTACCTTTCAAATTTATTTATGGAAAGAGCTGTGATATCTTTGGACGTTTATTACTTCCATATTTTCATTTACCTTTCATTTTTCACAACTTTTAACTTACTAAATTCTTTAAAGATTTATTACCGTCCATCGTTTTTTGGTATTTGCAATGTTTTATCTATTTTTAAATTTATTCAAATTTTTGTGTTAATTCTTTTCTTAATGATTTTTAATTTTTGTTTTTTTTTCCTTCAAAATATGAAGAAAAAAACGTCGCCCTTTACAACAAACTTCCTTTTTTTGCTTCGTGATTTTGAGCCAACTTTTGAGCGCTCTGGCCACTCGGTCATCAATTATTTGGGATATTAGAGCTCTCACAAGTAGAGAAGAGTCTGTGGATAGAGCTCATGTAACACGGGTCACGTGACAGGTCCTTCTCAACTTGCGAGATCTCTACAGAAGCATTTCGCTTGATAACTTTTTCGACATCCCTTGTATGTATTTTTTTCTTGTAATGTTACTGCAATATCTGGTTACGTAATTTAAAGATTTCCAGTTTATTGCACAACGCATTCAATTTTTCAGGGGCCACTTGGAATTGCCTCTTCTGATTTATGTAACCGTTTGCTATAATGCATTATGTCGACTACTTAAGTTTTCGGCGAATTTTATTCAGTTAAAAAAATCCTTCGAATAAATAATTGCGTAATTTTTTTAGCCCCGCCCCCCCTCTAATTCCGATTTGTTTAATTTGCCGCTCATTTAAAAACGATTTCAACCTACAGGTATGTACAGATAAACCTTTGCGAAATTGTTATCTGCACTTGCTGCGTTTATTATAATTATCTTTCCTTGGAAGTTGCGCCTGCGATTGCGCAACCCACAGTGTATATACAATTTCCAGCAGAGTTGACATGACGTGGTGGTTGCCGAGATAATTGCAGGGGTCATTCGTCAGGAGGGGGCGAAGTCCGAGTGTATGTGTTCAGTTGACTTTCAAGTTGCCTTCATAATTGTGTTCCTTCGACGAATCACGTCAGTTGTATTCAGCGTTGTATTACGAACGAGGTATGTGTATCAATCAATCATTATTGTATTATACCTTTCCAGTAAGCTATTTTTAAACCGGCCTGCCTGCAACGTGCGGTTGTTTTTATTGCGCGGGGGTAACTCAAAATTTCTTGAACAAAACGTCTTAGTTTTTTTTTTTTTGCAGATAGCCCAAACGAAACGATGTCACTCGAAGCGGTAAGTTTTCGACTGTTTTTTTTTCCTTTTCTTTTAACTGTCGAGTGCCGACGTATACTTACACTTGCAACATTCCAGCCGCGTTATTTTTCCCGTTAAATAAACGGTTTCGAGCGTCGTTCGTACATCGTTGGAGCTATTTTAAGCGGCGACAAAAAAATTCATACATTGTGTAAATAAATTATGCCGATTTTAATGAATGAATGAATAATTCATTTTCGAATGCGGTGTGAAGTCCACGGACTTTTTGTTTTTGTGCGGCTGCGAAAAAATGTTTCTATGCAAGTTTGTAGGTTGTAGGTACACGTCAACGGTCAAGTCGACGAATGCAATTTGAATAATTTGTTTTAAACTCATTACTCATTATGTTAATATTACTTTGGTTTGGTTTTTAATTTGCTCCGTTTTGTTTTTATTTCTTGCATTTTTTTTTTTAGTAGTAGTTGCGTATCTACCTGTACCAGTTTGTTCGTGTTTTTTTGAAATTTTATTTTATTGTAAAGTATACAGGAATCGCCAATCTAAAATAGAGGGTGATTGGTTGGCCTCTTTACGAACATTTACGAAAAGAAAAAAAAACATCTTAACAATATAGGATCCGCCTTGCTTTTGTTTCGAAGTTATAGCTGTTAAAAAGAATTACAGTAAGGAGCAGCATAGGATCCGCTTTGCTTTTGTTTCGAAGTTATAACTGTCAAAAAAAATACAAGTGAGGACCTCGCCATATTTCACACTTTTCCTCGAGAAATAAAAAAAGAAATCGAACTTCAAAATGTGTATTTTAAAAGAGAATGAGCAAGGTGGTTCCGGGAAATATGCGAAAGTTGCACTTTTTTCTGCATTTTTGAATTCCTGAGCAAATTCTAGCCTGAATTGATGGGTCGCACCATGGGTCTATCTTGATTGGTTCTCGAGTTGTACAGTTAGAAACAAATGAAAAAACTCGAAAACCGCTTACGCTAGACCCACGATGCGACCCATCAACTCGGGCTAGAATTTTCACAGAAATTCAAAAATGCTATTATATCCTGAGTGTTCCCTCGAAAAATTGTAACTTTGATGTATTTTTTCTTAGTAAGGCGATATTCCTTTTTTTTTTGTAAAGCGCATCTGATGCTTTGCTTTATTTTTATTTATTTATTTTAATTTTACTTTAATTTGAATTTGTATAATAAAAAATAAGCAACGTAGTTTCGGGAAATGTGCAAAAGTCGCAGTTTTTCTTCCATTTTTGAATTCCCGAGCAAATTCTAACCTAAATTGATGGGTCGCACCATGAGTCTATCTTGATTGGTTCTCGAGTTGTACTATGAAAAACAAATGAAAAAATAAATGCAAAAATTAAAATAAAGTTAAAAAAGAAAACAAAAGAAGACGAAATAGTAGGCACTCCTTTGAAAATATTTTTAAGAAAATGGCAAAATAAAGCAAATAAATTAAGATTTCGATGCTTCTACAGAAATAGTATAAAAATCGGCGTTTTAATAAAAATAAAAAAAATAACAACATAAAGAGAGCTCTTTGAAAATTAGAAGAAAACAAAATGAAAAAAACGGCTTTTTTATCTATAAATTTATTTAATTTTTTAATGAAATTTTCAAAATTTCAATTGACATTAATCTTTCATGCAATCATTTTTATATTTTTAGTTTTTACTTCCTTTCAAATTTATTTATTTATTTATTGAAAAAGCTGTGAAATCTTTGGACATTTATTACTTCTATATTTTCAGAGGATATGAAACAAATAAAAAAGATTTTTAAAAACGAGCAAAAAGAGTAATTTATTGACTTACTTGACGTTTCACAAATAAATTAAAGTCAATAAATTACTCTTTTAGCTCGTTTTTAAAAAGCTTTTTTATTTGTTTCACATCCTCTGCAATTCTCAAGAACAAGAACTATCCAAAAATTTTCTATATTTTCATTTACATTTCATTTTTCAAGATTTTTAACGTATCTACTAAATTATTTGATGATTTATTACCGTTCATCGTTTTTTGGTATTTGCGATATTTTATTCAAATTTTTGTGTTGCTTCTTTTTTCAATCAATAATTTTTAATTTTTGTTTTTTTTCCTTCAAAATTTTTTAATTAACAGCTGATATTTTTTTTGTTATTATTTTTACTTCTGTGTTTTTTTAATAAAATAATATTTGTTTCGATCTTCGTTTGTTGTTTTTTTTCTTGTCTTTGTGTTTATTTTAACTCTTCAGAATTTTTTTAATTAACGGCAATGCTTTTATTATTTTTTACTTTTACGTCTTTTTTTTATTAAATAATTCATTAGTTTCGGTCTTCATTTGTTCTCTTGTTTTTTTTTTGTCTTTGAGTTTATTTTTCTGAATTTCTTATATTAACAGCTGTGAAATCATTAGATGTGTATTGTTTTTGATCTTCATTTTTTCTTTTTTTTTCTTGTTTTTGAGTTTATTTAAATTTTTCCGTATTTTTAACAGCCCATTAATTCTTCAATCGTTCCTTTGTATTAAAAAATTTTAATTAACTTTCAATTGTTTTAATCTTTATTAATTATTGATTAATTAATTAAATTAATGTATTCTAAATCCTTTATATTTTTCCTCTTTTTTTTCGATTTTGTCTTGTTTCTCGATTTCATTTGTTTTACACAGTTCGTACGAACGTGTGCATTTTGCACAGTCGGATTTATTTATTTATTTATTTTTTTTTTCATTTAAACGTTTTAATTGTTCGACTTTTTATTTTTTACTATTTTATCTCTGAGCTAGCTTACACAAATTCTCTATTTTTTTATTTTTATTTGAATTTAAACAAATAAGTCTACTTAATTTTTTGTTTCGTTTTATTTCTTTTTTCTTTAGTTTTTTGCTTTTTGAATTTATTTCAGTTTGTTTGTTTTTTAATTTTATATTTTTTTTAGTGGTGCATGACAGGTCGCATTTTCTGTTTAAAATTTCAAAATCCTTCACTTTTTTGATTCGTTTTTTTTTTAATTTTTAAATTACCTATTTCCAAACAAGTTTACGCTTTTGTTTGATTTAAATGCCCCATTTTTAATACCGCTGTTTACGATGTTAGCACGACACTAAAGTTTCGTTCGATCACGTGACTCGCGATTGTGTATGATCACCCCGTACTATACCAAAGACAGCGGCACACAAAATTAAATTCACTGCGATTTCCGTTGTTATTATGAAAAGTGATTTAGCGTCATCTAACGATGACCAGACTAAACGCGTCAAGTAAATACATTTCATGCCTCCAGAAATTCAACAAGGCAGCCGAAGACGTGAAGAAATTGAAGTCACTGCCATCTAACGATGACCTCTTGGAACTTTACGCGTGGTTCAAACAAGCGACAGTCGGAGATGTTAACACAGGTGCGTATTACTCGCAATGAATTGAAAAACAATCGTTAAAGTCGTCTTTAACTAATTGGCAATTAAAATAAACAACGTACAAGAGACACTTTTATTTTATTCGGCAACGTTCGTCACTCATGCCAGTCATGAAATTGGTTGGCAAAGACGACTTTCATCTTAAGACGAGAATATGGGCCAATCTTTTTTGATCACCTCGTACATGCACGCCATGTTTAAGACAATTTTTTATTTTTTGTAATGGTTCCACAAATTTAAGTTTCTTTTTACGTTTTTTTTTGTAGATCGTCCAGGCTTGCTGGAATTAAAAGCGAAAGCCAAGTGGGACGCGTGGGCGGCAAAGAAGGGCACGTCAAAAGAAGTCGCCCAACAGAAGTACATCGAGAAGGCGGAGTCGCTCATCGCGTCCGTCGGCCTGCAATAGTCGTGTGTGTGTGCCTTCTCAACTTTTGTACTGAATTTTCTATTCCATATCACGCACTCTATTCCCATAAAAAATAATTTATACGTTGGCAATGTGATTATTAAAGTATTTCAAAATCCTGAAGTTAGTTTTTTTTGCGATTGACGATTAAGTATGCATGAGTCCTTTCCAGCGGCGGCGTTCAAGGGCGAGGTTTGACGCAATTGCGGGAACTTGAGCTCGACGCTGACTAATCTACGTATAGCTTGCACATACATCAGATACGTTTATCTCGAGTGGATTTAATTCTAAATATAAATAATGTAATTTGTAAATTATTAGCAACGTTATCTACCATCGGCCTCTGATTGTGTAAACACTCCAAAAACATTGAGTGGCACGAAATGAAAATCACTAAGCCGCGCGCACCTCTAATTAATTCGGATGGAATTTTTTTCTGATCACTCCCTATATGTATGCATTACATTCTGAATTTGATAAACTCCTTTGTAAGTCATTTATTTATGTGTTTCATGAGGTAGATACAATTTTTTTATTTGCAAACAAAATTTTACTTAATAACTTCTGCTGCACAATTTCATCTTGTTCTGATCTAAATGTTTGCAAGATTCCTCGATGCTTTTGGTTTCTGACGCAAAATTGAATTGTTCATTAGATATACATCGCGTTCAGTAATGTTTGCGAACAGTTTAAATTTGACGACAGTCTGTGGGCAAGTTATTTTTATTTCGTCGGCTCATCAGTATGAAAATTCGCGAAAATCAGAAACCAACACACTGCGCTTGTCTACCACCTTAATACTGTCACGATGGGAATTTTTCGTAAAAAATAATAAAAAGAAATTATTGATGCACGGGTTTGTGAAATCGGGGGCAATTTCAACAGTGTCGGAATGTAATAACAATAAGTGAGGTAACGCGGTTCTTGTTTCAAAATAAAACATCGGCAGAATCGCTGCAACTGGGACAAGCGATTACATCAAGTGATACAAAGTGCACAGGGCTTGTTACGAATAACGCAATGCGCGAATAAACAAAAATTGCGTATAAAAAGTGCGGGAAAAATTTGGACAGCAGTCGAGCGCAAGTGGTCTCCGGTGGGTATTAGTACCAGCCAACTCGAAGAAGGGGAGTCGCCCAGAACCACCCCAGCGACCAAGGACGCTATTCCCGAGATCACCATCATCCTGAGGCCGATTGTAGGACGCCTCTCTGGCACCAAACAATAGTAGACAATTACAGATTCACCGTTCCACATAATAATTCATTTTCTTTATTATTATTATTTTTGTATTTTAGGGTAATTTATATCGTATTGTATTTTTTCTTTTTAGTTTCATAGTTTCTCAGTTTGTTGGATTTTTTTTTTAGTTATAAGCATTAATATTTACTCCTAATATTTTTGTTTTTTTTTATCAAGGTTTAGATGGAAGAACAGTAATTTACTGAATCTCACCTTGTGATTGTGTTAATTTTTCTTTTGTTTCTTAAATGTTTAAATGTCTCTTTCTTTTTGCTAACACAATAAAGTCTAAATACAGTTTCCTGTAATTTTCCTTTCTCTAAACTAGTATTATTTAAATGCGACCGAGAATAAAGATAAAAAATCGTAGAAAATAAAAACAAACTAAAAAAGTCAATAATACGATTAAGAAAAACAAAAAAAAAACAAATACATTGCGTAAAATAAAAGATCACGAGCGTCAAATAAAGTGCGGAAAAATGAACACGTTGAGAGAAGCAAAACAGGTGGTGCAAAAGCATAAAGAACAGAAAAGAAAAACAAAAGAAGATCTACTACTTAGATGAACCAAAAACAAGTGAGTCTTCAGACGAAGAAAACTAGTAAAAAACAAAAGACGACCGCAGAAAGCGTCAACGAACAAAATGTGGAAACAAACTAGAAATATAATAGTATAAAACGAATTAAAAAAAAACGGAAGATACTGAGAGGGACAAAAAAGGAAAATCGACGAAAACTTCTTTACAAATAAAAAAAAAAAACTCAGAGGAAACAAAATAGAACTGCAAAATGTAATCAATAAAATGCGACAACCAATAAGTCGATTAAAAAGAAGAAAAATACGAAAAATAAAGGACGAATGAATAGAGAAAGAAAATTGGTGATTTTTCGGCCGAAAACTTTTGGAAAAGTCAAAAACCGTCAGGCAACAAATGGATAAAATAAAACAAGCGAATCGTGAATAAAATGCAAAACATCAATTCTTTAAAACCAAAAAAAGAAAAGAAGAGAAGAAAAAATGAAATAAACATAAGACGAAAGCGAGAAAACAAGACTCGTATTCTCGTCTATCTATAGAGACATGAGCGCAAAAACAATACAAAAAAACAATAATTAAAAGATGAGTATATTTCCAAATTTCTTCAATACTGCAAAGGCATTCTTCTTTCAAGAATTTTTTTATTTTTGTTTGGAACTAAGGTTTCGGGTAGATTTGAACGAATTTTATTATTTTATAAATTAAAGTAGCGGCGCGGACGATCATTATTGATCGCATTGTATTTTTTTCCGCATCGGCTCCGCGATTTCAAATTTTTGCTCGGTGGTTTACTTTTATTCCATGGATTATACAGGGTGTTTGAAAATTGCTAGTACAAAAAAAAAACTGTTGCATCTGGAAGTCCTAACAAATCCAAAAAAAAAAAATCACTTTTTTATTATTTTTATTTTATTTTTTCCATAAAATAACACAATTTCCGTCAACTCATGATTTGTATAAGCGGCATTAATTTCGGTAATAACAATGTCCGGAGTTGTGATTATAGTGACAGCTTGTTATCTTAACTTAGTGGCGCAACAACAATTTTGGCCAAATTTTTAGTAATTTTTATCTTGAAAACTAAAGGATTTTTATTAGATTTTTTCTTAGCGACAAATTCAAAATAAATACTCAGTCAACTATGTCAGGTTAACATACATATACAGGGTGTAACAAAAATACAGGCCGCTACTTCGGTCGTATTCTACAGATCAAAAGAAAAAAAGCTTCATATAAATATTGTTACAGCCGCGATGCAGAAACAGATCTATTTTTAGCATCAGTACGCCCCCTGACGTCACAAAACATGACCGAAGCTACTCGGTCATTCTGGTAGGTTCGAGCAACAGAGGACTCTGCTATATAAGCCGTACGATCCGCCAGGAGTAGTTAGTTATGAAGTTAGCGAGCGAAGGATTCGTATGTACCTCGAATAAATAGAGATTACATTTTGTAAAAGTTTTATTTGATAGACAAGCTCATTACAACTGTGTTGTTAATTGCGTAAAGAGACAGCTTTGAATTAAAGTGTTCTGAAATTAACGACTATAATTTATGAACCCCAAATTCGTAACAATATGTATATAGGGTGTTAACGGGAAGCTAACAGTTAACTCTCTTATTTGAATTTTTATGAAGTAACTTATATTGGAAAAGTTTCAGAACCTGTCTTGCCCAATTTTATAGCAATATCGGTAAAACAAATGCCTGTCAATTTTCAGAGATTTTCAATTGTTTCTAACGTTTTTTTAATAAAACATAATTTTTTTTATACGTCATATTAATTATGTCTTTAAAATATTTTCTTCCAAAGCCTAGTAGTTATTTTATTATTTGGTAGATAAATCTGGATGATCAAGAAAATACCTACAACAGCTAACTTTTTTGTTTGAAATTTTACGAGGTGTCTTAAAATAGGAAAGTTTTAGGAACTTTTCCGCTAGATTTTATGACAGTCTCGGAAAAACAAATGACTGTTTGGTTTTCGAAAAAACTGACTGTCATTTGTTTTTCCGATATTGCTATAAAATTTGTTTGTTGTTGTTGCAGCTTCCCGTGAACACCCTATATACATATACACTGTGGTCGTAAATGATTGAGCGTCCTTGAGAAAGTAAATACCCAAAGGTGATCAAAACTACTTTCCGCCTAGGGAATTTTCGCGTTTTTGAATGCTCCAGATCAGCTGGCAAGCAGTAGCGTTCGTGTATGATTTGTTTATGTTTGAGTTTTCTACAATTTGCAGTTCAAATCATTCGAAATCAGTAAATAAGTATTTTTGAATACTATTATTCAGTTGACTTTGTTTTACAAGTAAGTAACGTTCTTTGCGTCTCGATTTATGATTAATGTTACACAATTTTTAGGTTAAAATTACATCCGCACGCCTTTAAATTGGGTACATGATTTCTAGTAACTGGACCAAGAAATTTTTGTATGAAGCGGCACGTTCAACCATTTACGATCGCAGTGTATATATATATATATATATATGAACTTTTTTCTTTCTTTTTATCTGTAGAATCGTTTGTGAAGTAGCGGCCGTATTTTTGTTACACCCTGTATATAATCCAATCTTCTATTTGACTTGACCAGCAAGAGGTGTACAGGGTGGGTCATTGGTATCGATTTCTTCCAGAGCGCCTTAACTATTAATTATAAAAGAAAATTTCTTCTACAAAAGTTATCGTGTATAACGAGTTCTGTATCAACAAATTATTTGCGCGTTTACAGCGTGTTCCATAAGTGAGTTATGTACCAAACTTATAATAATTATAATTGTTCTGGATATACACACTATTAAGTGACATTTACACTAACATTTTTGTGTATACGTATTATTTCCGAAAAGCAGGACTTTTCTAAAGCTCCGCGGGACCCGGGTCAAATTGTAAAAAATCGGGACGTATTGTCAGCTTAGGTTAACATGTCGAGTGCCTAATATCTGTTTTTTTATTTATTTACCATCAATCATCATGATTTTATTTTATTAGGTTGGCTATTAAAGTAAAATTAGACAAATTAATTTCATGTCATCATAACATATGCCAAAATGTGACACTTTAAATCAGATAGATCAACCGGTGTTGTCAACTCTCAACTTTAAGAAGTCTACAAGTCAATTTGTTATGTACATAATTAATTGTTTTATGCCAAAATGGTGAAAATTGTAAGAGCGAGATAAAAATTGCTTTCCAAAAAGGATTTGTAAGGTACCAAACGGACAGGCCACATTTGGGGAAAATGGAAATTATTGAAAGTTTAGAGGAAATTTTTGCAGTGAGTACAGTATTTCAAATTTATAACCGTACTTTTTTACTTAGAAATACTTATTGTAGAAGTTCTCTTCTGGCAAATGTACTGCTACGGACACAAATTTTTAAATCACATGTTTAGAAATGATTTGCAAAGACTAATTTGGCAATATAATTTCAGAAATGAAAAATTGCGACGAAAAGAAAACATTGCAACATTGCTTCATGCGCAGTAACCTTAAATTTAAAATCAAAATGACTCCTTGTCAAAGTTTAGTTACTTGCATAAGTACCAACTTTTCCTTAAACTTTCACGGCATACTTCGATGGTAAATAAATAAAAAATAAATATTAATTTTTCGACCGCTGCGGATAACACTCTTAACCAATATCTCTTATTGCTGAACGCACCCTGTTGAGACCCGGCCTCCTTCCCGGCCTTTATAACAGTTACCTACTTTGTACTATATTTATAATCCATTTTAATTATAAATAATACGCAAATATTTAGAATTTCGATTAATCTCTATCGCTAAAATGAAATATATTAATCAATCTTAAAATGTAATTTCTCACATAAGATATTTATTTTTATTAAAGTTGACATTGGGTTGGCAACACTGGTAACTTGACGTTTAGACGTCAAACGTGACGCATTTTGACGTTTCCTTCGGCGTTCCCCATCCCGTCAACAAGCAAGCGGCGATAACAAGAATGTTATTGGAACCCAAGTGAGTCACGTTAAATGCGCTTGCCGTTTCACGCAATTCTATCCGGAAGACGCCGTATACTTTAAGGTTAATTTGCCCTGTCCAAGAAGGGCAAGGTGAGGTGTGTCACGCTTAACCGCAGGACGCTCGCTCCACTTATGAAATTCTTGATGGATTTCATTATGCCGCCGTTCAAAGGCTCCAAGTGCATCATGGACAACGTGTCGAACTCGAACAGCAAGAACAACAACTACTTCATACCGCCCCTGGCGAGCACGTCGAACGCGAACGCCCAGCACAGCCAGGAGTACCCCCCGAAGGTGCTGAGGAACCTGAATTCGCTCCGCTTGAATTCGAGGTTCTGCGACGTCGAGATTCGGGCAGGGGACAAAATAATTAAGGTATTTAATAGGGCCAACGACAGCATCGTTTATTGCTACACGTTCGTTGGCTTGCAGGCTCACAAAGTGGTCCTGGCGGCGAGCAGTAATTACTTCCAGGCCATGTTCACCGGGGGCCTCTGCGAAAAAGACCAGAAATCCGTCGAGTTGCACGCCGTCGCCCCCCACATCTTAGAAATGCTAATAAACTTCATATATTCAGGTGAAGTTGAGATAACTCAGAATAATGTGCAAGAGTTAATGAGGGCCGCCGATATGTTAGAATTACACGAGGTGGTTTTCAATTGTACCGAATTCTTAATTAAGGAACTCCATTGCATTAACGCCGTCGGAATATACAGGTGGTGAAGCGGTGCCTCGTTCGAAATTGATCTTACACCAGCGTCAATTTTAGATTTGCCGAAGCTCACAACTGCGTGGAATTGACGACGGCTTCCTTCCAGTACATAGAGCATCATTTCCCGCAGGTATGCAACGAAGACGAAATCTACGAACTCCCCAAGGAAGAGATAATCAAGTTCTTTTCGTCCGAGCAACTGCGCGTGGACTCGGAATTCCAAGTTTTCCAAGCCGCCTTGCGCTGGATAACGCACGATTTGATCGACAGGAGGCGATACGTCTTCGAAATATTACAGCACGTGCGACTCCCTCTCTTATCATTAAGTAAACTAATTACCTGCGAGAATCTTTTGTTGGTTTAGTGATTAAAAATCCACGCTTTGTAGGTCTGCTTGAAAAGGCCATCGCCGACTGCACTGACAGTAGCTTAAAAGTCGCGCTCAAATCAGTGCACAGCGACATCGCCAACCGCAAAGGCTGTCTCGTGCAACTCGTTGCCAACCCCCGGCTTTGCGCCAAGACTGACATCTATGTAATCGGTGGGAACAAGCGCGAGCTAGTTTGGCATAGAGGGAGCGACAGTGCTTTCGTCTCAGTGGCACGCTACGATACTTTCAAAAGGTAACACAGAGCCCCACAATTACAAAAAAAACCCTGCACGGAGAAAAGCAATGCATTGAATTGATCATTTTCATGGTTAAATAGGACCTACGAATTTATTGACTTCATTTAATTCAATTTTTAATAGTTATAATCGAACAATCAACCTTTGCTTTTTCTTTTAGTCGATGGCATTTGTTTAGTTTTTTATTTTTCAATTTACCATCTTTTGACTTTCTTTTGTTTGATTTTATTAGAAATCATTTTGTGTTTTAATTATCGTTTGATTATCCTTTATCTTTTCATTTACTTAATCTGACTTTATTTTATGCTTAAATCCCTGCAATCAATTGCCATTTTTGTTTTCTCTTTTGTTTGATTTGACTTTATTTTGCTTTTTTTTTTTTTTTCATTAATTGAACCTCTTTTTTGTTTAATTTTTACAGATTAATTTTCGGGTTAAGACAAAATCGGCCAATTTTTAAATCACTTTGACTCATTGTCAATTTTATGCAATTATTATTTTAGTTCCGACTTTGTGATCAACTTTTATTTATTTATTCCTCATTTGACTTTATTTCGTTTTTCTTTCTTTAATCGATTTCATTTAGTTTTTCTTCTTTTAGTCGATTTCATTTGTTTTTCTTTTCTTCTTCTTTTAGTCGATTTCATTTATTTTATTGTTTTAATAACAAATTAACCATCTTTTTTTTCGTTGGTTTCATTTTATTTGACGTGACTTTACTTTTAAGTTTTCAATTGATCGTCTTTTGTTTTGCTTTTTCTACTTCTATTCGATTCAAGTGTATTTTATTTCGCACCTTAATTTCTAAATTAAATTCAGCCTTTCCAAGACGGTTTTAAATACGAACAGTTTGCTACGTTCGTTGAAAATAAACGTCAAGAAAATTAATTCGGGTCAAATCTCGCAGATGGCGCCGCTCGAAAAAGGGAAAATGTAGTTCTGATTTCAAAAAAAAATAAAATAAATAAATAATTAAAAGGTGTTGGGCCACTGCGATACCTTGAAGAATAATGTAAAAGAAACGTAATTTAGCAAAAAAATAAAGTATGTATGATTTCACAATAGATAAATTAAATCAAAAATAATTTTAAAAGTGATTTTCCAGGTCGTTTTTAAAAAGAACGTCAGAAATGAATGCAAAATGAATTGATTCGGGAAAATGTCAACAGATGGCGCCACTAAAAATTTGCACTTTTCGCTTAACAACGAAGTAATTTAAATTAAATAGTCGCGTTTTTTTACATAAAACACGCGAAATTAGAGGAAAAATAACGTGTCACCTCTGCCATATGATTGAATACACACAGAAGAAGAAAAGTTCGATTAAAGAAAGGGAGATGGCGCCGCTGATTTTTTTTTAAAGCTCAATTTAAACGGGGAATTGGTTTAAGATAAAGTTCGTCAATTTTTAAATCAATTTAATTCATTGTTAGTTTTACGCAATTTTTATTTTGGTCTCGACTCATCATCTTTTTTTTTCCTCATTTAACTTTATTTGATTTAATTTTTAATAGTGCTCAATTGATCGTCCTTTTTTTTCTTTCAATTGATTTCATCTGTTTTGTTTTTATTTTTAATTATGAATTGATTATTTTGTGTTTTTTTCCTTTTTTTCTTTGGTTTGATTTTATTTGACGTGACTATTTTTTTAAATTATCAATTGATCGTCTTTTGTTTTTCTTTGTTTTTACTTTTACTCAATTTAAGTTTATTTTATTTTACACTTTAAAGTCGTCTGTTAATCGCCATTTTTGTTTTTTTCTTTTATTCGATTTGACTTTGTGTTATTTTTTAATTATTGACCGATCGTCCTTTTTTTTGACATGTACAGATTTAAATTGTGATAAAATTCATCGGTTTTTATATCGATTCGGCTAATTGAGGGGTTGTATATAATTTTTGCTTTCATCCTGTCTTCATCGACGAACTCAACGATCGTCTTTTGTTTTTGTTTTTTTATTCGATTTGGCTGTATTTTAGGAGTACCTATTTTTATTTTCATAACCAATTTATTCTTTTATTGGAGCCGATTCGAATTTATTTAATATTATTTATAAATCGACTTCTTTTAATAATAAACTATTGAGACGGCCATGCATTAAGCAAGAATTCATAATGGGGGCCCTTAAAGGACCCCTAAAGTTTCGTCGATCCGTTTTTCAATCTTCATCGACACAATTTGCAATTTGAAAATTTGACTATTTGAAAATCTGAGCTATCGAAGAAGGCGCGTTTACTGACTCACCCGCTTCTTACATTTCATGAAATATGAAAATGAAAGAAAATGGTCAATTCAAGTCAATTAACTCATCTTTCTCCGTGTATGTAGTAATGAATAATAATATTGTAGAGAGTGGTGTAAGGCCCCCGATTTGTTGGTAAACAGAATAGTTCCAGGGGTGGCAACCCTGAACGGCAAAATTTATGTCGTCGGGGGCGAACAGGAATCCAAATGCCTCGAATGTGCCGAGTGTTACCACCCGGGGGATGATTGCTGGACGGAAGTTGCCAGCATGATTGTGCCGAGGTGCGAGTTCGGATTGTGTGCCCTCAATGGTTATTTGTATGCTTTGGGGGGATGGGTAGGGGATGATATAGGGGGCTGCATCGAACGTTACGATCCCAAAATCGATGAATGGAGGCACGTCGGGATTCTACCCGAGCCTAGGTTTAGCATGGGAGTGGTCGCTTACGAAGGTAAACCGTTTTATTTCGCAAATATAATTTACACTTTGTTCATTTTACTTACTTTTTACTTTATAAATAAGTTAAAGTAAATTAAAAAAAATCAATTTGTACACCTGCCGTCTCTCGAAGGAATGAATGGAATAGTAAATAGTTTAAAAAGATTAAGAGAGATGGGGTTGCTGTTTTTTTTTTCTGTCATGAATAGTTTGTTGACAATTAATAAAGAAAAAATGAGTCGGAAAAAGTAACCGCCACTAAAAAGGCGCCGCTGATTTCGTAAAGAATAATAAATAAACGATAATAATTTAAACATTCGAGGGGGGACGTTTACCGTTCTTTGAAAACAAACGCAAAGATAATTAGCTCGGAAAAATGCCGTAGGTGGCGCTCCTGATTTCACAAAAATAAACAATCAAATTTAAAAAGTTTTCTTAAGAGTTTTTAACGCAACCGGTTTGTTACGTCTGCCGTCGGTGGAAAATGAACGCGAAGAAAATTAATTTGGGAAAAATCTTGTAGATGGTGCTGCTGAAATAAGTGCTGGTGGTTTTACAAAAATAATAAATTAAATAAAAACGTAATCTAAACGAGTCTCCGTAACTTAGTTAACTAATGGCCGGTTGCACCAAACACTTAAGTCAAGCTTAATTTTAAGTACTGCTTATAATGTGACATTTGTCGTTACACAAAATTCAGTAAATCACATTCTAAGCGGTGCTTAAAGTTAAGCTTGATTTAAATGTTTGGTGCTACTGGCCATTAGTTCGGGAAAAATGTCGTAGGTTGCGCTCCTAATTTCACAAAAATAATTGAAACGTGCAAAAATTTTACAAAAATAATAAATTAAATAAAAAAATTATTTAAAGTCGTCTCCAGATAGTTCGTTGCATGAATGGTGTATTACATTTAAAGAAAATAAATTAGTTCGGGAAAATTGTCATAGTTGGCGCGCTGATTCCACAACAATAAATCATTTAATATTCTAAAAAGTCTCTTTAAGGTAGTTTTAAACGC
Source organism: Prosopocoilus inquinatus (assembly GCA_036172665.1). Taxonomy (NCBI): domain Eukaryota; kingdom Metazoa; phylum Arthropoda; class Insecta; order Coleoptera; family Lucanidae; genus Prosopocoilus; species Prosopocoilus inquinatus. The sequence continues at coordinate 71,509,445 of CM069870.1, read as the reverse complement.
AAACGTTTTGTGACGTTTGCTGTCTGCTGAAAATAATTGCGCAGAAAATTAATTCAAGAAAAATCCTGCAGGTGGCCCTGGTCGTTTCAAAAAAATAAACGCTATTAGAAAAGTATCGTCATTTTCGACAGAAACACTTTCTGCCCACCGGAAAAAAAATATATTAAGAAAAAGTATTAATGCGTGAATTGTATAAAAAAATAATTTTAAAAGTCATTTCGGACTCGGATCGTTTAATACACCTTGCGGACTGTCAAAAATAAATACAAAAGAAACTAATTCGAAAAAATATCAACAGATGGCGCCACTGTAAGTTCGTGCAATCGCCTCAAAACAAAACAATTTAAATAAAAAGTGGCGTTTTTGACGTGATCTGAACATGAAATAAGTGACATTAAAGAAAAAGGAAACTTCATCTCTGCTGTGTGTCGAGAGAATAAATACAGAAGAGGAAGAGAAGTTCAATTAAGAAAAGGGAGATAGAGCTGTTGATTTTTTTTAAGCTGTATAAGGAATAATAAAAATTAAGTCTAATTCAAAGTGCATCCGCTCCGTTGAAAATGAATGCAGTAGGAAAATATTTCGGTGAAAATTTCATAGGTGGCGCCACAGCAAAGTATTTTTCTCTAGTATATTTTTTTAATAGTGAAGATTTCGCTGCAAATAACAATCAATCAATCAAAGTCATGTGTCATTTAATTGCAGACCATTTGATACACGTTACGGTCTGTCGAAAATGAATACAAAAGGAATTAATTCGGGAAAATGTTCACAGATGGCGCCACTATAAATTCGTACATTCGCTTCACAACAAAGCAATTTAAATAAAAATAATCGTGTTGGTATGACGTTAACATGAATAGGCCGAAATAAATGACATTAAAGAAAAAAGACGACACACATCTCTGCCGTTGTCGAGAGAATGAATACAGTAGAGGAAGAATAGTTCCAATAAAAGAAGGGAGATGGAGCTGTTGGTTTTTTTTTAAAGACGGATAAGGAATAATAAAAATAAAAACTAATTCAAAGTGCCTGCGCTCCGTTGAAAATGAATACAGTAGAAAATAGATCGGTAAAAATATCATAGGTGGCGCTACAGCAAAGTATTTTTTCGTAGAATTTATTTAATGGTGAAGATCTGACAGCAAGTAAGAATCGCAAGTTTAAATTTTTAAAGATCATTTGACGTGCCCGTCATCTTTAAATTTAATGCAAAAGAACGTGCTTCGACAGAAACAAGATAGATGGCGGTGTAAATTTTTTTAGGGTCGTTGATTTCAGTATATTAAAATTAAAAGCGAGCGATTTTATAAATCTGCCACGCGTGGAAATGGATGCAAGAAAAATGGTTCAGCAAAAATTCCACAGATGGCACCACTAAAACCTAGTTTTTTCTAATTAGAGATTCCATAACAAGCAATTTTAACAAACAATCACGTGCAAAGCACGGATTGGTCACATTTTTACGTAATGGGTCATGATTTCACAGCTAAAGAGATTACTCCTAACCTAAAAGTGCACTTCAATTCATGCTTTAGTCATACAACTTTATTTTAATTATAAAAAGAAAGAAAGAAAAACCAAAATACCAGATACATACACAAACAAAAAAGAATTCTAAGTAAAATGTTTTTAATCTTTAACCGGACAGAATTATAAATGGAGAAGCACTCAACGTTTTACTATCGATTGATAGCTTCGTTAGGAGTGAAAGAAGGTAAATAATTCTGTCCGGTTAAAGATTAAAAACTTTTTACTTGCAATTTTCATCGGACAAAAGTCAATTTCAAAAAGATATTCCAAAAATAATCAACGTCTGCGCCGTTTGCGGAGAGAATGAGTACTTGAGGATTCGACGGTGACTGTACATAGATGGGGTTGCTAATTTACTTTTTGTTGATTTTAAACAAACAATATGAAAGAATTTAAGAAAGAAGAGTATGACGTACCTGCCTGCTGCTGGAAGTGAATGAAAAAGAAATTAGTCGGGGCAAATGTTCAGCAGATGGCGCCGCTAAAGAATCTATTTTTTTTTAACTGCAGATTCCACAACAACTTAACTTTGAAGGCCACGTAGAACCACGGATTTGTTTGCATTTTTAGGTGATGAGTCATCATTCCACAACATCTAAAAGAATTATTCTTCGCCGGAATGTGCACCTGATACCGCCGCTTTAATCATAGGACTTGATTTCAATACAAACAAGAAATAAACCAAGATACAAGATAAACAAAAAATCTTAAAAATGAATTTCTGCACCATCTGTTGCGATTATCGGTACATGAGGATTTGACAGTGATTGGAGAGATGGCGCTGCTAATTTTTAACAAATAAGAAATTTGAAATAATTCAAGAAAGAAGTCATCCTGTGGAAGTGAATAAATTAAGAAACCGGTTTGCAAAATTTCTGTAGATGGCGCCACCTCCGAATGCACTCTGTTATAAACAAAATAAGTAATTCGACATTTCTATCGTTTTTTGAGAGAATAAGTACTTGTTAAAAAATAATAATAATAATAATAATAAGTGATAGGTTAGCCACCTATTGGAAATGACTGCAAAGGAAAATAGTTCAGCTAAAAATCGTATGGATGGCACTACTAAAAAAAAAAACTAAAAAAACATGCTCTTTCCAATGTTCGTAACCACGTCGAAGCAAAAACTCGGCCAATATTTTTTTTTTTTCAATTTTATAAAGACTGGTTGAAAAGAATATTACATGTTCATCGGTTCTCTTTTTTTTGCTATTCAATTATTTTTAGGACTTATTTACATGGTGGGGGGCTGCACCGCAAACCAGCGTTACTTGCAGGACTTGCTGAGTTTCAACCCCTTGACGGGGGAGTGGAGAATTCTACCCTCGATGTTCGTCGCAAGGTCCCAAATGGGGGTGGCGATTTTGAACAATTACTTGTACGTCATCGGGGGCGATAACAAACATCAAGTGCTCGACTCGGTCGAACGATACTCTTTCAAAAAGGTACCTCGAAAATACAATGCGGTCTTTTTCTTACGTCCGGGGTTTTCCCCGTTCGTCAGATTATGATGTTTCCCGATTTAAAGCACTTTCAACTTAAGAAATGTCCAATAAGAAATACGGTTGAACTTTGATAAGTATAAATAAAGAGTATTTTACGTCATTGTACTTCAATTTGGACTTGTCCATTCACCTTGTGTTCGTTGTATTGCGACTGTGCACTTGGGACCAATAAATTATTATTATTATTATTATTATTATTATTATTATTATTAATCAAGACTTCAGGTTATTAAATAAATAAACAATTATCTCTTGGCTCCAATTGCAATTAATTTTATTTGAATTATCAAAGACTCGAGTTATAAAAGCTGGACTTATCGAGGTTCCACTGTACATTTGACGAATTGGGAAATGTAAGTAATTGATGAAAGGGGAAAATGAAAGAAAAGAAAAAGGTTCTTCAGTCTTCGCCGTCTTGCTCTGCGGATAAAGCTGCGGTTTTTTTTTTCTATTCTAGAACAAATGGTCGACTGTGCCGTCGATGGTGGTCGCAAGGAGCAGGCCGGCCGTCGCCGCGGTCGACGGCCTGCTCTACGTGATAGGCGGAGCCCAAACAAACGAAGACTTCTACCGATCACAGTTCACGCTTTCTTCCGTGGAGTGCTTCGATCCTGTGACCAACACGTGGTCGGATTGTCCTCCGCTGCCGGAAAGTCGCGCCGAATCAGGCGCAGTCGTCGTATGATAGTGTCTCTCGAAATGGTAGCTTGACCGAGCAAGATCTGTATCATGGTCTCGTAACTTCTTTCAAAGTCCGGGCGCTTGAAACCACGCGTTGGTTTCATCAATAGCATGAACGATCTGGTGTAGATGCATAAAATATAGAACCGCCGCCGCCTTCGTGTGTGTGGAATACGTCAAGCTTTCTTCTGCAAGCTCGAACTTCTGTCTTCTGTAGTAACAAACACACTTTTCTTTATTAACTCATGATCTCATCTCTTTAATAATTTTATTCGAATAAGGCCACCACCTTACAAATTTGTCCACCAGATAATACCTCCTAGGAAACCACCGCGTCTCCGAGAATGTTGTTTGGTAGATAAATTTATAAGGAGATGGCCTAATTTTCACTGCTAGCCTTTGAGTTCGTTTATTGACATTAACAAATTAATTATCATTTGTAGAAGGCAACTTAAGTTACATGTCGTGGCAAGATTCATGAAAGTTTTCAACAAATCGGAAAGTGACACGAATCTTAATTTTATTAACGATAGCTTAGTTTTTCACTTCTTATTTGTTTAATCGTAAGTACTAATCGAAGAGTATTTGTATTTCAGATCTCCCATTTTATTCTACAGGGTGGCATGTTAAAGTGGCCGGAGCTTAATCGACTCGAAATGCAAGGAAGACTTTCTTGTGAAAAACCGTAATGTAATACGTCCGCTATCTATCGAGGAATGAGGCAAGCAAGAGAAAATGGTTCGACAAATGAGATAGATGGTATTGCTGACTTTCGTAAGAGCGTCGATTTCAGTGCAATGAAAAAACGTGAGATGGTTTTAAAACGATTTGATGTTGTACTTACCTGCAGTTTGCATCTGAATAAAGTTGGTTTCGGGCGGTAAAGTTCCCGCAGATGGCGCTGCTAGAAGTGTAGTTTTAAGAAAAAAAGAAATGCTTACCGATTTCAAAACCAACGGTTCTAAAGAAATTAAACCGATGGGCAAGGGTAAATAATAAAAAAAAAAAAAATTGACGTGTTCATTGTTTGAAAATGAAAGGAAAAGGTAATTAGTGCGACGAAGTTTCCACAGATGACGCTGCTAAATATTAAATAAACAAAGAATTTAACGTACCTACTGTTTGGCTCTGAATAAAATTACGTAGTTCGGCAAAGTTCCCAGGGGATGACGCTAAGAAAAATGTACTTTGAAAGAAAAAAGACGCTGAGACCGATTTCAGAACAAACGATTGACGCGTCCGTTCTTTGGAAATGAAAAAAAAGAACGTAAAAGGCAATTAATTCGCCGAAGTTTGTGCAGATGATGCTGCTAATTAAAGTAAACAAATAAAGTTATTTGATTTTTCCGCCATCTGTTGAGGGAATGAAGTAAATAAAGAAAATACTTCAACAGGAATTGCAAAGCAGTTTTTTTTCTGGTAGTTGATTTCAGGGACAGTATGAAATGTAATTCAATTTATCAACAATTTCTGTTTTTTGGAATCGAAACAAAAAAAAAGAATTTGGTTCGATAAAGTTCCCACAGATGGCGTCACAAAAAAAATGAAGTACTCTTGAAAAAAGAAATGTTTGCTGATTTTATCACAAAGTCAATTCACATGGCGCCATCTGTTGATGGAATGAGTGCAAGAAAAAATGGTTCAAGATTAAAGCGTAAAATAGAAGGAAATTGGTTCGACAAAGTTCCTTCCCGCAGATGGCGCTGAATGAACTTTCGAGAAAGAAATGCCTTCCCAGTTCACAAAATATAACTTAAAGTCGTTTTACAAGTCTGCCAACTATTGAGTGAATGGATGTAAAAGAAAATGATTCAGCAAGTTAAATTTTTTAAAGTCCTTGATTTTTAAATAAGACACGTAAAGTAACTGAAAAACAGTCGAATGTCTACTGCATCAAGCTGGAAAAAAAAATAGTTCAACACAGTTTCCACAGATGGCGCTACTGAAAATTGAACTGTTGAGAAGACGATGCTCACTGACTTAATGCCAAATAAGTTAAGTCGTTCGACATGTCAGCCATCTATTGACGGAAAGAGTAAATGCGAAAATAGGTCAACATGAATTAGACAGGTGGAGCTGGTGATCCTTGATTTCAAGCACATTAACAAATAATTGAAAAACTAATTGACTTATACACCGCTTGAAAGTGAAATAGGCTCGATAAAGATGTCACAGATGGCGCGCTACTAATATAAGTACTTTTGGAGAGAAAAATATACTAGCTAATTTCACGACAAATGAATTTTACATGCCTGCCATCTATTGCGGGAATAAACGCGAGAGATGGATGGATAATAACCAACATAAAATAATTGAAAAACAATTTCTACCGCTTGAAAATGAAACGGGCTCGACAAACATACCACAGATGGCGTTACTAACACTTATACTTTTGAAAAAAAAAAAAAATTGGCCGTTGATTTCACGACAAATAAATTTGACATGCCGCCATCAATTGAGGCAAGTGAGTGCAGGAGAAACTGGTTTCATGGAAATTAGAAAACATGTTTCGATTTCAAGGTCAATAAGCATGCAAGACGATCGCAAAAAAAATGTGACAGGTCTGCTGTTTGGAAATGAATGCAAAAATCAAATAGGTTCGACGACGAACCAGCAGATGGTGTTGCTAAGAAATGGACATATAAAAACAAAGACAACTGTCTGCTGATTAATAATAATAATATCTACAAATTGAGATAACAAATAGATTGAAAGACTCATCATTGACCTCAAGAAATACAAATTACAAGAATTTTTCTTTATACAAATGACATGACCGCCATCTGTCGATGGGAATATGCGCGAGAGAAAGCGGTTCGACAGAAATTAGATTAGGTGGAGCTGCCGACGTTTCAAGGTCGTCGATTTCAAGGCCAACAAATGTGCAAAACAATTGTATAAAAGCAATGTAACAACAAGTCTTGCACTGAACTGACACGAATGCAAAAAAAAAAGAAATAGGTTCAATACAGAACCCGTAGATGGCGCTACTAAATAAAAGGTTATTTTTGAAGGGAAAAAGAGACAAACTGCCTGCTGATTTGACGACAGATAAATTTGACACGCCCACTCGCCACCTATTAAGAAAACAAACGCACATAGAGAATGGCTCAAGTGAAATAATTAGAGAAGAAAGATGAAGCTGCCGTTGATTTCAAGGTCAATAATAAGCATGTAAAACAACTGAAAAACAATTTGACAACTCTATTGGTTGGAAATGAATGCAAAATTGAAATAAGTTCGACGGAAAATACACAGATGGCGCTGCTAGAAACATGTATGTTTGAAAAAAGAAAAAATGATTGCTGATTTCGCGACAGATAAATTTGATGCGCCCGCCATCTGTTACGCGGAAGAAGATGCTTCGACAAAAATTAGATGAGATGGGGCGCGTCGGTATCGTAACCATGGCAACGCCTAATTAATGAGTGTTAGAGAGCGCTAGTTGACACACTCCACGGCTTGCTTTACTGGAACACATTTTTTGGACTGGCCGTATGACATATCAATTCAGCCGGCCGTGTAAAAAAAATTAATTGATTTGACAAAGGTTCTACAGATGGCGTTACTAACAGTGTGTTTAAAAAAAAAACAGGTATTGGTTTCAAGACAAATAAAATTTTAACATAATAAGCCAATACAAAAAAATAAAATAAACTAAGGTCCGGTATTATAAACGTAAAATAAATTTACTATACAGTTTAATGCCTTAGTAACAATTGTGAAAACAACGGTTACTAAGGCATTAAACTGTAGAGTAAATTTAACTTGCGTTTATAATACGGGCCTCAGATTTTTGTTTAATGTCATTAATGTCATTTCTCTCACCTGCTGAAAGAATGAGTAAAGTTATTGAACAACTTTGTTTGCCCCTTTTTAGTATGCCACCCTGTATATAAAGCGTTTCAAGACGTCTTAAGCTTCATTTAGATAGTCTCCAGATATGCCAAATATTTATTGCGGATTAGTTTTAATTGGTTGTTTTTTTTTTTCTTTTTTAAGAATCAACTAACAGAGAAACCAATCTGCTAAACTAGACGCATCTGAACTGAGCTTTATACAGTGCGAACAAAAATGACTGTCACTATTCTTAACTTAGCCTCATCTGCACCACTTTAAATTAGCTTTAACCGGCGATTATTTTCCATAGAATCAGCGTTTCGTATTTTGAAATTTGGATTTATGAAATAGAATCAGTCAATTATGGAATTAACAGGAGCTTAAATTTTAATTGAAAGTTGTGCAAATTTATATTCCGTAATATGGCAATCGTAATTGTAAGTTGCAACTTCACACGTGTCAAGTCATTTTTTGCTCACACTGTACTTACGTTATTATTATTTTTTTATAAACCAAGGATCTCATTCGCATTTAATCAACGATTAAATTTCAGATTTATCTCGAATCGTGTGCCACCGGCCTTCGATTAGCGCAAACTCTTTTTAAGCCGCCTCCTTTAAAATCGGAAAGTTTGCAAATCAGCCGCCGCCGCCGCTCGCTCGCATTGTGAAATTTATTTCGCATTCCGAGAATTCGTGCCAAATTTATTTATCGACCAAGTGCTTCTTCTCAAGTTACCACCTCAAACTATGAGAGTATTTTATTTTTTTTTTACGTTTCGAATATGTATTTTATTTTTATTTTTAACTTCTGAATATGTATTTAATTTTTTTTTTAACTTCTGAATATGTATTTAATTTTTTACGTTTCTAATATTTTTTTTACTAATCGCTTATAAACCGGCATGCTTTGCTGCAATATCTACCATAATCATTATTAATAATGTTACTGTAATACTTATTATTATTATTACCTTATAATACGACCAAAGATTAAAACCAAATATAATTTTATTGATATTATTACAAGCGAGATTTTCATTTCACGTACGGAATGGAGTTTAATAATGAAAAAAATCTTACTCATACTTTAATTTCCTTCTTCTTCAACAGTAAAATGATTAGAATTTAATTTTAGATGCGCTTCAGACAAATTATACGTAATTATATAATAAACAGAAAACACGTGTGGAAAATGCGGCCAAACTCGTCTAGTTCCTCTGAAATAAAACTTTGTGTATGGTCGACAGATCTGGCACCAGTTTGTTGGCCGAGGACGACGCGGAGGAAGAAGTCCTGGCAGCGGATAAAAACCTGCAATTAATTTTTTTTCCATCGATCAAATTATTACTAAGTGAAGAACGAAACCCACCCTTCGGCCCCAGCAGGATTGATGGCAGGCGCTGTCGGATTATTTATCGGTCTCTTGTTAACCAGCAGGCATTTCATCGGCTGTCCATCCAACTGCCTATTGTGATAGGTATCTACGGCTTTCTGCGCGTCCTTCAGGTTTTTGTAGATTACCTCCGCCGTGCCCGGTCTCACCAGTCTGGCCACCAGAAGCTGTCCGATGTCTTCGAATAATTCCTACAAGCAGCAAATTTTTTTACGTGTTCGGCCTCTCATCAAATTCTTTGTGCCTCACTCTTATGTCATCCTCGGTTACACCGTTTTGTAAATTCGATACGACGATCCTGTGGCCGACTGGCACCATGACTTTGGTTTTCGTGCCCGCCAGTATCCCGTGAGTCTGAGCTTGAGGAGGCGTCGAGTCCAGCCTTGAATGTACGCTAGATCTAGACGAGATGCTCAATCGGCTGGTTACTAAGGGCATTTCTTCGTCGACGGCATCCAAGTCTACGTATGAAGTTGGCCTGTGCAATAGAAGCAACAACAGTGAAATATTTATTTAAATTCCAAATTTAATTAAAAACGAGTTAGGCAAGTGTATGGGTCGGAAACTCTTAGGCATAAAACGCTTAGAATGTTTTACACAACAAGCTGTACGTCATCCTGCATGTTACATTCTAACTTAGGATTAAATTTAATCCTTGGCTTAAATGTTTTAGGCAACCCAGCCATGGGGAGATTTACTTTAGGGCACTTATTAAAAACTTTCTGCTCTTGAACATCGCAGGTGCATTTTCTATGTGGTTAGAAAAAAAATGTAGCTACAATGTTCCAAGTACCGAAAGTTTTAAATAAATGCCGTAAAGTAAGTAATAATAATGAACGGTGTAGTCATCGTGCTTTATCGAATGCCATAATCAATAAATTATTGTACTTTATGTATTTATTTTTGAATTGTTTGTCTTAAAAAAAAATTTTTTAAATGAACTGAAATAATAGAGCTACAAAATTGGGTGTTTTAATTTTCTACTTTCAATTTTTGGAGAAAATAGACAAGCCTATGAACGGAGCAGGTTTGGTTGCCTACACTTTAGGCGTTACGAACAATTTTTTCTTTTTCAGACAACTCTACAATTCTCCCCGACTTCAAAAATTACCAATTTATTTATGTATCGTGGAGAAAATTGTTGAATTAACTTTAATAATTATAAAATTAATTTTAGTAAGCCGCCAGTTTGTCTAAAAATAAAAGTTTGTATGGTTATCTGCACTGAAAGTGGTTTCTTCGTCCAGAAATTTTCACAACTGACTAAAATTATGCAACTTTCCCAATTTTGGAAATGTCTAAAGAACAATACGTGTAGGTACATTTCAGGTCTCAAAAAAAAAAGAAAATAGTCAAGCTATTATAAAATTATTAATTTATCATTATTATTTTTAAATTCTACTTGTATTAACGCAGAAAAAAGTTATTGGATTTTCTTTATAGACTGTAAGTAATCAATTTAAATAACATTAACATGACTGTTGGTTAAAAAAAAAAAACTTATAAACTAGACTTTTTAACCACAAGAGTCTTGGTATTAAAGGCAACCCGATGAACATACTCCGCTATGTATGGTTGCCTACGCTGAAGGATCTAAAAAAAATATTTTCATTTCGTGTAAAATCTGACGGACAAACTTTTTAAATTTTTAAAGATTTCCTGAGATCGCACAATTCGCCTCATTTTTTTTTAAGTTTAAAATCGTTTACCTTCCTTTTCTAATTATAATCGTGCAGTTGACGTTGGATTGGTCGAACGGAATTTTCGTTACGTTTAAATTCTTTTAAACATTTTTTTACTTAGGTTACCTAAATAGAATTTGGATGAGTTTAGTAAGTTCGGTTGAATCTTGAAATTTGTTTCGGGCTTAACGTTTTGGTTTTAATTTCTCTTTTATTTTTAGTCTGTTTGCTTACTTTTATTTAATTCTCTTTCTGAAATATTTTGCTTGCTTGGAACGAATAGAATCAGGTCAAGTTCAGTTGGGTTGACTTGACTTTGAGGTTGATTGGCGATTTAATCTTAAACAATTTAAATTAATTGATCAATTAATTAATGAAAAGATTTCAATTTTATGTTTCACTTGCTTGGGTTGATTTGACCTTGAGGTTGGTCAAGCTTTAATGATTTTAAAATTTTGAAGACTTGGTCTTAATTTTTTTATTTTTTTTGGTTGGCATAGACAGAATATGATTTGTAATTAATTTATTTTTTCTTTTTGATTTTAATTTATTTCTAATTTTTAAGTAAAAATTTTGTTTTAAACATGAAACGGACAAAATCATGAAGGGAAAAACACTCAACGTTTCGCTATTGATTAATAGCTTCGTCGGGAGTGTTTTTCCCTTCACAAATTTGTCTGTTTCAAGTTTCAAAAAAGCTTTTTACTTACAATTTTCATCGGACAAGAATCAACTTCATCCAATTTTTAAATTTTAATTTTTTGATGGGTCAGACTTGATCCTCATTTATTAGAATTATTTATTCAGTTATTTAAATTCTCTTCTGGATTTGGGCTTCTGCGTTGATTTCAGAGACGGTCCGTCGAGGTTTTACGTTTATTTTTTCCTCAGGTTGGGTCGACAATAGTTGGGCAGAATTGAAAATGCCCGAGTTTGATTTTGATTGATCTTTGATTAGTTTTAATATTTTTTACTTTGTTTGGATTGACCTTGAGATAGGCCGAACTTGATTGATTGGTTGGACAGAGAGTTAGGTTAGGCTCGCTTAGGTAAAGCTAACCTTGAAATTGGTTGCACTGTCTTGATTTTTAAATTTTCTAGCTTTATTTTTAGGCTCACTCATTAAAGCTGTCATTGAAATTGCTTGAACTTTCTTGATTTTTAACTTTTCTAGCTTTATTTTTATTTTTGTTGGGGTTGGGAGAAACATTGCATAAGAACTACAGTTCTTTTATAACGGGCCTAAAAATGAATTTCTTCAAAAAACTTTAGCACTGACACCTGTCCAATTATTTAAATTAAATGAATATGAAGCTATTATTGTATTTTCAAATTATAAAATGTTTGAATTACAAGGCTTTTACAGTCTTTTTCATTTGGGTTTCCCCTTTTATCAAATGTTACTATTATTAGCTCTTCCCTCTTCCTATTGACACGCACCATATGCACTGAATGTATCTTCATCTCGTTTTAATCGGATGGAATAAAATGAGATGAAGATGCACTGAGTGCGCACTCATAATGCACCTCAATTGAAAGCACTATACAAAATTTAAGATTGAATGTGGAGGGAAAGGCAAATTGTACGAATCTATAAAAAAAAACAACGCCAATCAAATAAAAAATTATTTCATGCAAATTTTGATGTTTGGCAAACTGTTAAAAGGAATAGTAAAGTCTCAGAAACACTTCAGATTGCTCTGTTAATAAATATTTTTATAAAACTCTCAGACAATCTCAAATTTGATAGATAATGGGGTGAATTCTGTAACTTATTAACGGGCTGTTAAAATTTAGAGGTCATTTTCATAATAAGACTTTAAGGGCCGTTTTCATAATCAGACTTTAAGGGCCGTTTTCATAATCAGACTTTAAATTTAAAGTTACTTTAACTTTAAAAAATACGTTTGGCATACATTTGTTCCACTATACTTAAAGTGACTTTAAATTAAAGCTTCCTAAAAGTCTGATTATGAAAACGGCTGTAAGGAAGCTTTAATTTAAAGTTACTTTAAGGATAGGGAAACAAACGTATTTTTTTAAATTAAAGTAACTTTAAATTTAAAGTCTGATTACGAAATCGGCCCTTAAAGTCTTATTATGAAAATGACCTCTAAATAAGAAGTATTTTTTTTTTAGGTTAAAGTAACTTTAAATTTAAGGTCTGATTATGAAAACGCCATTATTATGAAATCGGCACTTTGTGAAATTGTTAAATCACCTCTGGCAACACCTTACCCTTGTATTGTCGCCAACTTTATAAAAAATAACTCACGGCCTCCTTTCATTTGGAATTCATTTGAATGCACGGTACTTTGAATTGATTGCATATTGCCTTTTGCCAACGTTCAACAAAATCCTTAACACTTCCAACTACTTTATCTTAATACTTTGAAAAGAAAAAAATCCTAAATTCCAATGAACCCATGAACTTTCTTAGATAAGCCCAATTCCTAAATTAATTACCTGTTACTTGTAGAAGTGAAACTCCTCCATTCCCCACCACTACCATCGGTGATTATATCCCGATATTTCAGGTGCTGCCTCCTGTGTTCAATATCCGAAGATAGCATAGGCGAATGGCTCGGTCGATACCAACGATACACATTCGGCTGCTCATATTTATACGCGGGGTGCAATGGTTGGACCGGTGGCGAATAATCGTTTAGTATAGTCTTACGAATTACTGGCGGAACGAACGGCAACGAACTCGCTTTCGGAGCCACAGGCGCCGAAGTCCTCTTCGCGATGACCTTTTTCATAGGCGTGCGCCTAGCCGAGGAGATTAAACCCAGCTGGTGCTGTATCGCCAAGTTTAGATCGCTGTTCAGCTTGGATTTGTTCGTGACGAGCGAGATCTTACCGTTCCTGTCAGTTTTCTTGAGGATGTTGGTGCCGATGGGGCGTATGTCGCTGTTCAGCACGTTCTCGCCCCTGTTTTTCTCGCGGATTTTCAGCAGTTTGCTGCGCGCGTCCTGTTTGCGGGCGATGTTCGCCAGGACGTCCCTCGCGTCCACCACGGTCTTCCGCTTCTTCTGGATGATCCTCTGCCGGGCATCGGCCATCACCACTTTCGCCTTGAAGCCGCCCAGTCGGGTCTTCACGCCCGGCGATTGCTTGACATTCTTGAGTTTCATTTTGATATTCCTAAAAGGCGTAGAAGTAAACTTGGCTTTGGGTAAACACTGATTGGGCTTTTGGGGAATACACGGCGGCGGCGGCGGCTTACCTTTTGTATTTGTTGGCCATTATTTCTGTAGTCCGGGTTAAATTAATATTGGTGCTTGTTTGTAAAACTTTATTGCTTGCGGAGAAAGGCGTTTCGATTACCCTTTTATGGGTATTCGTCGTGGATTACGTTCTTAATTGTGTACGTACTGTCAAACGCCGCTGTCAACTTACGATTATTAAACGCCATGAACGACAGCGCCATCTAGAACTGAGTGCGCGCGCATTTTAAACTGTCGCAGTACGTAAAATCGAATAATCATTCATTTAAATATTTTTCGGGTTGCTTTCGGAACTATAAATAAATACAGAAGTTGTATTAGTTAATTAATTAATTAATTGCTAGTAATATCATAGGTAATATCAGAAACAAAAGCCCATCTGAGACTACTACTACATGTTGAATGCAAAAATAAATAATACACCAAAATAGTTTCCTGTAATTATTATTTCTTATTTAATACGGCTTCCTAAGTGATTGTATTTAAAAATTCTGATAGCTTTCAAGCTTGATAAGCTCAAAACTTGCGTAAGATTTGTGAAGTCGTATTTAGAGAGTTCCATTTTGGAGAGAGAACAATTACAGGAAACTGTTTTTCTCTTCATTCGCTATGTAGTTTTTGCGCTTTTTCTTTCGACTGTAAATTCATCAAAATTAGTAACGATTGCCCAGACAATGAGACAAATTATTTCATAGCAATCTGTACGTATACAATGAGATCAAAAATGAGGTTTAGGACCCACTCCAAGAAACCGTAGGTTATACCTGACAAAAGAGATACTTTTTAGGCAGAAGTTTCCCAGTTATTACGTCATATCGCCTCGTAGACCCTTAGCTTTATTATAATTTTACACTTTGTCTTAATAAAATGGAAATTGAAACTATTTTGCGTTATTTTTGGTCTTGATTTACATTAAATATTCCAAAAATTTTTGTTGCAAATCCTCTTTGATTGCAGTGAAAACGTTGAGCAGCATCTGTACAGCTGTTTCAGCCTTATTTGGGGCATCTTCAGCAGAAACGTAGTTCGAAATTTCCACTGCAAACCAAAAACGACTTGTCCAATTTATTCGCAATTGCAATCTCATAGTGATGAATAGATAAAACAGCCACATCTTACGATCGCTTGTTGACCTGACATTGCAGTAGAATAGATAAATTGAAGTGGGTTTGCTACATAATAAGTCTCCCCATACAAGTCGTTTTTTGTTTGCAGTGGGAATTGCGCGCCACGTTTCTGCCGAGGAAGCCCCAAATAGGGCTGAAACAGCTGTACAGAGACTGCTCGAGGTTTTCACTGCAATCAAAAACGATTTGCAACATTTTTTTTTTTAACTTTCATTATGCTTTGACAGCAAGCGTGGCCGCCTTGCATGGGGATTTTCGCGAATTACTTTCTTGTTTAGTTTTGTTTTGCGCGTTTCCATTTTCGTCGTTTTTTCGAATAATTTTTTAAAGTAGATTTTTTTTTTGCAAAAGAAGTAAACTGCTAAAGAGAATTAAATTTTATTACACAAACGAACATTTAAACGTGTTTCAGGCAACATACTTGTACAAATTTTGATTGTCCTTGTCCCTCTCGATGTAATCCCTGTCGATGAGTTGCTCTATCCTCTTCTTGATATCGCCGGCGGTCAGCGGTATGTCCAGAATGCTGCATAGCTCGGCCACCAGGACGTTGTGATCCAGCAGCTTCCTCTGCTTCATGATCCTGACGACAGCGGCGTCGATTTGGAACTGCCTGTCGTAAAACACCCCCTCCTGAGTGGCCCTGTGCTCCTCCACCGTCTCCTTCAGCTGCACCTGGTTGATCTTAACGCGGAAGAGCTTGTCGGTGAATTTGTTGTTGAAGGTGAACACGTCGTTCTCCTCGATGTCCTTGCCCTTGGGGTTCTTGATGAGGATTTTGGATTTGCCGCAGGCCAACGATTGGAGCGTGCGTTTCAGTTCGTTGTCTTCCAAATTGCACGAGTCTTTTATGTCGTTGTAGTTCAACTGGTTGGACGCGTTGAAGAGCAAGAGGACGATCGTCTGGAAGAGAGAGACTTGAAGTTCCTTCTTGCCGTTGAGGAAGTCGGCCTTGACGATGCAATGGCCGAGACTGTGCTGCCACTGCAGCTTCCGCCCGCTGTACTTCAAGACGTAGAAATTCTGGAAGATGCTTTGGTATTGTATCATCTCTTCCGGTAGGTTTATTATGTAGGTGGGATAGCTGGGCCAGAAGCTGCTGGTCAAGATGTTAATCGACAGTTCCGATGTGATGTTCGCGCTGGCGTTGTTCTCCAGGTGTTGCTTGAACGAGGTGTTTATGTCCTGGCTGAGGCGGATGTCCTTGAACATGCCTTCGAGTTTGGCCGTGAAGCTGGCGCCGCATTCCAGCTTGAGCTTGCTGATCATGCTGTTCTCGGCGTCTTGGCTCGCCGATTTCCCCACCAGCAACCTCTTGGCCAGATCGCGCTTGTAGAACGCTTCGAAAATGTCCTTGCCCTGGACGAACCGGAACAAGACCATGATCTTATCGAGGATCTCCTCGATGTCCTCGTCGACGTTCTTGCTCCTCAACTTAAAATCGACGAACCTCGCCAGCAGCTCGGCCGGCTTGTTGTGCCTCTGGTTGATGAAGTACTTGAAGGAGGCGCGCACGGCCTCGCAGAACTTCTCGTTGCTCTTGAAGCTCACGGAGACGAGCTCGTCGATCTTCTGCTTGAAGTCCAGCAGGTCTTGAATCATGTTCTTGTCGTTGCCCGGATCCTGCACGATCTTGCCCCCGCGGCTCTTCAGGTACTCCGTGAACGCCTTGCACAGTTCGCCGTGCCCGTCGGCGATCAACCCCAACAAATCGTAAAGTAAAGCAGCCTCAGTGGTCCTCTTGTTTTCGAGGAACTCCTCGACGCCCTTGCTCAATATCTTGGCGAGGTGCGCCTTTATCAGTTGGTGTTTCAGGGCGTTCGACAGATGGCGCTCGGTGGATTTCTTCAGGTAATTCCGAATGCGAAGTTCTTCTTCGCGCAGCCTCCTGCTGACGTAATGCAGGTAATCGAGTAAATCGAACTCGTCGATCAGCTTGCCGCTTTCTTGCTGGTACATCGCGTTGGTCGCCTGCAGGAATTTCGGCTCGAACAGGTCCTCGTAGACCTGCAGGTCGTACAGCATGTTCACCAGCGACTTCAGCAAATTACCGTCGACGATCTCTCCTTGCCTTTCCACCTCGATCAACGTCAAGATCGCCTCCATCAGCTTCAAGTTGATCTTGTTGTTCAGGACGATGTTCGATTTGAACAGGTTCAGACTCATGTTCCAGATCGAGGACTTGGTGTAGTTCTCTTTGATCAGCGAGCGGTCCAGGTAGAGGAAGATGTTGATGATCAGCTTGGTTTGCTTGCAGAAGGTCATCCAGGTCCAGTTGAGCGTGTCGAGGAAGGCGATGTCCTCCAGGTAGAACACGTGGATCTTGCTCCTCAGGTAATCCTCGATGATGGCGTGCAGGTTGTCGTAGAGAAAATCCCTGTAGTTGTAAGTGCACATGCTCTCGACCGCCCTGTATAATTCCTCGTAGGAATGCTCGAGCGTCGTGGAGTTGTGGATTTTCAACACGGACTTCTCGAGCACGGCCATCTGGGCGTGCTTGAAGACCTCGTCCGGCTCTGGCGTGGCCCTCAAGTTTCTTATCTGCAGTTTTTTGGTCGCCTTCATTTCGCCGATCGAGTTTGACGTTTCACTTTCGTCGAATTTAACAGTGAGTATCCATGGATAAAGAAATTGTGACGCGCGCATGCGCTTTCTGCACTCACGAAAAACTTTCAAAATCAGTTGATGAAACGAACACGCTTCGTGGACTTCACAGACATGGAGGACAATTTGACAGCGAAGAACGACGCCACGTCATTTAACTTCGTTGAACAAAACAATAATTATACGATCCGATTTACGACGATCTTTTTGTACTTGAGATAAAACCGAGTGAAGTCGAGCTTCAATTGCTTCGCGCAGTGTTGCCAATCGGAGGAATCAAAGAGCGTGTTCGTAAACTGTCCTGTGTTTAATATACCTTCTCTCTCTCTTACAAATGATTTTGCATATCTTGCTTTTCATTTTATTAACATCTACTGTCGGAAGCAAAAAAAGTAGACAAATTCCTGTAATTATTCTTTCTGGAAACGGTAGTTATTAAAAACGACTTCAGAGATAAAATTAAAAAAAAATTAAAGCTATCAAAATTAATAAGTTTAAAACTTTGATAAAATCTGTGAATTCGTCTTTAATCTATGGAACGTCTCGTCTCATTTCGAGGAAGAATAATTACAGAAAACTGTAATTTGTCTACTGTTTTTTGCTCTCAACTGTACTTAGGTACTCCTATGAAGGCTTTACGCACTCAGTCAAAAGGAAGAAGATAGTTATTATTGTTTTTTTTTTTGAGTTAATTTACAAAATTCCACAAAATTCGGTTTCTCTTTGGGACATATCCCGATTTACGAAAATTGGAATTTGGCAATCCTACTCGAAACATCCCAAGCCGAACACGCGCATCTTGAAATGTACCTCGGCCACGGCTTGCGAATCTTGAAATATACCTTAGTCACGGCATAAACGCTATAGTAATGGCGTCATCAGTTACTATTTTTAGAGAAGTGAAGTGATGTCAGTTAAAGCGGCAACGTTGCCTTTTGAATCGTAATCACTAATCGAATATACGAAAAGCTTGGCTTAATCGGATATGCCCCTGACAATGTTATAGTCCAGGGCCCTCAACATTAATAGTCCATCCCTGGATGCTTTGCGTAACTCTCTTTGTCTTGCCTCGATTAGAAACAGAATTGAAATGTTTTCCTCTATTTTCGAGTTTCCAGTTGAGATGATAAGTAAGTTAAAAAAAAATAATTAAATCCAGTGGCGTAACTAGAAGTCAAGTCGCCAGACTGCAAAATTCTTACCAGCGCCTTTCACTATTATAATATTTATTATTAAGAAAGTAAAAAAGAAAACTGAAAAATATTTTTCTATTGCATACTTTGAATGTTAAATAAATCAAGAAGTGCTTCATTACTTTTGGATTATCCTATTTATTTTTAAAAAGCGACAAGCTCTGTCAACATTTTAGGTTAGAAAAGCTCCCAAAACTAGCGCTAAGCGGAGTGCGCTCAAACTACTTATTTCTCGGACACTTTCCTTCGAAGAAACTTGTTTTCAGCTTTGCTTTGAAACTGCCTTCCGGAATTTAAGGGGAACAAAGTTAATTGCGGCTGAAGATTAACAGATGGTGCCGCTTATGTTTAAAATTACCTTGAAAAGCCTTTTTTTAACCATTTCTGTTCAACTGTGTTTATCCGAAATTATTTTTTTGTAATATTTCTTAATATTTTTAGCGATTTTCAGTGGCCTTGAAATTGCCCCCCCCCTCCGATAAAGATGACAAAATTACGACGGCAACTCATGGCTACAGTCGGCGCCACAAATGTTTTTTTTTTTTAATTCAAAGTCGTTTTAAGAAACATTGTTCTTTGACGTTCTAAAACAAATTTGTTGTCAGTTTTGTTTTGAAACTGTCAGAATTAGAAGATGCGAAATTAATTGCTGTTGCGGATTAACAGATGGCGATTAACTTGTTTTTGAAATGGTAACAGATGACGCCACAATTTTCTTTTTTGTTCAAAGTCGTTACGTCTCAAAAACATTGTTCATTGAATGTTCTTAGGTATTTCAGTTGTTTTCCAGTAAATAAAGAGTACAGTGTTTTTGGCTCAAGGTAACAGATGGCGCCACGTGCTCATGTAAATTAGTGTAAATTCTTTCGCTTTAACTATTTACGCATAAAATTTGATTGAATCGAAGTTCTTTTCAGAACATCGTCTTTGAACGTTCCCAACGTTTGTCAGTTGTTTTAGAATATTTTCCTGGCAAAAGAACAAATTTACGGTTCGAATTAACAGATGGCGTTGCAGACGTCATTCATTAGAAATTGATATCTACTCTTAAAATGTAGTTTTTTTTTTTAGCATTTCCTCTAAAAATTAATCCTCTTAGTTTTTCTTCTTTATTTTTTTTATTTTTTTTCTTTCTTTACTTATTTCAGATTATTCTGGTTTTGAAAATCTTTGAAGTGCGACTTACAAGAAAGCTTTTCCGCATTTGTAAACCATTAGAGATCCAGGTAAATTTTTTTCTTTAGGTTCCGAACAGAGTCTCGAACGGGCGTCCATGGCGTCTTAGCGGCGAGTTGCTTTGCAATACCTTCAACCCCAGTAGCTACGCCACTGATGAAATCAATAACACAATCGATTTGCAACATAACAGCGGAAGTACCTAATTATCTTTTAGTTCGCAGTGACGGTAACTTAAAAAAAAATTATGTTGGCATCATCATCAATGCCTATTCTTTTTGATATTTTCTTTCAAGTACGAATAATAATTAACATTAAACAAAGAAACATGTTTGAATAATTACACTATTTTCTACAATAAAATAAACATAAACTATAGACACACACTGTTGCCAATCTACTGACTTTGTCATTGCTAGAGCCGGTAGCTTTCCATTGATGCAAAGCGCGAAATTTAAACGTTTCTTCAAATTCTGCCAAAAGAAATCTTACATTCGTATAATTTGACATTATTCGCATTTAGAAGATAAGTTTAGGTTTCTGATATATAAAAGATCAAAGTCGTTTCTATATTTTCTTTCTTAATTCAGAGGAGTACTTTGAAATTTTGGCGCTAAAAACGAGCTTCGCAATCGTAGCTGGCCGGAATTGACCAATGAGAAAGCTCGTTTGTTTGACCAATGACAAAGCTCGCTTTCAGCGCCAAAATTTCAAAGTACTCCTCCGAATTACAAAAATAATAATTTTTCAGAAGAATTAGAGGCACTGGGTCAACGGAACCTTGTGGCGTTCAGGGGAACGCATTTCATTTTAAAAATTAAAGGCGCGTCCGAAAAATTATTTTTCGAGTTCACCTCGTAGACGCGCGCGCGCTTTTGTTTCGACTGCGCATGAGCACAGCTCGTTCTAGTCGATAATGCGAGGCAAGGTGAAGGTTCTTCGCGATATCCGCTTGGAGGAGGTAGTCCGGCGGATAGGCCGAGCAAGTTCGGTGCAGGCGTTTTATTTTTTTGGGTGACTGAAAATGTGGTCGAGCTCCCTCAGGACGCTCCAGCGGTCTACCGGCGCCAAGGAGGCGCTCGTGGGTAAGACAAAAAATCAAATTCTGATCTCATCGAGAAGGAATAATCGAGAATGTTGAAAAATTAAAAGTGAAAGTGAGGTGTTTATATCTCCATACATACAAAAATAATAACAGGCTTCTGTATTTACGTTTCTAGAATTATCGCGACGCTGGATATTTTTAAATACGTTATCGGGGAGATTGTTTTGTAAATAAATCGAGTTTTGATTCGCTCAATCGTTTCGAACTTGTTTCGGTGGATTGCGTACATTTTTCTAAAACGTAAAAAAATTATGTAAATGTAATTTAATTTTAGCCTGCTTACGTTTAATTTTATGGTAAATCAGTTATTAATGTTTTTGCTTTCATTATTTTATATTTGTTCTATTTACTGTTAGGTACTGGTATTAGTTGGGAAAACATACCGGGTTCGCCAATCACAGCAGTTACACAAACATTGTGCGTACGATTAGACTGCTTCGTGAACGATCGCGCTTGCCTTCTTGCAATGACGCACCCTGTATAAAAGATGCAATAAATTTTCAGTTCGTAAGCTACAAGCTACACATTCGAGTAAGCTCTAGGTGTGAAATTGCATCTTTCTCATTCACGAATTCAGAAAACTTTTTACGTCTCGCTCATCTGGTTCAAGTAGTTTTAATGTTTACATTATTTCTAAGATAACGGGCAAACTTTTCGCGTTCTATTTTTAAGAAGAGTCCATGTATTACAAACGAGGCCCCCGTAACCATGTGTGCAAAGCGTGCAGTGCACGCGGGCGCCATCTTCAAGGGGCGGCAATTTGCTTATTGGCCACTAGATTTTTCTGTCATTAATAATTTTCCCGCAGAAAAAAAAAATTAATGGGTATCCGATAAAAATTATTCGAAAAAACTATCCACAAGTCTGAACTGTTTTGATGAAGTCGTCAACCACACGGCAAAACGTCGATTCAAATAGAACAGTTAACTGCAGTAATTAAAAGTAGAAAAGTTTTGTAATTTTCATGTGCTATATTTTTCATAAAAAGTTTAATGTACTTAGTAAAAAAAATAAATTATGTAAGCTGTTACGGTTTGGTTAAAAAAAATAACAAATTACATTTTACTTTTTAAGTTTTTAGAAATTTAAGTTCATTTTGCTTTTGTGATTTTCTTTTCTTTTTTTTCTAATATTAATAACTTGCATTCCGGAGGGGCCTGTACAGAGGCGTCCTTAGTCAGATGAGAAGAAGGGGCTTCGCACTGTTTGGGCTACTTATATTTGGGGGGCTCGCGGAAACTAAAAACTTGAAAAGAGTGAAGGAAAATATTTTCAAAATGAAGGAAAATGTTTTCAAAATGAAGGAAAATATTTGAAAAATGAATGAAAATGTTTAAATTTTTTTAAATTTTTCCAATTTTTGTTTCTATTAAAATTTTTGAAAATAATGGGAGTTCTGGTGAAGCCAGACGGCAAAACATCGACTAAAATAGAATAGTTAACTGCGACAATTAAAAGTAGAAAAGTTTTGTAAATTTCATGTGCTAAATTTTTCATAAAAAGTTTAATGTACTTAATAATTTTGTTAGGTAAAAAAATAAATTATGTAAGCTGTTATGGTTTGGTTAAAAAGAAAACAAATCACATTTTACTTTTTAAATTTTTAGAAATGTAAGGTCATTTTGCTTTTGTAATTTTGTTTCTTTTCTTCTAATATTATTAACAAGCTGGCTTCACCTACTTGCATTCTGGAGGGGTCTGAACAGAGGCCCCCTTAGTCAGATGAGAAGAAGCGCTTCGCGCTGTTTGGGTTACTCGTTTTTTAGGGTTCGCAGCAGTTAGGAACTTGAAAAAATTAAAGGAAAATGTTTAAATTTTTTAAACATTTTTCCATATTTCGTTTCTTTTATTTATTTTTTTTTAAATTTAATGTTTAATGAAATTAATGTATTTAATAATTTTGTTAGATAAAAAAATTACTTGAAAACAAGTGAAGGAAAATGTTTAGAAAATGAAGAAAAATGTTTAAGAAAAATTGCCTAATGTTTAATTTTTTTTAATTTTTCTGTTTTTACCATTTTTTTGTTTCTTTTAATTTCTTTTAATCACTTTGATAATTGACCGTTTTTGTGTGCCCCAACTCATCTGCTAGAGGGCGCCAAAATATGGAGTCGCACGCGATTGGATTTTGACCTCGCGGGGGCCCTGATTACAGAGCGTCATTCATATTCGTGCTGAAGTCTGTCGTCATACGTAAGTTTATCTTGTACAGGGTGTACCAAACTTCCGGAAAAGTGCGAAAACCCCTTTTAATTTCATTTTGTCATACGGGGGGGCTGAAAAGTAATGGGCAAATTCAGCATTTTTTAAAAACGTTTAATTTCCTGAAAATAAACTCGGTCCCATCGTTTCATATCGTTAGAAAACAATGCATTTAATTTATTTTTACATGAGGAGGGGCACGCAGTAATGTGAAATTGTCGTCCATTAAAGCCAATAAAATTTAAATTAAATTAAATGTTCAGGATCTGCGTCACTTGATGCGTAGATTCGTGATTTCCTTTCGTTCAATTTATTATTATAGATTGCTGAAGCTGAGAAGACGAATGAAATTAGCATGTGCTATAATAAACAAACAAACAAACAAACAAACAAACGAACGAACGTACGTGCGAAACGCGCATTTTATAAACCGTTTTCATCATCTAGATACGTTCAGAAACTGTATCGCGAGTGCACTTTGGGCATTTAAAATGGAATACAAAATTACTTAGACGAGAGAGAAAGAATTACCCAGAGCGCGTTCTTTGCAGTTCCTTAACGAGCCCCTGCTGTTCTTTCCGATTTTGCCGTTATTTGTGCAAATTTTAAAATTTTATAAAATTTCGAGTTTAAGCCGCGTCATCTCGCGGCCAATTTTTTTCCACCTAAAAAACAGCAACTAATTTTCTGCCAAGTGAGTAAGCCGCCGCGTATAAAGCCGTCAAATAAGCCTTTACACATAAAGCCGGAAAATAACGCCATTATAGCATAATTTGAAAAATTTAGGAAATTTTTGTTACCGAAATAAAGAAACGAAAAGGGTCCCAACACGTGTCCACACGTTGCTCAAGGATTGCTGCCGATATAATCAAAACCGAGAAATTTCTCAATTTTAATAAAACATTCATTGGGAATTTCCCGCCGACAAATTATAGCTGGACAAATTATAGTTGGACAAAAACTACATAGATACATAGTACTAGATTTTTTTTTTATACGAATTTATAAAACGCACTAAAATTGTAATAAATATAAATAATTTATTTTTTGATGAAACTTGAAGGTAAGAACAAAAAAAAAAGTGCGTCGGCTTAAGCGACTTGAGTAATTTTGTTAATTTTGAAACAGTCTGATTTTTTTTTAAATTTATTTACCTAATCTATATTCCTCCATGGAAATTAAATTTCATTTCACAAAAGGGAATCTTTCATTTAAGTCGTACGGAATGTTGAACTCGGAAGTTTGGCAACACTTCTTCCTTAATATGTACCGAGTGACTGTGAACGACTGAGATTTATTTATAATTAGATTGGCAACACTTTTTAATGTTCGTGACGTCGCGTCGGTACGCTGGCTTTTGAAAGTGCAATTTCTATTGGTAGATTGTCAAATTCAAATGAATTCGGTGAATTGTCAAACTAAATATGAAATAAATGGAGAGTTGTAATTATCACGGTTTATTATTTCAAAATCGCTGTTTTTAACAACATTTACAACGTCGATTAATTTCATAATAAAGTCGTCAATCCTAACCTAAGAAATCTGTCGAGCGAAAGAAGCGAACTCCCAACCTATTGATTTTGTTTTTTAATCATTTATAGCCCCGTGGTATTTTGGAACATTTAGATTCTCTTATTTTTTGAGGATGTTATATTATTGCGGTTTATTTGGACAAGAAACTAAATTAAGGCTTATAACTGCTAGAATTATTAAAAATATTGCTGCAAATCGTTTTTGATTGCAGTGGGTCTCTCGAGTATCTTCTGTACAGCAGTTTCAGGTCTATTTGGGTTTTCGTCAGCAGAACCGTAGCTCGAGATTTCCTCCACTGCAAACTCCGAGGATATTCGCAATTGCAAATTGACTTCAATTCGTCAATCTTAAGCGATCGCGGGATGTCGCTACTCCAGCTTTTCGCTAGAATTATTGTTCAAAACTTCTAATGTTTCTCGTCCTGTAAGGTATCAGTAGATCCTTTTTTTTTTGTCGAAAAAAGAAAACGGTATTTTCAACTATTTTAGTGGCGTTATCTTTGAAATTTTTCTCGAACTAATTTTCGGTGGCGTCATCTACGATCAGTTTTCTGTTAGTTCATCTTTCCACTTACCTCACCTGTAAAACGAAAACGAAATTTCACCGCACCGTCTGCTGAGATTTCCATGGAACAGAGAACTTTCTTGGAGACGAGAATTCTTAAGTCATGAATTTAAAAAAAAAATCAGTGTCAATCGAAGAATGAAAGTTAATTTCTTTATAGATCTGTACACGTAGTTTTAGTGGCGCCATCTATGAGATTTTTGCTACAATTGAATTTCTGCCATTTAAATAAGTGTCTTTAAGGCACAGTTTCTGGAAGGGATTAATTGGCCGATTAATTTAAGTAACGATTAGAATGTGACACATTGTGCTGCAGTAATGCATAGTAACAGTGGCGGCTCGTCGGGATGGGCAAGACGAGTTGTCTCCGTTATTTAAATCTGCACCTTCCGGTTCCATGTCGGGACAGACGCTCAAAACAAATTTATTTGGAAAACGCACCCATCTTTCTCTTTTGCAATTGTTGCCTAACCGCAGTAAACCATCACGAACCACCACTGCGTATTAACTATTTCCTACACCAAGATTCCTTCCATGCTTGATTATATTAGACAAAATTAGAGGCGTTCTATTCTATTCCACAGGGTGGTTGCATGGAATCTTAGGAGTATCTTGGGAAATCGAAGACGCTGAGTCCGAATCTGAATCCGTTTCTGCATAACTGAGTTTTTTTTTTTATCGGGGAGAGGCGCAATTTTATGATGAGTGCACCCCACCGCTTTTTTAATTCTCCTTTTTATTAAAAAAGAAATAAAAGAACGACTTTTAATCGATGAATGGCAAACGTTTTATTTAATTTCTTTTGCCTTTGTACCGCGCACTGCTTGTAATAAAATTAAGATAGACAAAGAAGGCAGAGCCTCAAAAGAAAAAAAAAAAATGCTCGCCAACGTAAAAATCCGTTGCGCAAAAACGAGCTCGTGATTCAGACTCAGCGTCCTCGATTCTCTTTTTTCTTTCCTACTTCCACCTCCTCGACCCGGTGCAACCCCTTCTTTAGTTTTCGGGATTGCAGGAAACCTGAAGACCTTCACGAGCTTCGTACAGGGCGAACCGAGCGCGCCGAGCATAAAGACCACGGACGGGGCGATCAACAAGAAAATGAAGGAAGACCTGTCACAACTGCAGGTTTGCAACCTCCCCCTCACCATACCCCTTATTTGCAAACACCACAGGTCCTATAATAGTTCTTGTAATTTATGACACAGCACACCGGTTCGGTTCAGTTCTTCGCCGACCTTGAGAACTCTCTGGGGAATTACCTGGCGGACGTCGACGGCAACTTCCTGCTCGACTGCTACATGCAAATCGCCTCCCTCCCCCTCGGCTATAATTACCCCACGATGTTCGACGTCTTTCGAGACCCGATCAAACTGGTAAGCGAGATAACCAAGTTCCATTTCCCCCCCATGCATCCCTCCACCATCCCAAACTATAATTTCGCTCGTTTAAGAAAATGCTGGTGAACAGAACTGCTCTGGGAGTTTATCCGCCGGCTAACTGGGCTAAATACTTAAGAGACATACTAATGAGCGTAAGTACCTCATGTATGTACAGTTGCGATCAAGCTAATCGAAACCGAATGACAGTTCTCTAATCCTTACCACTAGCGTCCATAAGGGCGCAATTTGCTTGCAGAAGTCTCGATTAAGATGATCGCGACTGTACCTACATACTAACCCCAAAACCCCAGTGTTGCCATTGCTGATTGGGTCTTGTGTAGGTCGCCCCTAGTAAATTGCCGAACGTCACCACGCAGATGTGCGGAACTTGCGCGAACGAGCACGCCTTCAAGAACATATTCATTTGGTATGCGCGCAGGCAGAGGGATGGGCGCGACTTCAACGACGCCGAGCTGAAGAGCAGCATGCTGAACCAACCCCCCGGTTGCCCCAAAGTCGCCATCCTCTCGTTCCACGGGGGTTTCCACGGCCGCACCATCGGCTCCCTCTCGGCCACGCGCACCAAACCCATACACAAAATCGATTTCCCCCTGCTGTCACATTGGCCGGCGGCGAGGTTCCCCAAATACAAGTACCCCCTCGAGGAAAACAAGCGGGAAAACGAGAAGGAAGACAGGGCCTGCCTGGCCGAGGTGGAGGACACGATCGTCAAGAGCAAGAAGGAAGGCGTGCACGTCGCCGGGGTTATAATCGAGCCGATTCAGTCGGAAGGGGGGGACAACCAGGCTTCGCCCCAGTTCTTCCAGGAACTTCAAAGGATCTGCAAGAGGTTAGGGGTGGCGCTGCTTGTCGATGAGGTGCAGACCGGTTGCGGGGCGACGGGGAAAATGTGGTGTCACGAATGGTTCGATTTGGAGTCCGCCCCTGACATCGTTTGTTTCAGCAAGAAGATGCAATTCGGGGGGTATTATCATACGAAAGAGATGCAGTAAGTACATAAATGAACTTGGGTGGCGACTAATCAGGAGATGACTTCAACAGACGTGCTGAATAGGTTGCCTATTCACAAAAAACTAATTATATTTATTTGGATTTGGAATCAAGTGATTAGGCAATACTATACACAGCTGTGCTAAATGTGTTGCCTATTATTCCAAATTAATTCATAAACTAACACACCTGTCGCCTGTAGTATTATGTTGGTGTAAAACGTAAAGTTCCTATAAAAGAAGAACATTTACCAACCTTTTAATCCATCATAATTAGCACATAATTACTAAAGATTCGTTTTTAATTTCATACACTTGTCATTCTTGTCAACAAATTTCTATCTAGGACTCTATTGCCAGTTGTATTTTTCACTAGGCAACATTGGTTGCATTGGCAACATGGTTGTGATCTTCGAATTTGTGAACTTATGATACTTTCTTTCGAATTAAAAAAAAAATGATTATGCAACTCTTTCATCAGTTGCGCTAAATGGGTTGCCTGCTCTTCGGAATGAACGAAATTTTGCTCCTTAAAAAAATACGCAACCCAATCAGCGTAACCGCCAAAAGTTTGTTTGTGCAACCATATGTTTTTTTTTTTGTTTCAAAAATTCAAACAAACTTTTCGCAATTCTGCTGATTGGATTGCCTAGAAAATGATTAGGCAACTATTTAATCGGGGGCGCTAAATGGATTGCCGGCTCTTAGGAACGAACGAAATTTTGCTCCTTAAAGGATAGGCAACCGAATCAGCATGACTCCCGAAAGTTTGTCTGCGCAAGCTACGAATCTTTTTGTCTCAGGTAAACAGACAAACTATTGGCAGTCCTGCTGATTGGGTTGCCTATTCTTTAAGGAGCAAAATATTTAGACTGGTTCATATTTTCGTACGCGTATGCAGGGTTGCCAGATTTGGACGAAATTCCGCCATTTGAGCTAGATATTAGGCGAATTTGACGTTTATAAATCCTTTCTTTTGTTTTTTGTTTGTCTTTTTCTTAGATTCACGATTCATTTGTTCTCTTTTGTTTTGTCCTTTCGCTTCCTGCCAGTCTCTTATTGACATGCATAAATTTTCGGCCGGAGAATCGCTGTTTTTCATTTATTTTTATTATTTTTATATTTATATTCTTACTCTCCTTTTTACAGTTTTCTTTTATTTTTCACGAGTTTGCTTTTATTTGCAAGAACTTTGTGGTATCATGGTACTAAATTTAGTGATTTTCTGATAGGTTTAGTGTCTTTAGCCTTTAATAACTAAAAAATTTAGCAATCAATTAATAATTTTAGTTTAAAAGGGAACTTTACATTGTCAAGAGAACACGAAACAAAATCTTCAAACAAATCCAAAAACAAACAAATCCAAACAAATTAAAATAATGCATCATGCTTGCCAACTATAAAAATCGCGACCTTCTTTATTGACAACATTAATACCAACTTTTTCCGCATTTTTACAAAAGTGTCGGAAATTTGCAGAATCGCAAAAAACAAGAACGACTCAATTTCAATTAAAAAAAAGCGCCATCTGTTGGCTGCTAATTTTCTTGAATATCTCCTTTTGTCTCAATTTTGAGTCGGAAAGACCGCAGCTCATTTTTTTATTACACTTTCGCGAGATAGCTTCACCGCCTGTAGTCACGCTGTATACTTATAAAACAAAATGAACTACGCATTTTAACGTTAAGCAATCAGGCAGCACTCTTAGCAATCGTACCGAACGGGTTGCCTGCCTTTTAAGTAAAAAAATCAAAATGTTTGTACCAGGCGAATCGACAACACTTTCAGCAGTTACGCTTAACGAGTTGTTTATTCTTTAAGGAAATAAAAACTTTGCATGTATAATCTTTCCTTGTTGTGCAGACCTGATAAACCATATCGGGTCTTCAACACGTGGATGGGCGATCCGGCGAGGCTCTTCATTCTGGAGGAGGTTCTGAGGGTGATAAGGGCGGAAAACCTGCTCGAGAACGTCGCGAAAGTAGGGAAGAAAACGCTGGACGGATTGACGGCGTTAACGAACGAATTCCCCTATTTGATACACTCGGCGAGGGGCCGGGGGCTTATGATTGCTTGCAACGCGACCGACGCGTCAGTTAGGGACCAACTGCTCGAAAGGTTGAAGAAGAAAGGTAACCGAAACGTCCCGCCGAATACAAAATGTGAATAAAACGAGTGTTGCAGGAATCCTCTTGGGGGGATGCGGAAACGACGCTCTCCGTCTGAGGCCGGCTTTAATTTTCCAGGAGCAGCACTCGGACATATTTTTGGATCGACTGCGGCAGGTCCTAAGCGAAATGGAGTAATTTAATGCCTTTCCTTTCGGTAAAACCTAAAACCGGAATTGCGTCCACAATAACGCAATTCAAGTTTTGGGTTTATTAAAAAAAATAAATAAATAAATTTAAAAAAAACAGCGACTAAATACTACGTAGAGAATTGATCCAGAAGCTTTACGAGACGTTTGAAATACCTACAAGTCGGCCGCTGAAATCAATGTCTTCCAAAAGTCTTCCATTTTGAATTACGAGCGATGTTAAATTGATAATAAATCACGATTTAATGTTAACGCGTCTTTATTTCTGTGTGCTCCTTTTTTGTTTGATTGAAGTTTGCGTCTTAAAATAGTAATGATTAGTAATTACTGTTGAAAAGGACGCTGCGGTGAAGTTTCCGAACGCGCCCCGGGGGGCGTGGCATCGTGCGGCCGAACTGAGAAACTGCAGCGCTGTTGTCGTCGCGTCGTCTTGCTTAAAACTGTCGAAGAATTCGCGTGATGTTTGAATAGCAGTTTTTTTTAATAAAAACGTTGTTACTTTCGATAAACCGAAACGTTCAATAAGTGCCGGGAATCCAGAATTAATCTACGAGTGTCCCAAGGTAAGTTGCGTTGCTTTTTTACACCGTAAAATTTGCTTTTCGGGAACATAAAGGATGGCGTCGGTGCTTTGCTTTAATCCCCCGCCGGTTAATTTTAATCCTGGGTTTGTTCGCGTAGAAACAATAATCGTCTTTATAATTGTAGTCGAGGGAATAAACCAACGGTTACAGTCTCCAGAGGAAATACGTTAATAATAATAATAAAAGTGTTTTTTCAATTCGAAGGGGACCCAAATTTCCGATGGCGGCGCGGCGATCGCCGAGCATCTTTGCGTTCTGAAACCGATTCGTGTAATAAAAGGACAATCATTGACCGCCAAAATTAGAACAATTTACGTTATTCATAATAGCTTTCAGAATATTCTATAACACACACGTAAGTACAATGCTTGTTTATCTCAGTTTTAAAAATCACGTCAGTGTCAGTATTCGAAACGAAAGTTCGACGAAGCGTCACTAGAGGTCGCAGTCGAATTTTGATTTTGTCAATACACAGAGAAAAGAAAAATGTTAAATCAACATAATTTTCGTTCGGATACGTACAATGCATTCATTTATTTAAAAGAAAAACCATTATGTATTCCATTCAAGTAAAATATATTTGAATCGACAAGAAATTGCTTGAATTAATGTAAAATGTGCATTCAGTCAAATAAATAAATGCATCGCTTGTTTTCAAACAAAGAATTTTCTGTGTGTAATTATAAATTATACATAGTTACATAATGATCAAGAAGGACCGTAGTAAAGTTAGTTTATGCTAATTTTTTTAACGTCCGCCGCTAACCTTCGATGGAACTGAACCGTGTACTTTCAATAACGACGAACAGGCGTTTCGATCAAACTTCTGGTTACCTACAGTATTGTTGCGGCTTTGGGGTTCGCAAATAATAATCGTCACTTGATTTCAAAAACTTTAATTAAACACTCGCATAACGCAGTTCGAATTACACAAAAAATAATGTACAACACTTACTTTAATAAAGAACATTCCAATATTTCACCGAAAATGTCGCCCAAGATGCTCGCTAAATGTAGACTTTAAATTGCGCGCCGTCCTCCTTTAAATATCCAATACCGCCGTTACTGGAAACGCCTGAAACCAGAGTTGCCATGTCTGGGGAAATTTCCGAAGTGTTATGCGCGGCACGCTTCCCGGACAGCGGAGATGTCAGAGAAACACGACACCCCATATCGCCGATAAGAAAAACATATAAAAAGCACGCACATTAGAGATGGGATTCCACCCGGTGCAATTGTTTGCACCGGTGGAATCACGGAATGCACCCGGTGCATTGAGTGTATTGCCCGCTTGTCAACATTTACATAAGACATAAAAAAATGCTTCAAAATGTTACCAAATATAATATATTTTGTACGGACTATCGCTAGACAATTATTTTGTTACGTTAATTTCAAAAACTTACTCATTTTGTTCATATTCTAAGCTACAAAGCTTCCGGTTAAACTTAAAAGTTTACTATTCAGCTATTCACCATACACTATGAAACATTAAAGCTGTAAACCACCCGCAAACAATTAAATAACATCATGAACAAGTTATTTTTCGTTCGATTTGCGCGGGAAATTTAAATTTTTGAATGCACCCATGTGGGTGCTTCAATGCATCGGGTTCATTCCCTGGCCCATCTCTAACGCACATACTTGTAGTAGTTTAGTTATTCATAAATCATTGAATAAACTACTTTGTACGCGTTACATTTCGATTTGTTTTTAAAAATCAATCGGTGTGATTGGAACTTGTAATTATAGATCTAAGGAATTCAGAGGTCTTTAAGGGAAAAAGGAAAATTTTACGCAAAATTCTTCAAAAGATAAAATATACCGGGTGAAATATGAAAAACCTTTGATGCTGTAACATCCTTATTTTTTTATCCGATTTTATTAAATGATACGTCAAACAAAATTACTTTAAAAAAGCCACAATTTTAATCGATTTAATATTTTTATCCGATTGCTCTTTCTGACAGAAAACAGTCAACTTTTTTTTTCAAATTGCACTACTATTTCTTTTTACTTATTTGTATAGTAATGTTTCTTCTGAATATGAAAATCTAAACAATTATACCCATATATGGAAAAAGAACGAGAATTAATGTAAAATTTAAAAAAAAGAAACAATCACATTAAACAGGGATTGTACTTGTCTGTCAGTCGCGCATGTCTACCAGTCGCGTATTTTACTAAAATTAACCTAAAAAATTCTAAAATTTTGTAATTTAAAAAAAATTAAAATGGATATCCAAAATTATGTGGATATGAAGCATATTTTGAATATGGAAAAAGTGCTGTAGCTGCCTTGACATTATACAAATCTTTTCCTAACAGATTGCAACCAAGTGCAGATAAATAATAAAAAGAAATAAAATAAAAATAGAAAAAAAATTAAATTAAAAAAATAAATAAACAGTAATGTAGGTGTATTTAGGAAGAAAGTTTCTAGAATAATCACAGAAAAATTATAGTGTAATTAAAAAAAAAACAAGTTGGATGCGATCTATCAAAATATAGACGTCAAAAAGAAATTTACCGCAGGTTAGGTTAAAATGTTTCTAAAGCGATTTTGTTTGACGAATCATTTCTTAAAATCGGATAAAAAATAAGAAAGTTACAGCGTCAAAGGTTTTTCATATTTTCATATCAAGAGATAAAAAATATAAAAGTTTTTGATGTTGTCACTATTAGCACATAATTTACTTATTATCTTTTATTACAGTGCAATGTGCTGAGCCGAGAAAACCACCATGTGTTATAGATCGTAAACAAACGCGAAACGGGATTTAAAAAAAAAATTACTTGAACATAAAACCAAAATAAGAAAATAGTAAAATTTATATCTACCACAAAGTAGGGGTAGTTAATTAATATAGGGATAGAAGATCTAGATAGATAGATAGAGATAGATAGAATACCGTTTGTACGTACATGTATTTAAAAATTTAATTTTTTTTCACTTTTAAATTTTATTGGTTTTTATATGCACCGTTTAGAATGTTAATGCTTTTGATAATTAAATTTTTTGTTAAATACTCGTACAAAAAAAAAAAAAATTAAGGGACGTGTTTTTTTATACTCGCC
Organism: Prosopocoilus inquinatus; assembly: GCA_036172665.1. Taxonomy (NCBI): domain Eukaryota; kingdom Metazoa; phylum Arthropoda; class Insecta; order Coleoptera; family Lucanidae; genus Prosopocoilus; species Prosopocoilus inquinatus. The sequence goes on along the minus strand of CM069870.1, from coordinate 71,475,701 downwards.
CCGCTTTGGTGATTTATAAGTTGCTTACCTTAAGGCTGGGGATATCTAGGGAATTTTGGAACATAAATCTAGGGAATTTGCAAAATTTCTTCTGGCAATACTGCCTGGAACGCCATCGAAGTATAACGAACTCTCTGGAACATTTCGGACAGGTGGCGTACTTTCTCTTTCAATTTGTCTATCTTACTGCAATGTCAGGTCAAAAAGCGATCGTAAGGTGTCGCTATTTTATCTGTTCATTTCTCTAGGACGTTGGTAAAAATCATTCCGTCAATCCGGAAAAGAGGTACTGGACCAACAGATGCCGCCGCTTGTCGGAATATAAAATTTAATAGCGTCCGCTTGTAATAGTAGATATTTCACTGCCATGTAAATTTATGTCCCTTCCAGTATCCTCAGAAACCATTGTCGATAAAATTGCCTTCAAGGATCGGTGCATTATGGCATTTATTGGGGAAATAGGACCATTCTTTCATTCTTATGACATTTTGCCGTATCTTGTGAATAAGAGCACTTTACTCTTAAGCGGTCTTCATTTCTTGCTGTCCACGCTGTATACTGTTCAAGATAAAATTTTTATAAAAATCAATAATAATAAAAAATCCCATTTGTAGCACACATTTTGAAAGACACTGTATATTAAATGAATATCATGGTTTATTTTATTTGTATACAGGGTTACAAGTAATTAAAGGGGCACTATGGGGATCTCGTAAACTAAAAGAAATACAAAGATGGTTAAATTATAGAAAAGTTGCGCTATCTTGAGGTCTAAAAAAAATATGCAAAGAAATGTTTTCTTTTTTCATTCGCTTTTGAAATGTCTTCAAAAAACTGAAAATTCTCGTTTTCGAAAATCTCGAATATCTTCTTTATTTCTTAAGGTAGAACCATAAAATTCGGTGTTTTTACATTAAATTCGATGGTCAACCTAATGCAGTTCGAACAAGTAGGTTAGGTTTGACAGTTTCGTAGATACGACTGTCAACTGTCTTTTTTCTTGTGGACGCTACCTTAGATATTCGTAACACGTGATGCAGAAATAATTATTGAATACGACCACACGAACATTTATGCTTTTGTTTTGAAATAAAATATTAGGTTACTAAGAATTTTTGTTAAAAAGTTTTTTTTTTAATTTAAAAGTGCAAATAAGTACCACAATTGAGTAAGATTTATTACTTTAATAATAATTTTAGTTCTGAATGTTTACACGCATCCGCCTACTAGATTTTTTTTCTACATCTTTTGTAGTATCTTTATATTTTGTTTTAAAACAAAAGCATAAGTATGTCGTTTTTGTATCACGTGGCATGAATACCCAAGGTAGCGGCCATAAGAAAAAAGACAGTTAACAGTCGTCTCTGCGAAACTGTCAATCCTAACCTATTTCTTCGGACTCTATTAGATTGCTCAACGAATTTAACATAAAAATATCGAATTTCATGTTTTTATTTTAATAAATAAGGAAGATATTCGAGATTTTCGAAAATTTGAATTTTCAGTTTTTTTAAGATATTTCAGAAACGAATGGAGGGAATAAATGAACAAAACTTACCCTAATACCTTGCGGCGGCAAACACAGCAATGTGGATTTTACCTATATTTAGTAGACATTCTTTTCTCATCTTGGGACACTTACTTCTCTCTTTCTGACATCACAACGTCCCCGTTAACTGTTAACTTTGCTGGCACGTTCCTTTTACGCTTTGGTCTCTCTGTCTTCTCTCTCTCAAGTGTCTCATCAAATTTTCGCATACTTTATATTGTTATTTCTCTTTCTGTCGTACCGTATCTTATAATTCAATTGTTCTTCCGTTATCTTTCTACGTACTTCGTCTTACACTTCTTTCGGATTTCTCCTTGCTTTAGATTCCGTCAGTTGCCTTAAGGAACCATCGTTGTAACTTCCACTGTATCTTTTAAATGGCGTCTTCCCTGTTGTTTAATCAATGTTGTTGTTTAGGTCTCTATCGACGATATGTAATCTTGCATCCCATTCTCGACCTTCTTTATCCAACTCCGTATACCTATGTGGCAATTACTGGTACAATAGTTCGATTAACTCGTTCCACTTATCCATTACCCAGCGGATGTTGTGTCGAATTAAGAATATGTTTTATTCCTTGCTTCTTACAACAGTCTTCATATTTTGTTTCAGTAGATGCCATGTCCTATATGATCTATATGTATTCTTTGGAATGGTCTGTCGGCTGGAGGTATTGAGTGTAATTCTCCAGTTTCCTCTGCACTCGGAATCTTCAATAAAATGCACTCTGCGCAACCCCAAATGTATTGGCGCACATATCACCACATACCAGCAAACCAATATTTTTTGAATATCATCCTCACAGTTCTGTCCAATGCAAAATGCCCTTACAGATCATGAAATTTCACAACTGAATCTTTTCTCATCCTCTTCAGCATAACGTATAATTTTTTTCTTCTCCTTTGAGGTTGACTTTCTACGTGAGTCTCGATGCTTCCATTAGATAATCTTCAAATTCTCCTTTTATCCGCTACGCTTCCGTTTTCCTCAGGTTCCTTCAATGTGTTGATTAGATTTCGTTATTAATTTGTATCATAAATATCCTGTCGTTTTCATCCATTATTTGAAGTAGGTACATCTAATGTTTCGTACACCTCTTCCAGTTCGTGATTGTCATTTCTTTCAAGAGTTCTTGATAGTGCGTGCCTCATCTTGTCTCCTGACCAATGTCGTATCTCCGTATCATATTCCTGTGGTAATGCATACCATCTCGCAATTTGAGCAGTCACAAGACCTGACAGTCTGTGAAGACGGTAAATTTAATTTCGAGTAAATACAGTTAGTAACTCCGATTTACTACCATAGTAGGTTATTCTCAGCGTCACTGGTTTCCTTTTTCATAAGTATTACAGCTGACGTAGTTTTCAGGTACTGTAATTTCTAGCCCTTTCTGTGAAAGTTCGTCCCATTAATATGTCGACACACTACGCTTTATCGGGAACTAATAAAAATTATTTTTCGAATATTTTGATAGATTCCAAAATAGCGCAACCTTTTTGTAATTTAACCGTCTTTGTATCTTTTATAGTTTACCATATTCCCATGGAGGCTCCTTAATTAGTTGTAACCCTGTATTAGTCCTTTTTTTTATTTTGAAGTGGCTTGTTTAGGTTACGGTTCGACTAGTTACAAAATTAGATTCTGATTGGTTCAACCGTGGATTGATTTCTTTTGGGCCTCGGAGCTAAACTCGTTCATTGGCTTTGGAAATTGAGTTGTTTCAAAGTAACCTATTCAAGCCTCGGTGCGAGTAATGGAAAAACTTTTCCAGTGGTTTACGATTGCATGAAGAGAACGCCTCGTAGTTAAATGATTACAGAAATCATTTCTCTTCTCCCTTGACATTCTATGTACTTGTGGATTCCTCGACGTTCCTCAACAATAAAGAAAGCCACAATCGCAGCAATCCTCGTTAACGCCGCGTGGATTGCGCAAGCTCGAGCTTTAAACGTGCTGGTGCCGCTGCTACCATTTGCATTGCATTGATATACATGGGCCGCAATAAAACAGAGACAGAAGTAACATGCGATAGCCGATGGTAGTAGTGTTGTGTCGAACGCGGTTTGATTTACGTGCGCGTCCTCTTTGTGTGCCACCGCGATAACAGAAAAGTGTGCGTGATATGTCCGAAATTCCGACCGATTTTCCTCCTCAGACCTACTCTTCGTCTTATTTCCTCAATCTGGCAGAGGTAAATATCGCCCGCCGTATGTTAACAGAGGTTATGCTCTGGAATGTCGTGCATGTGTAATACAGAGGCGGTACAACAAACAAACAAAAAAAAAGAAAAAACAAACGACACCGTAATTCAAATTAATTTCAATTTTATACCGGGGTTGCTCATGTAATTTAAGTCGGTTCATTTATTTATTTATTTTTTAAAATTTTATTTCAGGATGAGTAGGCAGGCGCAGGTGGAAGGAAAATCCTGTTTCTTAATATGTAATTAATGTTAAACGTTTGAATTGGATTAGTTTCAGGGGGCTCCCTGCACTGTATAAATCCTATTGAGGAGGAGGCAAATGTGTCGAACATGTGTGTATAATAATTACAGTACGTTGCAGGAGGATGTTTATTTTTGTAGTCGTGCAATTTGTTTATAAGAATTGCACACGCCGGCTGGTTGTTGGTGTTGATGACGCAGGTCGTTACCAGGAGATTCGGATTTTTTCTTTCTTGTAATTGGACGGCGATTCGCAATTGTCTCGGCGATCGTGCTTCATTTGCATTGACTTGAAAGTTCGTTTACGTACGTACGAGGGTCGTTTGAAATGTTCGAGTTTCTCGAAATTCCGAAAATTGCTTCTTTTGTGTATTTCGTCGGGACGATTGTTCTTTATAGAACGGTGATTTATCTATTGAATTAATCAATTTTTGTATGTAATTGTTTATACGTAACGAAGCTAATTAGCAATAATTAGGAATTCGGGAAATTCGAATAAAAATTAAAGATTTAACGCAGTCCAAACAGCTTGCTGATTTTGGACTTTTTTTTATTAACAATAAAAGAGAAAGTAACGGCGAACAGCAGAGTGCTGTTTTTTTTAATATTGGCAACTCCAAGTTAAAAATACAAATAAATATAACGTGTCTCAAAAGCCTTATAATTAAAGCGCGGCGATTCTTAGGATATCTGGTAAAAGCCAGTGTAACGATAAGGAAAGGCATCAACTTCTCTGTTATACCGTTTATGTGCGCGAGGCACTCTCTGCCCTCACATTCATTTGTTTTTTTTTTTACCATAGCGCGTTCAACTTTTTGAATGCAGTACAGCCCTTATAGAGAATTCGGAGAGATAAAGATAGCTTTATTGAAAAACCATGAGAGATAGAAGGAAACGCATAAGCCTTACTTCATACTAAGGTTAGAACACGCACGCAATCCTAAAAATCGCCGCGCTTTGCTTATAATCAGGCCTAGGCGCATTTTAGGCGGAAGGTTTCGTTAAATATACGATGAACTATTAATAGGCTGAAGCGATCACAGTCGGAAAAAGTTCTAAGATTTAACGCGTCTGCCCTGTAAAAACAAAACAATAAGCCAGTCGAAGCCCGAGAAGTCTATGCGACCAGATATAAAAACTTGTTTACACAATCGATTCATTCCGAAATGAGCTCGCATTCTTTTTGCAGTGACGGCGCTATAATTGATATGAATTAAATGCATTATGCCAGTCTTTTTAAAAGCTACATTAAAGAATTATAATGTTTTCATAATTATTAATTTGAAAGAAACTATAAAGGCAATTATGTTACACACGTAATTTACATCAAACGGTTGCTACTGATGCAATGAGCGCGAGGGTGAGAGTGCCTCGGGCATATAAACCGTTCAGCGGCGACGTTGAAATCTACGCCGCTGCTTTGTTTATCTTTATACTGGTTTTTACCAGATATCCTAGGAATGTCCGACCCTTACTTATAATCTAGACGCTTATGATCGCTAAATCATACTTGAAATCGACTTGCTTCTCTTGACAATTTGTTCATTTACCTTTTTTCACTCCTGACGAAGCAATCAATCAATAGTGAAACGTTGAGTGCGTTTCCAATTATAATTCTGTCCGGTTAGAATTTAAAAACCGTTTACTTTGAAATCCTACATCGAATATTCACTCGTAACTGTTACAGTGGGTCACTAAAAAAAAAGTACCAAGGTTTTTCGCTTTTTGCATAACTTGAATACTATTTAATTATTCAATATTTAATTATTCAATATTTAAATATTCAAACTATTAATATAAAAATTCCGGGTATTATTTCTCGGCAATAAACGTCCTCTAGACTTTAAGATATAAAACTTTTAATAAAATAATCAATAAGTCAATTTCCATAAAAAAAAAAATTAAAAATTATTAGAAAAACAACAAGAACAAATACCTGAATTAAAGTAAAATAAAATAAAAATAAATGAATAGAAGTAAATACTACAGTAAATAATTAACATTTTTGCGAAAACAGGTCGACGCCACAGGAAAAGAAAAAAAGGTGGTAGGACAAAACACGGAATTAAAAAAAAATTGCAAATAATAAGACAAATTGCGGTGTGGTATTAAAACTTACGTAAACGAAAAAAAAACCTATTTTTAAATAATAAGTTAATAACAATAAACAAACCATGAAGCCAACTGAAGTAAAATCGAATAAAAGAGAAACAAAAGCCAAATAACCTAGAAGATCCAAAACAGGCAATTGAAATAAAAAAATCCATGAAGTAAAATCAAATAAAAAAATTGACGTTGATTTTGGGCCAAAAGCTTAAATCCAATATGAAAAAAAAAAACAAAAGACGATCAATTGATAAAAATTAAAAAAAGGATTAAAAATTAAAAAAAAAGCAACAGACGATCGGCGGTCAGAATCGATCCTAAAATAGTCAATTAAGACATACCTAGATGTATTCATCAGGTTAGGTTATATTAATAAATTCAAATTCAAATCAAATAAAAATTACCTGAAATAATAAAATAAAAAGCAAAATTTGTAATTAAAAAATTCAACTAAAATAAAGCGAAATCGGTTTGAAAAAATACAGGCGATGAAATCGATCCTAAAGTACGCAATAAAAATTAAAGTAAAAAAAAGAAACTAAAAACGACCAATTAATAATATTAAACAAAAAAATGTTATATCGAATAAAAAAAGACCAATTGATAATATTAAACAAAAAAAATGTCATATCGAATAGAAAAGAAACATCCAAGTAAGATCGAGTAATCCAATAAGAAAAAGAAAAACAAAAGACGATCAATTGATTATTGAAAAAATAAACTGATTGTAAACTAAATTAAAAACGAATTAAAAAAAAAAAACAACAGGCGATTAGCGATGATCGATCCTAAAATAAGCAATAAAAATAAAAATAGCCTAAAATAAAGTCACATCAATAATACAATAAGAAGAAAGTACAAAGTTTTTTTAATCTCAAACCGGACAGAAAAATGAAGGGAAACACACTCAACGTTTCGCTATAGATTTATAGCTTCGTCAGGAGTGACGAAGCTATAAATCTATAGCGAAACGTTGAGTGTGTTTCCCTTCATTTTTCTGTCCGGTTTGAGATTAAAAAAACTTTGTACTTACTATTTTCATCGGACAAGAACAAACTTCAATAAGAAGAAAAAAAAACAAAAAACAAAAGACGATCGGCCAAATGACGATTGAAAAAATAAAGTAATTGTTAAGTAAACTAAAATCGAATTACAAAATAAACAACAGGCGATCAGCGATCATCGATCCTAAAGTGGGCAATAAAAGTAAAAAGTCAGATCGAATAATCCAATGAGAAAAGAAACAAAAGACGATAAAATGATGATTGAAAAAAATAAACTAATTGTAAACTGGATTACAATCGAATTGAAAAAGAAAACAAGAACCGGCGAAAGGGGATGATCGATCCTAAATTGGGCAATAAAAATAAAAATTGCCTAAAATATAGTAAGATCGAATATACCAATTAAAAAAAAAAAAAAATCAAAATATGACCAATTTATAATTAAAAAATAAACTAAAATTAGGTCAAATGAAAAAAGCGATCAGCGATGAAGATCGATAAGTAATAATACTTAGCAATTGCCTAAAATAAAGCCAAATCGAATAATGCAATAAAATCAGAAACACAGGACGAACAATTGACAATTAAAAACATAAAGTAATATCGAATAAATAATTAACAATTGCCTAAAACAAAGTCAAATCGAATAATCCGATAAAAAGAGAAACAAAAGACGATCAACCGATAATTAATAAAAGAAGCTAGAATAGAATGAAATAGAAGAAAAAAAATCGCAGGCGTTCTGCGACGGTGGTCAATCCAAAAAAATAAAAATTTCCCGAAATTAACCTTCAAATCGAGAAATCCAATATAAAAGGAAAACAGAAAACGATCAATTGATAATTGACGATGAGAGACGATTAAACGATAATTAAACAAACAAACTAAAATAAAGTAAAACCGTAGAAAAGAAAAACAGAGCCGATCAGCGATGATCGATCATAAAAAATAAAAATTGCCTAAAATTAATCCTCAAGTCGAAAAATCGAATAACCGAAAAGAAAACAAAAGACGATCAAATGACAATTAAAAAGCATAACTAAAATTAATTCGAAAAAGGCGCGTTTTAGAATATTCATCGTTAATCGCCTTTTGTTTTCGTTTTTATTCGGTTGAGCTTTTATTAATTTTATTTCATTTTTTTACTACCTTTTGTTTCTTTTCTTTTGTTCAGTGCATCAATTTTTGTAAGTGGATAAATATTTAGTGTACGTCTCCTATAGTTTTTTCTTTTTTGCTTTCTTATTGAAGATCTTCACCTCTGTTCGTCTTTTGTTTCGCTCTTACTCACAATTTGACCTTATTTTATTAAATCCCAATCGATTGGCGGGTGAGAATAAAAATCGTATAAAAAAATCAAATCGAATCGAAGGAAAGAAAAACAAAACAAGTACTATAAAAGGTAATTAAAATGGAAAAAAAGTAAATTTAAAGAAAAACAAAAATTTTCAAAACAAAAACTTTAAAGGAAAACACAAACAATTTAAAGAAAAACAAGACACGATCAGCGATGACGATCTTAAAATTGACAACAAAAAAAAATGCGTAAAATATAAAGTGTGTTCAGAAATGACCACATTTGGAGTTGGTCGCGATTTGAGATGGCAAAAAACTTGGCTTTTTGCGGAATTCTTCGATGCATTTCTCACATGAATAACTTTAGTTATAACTAAGTTTAATTAACCTTTAACATTTTTTTTTCAAGAGAAAACAATTAAGTTTAATTAATATTTTTTTTTAAGAGAAAACTATTTTCTGTCCAGCAGAGAGCAAGGAGTTTCGCCTAAAAATGCCGTTGTTAGTAAATAAATTAATAATTTAGGTAGGGGACGGAAACTGTCCGCTCTGTAACCTTAAAACGTCAAATGAAATGAAGTCAGCTGCAACTGTTTTTGAGCGGAACATCGACGTACGTTTACCGATGCAACGCCAACTCCAAACGTGTGGAGTTTTTGAACACACGATAGTTAAAAGCAAAATGCGATAATAAAAATTCTGCTATACAAAGCGAAACACGATGAGAAAATAGACGATTCTTTGCCGAATGTGTGTGCTCTCTCTCTCTCACACCTATTGCTGTAACCAAATAATATGTGACACAACCTGTATAGGATTTAGTGTGACGCAAACCCAGAAGAAGGTATGTGTTTCATGAATACACATTATAATACGATAGCATCGTCTCTATTTATTTATTGGATGGCGTCTGCAGATTATTATAAATAAACAGAAATGAACAGTTAAATGCCATCTCGATCGGAAACTTTTTTTCATTAGACAGAACCCGCTAATTAAATCAGCGCTTGTCTACAATTATATCTAAATCACTCTAATTATGGTCGTAATTAGGCCGGCAAACAACGCAGGCGCTTATATTCTTGTTCAATGATGATAATAATAATAATAACAGACTCGCACAGGGACGTACTCGACATTAACTGCAGCAAACAATAAAACTGTCATCGTAACTTAGGAACAGGACTATATTTTGGAAAGTCCTTGGAATTGCGACGAAAATGATTAAAAAATTTAAAAAAAGAAGATTGTCGAAAATGAAAAATTCCAAAAAAAATCGGTTGCAGCAATAAAGAGCGCTGTGCGTGATAGACTTTTAAGCAGTATTTTTTTTTTAAATAAAAAAATTGCAAAATTCAAAATAAAAAAACGGGAAAAAATGTGCGCCAATAGACTCTGATAAACATTACAAAGAAAAATTGGCAAGAATCAAAATCTTCAAAAAGAATGTAAACAAAGAAAGTAAGGTAACGAGTGTTCAATAAAAAAACGGTCAAGTAGGCTGTAGCAGGCTTTTGTTGTCGGGAACGCATGTCGTGATTAACAGCATTTGAATTTGACAACTTTGACAAGTTGACGGTTAACATAACTAATAAAAGTAGAAAGCTGCTCCTGCATTTTTTTTTTTTCAAATATTTATACTTAATACATTCTGTAATAAACGTTTATTTGAAATGTCTTGTTTGAGTTAAAGTGAGGTTAGAAATGCAAGTGACGCTTCACGTTCGTCGTATGAAGAACCCTACGCTAGACGTTCAGAATAAATTCATAGCTATCTAGACCGTTTTTTTTTAATTGAACACTCGTTATATTCACAATGAGTCATTTTACAGGCGCTATTTCTTTCCCTCATTGAATTTCTGTATGATTTCAGTTTGCTTCAACAACCGGTACATGGCGCCCATTTTTTTAAATCTTAACACAACGTATAGGCAACCCAATCTACTTCCGTTGCTTTCGGTTGTCTATTCAAACGTCTTCAGGGGTCACAACTTAGAGCGGAGACCCTGTATAATTTCACTTGTCGGGCTGAACTCGAGAAACTGTGATTAAATGGCGACACTGCAATTACCATTGTGCGTACTGGGCAGTGCGTAAATCGTTTGGCCGCACGTAGAATTCCTCCAATTAACTGTCATTAATAATAATATCAATATTGATGAGAAAAAGAAGTAAATAAATTAAATTGGAAAAAATAAAAATGAAACGCGCTACCGGTGGGTAATAAATTACGACGACTGGTTTCGACGAACGTCACTGATTATTTATTGATTGTTTCCTGTCATCATTTAGGACGTTACTGAAACTTGTTTTTTTTTCTTCTTTTTATGGATTTTATTTTTAGCTGTCCCAGGAGTGTAAATTAAAACGAAACCCCGTCGATTCAAACGAAAAAAAAAAGAAAATTAATAAAAATTCATTTCTAATTATACGTGTACAACAAAGTGATCCATTTAAGATGGTTCTCTCTTTGGACTCTTTTTTCGATTTGACCTTTTTTTTACCGATTTTTATTTTCATTGCCCGATTGCCTTTGTATTTATTTTCATTCGATTTGACTTGATTTCAGTTTGTTTTATTTATTTTTTGTTATTTTAGGTTCTTCATCGTTAATCGCCTGTAGTTTTTTTCTGTTATTTTATTTTATTTATTTTAAGTATCAATTGATCGTCTTTCGTTTTTCATTGCCTACTTTAGGATCGATCTTTATTGACGGTAGGCTGTGTTGTTTTATTCAATTTATTTTAACGAATTTTTTAATTACCAATAATTGATCGTGTTTTGTTTTTTTTGTTATCGTATCATTCGATTTGACTTTATTTTAGGCAACTTTTAACTTTTATTGCCTGTTTTAGGAACGATCCTCATTCGATTTGACTTTATTTTAGGCAACTTTTAACTTTTATTGCCTATTTTAGGAACGATCCTCATCGCTGCATTGCTTCTATTTGATTTAACTTTTTTTCAGTTTATTTTTTATTATCGTTTGATCGTTATTTGTTTTTGTTTTTATTGGATTATTCGATTTGACTTTATTTTAGGCAATTTTTAACTTGCATTGCCTATTTTAGATCGACTGACATCGTGGAACGCCCGTTATTGGTTCTATTCGATTTAACTTTATTTTAGTTAATTTTTTTATTATCGGTTGATCGTCTTTTGTTTTTCCTTGTGTTGGATTATTCGATTTTACTTTATATCAGGCAATTTTAATATCATAGGCAATGTGAGAGGTTCTATTTCTTTTGTTTCTTTGCAAGTTTCAATTTTTAGACCCGATCTTTCCACCTCCTTATAAATTTATCTACCCTGTAATATTTTTGGGAACCATTATCGATGCAATTATCTCCAGGTGCAGATAAATTTATAAGGAGGTGAACAAATCAAATTTGTTTAGGATTGGAGGACGATTAATTACCTTTTGATTTTTTGAGTTTAAAATTTTTTTTTAAATTTATTTTGATTTTTTCGGTTTCCTTTGAGGATTGAGTTGGTGAATTTTTGACAATTCTACTTATTTTTTTTTTGCCTTGGATCGAGTGAGTCAAATTAGTTTGACTTGAGTTGGATCGAGCTTGCGTCGAATTAATTCAGACCGACTTGAATTTTAACTTTTTTTCGGTTTAGAGTTTTAATTTGATATTTTGTATTAATTTATTTTGTGTTTTCAGTTTTTAAAGCTTTAATTTTTTACACCTCGGGGAAAATCACACATTTCTTTTACTCCGTGTGTAACGCATGCACTATTTTGAGTTTCTAATTTTGAATTTCGAGTTTTAAGTCTTTGATTTTAAGTTTTTGAGTTTCAGCTTTAATATTTTATTTGAATCTCAAGTTTCTGCTTGGGTTGAGTCGAGTTAAGTAAAGCGAACTGACTCGATCTTAATTCCCGTTGAGTTTACAGTTTTTGACGTTTTAAAGCTTTGAGATAAAAAAAAATTGTTTTGGATTGAATGAGTCAAGTCAAATAGATTTGAATTGAGTCGACCTTCCCTGGAATTAATGAAAATCGCGTTGAAATTTGAAAATCTTTTACGGTTTCGGTTTAGACTTTTAGATATTTAGTTTTGATTTATTTCGAGTTTTCAGTTTTATATTTTTTTCTCTCACTGAATGTGCATGTATACATTTTTAAGTTTTTTTTAAGTTTCTTATTTTGAGTTTCGAGTTCTAATTTTAATTCTTTAACTTTAGGTGTTTGAGTTTCAGGTTTAATATTTTTAAATGCCAAGTGTCTGCTCGGGTTGAGCCGAGTTAAGTAAAGTTGAGTTCGGCCGAACTTAATTTGTTGAGTTTAAATTTTTGGCGTTTTGAAGCTTTAAGACTTTTTTAAATTTTTGACAATTTTAATCTTTTTTGCCGTGGATTGAATGAGTCTAGTTAGTTTGACCACAGTTTAACTTCTTTTCGGTTTAGAGTTTTACTCAGATCTGTGCTTTTAATTTATTTTGATGTTTCAGATTTTAAAGTTTTAATTTTTTTACACCTCAGAGAAAATCACTCATTTCTCTCATTCGGTGTGTACTACGTACTATTTTTAAGTATTTTTTAGTTTCTAATTTTAAATTTTGAGTTTTAATTCTTTAACTATACGTTTTTGAGTTTCAGCTTTAATATTTTTGAATTACAAGTTCGTGTTCGGGTTGAGTCTCAAGTTAAATAAAATTAAGCTCGATCGAACTTAATTCCTGTTTCCTATTTCTTGCCTCGGATTGAGTGAGTTAAGTTAGATCGATTTAAGTTGAGTTGACCTTGCCTGCAATTAATTAAAGTAGGTCTGAATTTTAACATTTTCTCGGTTTAGAGTTTTAATTAGATATTCAGTTTTAATTTATTTTGAGTTTTCAGTTTTTAAAGTTTTGACTCTCTACACATCAGGGAAAATAGGTTTTTGAGTTTCAGCTTTAATATTTTTGAATTTCAAGTTTCCGCTCGGGTTCAGTTAAGTTAAATAAAATTGAGCTCGCTCGAACTTAATTCCTGTTGAGTTTAAGTTGAGTTTTTGCCTTTTTAAAGCTTTAATGCGCGGTTTCTGAAGCGATACATAACTTTACGTAGAAACAAACTCAAGATAAACTTACCATAGTTTCTAAAAACCATTTCTCAAAACTTTATCTGTTGGTAAAGTGTATACGTAACATTATAAGCAATTTATACTTTTCATAAAGTTATCTGTCAAGGAAAATTTATGTTTACCTAAAGTTATTTATCGTTACAGAAACCGGGCAAGAGACTTTTTAAAAAATTTTAACAGTTTTGAGACTTTTTAATTTTATCAATTTTAATTAAAATATTTCTTGCCTTGGATTGATTGATGAAGTCAGATTGATTTGAGTTGAGTTGAACTTGCCTGGTCTTAAATAAAATCGAGTTGAATTTTAACCTTTTTTCGCTTTAGAGTTTTAATTAGGTATTAGTTTTAATTTATTTTGAGTTTACAGTTTTTAAAGTTCTGACTTTCTACACCTCAGGTAAAATAATTTTTTGAGTTTCAGATTTAGTATTTTTTAATCTCAAGTTATTACTTACTTGAGTTGAGTCGATTTAAAGAAAGTTGAATTCGGTCGACCTTAACTCCTGTCGACTTTAAATTCTCTGACGTTTTGAAGTTTCGAGACTTTTTTTTAATTTATGGAACAGTTTTGATTTAATTTTTTTTTTTTGCTTTGGATTGAGTCAAGTTCAATTGATTTGATGTTTTAATTTGAAACGTTCTGTACGTGTACTGCAAAAATTTGAAGCCAATTTTCAAATCATTGCTTCTTTACAGGACGACAAAGGAGGAGGAGGAGGTGATGGTTTAAGGGTTGAGGGAGTCGGCAACAAGAAGAAGTTCCGGCTGTCCAAGGGAAAAGGCGAATCCTCGACGCTCTTGGATTGCTTCATCAAGACGGTGAGTCATCCAATCGATTTTTCTTCTTTTTACGTCCAGACAAGCGTCAAAACTGGTCACACTGAATTAGGAACCTCTCACAACGCAATAAAATTAATGAAGCAATCATCCAATCAGCGATGATGATAAGGTTACGCATTATCATTATTTACTTCACACGACGACGTGAGCGCACCATACACGTACCGAAGACAACAAGCAATAAACGTGTTTACCATTGTTCGCTTAATGCCGGTGTTTACTGATAATAAAAGGTTAGATGTAATCGTAAATAATTTCACGATAGGTTTTTAATTAATGACGTGACGCTTTGTGTTCGGGTGATGTATGGCGAACGCTGCGTATTTTTTTTTAAGCACAAAGAGCTTTAAGGGCGTGTAAAATGAACGTCAAAGAGATAATCGTTTATAAACAAATAAATAAATAAATTTTATTTATCAAATTGCCATAGTACATAACAGAGATATACATGGACAACAGATATGTCAGTTAAATCTGGTTATCTGGAAGGAAACCAGAGCTGATGAGATATCGTATCGTAAAATTCCGCGGCGATTGAGATTCAAACTTATAATCGGTTTTAGTCGCAGCCAATTTCAATTTAAATCGATTTTATATCCGACAAGTGTTCAATCGAAAAGTTCATCAAGTTGATTCTAATTTTTTTCTATGAAGGAAGATGAAGCGAAAAGGGCACGACTTCCTAAACGTCAACCTCGATGTGACGTTTGACTGATGACAGTTGTCAAAAAATTGTAAAGTTTTGTTTATGACCGAATGTGACATAACCTAGAGTGACGTTTTGCAAATAGATCTCTAATTCTATGTCCTGGGGCCCTATACTCAAATCGAGCGACAAGAGTCGCATGCGAAAATGACGTCAAAATGACGTAGACTCTTACACAAAACTACACAAATCGTTCGAGAATTGCATCATTTTGACGTCATTTTCGCATACGACTCTTGTCGCTCGATTCGAGAATACGGTCCCTGCTTCACAATGTCGTGAAACATTCAAAGGCTGCTTGATGAATTTTTCAGTTGATCATCTGGTATTTTATTAAATTTAAAAAAAGTGTTGCCATGTGAAACGGTGGTCAAATTTGATTGTAAACGAGTGGTTTGATGCGCCACCTTCCTGCCAATATAGAAAACTTCGAATACTTTTCATAGCGTGTCACTTGAATAAATCGATTCTCTATTTTCTGAATATACTGTGTGTGTCAAAGAAAACGAGCAAGCTAGAGTACCGTTATTTATTATCCGATTTAAAAAAATTAAATATTAAAAGGACTGATGTACATATTTAAACTGTGCTATAAACTGCTAAAAACAAAAAAAAACTACTAATGTCAACATATTTTTGACATTCGACAGTCTACTTTTTTTCAGATGGCACACTATATTTTTTTACTGTTACAGATTTGTAAAGTTTTTCCGTCTGCATTCATTGATGTGCAATGATTTTATTTAAAATAGATTCATTACTAAAGAAAATAGAAAATCACCGAACTTGAATTAAAAACGCAACAAATAATGAAAAATTAAAACGAGAAAAGGGTTAAAATTCAAAATAATAATATTTAAAAAAATAATTAAAACCGAAAATGTACAATCATCAAACTTGAATTAAAAACGCAACAAATAATGAAAAATCATAACTAGAAAATGGTTCAAATTCGAAATTGAAAAACAAAATTAATTAATCCGAAAAGTTACAACATAAAAAGAAATTGAAACAAATTCGCAAAAAAAACATGAATTGCGGAAAAATGTGAACAATTTAAATTCTGAAAATTTTGGAAAAAATTGTCAGAAGGAACCAAAGTGAAGCCAACCAAAGGTCATAATAAAAAAAAAATTACGTATAATTAAAACAAAAAATGGGTTAAAAATTGAAAATGTCAAAAAAATTGAAAGAACTATAAATTTAAAAAGGTTAAAAAGAATTTTCAAGGTCAAATGAACACCAAGCAAGGCGAACCTAATAGCTAAAGACCGGATGTTTATGTCGTAAAAAAATGAAAAAATGCACGTACTTGAAGTCGTTACCCAAAATTTTGTACCAAATTATGATAATGACTTTTAATTTATGATAATGACTTTTAATTTAGTACAAAATTATGATAATGACTTTTAATTTTAATTTTGTACGAAATTTTGGATAGCTTTAATGTTTTATTTAACTTTATTGGACCTTTTTAAGAACGGAACACAAGAAAAGAAAATGATATCATAATTAAGTCATTCAACCCAACGAGCCCAATCCAACAAGATAATAAAAAAAATGAAAAGCCTTAAAATTAAAAAAAAATATTAACAAAATGAAAACTAAAAATTGAATAAAATTGAAAGGAGACGTTAACGATTATAATTTAGGAAAAATCTAAAAAAATTAAAATTGTAAAAGTTTAAAACTGGAAAATAAATATAACAATTTAATTTAATTAAGATAAACCGAAGCCCAAGGTCAACTCAGCTCAAACGATGTCAACTTGAATCAATAAAAGAAATTGAGAAAAATAAAAAATTAAAAGTAAATTTAAGCTTGGATGAACTTTTTAGCTGCGAAATTTCGATAGGGTCAAGATAAAAAATTGAAAAGACCGAAAATTATAAAAATTAAAACAAATGGAGAATAAAAATTGTATAAAATTGAAAAGAGACGTTAGAGATTATAATTCAGGAAAAGTTAAAAAAAATGAAATTTAAGCTTCGGTGAACTTCTTTGCTGGAAAACTTCCACAAAGTCAAGATAGAAAATTGCAATTAAAATTATAAAAATTAAAACAAATTGAAAAATAAAAATTGCATAAAATTGAAAAGAGACGTTAAGGATTATAATCAGGAAAAATCCAAAATATTTAAAATTGCAAACGTTTAAAACTGTTTTTTTTAAATTAATTAAGATTAAGCAAAGCGAATCCCAAAGTTAATTCGGCCTAAACGACGTCACCCTGACTATAAAGCAAAACGAGAAATAAAAAAAAATGAGAAAAATAAAAAAATTAAAAGAAAATTTAAACTTCGGTGAACTATTTGGCTGCGAAATTTCAATAAAGTCAGATAAAAAATTGCACAGCAGAAAATTATAAAAATTAAAACAAAATGAAAAGTAAAAATTGTATAAAATGGAAAAAAGATTACAATTTTGGAAAAATCCAAAATTTTTTAAATTAATTAAGATTAAATAAAGCGAAGCCCGAGGTCAACTCGGCCCAAACGACGTCAACCTGACTACAAAGCAAAACGCGACATAAAGAAAATTGAGAAAAATAAAAAAAATAATAATAGAAAATTTAAGCTTCGGTGAACTTTTTTGCTGCGAAACTTCGATAAAGTCAATATAAGAATTGCACAGCAGAAAATTATAAGAATTAAAATAAAATTAAAAGAAAAATTGTATAAAATGGAAAAGAGACGTTAAAGATCATAATTTAGGAAAAATTAAAAAAAAAGTTTCAAAAGTTTAAAATAGGAAAATAAAAATTTAATTTAATTAAGATTAAGCAAAGCGAAGTCCATGGTCAACTCGGCCTAACCGACGTCAACGTGATTACCAAATAAAATGAGAAATACGAGAAATTGAGAAAAGTAAAAAAATTAAGCTTCGGTAAACTTTTTGTAGCTGCGCAACTTCGATAAAGTCGAGATAAAAAATTGCAAAGTAGAGAATTATAAAAATTGCATAAAATGGAAAGGAGACGTTAAAGATTATAATTTAGGCAAAATCCAAAAAAAAATAAAATTGCAAAAGTTTAAAACAGAAAAATAAAAATAAGATTTGAATTTAATTAAAATGACGTCAACCTGAGTACCAAGCAAAACTAGAGATAAAAAAAATTGAGAAAAATAAAAAATTAAAAGAAAATCGGTGAACAAAAATTAAAAAATAGAAAATTAAAACAAAATGAAAAGTAAAAATTGTATAAAATCGGTAAGAACCGTTAAATATTCTAATTTAGGGAAAATCCTAAAACAAACAAAGTAAAAGTTAAATTAATTAAGATTAAGCAAGGCGAAGCTCAAGGTTAACTCAGCCTAGCCGACCTCAACCTAAGTACCAAGTAAAACGAGAAATAAGAAAAACGAGATGAATTAAAAAAATTAAAAGAAAGAAAAAAATTTAAGCTTGCGTGAACTTTCTAGCTGCGCAGGCGCTTTCTTCTACTACTTCGATAAAGTTTCCAAAACTTAACGAATTACACTTCTTCTCTTTGGGGGGGGGGGGGGGGGCTCAAAATTCAATAGCAAGTCACTAAAATCTAGTGTGGCAAAATCACTAAATTGGCAAGACCCAGAGGAAGAAATTCGATGTATTCCAAAAGGAGGCGCTTCAATCATTATTTAGGAACTCCAGAATTTTCGAACTTAAAAAAAATGATAAATCTTTGAAAAGGATTCACCATAATCAAAAACATTTTGCGTCAAATTTTTTTGATAAACATTTTTTTATAATTTTAAACTTTCACATCTTCAGGCGTTCAAAAGTCAATTTTTGTTCAAATGTAAATTCTTGAGCTGCGGAAACCGACAGTACTATTCAGCAAGATAAAAACAACGAAGCAATAAGCTTACGCCCCTTCTTTTAATTGGTTAATTATTTAATCAATTCGAAAAAAAATCTGAAACGCAAATTTCGAGGACGTCACCGGTCACCGAAACAGAAATATTTTGCAAGGTTACTTTTAAATTCGTAAAGAAGTTCCGCTTACGCATTTGAAGTTTCTCTTAACCTCAACCAAAATAAAAAAGAAATTGTAAAAACAAAAGAAAGAAAAAGCACACAATCGAATTCGAAGAGAGAAATTCTTGTCAGTTTGGTAACTTGTGGTAAGTGGTAAGTAAGCACACTTGGTTGATCTGAAAATTTCTTGTCACTCGGGAGGAAGCACACCTGATTGGCCCGAACTCTTCTCCTCCTCCTCCTCACTCGATGGATTTCCGCCGTCCTTTGTTTGCCCAAGTAATTGACATTTTCTCGAAACAGGAACGCCGTCGTGTAAGCGCGCAAATATTATTATGTGCTCAAGCAATTCGACGGCCATCGGAATTAATCAGTGTTGCTTTTATTAGTTAGTGCGTCGATGTACGATTTGCGTCAGAGGATCTCTTGACCTTTTTTTTTTTTTTACCAAACCCTAATAACGCCGCGTGTCCGCCGAAAAACAAAAAGTAAAAAAAAATCCGCGCAAAAAAGAAAACGAACACACTCGCCAGACACCACAGTGTCTCAAGTGGACAAGTTCGTGCAAATCATAAACTTAATTATCATTAACACAGTCCGGGAAATTCCGGACGTTCCTAGAAAGTATACGATTATTTTTTTACAAAGATGTGTGCGTGCAATTGAGTACTTAGACAGGTTAAATCCAAGGCAATACACGTTACACGTTTCCGGTCGAATGTTTGCCGGTTTTTGTTTGTATCAGTACGACGTTCGACAAAAAGAGTGAGACTGCGACCTTTAATCAAAGGAAATTTACGAGATTTATTGCCGAGCGTTCGTTTTTTCTTTTCTTTTTGCAGGCATAAAATATAAAAATGGCATCAACTTCAAAATAGATTTGATGATTCAATATGTTATATGTCTGTGCGTTTAATAAATTTTACGCTAAATTCTACAAGACTTAACAGATGGCGCCACTGTCCAATTTTTTTATCTGATTCGCAAGTTAGTACGATATAGTACGTGAGCCACAGAAGTTTTTTCTTTGTTGACTGTGAAATAAATCACGGATTTCGCAATTACATTCGCTTAAACTCTTACAACTGCTGCCAACCTAACAAAGAAGAATTAATATATCTATGTACTCACCTAGACAAACTCATGTACAGTTTGATTTTGTATCACTTTTATACTGAGAATAAACTTGAATTTGAATTTGAATTTGAATTTGAATTTGAATATCCATTATTTTTTTTGAATAAACTTTTGTTATAATAAATACACAAACAAAATGATTTTTTTTAAAAAAAAAGGAGAATACTCAAAATATACATAAATAAAGAAAAGAAAACAAATTATAATCGGGAAAAAAAAAAAGAAACGTTAGTAAGGAGAGTGAAAACAAACAAAAAATAACCTGAAGTGGAAAAATATGTGCCCTAAGAGAAAGAAATAAAAACAA
This sequence comes from Prosopocoilus inquinatus, assembly GCA_036172665.1. Taxonomy (NCBI): domain Eukaryota; kingdom Metazoa; phylum Arthropoda; class Insecta; order Coleoptera; family Lucanidae; genus Prosopocoilus; species Prosopocoilus inquinatus. Next base: position 71,455,279 of record CM069870.1, on the reverse strand, counting down.
ATGACGATCGTAATGAAAGATTAAAACTCAAAAAATAAATAAAGTACCCGTTTTAAGGTATGGAACAAAATAAAATTTTTCAAAAAAAAAGATGAAAATATTCAACGTACAAATAAAGAAAAGAAAAGAAATGATAATCGGGGAAAAAAACGGAAACATTAGTAAGCAGAGTGGAAACAAACAAAAAATAAATTGAAATGGAGAAATGTGTATCCTAAGAGAAAAAGAAAATAAATAAATAAACAACAAAAACAAAATAACAATCGGAATATATAAGATTCGAGTTCAAAAAATAATTAATGATAAATATTCAAAACGTAAGAAGAGAAAGGAAGAAAAAAACATTTATGAACAAAAGAAAGAAACGCAAAAGATTGAAAATACGTTTCTAATTGTTATTTCATTTTTGAAAACCAAAACAAATGAAGTACGTTCTTGAAAGTCGACATGTGAAAAAACAAATAAAAGTTACATACAAAAAATACAAAAAAACAAAGTTAAGAGAAATAAATGACAAATGACGACAGAAAATAGAAATTTAAATTTTTTTTAAAAAGATCAACTATAAATTCGAAATGAAATCTGCAAATAAAGAAAACGAAAACAAATGGCAATTGATTGCAACGTTTACGAAAAAGAGATAAAAAAAGAAAAATAATAGAAGCTACCAAAAACAAAAAAAAAAAAACAAAAGAAACGCAAAAAATTGAAAATTCGTGTCTAATTATTTAATTTTTGAAAAACAAAATAAATGAAGAACGTTTTTGAAGGTAGGTCGACACGTGAAAAACAAATATTCCTAAATAAATTGAGAGAAGCAAACGACAAATGACGATAGAAAATAAAAACGGAAAACTGAGGCTTAAAAATTTCTTTTAAAAAAAGAGTAATTAATAATTAAAATTCCAAGTAAAATCTGCGAACAAAGAAAAAGAAAAAAAAATGACAATTGATTGCAGTATTTGCGGAAAAAAGACAAAGAAAGAAGCAAAAATAGAAACTATCAAAAAAATAAAAATAAAAAAAATGCTAAAAAAATTTAAAATGAATTTCTAATCATTTAATTTTTGAAAACCAAAATAAACGAAGAACGTTTTTGAAGACAAGGTCGACATGTGAGAAAACCAAAAATTCTTAAAGAAATTGAGAGAAACAAACGACAAACGACGATAGAAAACAAAAACCGAAAACTAAAATTTAAAATTTCTTTTAAAGAAAACAATTAATAATAAAAATTCGAAGTAAATCTGCAAATAAGAAAAGGAAAACAAATGACAATCGATTCAACGTTTACGAACAAAGACAAACAAAGATACATGGAAACTACCAAAAACAAAAGAATAGAAGAAGAAAGAAGAAAGGTTAGAAGAAAAAAAATTTAAAATAAATTTTTAATTGTTTAATTTTTGAAAACCAAAATAAATGAAGAACGTTCTTGACATTTGAAAAAACAAAAATTTCTAAAGAAATCGAGAAAAACATACGACAAATGACGATAGAAAATAAAAACGGAAAACTGAGATTTAAAATTTCTTTTAAAAAAGTAATAGTAATAGTAATAATTTATTGTACCAAAGAAAAGAGAAAATCTCTAGTAGAGTAACGTCAAAGTAAAGGATGCGGTAGAAGTAATTGACAATAAAAATTCGAAACGAAAAGGAAAACAAATGATAATTGATTGCAGTATTTACAAAAAAGACAAAGAAAGAAAGAAAAATGGAAACTACCTAAAGCAAAAAAAAAAAAAAATTAAAAATTAAAAAAAGAAAGTAAATAACTTAAAAAAAATTCTAATTAAAAAAATATAACAAAAATTCTTAAAGAAATTAAGAGAAACAAACGACAAAACTATAGGAAATGAAAACTTAAAACTGAGATTTAAAGAAAGATACAATTAAAATTAAAAATTCGAAATGAAATCAAAATTGATTGCAACGTTTACGAAAAAAGGCGAACAAGGAAAGAAAAATGGAAACTTAAACCGAAAAGAAAAAACAAAAAATGAAATGAAAAACGACAGGAAAGAAGAAGGTATCATTTCTGAAGATATAAACGGCATTCTTTCAAATAATATCGGCAACAACAAAAAAACACATTCTAAAGCGAAAAGTAATAAACAAAAACAGTTTCCTGTAACGTCGCAGACGATGTTTAAGAATTGTGAAAGCATTGATACTTGACAAGCTTAAAGTATTTAAACAAATACATAGTAATATTCCAATGGAATTTCACATCACAGATTTAAAAAAAAATCATCTAATGGAAAACGCTCATGCTCCATTCCTGTCTGGAATGTTCCTAACTTTGTTGATAACAATAATTGCAACTTCAAACTTTTTTCCTTTTCAATTTAGGTGATGTATATGCTATTTTTTTTTAAATTTCATCATCATTTGCATAAATTGGCGCCATAAATAAACGTAAATACATAAATATAATGAGAGAATATTTTTTTTACTGCAGTACACATATTGTGACCGATAACAGTGATGATATATGATATGATATTGATAATTTCTCTTCAAAACGCTACGCTACTGATAATTATTTAATCTTTTATTGCTTATTTGGTCTGCTTTTTTATCATAACAAGTTTGAGCATCCGTCGTCAGATGTCTCATTTGTATGCGGGCGAATCGAGATTCGCGCGCAGAGTTCTCATGCTGTGGTATGCAGCCACACGAGAGGTGGTGCCATCTTCACGAAAACGTTTCAAACATCATTCAGGATTCGTGTTTTTCCGAGGAAGAATATGAGAGAAAATCTAATTTATTTATTTTTTTTTTTTTAGAAATCGAGGTGTTTTTCCTTCAAAGCCCGATTGTTTTTTTTTCTGAATTTTTATTAATGGTAAATGTTTTGTTTTGTTTTCTTTTGAGAGCGATCGATCATAAAACAAAAGCAAGTGATTTTTTGTTTTGTTTTGGCCGTATATTGCAAATATGTTTTCGTTTTCAGATCTTCTTTTGTTTGTTCTTTTTGTTTCAAAATTTAAATTTAATTTCCGTTTTGATTTATCAAATCGGCTTTTTATTAACCGACGAATTAAACCCGGTCACAGGTTTCAAACGACGTAGTACATACTATTTTCCAGCTCTTATACATACAGGGTGCTCAAGAAGTTGTGGCTCAGACATACGAAGGTGACTTGGCAAACGTTTCCAATAGGAAAGATAAAATTATTTTTTTGTAACTAAGAAAAGTGTAATATAGAAGACGTAAACATTCTTTTTTTTGGTCAAGTTTAATCATTAAAGCAAATATACATATGTACAGGGTGACTAGGAAAGAATCCTACCCCCTTTAACTTTTGATTTCAGGAAAAAATGTTTAATACAAAACTTATAGGAACTAATTCAAAGTTTTTCTGTGTACTCACAGAAAAACAATTGATGGTCGGATAAATGAGATATAAACGAAACTTAAGTATTTTTAAACGGAACACCCTGTATAGTAATACGATTTTCGATTTTAAATTAAATTCTACTGGGACTCCGTATACAATAAAACAAATAATATAGAAGGTGTCTATAAAATAATTCCTATTCCATTTTTTTATTTTATTTTTTAGAAACAGAAAACTTGAATAATGATCCTTTTATACTGAGAGATGTGATTCAAAACATGTTAAAAAGATTTACAGTTTACGTAGGAAAAAAATGGAGGACGTTTTGAATTGAAAATGTCTAAATCGATTTAATGTATGTTAATGGATATGTTTGGATATCCGACGCCCAATTGTTTTTTTTTGTGAATACCTGTAGCAGTACTGAAATAAATTGGTGTTTCATCTCCTTGTAAATTTATCTCCTTTGTAATATCTTCAGAAACCGTTGTCGATACATCTGTATATTGTTTCCAAGGGTTTTAGGGGATAGATAAATGTAGAAGGAGGTGAAAAACCTGAACCTAAGTCGGGAGGTATAGAAATAGTCACCCTGTATGTGAGTTAGAAAAAAATTCGTCGATTTAAAAATTAAAATTACAAACTATTCCCCTTTCACTTTTAGCATGACTTTAGAAATTCAATTTTAATAATTGAAACGTTATTACTTTCAGTCGTTTGTAGCGCCATCTATTGTACAAAAAAAAATAATTAACTTAGTCGAATATCAATGATACGGTTTCGTCGTTCATCGTCGTCAATCTCAATAAAAACATTTTTTAAATTAAATCGAAAAACAAAATCCAAAATCTGAAATATAAAAGCTAAGTCGTTCAGGGCACCATCTGAAGTCCAAAAATGAAAACTATTTTAATTGAATTTTCAGTACCAGTATTTTATCTTCGTTTAACTTTACGTTCTCAACAAAATTCCTAGCTTCTAATAGCTTCGCAGTGATTGACTAATTTCAAAGTTAGAAGTTGACAATTGACGTTGACAATCGTTTTAAGCGCCATCTCTTGACCAAAAAGGAACATAATTTGAATCGGAATTCCTGTCACAGCATTTCGTCTTCTTCATGCTGACGGTCCCAGCCGAGTTACGCCTTTGTGATAACTTTAATTTCGAAATTAAATTTCAAAATGTGAAATCACAGAGATGAATCATTTAAAGCGCCATCTCTTAACCAAGAGGGAAAATGATTTTATTCAAATTTTCTGTAACAGCATTTGCTCTTCATGCTGACAGGCTCGGTTGAATCCTGCCTTCTCGGTGACTTTAATTTCGCAATTAATTTTCAAAATATGAAAACACAAAGATGAATCATCCAAAGGCGTCATCTCTTGGCTAAACGGAAAACGATTTTAATCAAAGTTCCTGGTTGAATCCTGCCTTATGACCTTATAAAATACTTTAATTACGAAATTAAATTCCAAAATGTAGGCACACAGAGATGAATCCTTCAAAGCGCCATCTCTTGACTAGAAGGAAAAGCAATTTAAATCAAAATTCCTGTAACAGCATTTCCTCTTCAGGCTGACGGGCCCGCTTGAATCGTGCCTTACGGTGACTTTAATTTAAAAATGTTTTAATCTGGAAATTAAATTTTAAAATATGAAAACACAGAGATGAATCCTTCAAAGCGCCATCTCTTGGCTAAAAAGGAAAAACGATTTAAATCAAAAATTCTTGTAACAGCATTTCCTGTACAGGCTGACAGGCCCAGATGCTATAATTTCAAAAATAAATTCCAAAATATGAAACACAGAGATGAATCATTCAAAAGCGCCATCTCTCGGCCAAAAAGGAAAACTATTTTAATCAAAATTCCTGTAACAGCATTTCCTCTTCATGCTGACCGGCCCGGTTGAATCCTGCCTCCTCGGTGACTTTAATTTCAAAATATGAAATCGTAGTATGACACGAGATCATTCGAAGCGCCATCTGTCAGTGGAAACGGAACTATTGCAACAGCATTTCGTCTTCACGCTGACATTCTCAGCCTTAACTCTGGTCTATAACTTTGCAACGATATTAATTCTAAAGGTGGTGTGACGGAAAACATTTAGAGCGCCATCTATTGATCAAGAATGAAAGCTATTTAATTCTGATTTCATTTCAAACAGCAAGATGTTGATATCGTTTCATATTGATACCTCACCAATGACCTCGCCTTCTACCTTTGCATTTATTTTAAGGTAAAAAACTAAACGCGTCAGCAAAATGTTTAAAGCGCCATCTTTTATCATCATTTGCCTAAAAAGGAAAATTGCCTTAGACGAGCGTCGAAAAAAGAAAACGGGGGGATTTCGTCTTCGTATTCTCAATTAAAGTACATGTTTTTTTTTGACTTCGAATTAAATCCAAAATATGGAACCCATGCACGACAAGAACCATGTAAAGAGCCGTCTCTTGGCCACAAGGGAAAACTAGTTTAATTTTTTTTTAATTTAGTTAATTCAATACATTATTTACTACAGAAAGCCTTAAAAGAATTAAACATCTACGTTCTGAATCGTATTTTGAATAATAGTTTTTTCTTTTTTTTAATAGCAAATTACGTTGTGTTTTCGACGAAAAGAAAAGAAGATTTAAAGGGGGCATGTCATTTTATAATATACACAGAATTTAAACAGTTTTGATACTAGTTTAAATAGTTCATCGACCCCCAAATGACCTCCAAAGAATCCTTCAACCCCCAACCGTCCGCTTTTTAAGTTCCGTCGATCACTTAGGGTGTCCGGAAACCACTTAAACTCTTAAACTAGAAGATACAAAAATGATTAAAGTTGCTCTATTTCTGGAAGGCAAAAAGTTCTTAATTTTGCATTTCTGAAATATTTTAATTCCGTGTTAACAAAGCGCTATATAATGCGATATTAAAAAAAAATTAAATTCGACATGCACATAAAGAACTTTTCTTATTAAATAAACTGAATTCTTCGATGCGCAACGTAAGCGCTCGTGATCTGTCGAAGCTGAAGCGGTAATCGTACTTAATGCCGATAATTTGGCGGCACCCCCAACACAAGTGGGCGTGACTAATCATATCCTTTCTTTATTTTTATAGTGCGTTCCCTGTCGCATGAGTTTATACTTTGGCCAAATTTGTACGTACAATTTAATAATAGGATTGTCAGTTTCGCAGATGTAACTTGACTGTCAACTGTTTTTTTTTCTTTTTAGGGGGCGCCATCTTTTCAGTTTTCAGATATGTCGGAAAAGAGTGAAGACAAGGGAGATGTCTTTATCTATTTTTAAAAAGCCTAAAGTGGCCTCGTGTGTACAAGGTCCCTTTAATTAATTGTAATCGTGTGTACCCAGCGTTTGAAAATTGCTGGTACAAAAAAAAAATTAGTAGTTGGCGATGGTGAGTTGAAGTGATCGGCAAACAAAAAATTCTAAAGAAAGTCCTTTAGTTTTCCAGATAAAAACTCCTAAAAGTTTGGCCAAAATTGTTGGTGCGCCACTGGATTGAGGTAACAAGCTTTCACAACAGTCACCACTCAGTACATTGTTATTACCGAAATGAATGCCGCTTACATAAATAATGAGTTGAAGAATACAGAGTGTTCTTTTACTGAGTGCAAATATTTAAACATGCAATATATCACCATGAGTGGCAACGATTTAAATCATATGTTCTTAACATAAATGTAACAGTTTTCGAGAAGAATGCTGTGGCAGATTTTCACTAACCCTTTGAGAACTGCTGACATAGCTAAAAGTGGAACGTGGGCGCTTCTTCAGTTATGACCCGCAGCCGAAGTAGGCCACGGTCAGTGCCTTATTGGAACTCGAGCAGGAACGATGTAACTCAGCGCCGCTACGATCAGCCGGTCCGTCAAAGCATTTACAATTTAAATTAACTTCACTGCAAGTAATTACAAGTTTAATTATTAAATTAAAATCTACTGCAATTCAAGAAGCTGCGGTTCGTAATTGCCGAACAAATTAAAAGCGAGGTACAAACAAATTGTAATTTCTCATTCCATATTATTTTCAAAAGACTTATAGAAATTTTACATTTACTTTGTTTCCAAGGACCGTAAGTAGTAATATTTTCATAGCTAGCAGCGAGATTGCAGCAAAAGTTTATTTACGTAAAAGGGCGAAGGAATAACATTTTTAACGCACTTGCCTAATTGGTGCATAAATTGTCGGATTTATTCTCGATAGTTGATATCATAAAACATATTAATTCGCTCAGTGAATTAAAACTTTAAATAAAATAATAAACGACATCAGTGATTGTTATTACGAAACTGTCCGTTGAACATCGAGTGCGGTATCGGTGGGCGTGTTCATACCGAGAGGAAGGCGAAGTTGACCTATCTTTCTCGCACATTTCAGCGGTTCCAAACAAGTGGTCCATCCGAAATTTTTTGACTATGATACGGTAGGCACCAAAAAATACCCGCAGAAGGTACCATTTCGTGTACTTATACTGAGGTTTTTTTATTTGCACACAGTAAAAGAACACCCTTTATAGTGTTATTTTATGGAGAAAAAATTTAAACAAATAATAAAATGTAAAAGTAAAAAAATTTAAAAAATGAGCTTTTTGGATTTCTTAGGACTTCCAGATGCCACAGTTTTTTTTGTATCAGCAGTTTCCAAAACCCTGTATACTTTTTTAACCGCCTTGCTTTTGGAAAATTTGAAAAATCCTGGCAGTCTTCTACGAGAGTGAAAATTTGGAACGTTCTTGGGTTTTGCTTCTTGCCGTTTAGTTTAATTTTCTGTATTTTTTTGCAAATAATTTTCCATTAGATGAGAAATTCTTCCTGGGCTGTCCATGTTTTAAGACCATGATTCCATTACTCCTGTTTTTTTTTTTTTTGCTATATTTGGAGCAACTTGGAGCTCTTGGTAACTTCTTTTCTTGATAATTCAGCCAAAACGTTCTTGATTGCATCACCTCTAGGACTTCGCTCGTAAATCCTGTCTCTCTGCCTCATTGATTTTAGTGCCTTGTATTTTTTGTCGTGTTTGTACGCGAAAAACGCCGCCACCTTGGCATCATAATTGCCCATATCATGCAAGAATGCACCGGCTAAAAGTTTAAAATTCCGTAACTTTCCTGTTTAGAGAGAGCTGCGAACGGTTTTGAAAAGTGTCACGTGGTCGCGCGCATTGACGTCAATGGTGACCTCCGTCTGGAAACGCTGGAGGTTCGCTCCACATGCGATCGGTTTGGGCCACACATTTGGTCAAGCGGAGGAGGACAAAGACGGAACGCTGCCCCGTGAGGCAAAAAATACGGCCGATCTCTGTGCCAGTGTGTTTGTCTTCTCTCTGCGTTTCGTAACCGAGAGATTCGGTTTTACGCTGAAGTTTAACAATAAATAATGCGGGGTCGTTACACCGCAGGCAGGAATCGACCCAAAATTTCAATCGCACGTCCAAAAAAGATCACCTCCGATTCAAAAACTGATTGGCCAAGAAAACCAGAGAGGGGACACTTGCGATTGCTTCGTTCTTCAAATTGGAAAGATTAGAGAAAAGCGAAATAAAATAAATTGTTATTGCAGTAGATAATAACAACAGTATCTTCTTTTATTCGTGTGGCAACACTGACTGGGGATCATCTATGATCATTGCGTTACAATAAAAATTTCAAAAATCTCGATTTTTTCTAGACATAACCCGATTTTTCAAAGACAAGAATATCTCAGTTTATGAAATTTAGAAGTTGGCAGCCCTACCCAAAGCATCTCAAGCCTGACTATGTCTAAACACGCGTACCTTGAAATGTACCTCTTACCCCATGACACGTTCAAATCTTAAAACGCACCTCAGCTACAGCATAAGCCCCTTACTAACGATGTCAATCCGTCGACATTTTGAAGAGAAATAAAATAAAACCTCAAATAATTTAAAAATCTGATGAAAAGTAAACATGAATGGATATTTTTATTGAAACCGATGCAATATTTCATTAACAATTATTGATAAATGCGTTTAAAATTTTGTCGCCAGAAGTTGGAGCCAAAATGGCGGGTGGAAGTCTATGTACTTTGGTAATTCACGAATGAGTTTAACTGACATCTAATAGCCATAAATGAACTAACTACAGAGTGCAAAACAATGCGACTTCTAACGAATCTCATTGTTCTCTGTTAGACAGATTTGAAACGAAATTAGAAGTTGGCAACCTTACCCGAAGCATCTCAAGCCTGATTGCATCTAAAACATGCGAATCTTGAAACGTACCGTCGGATGCAAATAAAAGCAAACGCGGATGTTTTGCATTGTTTTAGTTTTGTAAAACCGGCTTCTATATATTTTTTGACAAATATGTATATGTCTGGAGACAGTGTAATTAGGATAAACCTGTACTGTTTTCAATAAATAAATAAATAAAAATCAAAAAACATTACTTTGTTAGCGTTGATATATCAAAGTCAGACATACAGTAGCGAACAAAACCTTTAGCTTTTCTTTGTACCCAATGGTACCTTGACGACGACATTCGAAACTTGAAACGCACCTCAGCTACAGCATAAACCCTCTACTAATGGAGTTATCCGTAAAATATTTTCTTAGAAATAACGTGATGCCTATAGGCAACTATTGAAATGCAACGTCGCAGCGTTTTGAATTGTAATTAATAAAACAACAATTTAGCAGTTTTTTTAAGCGATAAAATAATATTAAAATAATTATTCGAATGCTAATAGACTATGAGTTCAGGATGACTACGCGAGAATTCCCACCCCCTTTAACTTAACTTCTGTATTTTTGAATTTAGAAAGAAGTGTTTATTATAAAACTTAATAAACTTTATTATAAAATTTATAGACTGTTTCAAAGTTCTTGCTGATGTTTACAGAAAACCAAATGAACAAATCGCATAAACTCAAATTTAATTTTTTTTAAATGGATCACTTGGTATTTTTATGCTATTTGAAATCTTAAATAACAATCGCCTATCTTTTTTTTATACAAATTTAATTTTTTAATACTTTTATACTTAAATCCTAAAATTTTGTCTAAAGCCCAGTTTTACAATGACGGTTTAACTTTGAGCCGAAGCTTCAATCCTTCGCAACAATTGTTGAAATAATCGTTGCTAAGGGTTTAAGCCTCAGCTCAAAGTTGAGCCCCATTTGTAAAATTGGACCTAAGAGACGATTCACATTTTATACCAGGAGTTCCCTACGGGGTCGGTATCGATCCCTTGGAGGTCAATGAAGAGTTAAAAGGGGTCGATGAACCTTTAGGGGTTCACTAGGAGTTTAGGGTTGGAGCTGTTAAGTCTTGTTTAATGAAGGCGCAGTTGAATAGTTTATATAAAAGAAAGTAAAAGATTTACAAATAATATTAAATAAATTTGAAACAGTTCGAATAGACTAAAATATCCGTAGATACGTATTTCGGCAGCTAAGCTGTCATCTTCAGTACGCTACCAACTTAAAAGCATTAAAAAATGTCTAAAAACAACCTAATCATCCTAATAAAATCATAAAAGGATTATTAGGATGATTAGGTTGTTTTTAGATCCTTTTAAATGCTTTTAAGTTAGTATCGTACTGAAGATGCCGGCTTAGCTGCCGAAATACGTATCTACGGATATAAAATTATTGTGGGCGGAGATTAATTTTCAATTAGTTCGAATAGAAGAGAACAAGAAACGTTCAATTGATTATCAAAATCAAAACACTCCTAAATTACGAATAAAATCGAACAAAATAAAAACAATAGACGATCGTCCAACAAAGCAGGGCGAAAATAAAAATTGTGTGAAACTCGTTAAGTCAGTAAACTGACTTTCATCAGAACAAAAAAATTAATTTAATAATTGAAAAATAAAATAAGTGAAATAAACTCAATGGCGATCAATCGGCAATATTAAAATGTAAAATAAAATAATCTTAAATCGTGTAAGAAAAAAAAAAAAAATAATCAATTAATAATTTAGAAAAAATAAAAAGTCATGTCGAATAAAATCAAACCGAAGAGAAAACAAAAAAAAACAAGATGATTAGTTGTTAATTTAAAAGTAAAAAATAAAACAAATGAGATCGATTAAAAAACAAAGGCCCATCAGTTGATTATATTAGAAATTAAATAAAATAATGTCAAATGAGGAATGCATAAAAATAAAGGATGACGATAAAGTTAGGACCAAAATAAAGATTATATTAAACTAACAGTAAGTCAAATCGATTTAAAAATTTGACAAATTTTGTCACGATCCAAAGAATAATATGTAAATATTAACGAAACAGGGCGATCAGTTAATAATTAAAAAAAAAAAAAACAAAATAAAATCAAAACGAATAAAAGATAATACAAAAGTGTAAAATAAATTCATACTGAGTAAACGAAAACAAAATCAAACAGCGATCAATTGATAATTAAAAATAAAATCAAGTCAAATAAAATCAAACAAGTGGTGATAAATGGTAGTTAAAAAATAAAAACAAAACGAATGACATCTTTTAAAAGAAAGAAAAAAACAAAGTTCGATCAATCGAATCAATTCGAATCAAGAGCATTGGCGAATTTTTAATTGAAAATTGAATAAAAGAGAATCAAACTGAAATCGAATCAAGAAAATAAAAAGACGTATAACAAAAAATAAAACAAAATAAGGACAAACAGAATAATAAATTGTTACATTTTAATAAAATTTTAAATCTGCATGAAACAATATTGGTATACCTATCTAAACCTGCTGTTTTTTTTTTTAATATTTTTTTAATCTATATGGGATATGTCGATAGAAATTTTTATTTTTGTGTAAGGGGTGGTTGGTTTTAGAATAAGTTGGAAACCTCTCGAAAACTGTTCGTTTTATTTAAAAATTATTTAGAGAAATTGCTATCAGAATTTAATTTGGGATCCAAATATGTACAAGTGTACCGGGTCTTCCCTTAAAGAAAACAAAATGTCAGTTTATATATCGGTTATTGGATGTGCATTTATTATTCGGTAAGCGTAGGTGTAAAAGTTTTGAATTAGTCTGCAGAAGTTTTCTATTAAACATTTTTTTTAAGTTAAAAAATTAAAAAAATTGAGGGGTGTGGGAATTCTGGCGTAGTCACGCTGTATAGTTTACAGTCGGTAGTTACAGCATTGGGTCTTAGTAATTAGCTAGTACATTACTGCGTTGAAAATCTAAATTAAAAAAAAAATTCTTTTAATACAGATTTAAAAAGTCCCAATTTTCTTGGACATGTCCCAACTTTTCAAAAGAATATGTCCCGATTAACGAAACTTAGAAGTTGTCAAACCTACTCGAAACATCCCAAGCTCGATTATGTTCAAACACGCGGACCTTGAAATGTACCTCGGCCACGGCATTGGAACTTTGAATCGTACCTCAGCGACAGCATAGGCGCCGTACTAACGGCGTTACCGGTTATTATTTGCAGATAAGTTAAGTGATGTTTGTAGGCAATCAGTTAACGGTAACGAATGACTTTCCTTCGAAAACTCAAAAATAGAAACGTTTTTTTCTGTTGTGAACTCAATCCGTGGATACACTGTGCATATCTGTGAATTTTACGGGCGATCCATATTAGATATTATACATAGAGGTGTTTCGTTTGAAATAAAAAATACGGGCACACCTATTTTGTTTCACCCTGTGTAGATGGATATATTTTAAAAGAAAAGCGTTTGAAACTTCAGAACGCACGCTCCTAGGGACACCCTGTACTAACTCATTTCTTTCAAATAACTGCGGCTTACAACAATCAAAACATATTTATTCGAATTCAAAAGACCTGCGGCAAATAATATTGTAACAACTTACAACTGCAAGCAATTATTGCAAAGCAGATTGAGAAACGAGAACGGTGTTGGAGGAGTCTAATTATTGTTATTATTAATTAGTATGTAGAAAGCAGAAGCAGTAGATCGTGGAGTCACTCTCTAACCAAAACGGGACAGAAATATTTTAAAATTCACTTAGCACGTAAGAGCACAGCATGACTTGGCAGAATCGGGCATGACAAATGTTTGCCTTAAATTATTTATCAAATCGTGCAACATCATGTGAGACTCATTAATCGATTAAAAGAAAAATATTGATCTTTGTATTAAACGTGGTGCGGCCAAAAAAAAAAAGGAAACGTCACGAAACGTTGACGTGAAAATGTATATGGGGTGCTTCGGAATAAGCTGTCCGATCTCTTAGCAGCATATTCGTTGAGGTTATGTAAGTGCGAAATTGCAAAAAGTAAATCTATCAAAGGCCTTTCAAAGATCAACTTCATAATCATGATTCACTTCTTACGTATAAGTATATACACAAGTCCGAACTTCAAATGAATGAATTGCGTGTTAGACATTTTTTTACAACTGTACTAGTGTCGACCAACCGATTTATATCTGAATCTTTAATGCATTTTATCTCAAAACTATACAGGGAGATTCAGGCAACCCATTCATTAACAGTTTACGAACTTCCTCTTTGAATTTCTATTTCATATTTTGCGATTATAAGTTAGCGATAATGATCTATTAAAATATAATATTTCCAACTTTCGGACACTTCCGCTTGTACCGGAAGTTGCTGTCAACTTTCTTATTTTAAATGAAATACCCCATTTTTTTATTGTATTTCTGAAATCTTTATGAAATTGTAAAAATATTTTGTGTAACATGTGATACAAGAAAAATTCGCCGTTTTAGAGATATTTCCATTTTTTTAAAAAAGTTCAAAGTTGCAGTACCTTGTTTATGATGCTGCCATCTTTGTGTAATAAAAGCCATAATTTCAATTTTTGGGCTGTAGTAGGCCATGCTCATAAACTTTTATGTCATACCTAATTTTACACAAAATCGTTTACAGGTTGGTTAAAAAGTAACTTCTATTCGAACTGATTTCAACTGTCGAAAAGTCACGTTTTTTAAATAGAACCTCCAGTATTTTTTTATACCACAAGAATCAGAATTAAATGTTCTTTTGAACTGTATTAGCACTCCCTATACCCACCTCTTACCTTTCTCTTTCTATTCATGATTTTCTCTTTGACACATCAATTTTTTCACTTTTCAGTATTATTCCTGAATAGTGTGCTATGAAATCCGGTATAAGCGGAAGTTGAAAATTTGAAAATATTATATTTTGTTAGATCCATATCGTTAACTTATAACTGCAAAATATGAAACAGAAATTCAAAGAAGAATTCCGTAAACTTTTAATGAAAGGGTTGCCTGAATCTCCCTGTATATTAGACCCTATATGCACATAGACTTTTTGTTTTCTTTTTTGTACACTATCTGTGACTGACGGATTGGCCACTTATTTTGAATCACCCAGTGTAGAAAATCGTAACACCTACAGCTTCGCGAGAAAACAACATTAATATAATAATGTCACATAATATAATGCATTAAAAAGTGGCACATACTTCCTGCGTTTATTATTGTCATTAGTTTTTTCTTGGCACATGTTAATTTTTATTATCGTAATTACCTGCAACCTAATCGAACGAAAACAAAATAATTAAAAAGGAAAAAAAGTCGAGCAGACTGCGGCGGAAAATTGCTTTTCCGTTTGCAGGCTATGAAAAATTAATTGTAATTATAATCGGCTCTTGTGCTTCGAATGTTATCGGTGCCTAGAATAATTATTACTAATCCTATGGTGTTTAGATGGGGACATGTGGTGGATAAATAACACGGGGATAATCCGTTTGTCAACGCGCTCCCATTTTGTTAGCTAGCTGACAATATTGTCAGAGCGGATTAACTTTTGCGCCTGGCTTCGTTCGCTAAGCGTTTAATTGCGTATAACGAGTATATATATATATATATAAAACAACTGCATACCGCTTTCATGTTTATAAAATTTCAAAAAAATAATTTCCTAAATCCGCCGTTTTATAGCGTACGATCAAAAAGTCTGATTCAAAAAATGTGTTGGCACCACTTAGGTATACTTTTCAGTCGTCAGAGTTTGACGTTTAATGATTTAAAGGTTATGTCGTCCATCTTTTTGTTTACAATACCGTTCAAATGTTTCCGCCGTTGTAACTTCAGTGTTGCCAACATGTAGGTAGTTATTACTCGAATAATTTCTAATTGTAAGTCAACGTGGTTAAATTATTATTATTATTAGTATTATTCTTTTTCACATAATTATCGTTTTCCAATTTTCACGACGAAGCTATACAGAGTGTTGCATTGGCTGTTGTACAGTCCCGGTCCTTGAAAAGTAGTACACTGAGAATTGACATCAATGTCAAAAATTCGTAATTTTGTAATGTGTAAATCAAACCTTCATCTGTCATTTTGATGTCAGTGTTAAAATTGACAAAAAACATAGAAGGATTTAAAGTGATTTGAGAGACGTTTAGAAACTGCAGATTTAGGATCAGTTTGCACCATCGAACTCTGTATTTGTCAAAGTGTACCAGTTTTCAAAGGCCGCAACTGTACGTATGCTCAATTTTGTTTGTTCATTTTACTTTTGCTTTTTATGCATTCTTATTTACAAAAAAAAAAAATGAAGAGAAACCGTCAATATAATCAATTTTGATTCTGTAAGTTACTGTCAGTTCGATTTGAACGAGAAAGAGAAATGTAGAAACGTAACCTAAATCTAAATGTGTTTAACATGACCCCACGGCTATAATCACCTCACATAAAATAATAAATAGCCAACCTCACATGAAATTAAGACTTAAATTAGTTTCTTTTTAGATTCTTCTTTGTGACATAACCTCAAATTCATCTAAAACTGACAGTTGTCACTTTGAATCTAAAAGTCGTAGCCGAGGCCTGTTCATTCTTACTTAAAAGTTTGTTCCACTTTACTTCCAAATAAAATTGATGGCGTTACCTGCTTAAATTAACCGAAATTAATGCGAATGCATTTAAATAATTTTGAACTAAAATTGACAGCTGTCAACTACGAAAGTGTTTTTTTTTTGTATCTTTTCAGTTCGAGTTGAGTTTCGCCTTTAGGAAGTTTTACTGTGTTTAGTTCAAAAGGCTTCTTTTTTTCTTGACATAACCTCAATCTGAAACCGATAGTTGCCGCTGTGAACCTGAACGCCCTAAAAATAACCTCAAAGTTAAGCTGACACATAACCTCGTGCAAACCGTCGCGTCGACAAAACATAAAACGGCCTTGATCGAAAAATGCCAACGCAATTTTTTTCGATCGTGTGTTGCATTTTCAACGTGAGTAGCGCTTCAAGTAGACGACAACTGACGATCGATGTATGTACCGATTGGTCGTTTAAAATTGGAAAAAAACGGCGGACAAGGCTGAAACGGCTGCCGGAATGCAAAACGCAAGCAGCGTCAAGCCAGTTCCTTGAAGCTTTCTGGATGGATTTTGAGAAATGATCAGAAATGAAACGAAAAAATAAAAATCAAGAAAGCATTGAAGAGAAAGCTGTCAAAAATTGGCGACGATTAACCAAATCAATAAAACGAGGAAAAAATAATAAATTCAGAAAAAAGTACCAAGAAGAATTAATTACGAAAAAAGGTCGAGGCCGCGCGGAAGAGAGGAAGAGGCAAAAAATATAAGCCAAGATGTCCAGGTTGATTGAGCGAGAGAAAAAAGATGACACAAGAAATAAAAAGGTAATCGAGAAAAAAATAGTTAAAAAAAGAACAAATTAATGGAGAAAGAATAAGTGAGTCGAGAAATCAAGAAGAAAAAATAAAATAACAAGTGAAATGCGTATCAAAATGGCCGACTGTGTCTGTCTTTGTCCATGGAAGAATGAAAACGCAAAAAAAGCTAGAAGTATAAAAAGACAAAAATGACTTTGAGACTTGAGCAGGAAAGTTCAATTTAAATTGAAAACTGCCGAGGTGGAAAAAGAAGAAAAAGGACAAACAAAAAGACAGAGAAACAAATTTAACATTTTCGACTCACATTGTCTCTCTCTTTTTTGTAAATTAATCCCAAGCATTTATTTTTCATTTCATTTCTTTTCAATCAATGAATCAATTTTTTATTTCCTCAGACTACAAATATGTAATATGGAAATAGTCATAATAATCATAGAACTAATCTAAAACACATTAAAAAAATCATGTAGTAATGATTTATCAATTTAGTCACAAAAGAATTTGTTTGGTTAATGTCAAAAATCCACTGAAACAAACCAAAAGCAGCGCCAAAAGGTAGAAAATGAATAAATCAATGATCAATGAAATACGTCGTGTGCCAACTGAAATGGAATTGTTTTTCCAAAACAATTGGGCACGTAAAAGACCTTCCCTAATTCTCTATTTCGTCTTCCGCTTCAACTTCTTTTTCTAATAATGTCACCGTCAAATCATCTGAAGTTTAAGTCAGTGCTTCCTACCACCTGAATAAATTCACTCTATCTCCTGAACAATTAACGAAAAACAGTTGCAAATCAGCGCTGAAGAAGACAATCAGATGTCCCGAGCTAGTTTTCAAGTGGAAATGGGCGAGGTCAAAAGTCAATAGTAAAAGGAGAAGGGACCCAGGCTGATATCTACGCTACTGCGGAACCGTCCTCCAAGGATCGCCGCGTGTCTCATAATGTCGAAAAATTCCCAGGAGAATAATCCACTCTTGCATCCAAAATAATTGTTCATCGCAACAAAACCACAGATGGTACTTTAAAACGTATATTAAAACAAAAGATCAACAGTGTGTCAGTACAAAAGTCAAAGGCACAACAGATTTGACTCTAACAGATCAGATCACACGTACGTACGCGGCGCGGCGTTGAAAATATGTGACATATGCCCGGTTTCTGAAACTTTATGTAAAGATAAATTTTTATTGACAGATAAACAATATGAAATGTATAAACTGTTTACGTTGCTACGTATCTACAGATAAAGTTTTACGAAATGGTTATGGTGAGTTTATCTTGAGTTTATCTCTACATAAAGTTATGTATCATTTTAGAAACCAGGCATCAATCTCTTAAATAAGCTTCAATAACAGTCAATATTAATCTTCACGAAATGTGAATCGGTACACTATTAGATTTAAATATAGCGCAGCTCAAGTTATTCGAACTAAATGTGCACGCAAATATCGATACACCTGAGTTACATACAAACATGCATTAAATACGTAACATAATTAAAATAATACGTTACGTTTGGCGATCGTAAGGGTGGCTCGCATGTAGTCGTCAAACGTTACTCGGCTGTCACGTAATGTCGCCACCTCACGTCGGCACGTCGAGTCTTGTATGTGTCGACGGTTGCCAACTGTCGGACGTCCGTGACCTTAGCGATGCCCTCACGGAATCCATCTTCGTTGTACTTGACTCGCCTCCGAGATACGATAAGCGATTAACAGAGCCCTAAACGAAAAAGCGGAAATAAAAAACGGATTCGAAACAAAGAAATCGTATAAAACATGGGTAGGTAAAATGGAGTCTCAAATTACCTTTCAATTTGTCGGGGAAAAGAACGGGTCACCCGCTTGGTAAAAGTCGTTTAAAGCAACTCAGCAGGTTCACAAGGCGTTAGAATCTCACATAAAATTAACAACCGGTACTCGTTAAACGTCGAAATGAAAAGTAAATTTGGAGTAGACGATGCCCCGGAAGGACTTGTGAGCGAGTCAAGATGGCCAGCCAATTAGAATCCAACAATGAGTCACTCATGATTGTTAATCACGACCAACTCTGAATCTGTATTTATTTTCTATCTCGTGGTACATTCTTTTATTCTGGGTTAACCCAGGACCATCTAATTCCCAAACGAAAAATCGAGTATATTAAAAGAAAAAAACACAAAAAAAACAAGAAAGGCATTTCCGCCTCTTCGTTCTCGCGTTCCTCACCGCAGACCTGACGAGCATACGAAGAAAACTGACCGAGCGCACATTTGTACGCGCCTTCAGCTAATGACTTCAGAATTTAAGAATAATAATTAAGTCATCCCAGTGCCGGATCTGGTAGCGTCGTAACGAGGCCCGCCCGGTTTTTTTCTTCCATTGAATTCGCTTAATGGCTCGTAGCTGACGCTAATTGAGGTGTACATTGACGTACGACGACGCTCTGTTGTGGCAGGGAGAACAATGAAGAAATCTCAAAATTTGCATGTCAAAGAACCTCCGACGTTTTAATGATTGTTTGCACGAGAGTGAATTGACAATTAAATCATCGTGGCTGTCGAAAGCGAACGCGAACTATTACCAGAAGGAAAAAAAAAATTGGCTACTCTGCTTGTCAAGTTTTCTGAACAAGAGAAAAAAGAACGAGCGAGAACTTGACAGACACTAAAAAGTCATTGTTAAAGCCAAAAAAATAAAAATAAAAAATGACATTCCTACAATTTGTGAAATACTTCGAGCGGACTTCGAACCTGCACTTGAGAAGGCGACGAACAAATCGCGAAGGCTTCAAGTGCTTTCTTTTTAAATTTGCGTTAAAAAATTAATCCAATAATATTTTTTAATATAATAGTCATAATCAGGGAAAAGAATTCAGGCCACTTAGTGTTGGACAGTTTTGACGCCGAATGCACTGTTTGCTCTCTCCACCTTGACTTATTATTAAGTGGGAGGGGAAGGAGTGCGTTCTCATTTCATGAGAGATTGTTGTGGGCGGGGCTAGTACAGTCCGAGTACTAAATTTTCGTATTGTTCGCGGAAGAAGTGGCCCGAATTCTTTTCCCTGGTCATAATATTTAATTTTTATTTAATTATTAAGTTGCGCAAAAAACAGAATTTACAAACGGTAAGCCTGTAACACCAGACCATACCGTTCGTAAGTCGGGCGAGTCTTTTGTATTGGGATGTGGTTTCTCGAACTACTCTTCTACTGATGAGGCCCCAATTAGAACCGAAATAGCTATTCAGAGGATGCTTGAGAGAGCCACTGCAGTCTTAGCTGACTTGCTACGAGCTTTAAGAAATGACATGTTATTTCAATTGTTTTCTGTTTTTAATTTTGATTGTTTTTTAAGAATTTGTTTGCTTGTTGTTCTTGTTTCCCTGATTTGGATTAAGTTGAGTTTGGTCGAAGTCAATTCCCATTGAGTTTTGACTCTCTGGAGTTTCCGCCCTTATGAGTTTTGAATTTGTATTTTTGATTTTTCTAATTTAAAGTTTTTATTTATTTTTTTTTCTTACTTTTAATTAATCTTCTGCTTGGGATGGGTCGAACTAAGTTCAGTGGAATTGGCTTTTCAACTCTGAGTTTTTGACACTTTTTTGGGTCTCAATTTTTCGCATTTGAGTTTGAGACTTAATTTTCTAGTTTTATCTAGAGTTTTCATTTATTTCAGCCTCTCAAACTCGGTTTAGATCAGTCAGGTTGAGCACAGCTCTTTCTTGGGTTGGACTTAATATCAGTTGACTTTTGATATTTTAAAGTTTTCGAATGTTTTAGGTTCTTTGAGTTTAAAGTAAATCTTTAGCATTTGTGAGCTCTGTTAATTTTATTTTTTCAGTTTTATTTCCTTTTTAATTTTTAATTTTGTTATTAATTTGGGCAAAGTTGAACTAGCTTGATCTTCCTTCAGTTGGACTTAACTACAATTGAGTTCTGATGTTTAAAAGTTTTTAAACTTTCAGTTTTGAGCTTTTAATTTCCGTGAGTTCCAAATTTTAATTTTTTAATTTTATTTCTTTTTTAATTTTTAATTTTGTTACTGATTTTAGGCAAAGTCGTGTTAACTCGATCTTTCCTCGATTGTAATTGAGTTTTGGTCTTCTAAGGTTTTTCAGTTCTCAGTTTTTTTTTTAACTTTTAAGCTTTTAACTTCAGCGAAAGTTCCGAATTTAAATTTTTGAGTTTCATTTTCTTTTTAATTTTCTTTGGTTCGGGCAAAGTTGACTTGAATTAGGTTGACCTTTCTTCGGTTGGACTGAATTCCAATTGAGCTTTGATTTTCTTGCAGCTTTAATATTTTTGAGTTTTATTTCACTTTTTGTAATTTTAATTTTGAATTTCGAAGTTTTTAGGTGTTGGAATTTTGAGATTTAAATTTTTTCGTTTTATTTTTTAAATTTTAACTCCCAATTTTTGAGTTTAAATTTCTCACTCGAGTTGGACGGAGTTAGGTTGGGTTCAATTAGGGTTGGGTGATAACACCACTTTCAGTTATGTATGGAACTTCTTGCGTTGGACTTAAATCAAATGGAATTTTTGATTATTATTATTTTGAGTGTTAATTCCAGTTTTAATTTACTTTGTTTTAATTTTTGAGTTCAATATTAATTTTTTTTTGTTGGTTGGGTAGGTTTTATTGGGGTAGGTCGGCCTTTCTTCGGCTGGACTTTGATCTTCAGTTGAGTTTCGATTTTTTGGACGTCTAATTTTTTTTGGCTTAATTTTTTACACTCGTGGTTTTTGGGTATTAGAGGTTTCTGGGCTTTGAGCGTTGTTGAATTTATAGTTTTTTGAGTTTTCAGCTTCTGCAAGTTCTAACTTTTAATTTCTTAGCTTCATTTTCTTTCTCGTTACTTTTTAATTTTTTTCTTGGTTTGGACACAATTGAGTTGATCAAAACTAAATTGGAATTAAGGCCAACGGAAGAGAGATCTCGTCAACGATCTCTCTTCGGTTGGACTTAATTCCAATTGAGTTTTGATTGTTTTTTCGAGGTTTAATGTTCTTTGTAGTTTCAGTTTTGAGTTTCCAAGTTTCTAGATGTTTGAATTTTGAGATGTATGTTTTATTTTTTAAGTTTCAGTTTTAATTTCTTACTCAAGTTGGTAAGTTGAATTGAGGTACTCAGGTTGGCCTTTCTTCGGCTGGACTTTGATTTTCAGTTGAGTTTCGATTTTTTGAACGTTCAATTTTTTTGGCTTAATTTTTTACACTCGAGGTTTTTGGATATTAGAGGTTTCTGCGTTTTGAGCGTTGTTGAATTTATAGTTTTTTGAGTTTTCAGCTTTTGCAAGTTCTAACTTTTAATTTCTTAGTTTTATTTTCTTTCTCGTTAATTTTTATTTTGTTTTTCTTGGTTTGGGCACAGTAGAGTTGATCAAAACTCAATTGGAATTAAGTCCAACGGAAGAAATATCTCGTCAACGATCTCTCTTCGGTTGGACTTAATTCCAATTGAGTTTTGATTGTTTTTTCGAGGTTTAATGTTCTTTGTGGTTTCAGTTTTGACTTTCCAAGTTTCTAGATGTTTGAATTTTGAGATATATTTTTTAAGTTTCAGTTTTAATTTCTTACTCAAGTTGGTAAATTGAATTGAGATACATAGGTTGGCCTTTCTTCGACTGGACTTTGATTTTAAGTTGAGTTTCGATTTTTTGGACGTTTAATTTTTTGAGTTAATTTCGTACACTCGAGGTTTTTCAATATTAGAGGGGTTTCTGGGTGTTGGGAGTTTTGAATTTTCAGTTTTTTTTTGAGTTTTTAACTTCTGTAAGTTCCGAGTTTTAATTTCTTAGTTTTCTTTCTCTTTAATTTTTATTTATTTTTTCTTGCTTTGGGCAATGTTGAGTTGAGTCAGCGTTATCTCTCTTCGGTTGGACTTAATTCCAACTGAGTTTTGATTTTTTTTTAGATGTTTAATGTTCTTTGTAACAACAGTTTGAGTTTCCAAGTTTTTAGATGTTTGAATTTTAAGAATTTTAATTTTGCTTTATTTTTTAAATTTCAGTTTTAATTTTTTGAGATTTATTTTCTTACTCGAGTTGGACTGAGTTAACTTGTCATCTCCCAGAAACAATTTTCAATGACATACGCAGCTTCTTGGATTGGACTTAGGTCCAGTTGAAGTTTTGATTATTTACAATTTTTGAACTTTCGCTTTTAATTTTTTGAGTTCCGAGTTTTAATTTATCTTAAGCTTCTGGTTTCAAGTTTTTTTGAGTTTTACTTTCTTTTTAATATTTAATTTATTCTTTATTTTGGAAAAAGTTGAATTGAGTGTTAGGTTAGACTTTAGACTTATTACAGCGGGCTACTAGTATGGATGGAGATCGTCAAGAAAAAAATTAACATGAGCAGCAGATAGTTACAACAATATTGACGATTGTTGATTAATTTGCTCGTCGTGAAACTATTCGATGACCTAAGCCGTGCAAAGGAGATGCGTCGCGAATTTAAATCGTCCTTTTCGTCGATTTGCATGCATTCTCCGGCGAGGAAAACAAGGATTTTCGCAGAAAACGTCGGCCTTGCACAGGGGCGGCTGGCAGAGAAATTCCGAAGGGGGACGGGCATTTGCATAACGTCCTCCGCTTCAATAGCGCTCGCCAACTTAAAATAAGTGCGTTAATGCCAGACCTCAGTCGCAAGAAGACTTAATAATAAAATTATGTAAATGGAATGGGCTCGTGTACGGGTGGCCCACATGCGTCTCTTTTAGTTAAGTGAACATAATTGCTGCTTGCTTATAAATATGTAGTTGTTAATAATAGCCGCGTCCTTCGTCGTTGAATTTTTACTTTGCATTGTAATGCTAAGTGCCGTGCGGATTTTTTTTTCTTTATTATTCGAAAAATCACAGCATCTCAACCTTTGCAACTTCCAAAATTAAAAAAGTAATTAAAAAAAATTAAATAAAAATATATTCAATAATCCCCGCCCCTGACTTAAGTGTTTTTGTATTTTTTTATATTTTTTTTAATTTTTTTGGCACGTTACATATGTCCTTGACCTCCTCAAGGAGACGTAACCCATATTAATTGTTTCTATAATTACGTTATGTCGACTACTCGTGTTTTTGTGTTTATTTTACAATGCCAAAATTGAAGCCGTATTTTGATTTTTGAAGTGTTAATTTTTTTCTTTCTTGATTTTCAATTAATAATTAAAGCGATTTTTATTATATTTTATTTATTATATATTGAATTTTAAATTTTTTTGAGTTCCCTAATTTTCTTGGTTATTAATTTTAATATTATTATTTTCAACTGTTTTCGTCTAATTTTGAGTGTTTTTGGAGTTTTGGACTTTCCTGCTTGATGAGTTTTGAGTGTAATTTTCTTAATTCGACATTTTCTTAACTATTTTAATTTTTGTTTGAGGTGGGCCGAGTCAGATTGAATTGATCTTGTTTTTTAATTTTTATTTCTTGGACCTTTAATATTTTTAGGTTTTAATTTTTGAGTATTGTGTTGTTTTGTCGTGGTTTGTGCAAAGTTGTATCGAGTTAGGATATCATTTCTTTGGTTAGCCTTAATTTCAATAGAGTTTTGATTCTTTGAGTGCTTAATCTTTTTTTTTAATTTTGAATATTATTTTCCAGCTTTTTAGTATTGTTTGTATTTTTAAATTTCGGATAAAGTTGATTTGGTCTTATTATATCTGTTGGACTCAAGCGTATTTGAGTTTTGATTTTTTAGAGTTTTCAACAAGTTTTGAATTTGAATGTTTTGACTGCGACACTTCAAGTTTAATCATTCGTTTTTATTTCAATTATCAATGTTTGTTTAATTTTTTTGGGAAATTCATTTTTTGCTTGAGGTGAGTCGGATTGGGTTGTCTTGGACTGATTTTTCAATTTTAATTTTCTGGAGCTTTAATATTTTTGGGTTTTAAGTTTTTGAGTTTTAATTTTTTCAGATTTTTTTTCTTGGTGTGTGCAAAGTCGAGTCGAATTAGAATAGTTTTTTCTTCGGTTGGACTCAATTTCAACTGAGTTTTGATTTTTTGAGGGTTTAATTTTTTTTAGCTTTTTAGTATTGTTTAAATTTCTAAACTTGTTGTCCTGATTAATCGCATAAAATTAATTTAATCTTATGTTTGATGAACTCAAATCTATTTGATTTTGGTTTTTTATAATTTTCAGCAAGTTTTGACTTTGAATTTTTTGAATCCGATACTTTCAGCTTTGAGTTTAATTTTTTTTATTTCAATTTCGAAAGTTTGTTTAACTCTTTCTGAAATTTAATTCTTGGCTTGGGTTGAGTCGGGTTGGGTTTAGTTGGACCGATTTTCCAATTTTGAATTTTTGGAGCTTTAATATTTTTGAGGTTTAATTTCTTTGAGTTTGGGGGTCTTCTGTGATTGAGTTTTCAGGTTTAAGTTTTTTAAGTTTTAACTTTTGTTTTCTTAATTTTCCTTTCTTTCTGTGTCTGAACTGGGCTAGATTGATTTCAGTTGGGTTTGCCTATTTTGGATAGGAATTAACTTAAATTTTTGAGTTTTTTTCTTTAGTTTTTTTTTTTAATTTAAATACCGTGTGTTCCGAATTTAATTTTGTAGTTTCAATTTCTTTTTAGTCTTTTCTTGATTTGGGCAAAGTTTAAAAGCTGAGTTAGTTCGATCTTTCTTCGGTTGAACTTAATTCCAATTGAATTTCGATTTATTTTTTGTTTTTTTTTTGTTTTTAAGTGTTTGTATTTTGAGATTTAATTATTCTATTTTTTACATTTTGGTTTTAAGTTTTGAATTTTAATTTATTGTTAAAGTTGGATTGAGTTGGGCTTGATGATAGCACATTGTCTTTGTTTTATTTATTTTTTTTAAGTTTTTGAGTTTTGATTTATTGTTAGTTAGTTAAAGTTGGACTGAGTTCGGTTGAATGTGGTGGGGTTTGACGATAGCACTTGTCATTGTCCCATTGTCACTATCCTCAGTGTTGTACGTATGTGGAGTCTGGTTGGATTCAATTCTAATTGAAGTTTTGATTATTTACGATTTTTTTAGTTGAGGTTTTCCGTTTTTTGAGTTTATCTTGTTTTGATTTTTGAGTTGTACTTTCTTTATAATATTTAGATAATTCAATGCAATCTGAGATTAATTTAAGTAGACCTTTCCTCGGTTGGATTTGATTCCAATTGGGTTTTGATATTCGGAATGTCTAATTGTTTTCTGGATTTTATTTTTAGGTTTCGGGAGTTTGGGTGTTAGAAGATTGAAATTTAATTTTTTTAGGTTTAATTTCTTACTCGATTTAGGCCGAGTTAAACTGGGTTCGGTTGAGTTTACATTTCTTGGATTTCGTTTAAATATTGTTTTTGTATTTTTAGGTTTTAAGTGTTGAATTTTATTTTAATTGGTTTTAATTTTTTGGATTAGGTAGATTTAAATTAAATTGAGTTGAATTGGTCATGTGTCAACCCAACTGAATTTTTTTTCTAGGTTTTACGGTTTTACTTTTGGGTTTCAGGAGTTTGGGTGTTAGAATAATGAAATTTATTTTTTTTTCTAATTTGTCAAGGTTTTATTTCTTACTCGATTTTTAGGCCGAGTTAGGCTGAGTTCGATTGGTTCTACATTCTTGGATTGGACTTAAATTTCACTTGAAATTTTCTTTTTAATTTTTAGGTTTTTTTGAGCTTTGGAATTTTGATTAATTTAAATATTTTTTTTTAAATTAAATTGATTTGAATTTACCATGCGTCATTCCGACCCAATTTAATGCGGGTTAAACTTAATTTAGCCTAAGTTTTAATTTTTTTAAAGCAATAAGTTTTTTGAATTTGAATATTTTTCTCGTTAAGTTTGAGTTAGGTTGAATTGAGTTTGGTCGGCCTTCCCTTCATTCTTGGACTTGGTTCTTGATCTGGTTTGGAATTTGATTTGTTTAAGTTCTGAAAATTTTTCAGTTTTGAACGATTTAAATTTTCAAATTTGAGTTTTAAAATCCTTTTAGTGCAGAGTTTTAATTTGATCGAGTTGATCTGTTAATCTGAATTCCATTCCGGAACATTGAGGCAATGACTTGCATCATTGCAATAAATGATACGTGCTGAAAGTCACGGACATCACCGCATTAGTATCAAAAAAGGAAAAGTGCCAAGCTCGTATTTCGCAGAAAATTCCGCAGGTGCGAATCGATTAATTAATTATTCAAATTACCTGCGACATTAAAACTTCCAAGTCGAAGAGACGACGACTTGTCTGCAAGAACGTGCATGATTCAGATTTCCTTATGTACGAAACCCTGTTTTGCAACGAGCACACTCACACCTACAAAATTGGTTCAATAAAACCTGTCATTAACTTACCAGGAAATTCATTAGTTTAATTTACGACTAGGGAAAATCGCCGCTGAATCACAGTTAATTTTCATCAATTAACACATTTTATTAATGTGTAAAACAGGATATTTCTTCTTAATTTCGGAAGGTTCTTTTATACAAGGTGACTGTGATAGTTTAAAATCTGTTTTCGATATTACTTACCTGTGGTATAGATGCATGATTTAAAATTAGTTACATTTATACAGAGTGTACCGTGTGGCTGTGCCAGACCAAAGTTGTTTTTTTTTTTTTTTAATGGAACATACTGTGTATTATATGTATTAGAAGAATTGGAATAATGCTGTTTTATGAATTTACAAATTTGACATCTTACTATCTGTAGGCTTGTTGTGTTACACATACTGAACCTTATATCATTGTAAAGCTTAATCAAAGACCTATTAAATTCAGTCTTAAAATATAGGCTGTTCCATTTAAACTAACCGAGTAAAATAAACATCGGTGTTATGAATCACCCTGTGTAAAATAATAGGAACATGTTCGAGATGGAAATTGTTTTCTGTTCCTTAGAGGTTATGTAACGTTACTGTAAGATTTAAATGCCGAATTTTAATAAACATCTAATCTGTAAAACATCAAATAATAGCATTTTTTTTACATTGAAATGTCAAAATCTCAAAAACTATAAGGTGTAGGTACATAACATCCTTATAATAAATGTAACTACTCTTAAAGACGAATCGAAATAAACCATAATATATAGTACGTTCCATTAAAAAAAAAAAAAAAAACACAAATTTGGTGTGGTACAACCACACGGAACATTCGGTATAATTGTAACTAATTTTAAATCATGGGTCTATACCAAAGGTAAGTAATAGTGAAAACAGATTTTAAAAAACTGCATTAATGTAGGCGCTATCTACCGAATACGCACTATTGGCCCACCCTGTATATCACGAACGATTAAACTCGTGTGGCCTTAAGGCCCGGTTTCTGAAAGCAATTTTAATCTGCCCATTAAATTAAGTGACTGTTAAACTAATGCATACCTTAAAAAACCGAATTAGGTTTCTGAAAACATCGAATTAGCACGATCTGGTTTGATCCTGAACCAAAAGTTATGCTAACGCCGGGCAGATGGCGCCATTATTTTTCCAGTAATTTTAGTATATTTGAGTCTAATTTCTTTTTGCACAAATAGAAGTTGTAATACTAAAAATCGAAGGAACACATGCAAAGGGCAAATATTTTACGAAAAATGAAAAAAAACATTATTTCAATCGATTGTGCGGAAAAATGTAGGTGACATAAATTGCGCATGCGTCAACTAAGCTAACGGTGTTGTTTGTTGCGTTAAATTAACTGAGCATTAAAATGATTTGTTGCGGTTTAATTAAATTATAGCCCCTGTATAATAATAAAGGCATTTGTAAAAAAAAGTTGCTTGGAACGTTTGATGCCTAGTTAGGTCTCTGTTGTCTGCTTCGTCAACTCAAAGGTTATCAAATATGTTTCAGTGTATATACAGGATGTCCCAACAGTGCGTTCTCGGGCTATATCTCGATAACTAGTGCAAATAATAAAAAAAGTTTCAGGATATATATTTTTTTTTAATTTAGAGGTCTAATTGAAATTAACCTCCGCCCACAATAATTTTTATATCCGTAGATACGTATTTCGGCAGCTAAGCTGTTATCTTCAGTACGCTACCAACTTAAAAGCACTAAGAAAACTCTAAAAACAACCTAATCATACTGATAAAATCATAAAAATGTTAGATCTTTTTTAGTGCTTTTAAGTTGGTAGCATACTGAAGATGGCAGCTTAGCTGCCGAAATACGTATCTACGGATATAAAAATTATTGTGGGCGGAGGTTAATTTCAATTATCTCTTAAACCACAGTCTCCTTTACTATTTTAGTTAGAGGTCTACAACATAAAATTATATTCACCTGTACAGGGTGAATAGAAAAAAAATAGCGGTACTGAATGCAACTTTTTTATTTCAAATGGCACACCCTATATATGATGTCAAATTTGGATTGCACATAAAATTTTACACATTTTTTATGTACCATACTCTTATGTTTAAATCTAACCGTTTTGAAGATATTTAATATTTTATCTAAAAACTGTCGCTTGCAGCCATTATTTTATTTATTTTTAACTTTAGAGAAAAGATTTTCGGTACAGATATAGTTGAGATTTTAACCTATTCTAAGCCACTATTAAAAGTAGTTTTATAGTTACAGGGTGATCATGGTATTAACCAAAATATTGGAAATTTCAAAATGACATAAGTCAATCTTCTTAAATAGCATGCCCTATATTTTTATATCCTAAATTGTTCGTCTAATACAGTACTTTCGTTTTTGTTATGCATGTCTTATACCTATCTGCTATATTTTTTTAGAACCCTAGACCTGCATGAATTATTTGTTTTAAAACGAGTAATAGTCTAAGGTGACCATGGAAAACAAAGGAACCAGCTGACATTAATAATTAGTTTACCTGTTTGCCACAGCCACCTTATACAATTATACGTTTTAAAAGAAATAACTCAAATGGATATAAGGCTCTCAAAAAATATTGCAGATAGGTATAGAACATGCATGAAAAAAACAAAAGTGCTGTATTAGACGATCAATTTAGGATATAAAACTATAGGGCATGCTATTTAAGAAATTTGACTTATGTCATTTTGAAATTTCCAATATTTTGCTTAGTACCATGATCACCCTGTAACTATAAAAATACATTTAATAATGGCTTAGAATAAGCTAAAGTACCAACTACATCTGTGACGAAAATCTTTTCCCTAAAGTTAAAAATAAATAAAATATGAATATGGCTGCAAGCGACAGTTTTTAGATAAAATGTTAAATATCTTCAGAACGGTTAGAATTAGACATAGATTATTGTACATAAAAAATGTGTACAGTGTGGTCCATTTTTGATGGTTTTACAGGGTTTCTCAGTTATTTATAGGAATAGAAGAAAACCGTTTTCGCGACCCAATACTACTTTTTCAAGAAAAACTCAGTGGAGAAAACAAAAGTTAGCTATCTCGATTCGTTCGGGAAATATCGGCAAAAAACGAATTTTTCCGAAAAATTATTTTTCACAATATCTCAGCTGTTTGACAAGATATTTTGAAAATTCAAAAACTGTTTTATTCAGAAATTAATGTAGATTTCGCTGACGTTATTGTCTTTTGTAAAAACTGCGCCAGTTCTGCGAAACGGACTATAACTTTCTAATTTTAAATGGAAACCGTAGTTGGCTATGACACAAATAAATTGCTTATTTAATGAGGTTTTCAAAAATATAAAGTTTGTGATAATTATTTTTTCAAATAATAAAGATACTTATTATTTTTTATTTTCCGGTAGATAACAAGCCATCCATGACATCAAAAACAAAAAATATAGTTCAATTGTTTTCCCAAAAATCAATTATTATTAAGTAAATCGGTTAATTTAATTCAATAAATAAATAGCTTCATATATCTATCAGAAACTGACATAAAATCACAAGAACGTAAAAATGTGCATTTCTTTAAGAAATAATTGAATTGTCGGATATTTCCTAAGTTTAATAATGCTTTCAAGAACTTTTGTATATTAATAAATGTAATCGCGGATAGAAGTGAAATAAACATATCTAAGAATTTTTGATAATATAAAATTTAAGATTTAATAATTTCAAAGGAACATATAACATATAATTCTTCAAAGCTGCATTAACAGTTAATCCATATTTACATTACTTGTAGTTTTATGAGTTCTCTAATAGCATTAGATATTTATTTTGTTAAATTTAATTACCTGTATTATTTATTCTAATAATAGATTTTTGAGGAAAACAACTGAATTTTCTTTTATTTTTATTGTCATAGATAGCGTGATAAGTACTGCAAAATAATGAAAATTGATATCTTTGTTATTTATAAAAATAATTATATCAAACCTTATATTTTTGAAAACCTCATTAAATAAGCAATTTATTTGTGTCATAGCCAACTACGGTTTCCATTTAAAATTAGAAAGTTATAGTCTGTTTCGCAAAACTGGCGCAGTTTTTACAAAAGACAATAACGTCAGCGAAATCTACATTAATTTCTGAATAAAACAGTTTTTGAATTTTCAAAATATCTTGTCAAACAGCTGAGATATTGTGAAAAATAATTTTTCGGAAAAATTCGTTTTTTGCCGATATTTCCCGAACGAATCGAGATAGCTAACTTTTGTTTTCTCCACTGAGTTTTTCTTGAAAAAGTAGTATTGGGTCGCGAAAATGGTTTTCTTCTATTCCTATAAATAACTGAGAAACCTGGTAAAACCATCAAAAATGGTCCACTCTGTACAATGTTATGGGAAATTCAAATTTGATATCATATACAGGGTGTGATATTTGAAATAAAAAAGTTGCATTCAGTACCGCTGTTTTGATTCACCCTGTACAGGTGAAAATAATTTTATGTCGTAGACTGTTAAATTTTTAAATAAAAATGTCTTGAAACTTTTTTATATCTGTTGTAGTTATCGAGATATAGCCCGAGAACGTACTGTTGGGACAACCTGTATATAACATTTTTAAGACTGCCATTACTGCCAACTTAGCCTAAGTCCTAGTGACGCGTACCCAATGCTATCTCAATCCTGTTTTTCGAATTTTGTTTTTGTTTTTTGTTTTCGATAAACTATCAGGTGTCACATCGCCACCTTGAAGAAGCCCATTTTTCTGTAGCCAAATAATTCAAATACGAGTGAAGTTGGTCGTTGTTGTTGACGTTGCGTATCCACAGATGGCGCTTATTTAGATCATTTCGAAATAATTACATAATCGAGTTTTAATGCTCGCCTCTTTCAAGTGAAAAGACAAAGACGAAGAAGAAACCTGACATTGCCGGAGATGATTGACTATAAATAAAGTGCAAATTATTCCTATTCCGTGTTATAAATAAATTCGAAACTGGTTTTTGGTTTTACATACGTTAAAGCTGTCGCTGCACTGAAACGAGCAGCCAGCAGACGATAAAGAAAACGAATCTGATAAAACGAGTCACCACTGCAGAGAAAGCTTCGCATTGACGTCAATTGGATCCAGTGGCTCGCGTTTCCTCTGCTATAGCCAGTTTCTGGCGCGTAGGTCCGCGCTCAAGACCGTCCGAGCATCCCCCGGCTGGACCTGTCAAAAATGCGTATGTAGGTCAGGCGATCGATGTTCCGACGTGGCGCCGACTTCTCGCCCCGTCGACGTCGCCGAAACAATTGAATTTCGCGCAGAGAATCGCGTGGACGCGCTCGCGAAATAAACTATACACACACGCCACGCCACTCCCATAGAACTTGCAAAACGCTTATTTTGTTCTTATCCTCGTCATTTTGTGCCGTTTTCCTTGTCGCTGTGTGGCTTATTACTCCGTTTTATTCGTTGTCGTCTGCCTGCGCGGTTGAGGGAGATGGGGGACAATGGACTGTAACATCTTCACCCTCCTCACCGTCTCTAAGGTAACTGAAAATCCTTTGCTTTTTTCAACTTTAATAAATAAATAAACGCGATTGCTCGATATACAGGGTGAAAGAAATTTGACGACGGAGATTGAATTATTTGCAATCTACTACGTAATAAAGACTCAAACCAAGAGAGGGCGCGCCTTTTCTAATCGATTAACTCAGCGATGTGTTACGGGAATGTGCTTAACACGTAAATAACTAATACGTCGCTGCGTTGAGCGATTAGAAAAGGCCCAGAGATTCCGCCCTCTGCTCGTCAACGATTTTAAAAGTTAGGCCAATTGGTCCTAGATTCGCATTTACTACTTGGCTTTACTTAAAACGTCCATGGGATTCTCAATTAACGTCGAACGTTCTGTATGACGCGTATACAGGATGTCTCAACGATCTGTTTTTCTCCTGTAAGTCCTATAGGAATAAAATGAAGGAAAAAACGGACGACATATTTTAAAATTATTTTCAAATATACAGGGTATTCCAGAAAATGTTAGTGTGTAGGTTGCGATTTTTTTTTAATGGAACACCTGTATATTTTTGCAAATTTAGATGTCCCGTGCAGACCTGATTACTGCAACATAAACATGTTATGGTTTTACTTAATTATTTTGGACAAAAAGATATATATTCTTGGAAAATTCTTTAAAAATTCACGAACTTTGAACGAACGAACGAAGAAAAACAAACCCGCGAAAATATAACACAATGTTCTTAGGGCTTTGGCCTTTACGGAAAAATTTATATTTATAATTTAGCATTATACAGAGCGATCAGTACTTGCGCATTACTTGGTATCTCATTTTAATAATTGTAAAATATGCCGCGTGACGTCTAGTATAACTGCCGTAATACAGATCGGTGGGACACCCTGTACAATGAGGTTTGAAACAGAAAAAAACAATGATCAGAAATTTTAAAAATTATTTGCATTATATAGGGTGTCTCAAAAAACAGGACCAAGATTCCCTGTAGACTTCTGGAGGTTTTTTCTTTTGTTTTTGTAATTATACCGCAGGTCTAATATCGATTGGTCCTTGCTTGATTCGGGTCCACTTGGTTTCATGTGAATTAATGTATCCTCCACGTGACCCTCAATTAATATCGAACTCTCTGTACGAAACATATACGGTGAGATTGAAAAATAAATTGTTACTGAAAATTATTTATTATATAGCGTGTCCCAAAAAAACAAGGCCGAGACACTTAGGTGGCAACCTCCGCCTTTTGCTCTCGCAATTTCAGATTCCTTCTAAACTTGTAGAGGTTTTTTTCTTTTTTTCTTTTAAATTATACCGCAGGCCTAAAATCGATTGGTCCTCACTTGATTCGGGTCCACTTGGTTTCACGTAAATTAACATCCCCCCCCCCCCGCTCCGTGACTCACAATTAATGGGGAACGCTCTGTACGAGATTGAAAAAAAATTGTTACGTACATTTTGAAAATTATTTGTATTATATAGGGTGTCCCAAAAACAGGGCCGAGACCCTTAGGTGGCAAACTCCACCTTTTTTCCTCACAGTTTCAGATTACAAACTTGTAAAGGTTTATCTTTTTGTTAAAAAAAATTATATAGTAGGCCTAAAATCGATTCGTTCTTGTTTCATGTAAATTAAATCGATTGATCCTTGCTTGATTCGGGTCCATTTGGGGTCATGTAAATTTAACCCCACGTAACCCTCCTTTAATTTCGAATGCTCTGCACAAAGCATATACGGTGCGATCGGAAAAGAAAATTGTTACGTATATTTTGTAAATTATTTGTATTGTATAGGGTGTCCGAAGAAACAGGGCTGAGGTCGACTTTGTTTTTCGTTTTTGTAAGTGGCCGTTACTTCCTCGCGATTTCAGATCTACGTCTAAAACTTTGTTTTTTGGAAATAAGTCGTAGGCCTAAAATCACAAAATTGTTCTTAAGTTCCGAGAACATTAAAATATCCGACGGACAATTTGAGGAATGGGTCACGAAAAAATGCGAATCTCCGAGAAACAAATGTTTATTTAAATTCGAATTAAGTTCGCTTTTTTAAACGTTGGAATCCAATATTGTCGTCATTGCGTTGGATATTGCAACACATCTTTCCCGAATTAATTATCGGCCATGTTTGATTACAAGATGGCGCCGGTGTGATGTACGCTTTCGTCTCTTCCAGGTCTTTTATTTGATAGGTCCCACGGCGAGCTTCCTTTCCCATTGTGAATTCGACAACGTTTAAATAAAGTTTTCTATTTAAAATCACCTGTACTATCGCCTCCCTACGCATTAAAATTTCCTTTTGAAACACCCTGTATACGTATATTTTTTGAACGTACAGGATGACACTTAATGGTTGTAAAAATTTACTTTTTGATACTTTTCGATTTTATTTAATAAACAAATATTTTTAATTATGTGACGAGAGTTACTGTACAAGAAAGAGAGTTTTTTAAAGTAGCGTATCACTTCGACGCTCAATTGTTTTGAAACGATAACGCATTCTCTTTTTTGTTTGCATGGTGTACTTAGTTTTTACGTTCGTTCTAAGGATATACATAATCTCTAAAAAGATGTATTTTTTTTAATTTCCTAAAGTCAAAATTATAAAAAAGGATAAAAAAATTTTAGACTTGTTGGTGTATTTTAATATATATATATTTTTTTATTTTTAGACAGAGCAATTTTTTTTAAAGAAAATTTGAATGTTAAAGGCTATTTAGTTTCTAAGTATACAAATTCGCTTCTCTGAATCCTGTTTTGGTAAAAGTATTGCTAATTTAACTTGGAATGTTTCAATTACTAATACTTTGCTTTAATTTCTGTACAAAAATGTCATGTCTCTCTCTTTCTCTTTCTCCGAAAAGTCCTGGAAAAGTATTTTGAATTTTTGCTAAAGTATTTCGTAACAGTTTTTTTTTTAATTTAATCTTTCATCTGCGCCTTTAGACATTAGCGTAAATTAATTTTTTAATGTTCTAAATTTACTCAAAATGTTTATTTGAAATCTGTCGAATTTATTGTGATTTCTTTAAATCCTCCTCCTAATTTCTTTGATTCATCAGAATTTTCTTTTTATCATTTAACCCCCGCCACTCACACCGTATTTAATTATTTTTGCGCATTTTTTGTATTTCCAAATTTTTTGTTATTTATCATTACTTTTTAATTTCGATGGAGGGGTATTACTTATTTAATTATTACTCCTATATTTTTTTGTTTGAATTCTTTTAGTTAATTGAAGGGAGAATATTTTTTTTTATATTTAAAACTCCTGTTAGTATTTCTTTCCTTGTGTTAAATTTATTTAATCAGCACTAACACATCCTTCTCTTCAATTTTAAGGCTTCTTTGCGTCAAAAGAAATCGATCGCAACCACCCAACTTTCCGCGATGACCAAGTTATTAATTATTGTTTATTATTAACGACTCCCGTACACGCATAATGAGATAACGACGTTGTAAATGGCGTTTCCTTGTAAGCCCACGTCCACCACCCACCCACCCCTTTGATTACAATATCGCCGCGATCTGCATTGACGTCAAACTGCAGCCCGGCACGGTCACTCACTTCGCCTTTTTAGTGACTCATCAGAGCGTGTGTAAACAGAAGCCGACTTTTCCAGGCAGCGTCGTCGTCATTCCACCACTTGCGTACCACCAAAAAAAAAATAATCATCATCAACCAATTCATGTGTATTTGCACATGTCGTAAGTACGTTTCAACAAAAAAAATAAATAAAAACTGGTCGTCAGTGTCATTCTTTGATATTGTGACAAGTGTTCTGTAGTAATAAAATTAAAGGCTCTGTTTGTCAAATTAAAATTAATCGAACACATCCGACAAGGAGAAGTTAGTTTTAATTCGTGACTGTGACGATTCCAACAAAGTTTGAATGACTATAGTTTATCAGGTCTTCTATTAAAAAAAGATTCGTCAAATAGCTTCGCAGGTCTTCAAATTGATCGACGCGTCGTTGGGAAAAGGCGAAATGTCCGTTTAGGTTATGTCATGTCAGGCTAGTTCAGGCTATAAGCAAAGCAACTTGACAACTTCATCTGTCAAACCTTTAGGGAGTCATCTCTTTCTCGATAGTTACGATTCGTCAAACGTCAGTGTTTAGAAAGTCATCCCTTTTTGAATGACAGTTATTGCCATCTATTCTCAAACGTCAAACTGTAGCCAGCACCGGTCACTCACTTCGCCTTTTTGATGACTCATTAGAGCGTGTGTGTAAACAGAAGCCGACTGTAGAGAAAGGTCCAAATCGGCTTGATAACTTCATCTGTCAAATGTTTAAGGAGTCATTTCTTTTTTGACTTATTATGTTATGACTTATTATGTTATGATTCGTCAAATGGTTTAGTTTAGATTGGATGACAGTTATTGTCAAACATCATCAAACGTCAATCAGTTTAGAAAAAGATGCAAATCGGCATGATAACTTCATCTGTCAAAGGTTTAAGGAGTCGGTTGTTTCTTGACGTCAAATGGTTTAGAAAGTCGTCCCTTTTCGGATGACAGTTTTTGTCAAATGCGAAGTATGATCGCGACTGATCAGTTAAAGAATCGATTCTATAACTGAGCTGCAGTCAAGCATCATCAAACGTCAGTCAGTTTAGAAAAAGGTGCAAATCGGCATGAAAACTTCATTTGTCAAGCGTTTAAGGAGTCATCTCTTTCTTGACAGTTGTGATTCGTGAAGTAGTTCAGCAAGTCATCCATTAAACGTCAATCGGTTTAGAAAGTCTTGCGTCAAAAACCAACACCAG
Organism: Prosopocoilus inquinatus; assembly: GCA_036172665.1. Taxonomy (NCBI): domain Eukaryota; kingdom Metazoa; phylum Arthropoda; class Insecta; order Coleoptera; family Lucanidae; genus Prosopocoilus; species Prosopocoilus inquinatus. Next base: position 71,417,812 of record CM069870.1, on the reverse strand, counting down.
TTTACGGAGATTTTCAACCAAAAGCTCATTAAAAACTTTGTTGCAAATCGTTTTTGATCCTCGGTAGATCCCTCGGATGCCGCCACTTAAGCTTTTTAAATGCTCATTGTTATAAACAAATAAATGACAACAAAAAGCTGATTTATCACCCAATTATGAAGAAGTGAAGTCGAGTCGATGTACACAATCAATACTCTCTTGATCCATTATAAAGAATCGTCGAGGAAGGCGACGATTTAAGCAAAATTGAGAAATTTGGGATGATGGGAAATGACGAGACAAACAAAGAAATATCCAAACACAACAATTTTAGAAAATTTTCTTCGAGTTTTCTCGCAGTTCTCTTTGTTTCCAAGATTTTTTTTTAATGGTCGGAAGGAGGAAGGCGGGGGGGGATCCAAATGGTTGACTGTACAAAATGTTTCCCCTTTGAGTCTTATTTTCTGTTTTCCAAAATTTTAAAATCGATCTAGCCTCTTCCAATTCCTCTTTCCTTTTGATCTTTCCTTCACTTGCCTGTTTCTCTTTTATGTCTTCTTGGGTCATTTGCCTTCTTTACTCTTGCTGTCACGGACAGATAGCATCCAGGAAGTACGTCATCTGTTTTAATCAGTTGCTTATTTCCTTTTGTGCCCTGATCTCAATTATCCCTCTCTTTTTCTGTTGCCTTGAAAATCGTTGTTTCTGTACTCCTAAAACTATAATAGTTGGCGTCATTTGTCTCTTCTATTTGTCTATTTTCAAATTCTTTTAGAGAGCATTACGAAATACTTTCACTGTTTTTCTAACTTTATCTTCATCAGCCTTTAGCTTTACTTTTCTTACCCTGTTTTTTTTTTTGCTTCTTTCTAATTTCTTCCCAAATGGCACCGATGCGCTTACTTGGGGTAGTTCTTCGACTGCCTTTGGGTTTCTTTTTTGCCTTTTATTTTCTTATAAACTCTTTTAGTTTGCTTGACCATGTCCTTGCACATTTACACTCTCTTATTTGGGTAGTCTTCCTTTGCCGTATATCCTCTTAGGGGTCTTTTTGTCTTCTATTTTCTTCCAATTTATTTCCAGCCTTGTCTCTAATAAAATTGTGCGGCTGTGTTCTCTTATTTGGGCAGACGTTTTTACCTTCATCCCCCCCTCTTTGGCCTCAAGTATCTTTTCCCCTGGTCGTTTGTGCCGGTTTTTTATTTTATTCCAAATTCTTCCCAGTTTTGATGTTTGGCTTGCTTGGCCTGTTACATTACATTACATTATTCGTTTTTTTTTTGAATAGCTTTTTTTACATTCTTTGTATTTTTTTCCAGAACCTTTTTTGATCTTACGTTCTTCCAAATTATTTGCAGTTTTATTTGTGAAATTGTATTCTCGTGTTGTTTTTTTTCTTTCTCTCTCTCCCTTTTTCACATTACATATCCTCTCTGAGTCTTTCACTTTCTTCTTCCAAATTCTTCTTTGATTTCTCTTGATCGGTTTCTTGCACTTTTTTAAATCTCTTTTTTTGAGTATTCTTTTCTGTCTTCCTCTGACTTTGACTTCCGTATTCTTTCCTGTGGTCTCTCTTGACTTTCACATTTTTCCAAATCCTTTACCAATCGATTGTATGTATGTATGTATGTATGTTCGATCGTATTCTTGTGTTACTTCTTTTATTTGAGTCTTCCTCTTTATCTTCTTTTCTCTCTGTTTCTTTCTCATTGCATATCTTTTCAGCGTCTTTTACTTTCTTCCAAATTCCTTCCGACCCTAGTTGGCCCTTTAGTTGTCTCGACCGTTTCCTCGCATTTTTTGAAAATTCCTTTTTTATCTTACCGTGACTATGAATTTATCTATTTTTTGGTTTTCTGTATTTCCAGTTTTGTCCTTTAGCTTTCCTGACCACTTCTTTGCACTTTTTGTCTTTTTTCTTTGAGAATTATTTTCTATTTTGTCCCGACTTTGTATTTACGTATTTTTCCTTGGGATTTTTTTGACTTTTACTTTGTTCCAAGTTTCTTGCAGTTTAGGCCTTTAGCTCTGTTGACCGTTTTCTTGCACTTTGTCTCTTTTTTTGAGAATTCTTTCCTATCTTGCCTTGGTTATGGATTTACGTATTTTTGCTTGCGTCTTTTTTGAGTTTTATTTTCTTCCAACTTTCTTCCAGTTTAGACCTTTAGCCCTATTGGGCGTTTCCTTGCACTTTTTGTCTTTTTTTCCTTGAGAATTCTTTTCTGACTTATCCCGACTTTGTATTTACGTATCTTTTCTTAGATTTCTTTTGACTTTTACTTTTTTCCATGTTTCTTCCATACAATTTTGTGCTTTAGCTCTCCTGATTGTTTTCTTGCACTTTTTGTCTTCTTTTTTTAGAGTTCTTTTCTATCTTGTCCTCCCGACTTTGGATTTAGCGATTTACGTATTTTTCCTTGGGTCTCTTCCTTCCAAGTTTCTTCCAGTTTTCTTCTTTAGCTTCCTTAATCGTTTCCTTGCACTTTTTGTTTTGTTTTTTTTTTTGAGAATTTTTTTGCATCTTCCGCAGACTTATCCATCTTCTCCAGACTTTGGACTTTATTTAGTATTTTTCCTCCGGTCTCTTTTGACTTTGACTTTCTTCCAAGTTCCTCCTTTTGTCTTTTAGCTCTCTTGCACTGTTTACCTTCCTCGGACGTGTTTCTTTCCTGGACTTTCTTCTGACATTCACTCTCTTCCAAACATTCTTCCCAGCTGTGTTCTCTAAAGTCGTTTGATCGTGACCACTTTGGACTTTGTTTCTTTTATTTTTATTTCAGTGGACCTGTTTCTGTCTTCAGCCTCACGCTCTCTTTTCGATCTGCTTTTTTCTTTTACTTTTGGATTTATGCTTATATTTTCTTTTTTGTATGTCATGATGTACCTTCCAAACTCTTGTTTCTTGTTTTTGTTTCAATCTTTTTAATAAGTTTTGCGTACCGTTATTTTTATGATTTTTTTCAGTTGTTTTCCGCCCTTTAAATTCCATTTCTGAAGCGTTCGTTCTAAACGCCGCGCTAGTTTGTATTCTAACTTCGCTTGTATTTAATTTCCGGTCTTAACAAAACCGCAAGGAAAATAAATATCTTTAAGAATAAAGAAAAAAAATAAAAGAAAAGGGGCGAGGGAGGGTTCATTTACATTAATTACACCATGCGATCAACGGAATTTATAACTAGAGCAGACTGTGATATTTTTTCCAAAAAGTTGGCAACACAGACTTACAGTTTGAAATTAAATACTGTAAGTGTCAGACTTGTGACATTTATTTTTTTAATGATTCATGATAATTAACGGAAAATAATTAATTAATTAATTAATAATTGTCTTGCGGAACCCCCCTCCCCGTCTAACATTCTAAAAAAAGGGTTTAAACCGGAATCCACACAAAATAAAATAACAAAATAAAGATTGTATGAAGCATGAGCATAACCTCAAATACGACAACTGTCATCTTTATTATCTATTTCTCATTGTATCCAATTACACAGCATAAAATAACACCAATCACAGCTTCCTCTAATTATTAATTCCATTGATCACCCGGTATTATAGGCTTTTGTTATTACGTAGTGTATGCAACCAGACTTACACATGTGCGATTTAAGTTGCGGCTTTAGAACTCTCAATTAATTTAGGTCTGATTTGATTTCTTCACCTTCTGATAAATTTATCTGCCATACAGTATCGTAGAAAATCATCATTAACACAATGGTTTTCAGGGATGGATTTTACCTGGCTGATAATTTTATCGGTAGATGAAGAAATCGAACTTTAGACGCTTTGAGTTGATAGATGATGAGAGACGAAATGAAAAGTCATAACATTTTGCAAATTTATTCCGACTACTACTAATAATAATTAATCCTTGTTTTATCAACCGCTTAATTAAATCGAATATGACGTCCACATAAATAACGCCGCGTTTTTTCTTCCTCGCGGGCTCCTTTAAAAATAAATAATCGCCTTATTTACTACACGTATCGGATAGGATCTAAAAAAACTTTTTTCAACCTTCTGGAAGAAATTAATGGCGCGGCAAAAACACGCAAACAAATACATAAATCCCCCCGTTTTCCGATTTCTTTCCAAACTCTTGCGGATGATACCTACATACCTCTTAAAATATTTCGAATATTACCTTCATAAATCAACTCTCGCATTTACATACATACATATTTTCATTAGAGGTGCCGCTTAGGTTGCTGATGCAAGCACGTTAATAAATCGCGTTAATTGGTTAGCATAAGTATATTGGTACAGTCGGTCGGTTGGTTTTACCTAATTTTGTTTTTTTTTTGAAGTGGACGAATTGGTGAAAACTACTAAGTATGCAATAGTTAATTAATTAGGCAGAGTGACGGACAAAATTAATGCAACGACACGAATAAAATGCTGTGTCGATCGTTATGAAATACGATGATAATCCGGGAGTTTGGTAGAGCTCTTGCAACTTAAGAAGAACCTGCACGTGACCTGCGCGCACGAGCAATGTAAGGAGGTTAGCTCCGCCCACAAATCCTCTTCAAGTTGCGTGATCTCTACTTTTTTTTAGGCCCGGTATTATACATGAAAGTTAACTTTAATCCCCAGTTTATTGCCATAAAAACAATTGTATTCACAACTGTTACCATAGAAATAAACCAATAATTAAATCTAACTTGCCTTTATAATACCGCGCCTTAATGAAATTAAAAACTGCGTAAAATAAATGAGCCAAAACTTATTCGCAGAGGCGGCGTTAAGCCTTATAGTTGCGAGGCTCCGGGCGAGAAATTTTTGCTGGGCCATTGGGGTAAGGGAAAAGGTTTGTCTGAAAATAATAACAAATTTAAAAAAGTAGGTAAAATAATTTCAAGTGACTGTTATTTGACATGTTTTAATTTTTAAAATATGCCGCCGTTATTTGAAAGTGTGAAATAGAAAATATAACTCTATGGAAATAAAAATATGACTATGAAATAAAATGGTAATTGTAAAATAAAGATTTATCTACAAGAAAAAGAGAAAGAAGAGAAGACGATTAATTGATAATCAAAACAATAAAAAAATATCGTCAAATCTAATGAAACAAAAACAAAAGACGATCGTGGATGAAGATAGGACGAAAATAAAAATGTGTAAAAGTAAGAATAAGTCGTCAAACTGATATAAATAATGACAACGAAAGATTGAATCTATAAATATTAAAGATTAAAATGTAAAATGAAATAAACTCAAATTCTATAAATGAAAAAACAAAAAACAAAAGTCAATCCAATTGTTAATTAAAAAATTTAAAAAATCGTATCGAATAAAATCAAACGAAAGAAAAAAACACAAGAAACAAAAGAATGATGGATAAAAATAAAAATCATTAAAAAAAAAGAATCGTCAAATGTTAAAGAAAACATATAATTAAAAAGTAAAATCAAATCAAATCAAAATCAAACGAAAGACAAAAAAAAAACAATAAACAAAAAATGATTGATGAAAATAAAAATTATAAAAAAAATAATCGTTAAATGTCGAAAAGAAAAAAAAAATTATTAAAAAGTAAAATCAAATCGCATGAAAGAGAAAACAAAAATGGGAATCGATCGATGGTATCAGAATGCAAAATAAATAAAATTCGAATCGAGTAAACAAAAGAAAAAAACAAAAGACGATCAAATGATAATCAAAAAATAAAATCAAATCTCCTGAAAGAGAAAATAAAAACGGCGATATATCGAAGCGATCAAAATGTAAATTAAATTCAAATCGGATAAACGAGTTTTTTTTTCTCTTTGTTTTTCATTTTTTTTTCTTTCTTGCACCTATTATCTCTCTTTAGTTCATATGGTATTATTTCTCTAAACGACAAATTTTGAACACTGTTACATTATTTTGTCACAGTCATGTTTTGAAATAAATTTGAATTGATTTGATTTGACAAGAAAGACGATAAATTGATAATAATCAATAATAATAATAATAATAATAAAATGAAATCGCATAAAAGAGAAGACAGAGACGGCGATCGATTGAAAGAATTAAAATGTAAAATAAACTCAAATCGAGTAAATAAAAGGAAACGAAAACAAAAGACGATCAACTGATAATAATTATTATCAGTTGATCTGATCGTCTTTTGTTTTTGTTCCTTTAATTTATTTATATTTCGTTCGATACGATTTTATTTTTTAATTATTAAAAAATAAAAAAATTCAAAAATAAAAAAAAATTAGTTAAAAAGTTAAAAAAAAATAATTTTAAGAATCTAAATGTAAAATAAATTAAAATCGAGTAAATAAAAAAAGACGATAGATTGATAATCAATAAATAAAATTAAATTGCAAAGAAGAGAAAACAAAAATGGCGATCGATTGAAAGAATTAAAATGTAAAGTAAATACAGATCGAGAAAAGAAAAGAAAAGGATAACAAAAGACGATCAACTGATAATAATTATCAGTTGATCGTCTTTTGTTTTTGTTTTTTTTTTGTTTATCTATTATTTATATTATTTTATTTATAACTTTTCTTTCATTCGATACGATTTTATTTTTTAATTATTAAAAAATAAAAAAATAATTATTAAGAAATAAAATATAATTATTAAAAAATAAAAAATAATTAAAAAATTGAAAATATATAAAAAAATAAAAAATATATAAAAAAATAAAAAATATATAAAAAAATTAAAAAATGAATTATAAAAAAAAATTTAAAAAATAATTTTAAGATTAAAATTGATAAAATAGAAACTAAAAATTAAATTAAACGAAATCGAATAAAAGAAACAATAAGGGCCAATGAATTCATTATATACTGTGGAGCGGATAAATTCGATCATTAAAAAAATGAACGCTCGCCCAGACTTTTTGCAAACACCCTGTAACATTAAAAATAGTTACGCGCCAAGGAGTTTTTTGACCTTTGGGAATTATTAAACTTAATCTTAAAAAAAAAATAGTATCCGGAAAGGACAAAAGATAAGACAAAATCGACGTGTGTCCGAACGTCTTTTGGAAAGAAATGATCGTCTCGAGAAAATTGCATTTTTCCGCTGCTTAGTTTCCACACTGTATTAAAAATGGAACTAAATAAAGTCAAAAAAGGAATTGAAAAAGCAAAATAAAGACGATCGGTGATGAAGATAAGACGAAATATTCTGCGAAACTTACAATAATTCAAATCGAATGAAGAGCACCAAAGAAGAAACGAAAACGAATCATAATTCAAATATAAAATAAAGTCAAACTGAATCAAGTAAGGACAGAATACGATCAGAGCAGGAAATCTAGTCCTCATACAACAGATGTTAGTCTAGGAATAAGAGCTGCTCGAGAATGTCGTTTCTCTAAAAGTACGAGTTGTTTAAGGGGAGTACATATTAAGGACGTCTATTTGTTTAATTTGTTTATATGTTTGATCATACGTTTTAAGATTTTTATTTTTCTTGTTGACTGAATAGAGCTACTGATATGTTCGTCTTATACAGATCCGCTAATATTTTCGTATTTACGTGATTCTTACCCGATTTTGTCACCTACGGATAAATTTATCCGCCAGATAGTATCCAGGGAAACTATTATCGATACAATGGTTGCCAAGGATAATACCTGGCAGATCAATTTATCAGGAGGTGAAGAAATCGGGTATCAAGCAGATATTTTATCATCTTAATTCTGACTAAACTATCGTGGGTTAAAGAATTGAAAAATGAGCATGTTGCGGATGGGACGGGGCCCCTGAAAGCGCGGAGCCCAGGGCGGATGTCCCGTTCGCCTGTCCCTAAGAACGCCACTGCTTATTCGGCACCCCCTGTATACATATGTAAATTGATGTTGCAAATGGGTCACTTTTGTAAAGTAAAAGAAATACTTTATCAAAGATAACCCATTGATTTATTTATTATAAAATATACCAATTTATTGGTGTTCTTTTTTATAGTGTAATACTGGCCTAAGGCAGTATACGCCGTTTATAATAATTACTCGATGAATAACCAATTGAAATTTGAACCGGAAGTACCTCGTAGAAATTACGCATAAAAACGATATGTAAGCAAATTCCTTAAAACGATTAAGCACGTGAGAAACGATTTTCTAATAAATTCGTTTTCACTACGCGGAAATGACGGTGTTTTCTTCGATTTACTTTACTTTTCGATTTATTTAGTTTAGAAATTAAATACGTATAATTGTGAGGTGCCCCCCCCCCCCCCCCGCCCAACGCCGTTCGCCTCTTCGCAAAGAAAATTAAGTAAACCTGCCTTGCTTAATAAACATTTACTTAATACCAAATATTTAAATATTTTATTTGATTTGACGTAAATCCGCGCGCGTGCAATTAACAAAGTCTGCACGTTATTGTAAATACTTCTTCGTTCGATGCCGGATGTTTAAGTTTCGAACCCATCGCGATTTCGTAAATTCGTTATCAATCTTGCCAGCTGGGTTTCTTTGACATGATTACCACCATCATGATTAGTGTTGCCGCCGAAAATAAACTGAAAATTATTATTTTGCAGCCGCCGACGTTAAAGTGGTTCTTCACCTTTGAAAGCCAGCCCTCGTTTATTTATCCTTTTTCTTTTCTTGTTAAAATAGAAGTATTCGGCGAAAGAGTTATTCGTGTTTTAAACGGCTCGGCCGAATAAATATTTTCTTCAATAAATGCCTTTCTCTTTAGAGGTTACTTAAACAGCGATTTCAGATTCAGAATTGGAGTGCTTGTGCTTCACAGCAGAACAAACTTACAAGTGCGTTGGTAAACACGAGGGTGAATCAAAAAGTGAATGCACTTTTTAGCAGAAAAGACGCAATGTCAGCGATTAAATGAGTAAAGTTAAACCGTACCAAGAAGAAAAGCCTTTAAACAAGAACGCAGCCAAAGAAATAAACTGGGGACGAACAGACACGCAATAACAATTGCACTTACCTGAATTAGCGAGTACTAATTTGCCTACAAAAAAACGATTTTATTTGTCTGCACCGGCTGATATGTCATGTAATAAAAACTGGCTGCGTTGAATTACACGAATTTGTAAAACTTAAAAATATGTTGTTTTCTTTTTCTATTGCTGCTAATAGTCAATATTTGCTTTTGTTACCTGTTTCTTTTTCTCATTTCTTTTTCAAACGAGTGGAATTTATTTTTCCGTATTTAAATCCTTTGATCTGAAACAATTTTCTTTTTCTCGTAGTTAAGTTTCCCATTTTCACAATTTCGTTTTGTCAAATTTATTCAGAAATTGAGCTGATTTGTTTTTGAAAGAAAAAAATAAATAAACGTTGATTTGTATCTAGTTTCAAACGGTTTGTATTTCTGCCACTGTTGCTAACAGTATCTTCATTCGAAGCGTTTGACTCTTATTTCTATTTCTTTTGTTTTGTTTTATTTTGTTTCTGTTTCTTTTGTTTTGTTTTGTTTCACTTTGCAGGTACAGGTACCCACATACATTTCTTTTTGTGAAGTAAGCCAATTTTATTCTTTAAATGTGTGTCTTTTTCTTTGTGAATTTACCATTTATTGTTTCAGATTGAGATTATTTTGTTCTCTTTTATATATTTTCTTTGCTTCGTTTTCTTAGGCATTTGTCATGACATTTAACATCATTTGCTTTCCTTGCCTCTTTTTCCTTTCGTAAAATCGGGGATTATTATTAACGAAGTTAATAATTTTTTTTTGCTTTTCAAATGTCACAAACGTGCGCTCGTTTTTGTTTTTCTTTCAAATTGGCTATGAAATGGTGGAAAAATTTGTGTTCTTTCGCCGTTATTTTTGTTTTTCTTAATTTCCCCGGAACTTGTAAAATCTAGAAAAACATAAAAAAAGAAACAAAACCAAACAATAAAAGAATTTATTCAGAAAAAGAAAAACGCCTTGACTTGACTTAATTTTAATTCGCATCTCGAGAATAAAAGAAAAAAAATGCCAAAACGAAAATCAAAAAAAAATCGTGGGAGGATTATATTTAAAAAAGAAGACTTTCTTGACTTGAAGAAAAATTCACGAAAATGAAAAAAAAAACTAAAAGAAAAACGCGTGGACGCAAAATAAATAAAATTCGAATCTAGTAAACAAAAGAAAAAAACAAAAGACAATCAAATGATAATCAAAAAATAAAATCAAATCTCCTGAGAGAGAAAATAAAAACGGCGATATATAGAAGGGATCGAAATGTAAATTAAATTCAAATCGAGTAGACAATGAGTTTTTTCTCTCTCTCTCTCTAGTTTTCAATTTTTTTCTTTCTTGCGCCTATTATCTCTCTTTAGTTCATATAGTATTATTTATCTAAAAAACTAATTTTGAACACTGTAACATTATTTTGTCACAGTTACGGTTTGAAATAAATTTGATTTGATTTGATTTGACAAAACGAAGACGATAAATTGATAATAATCAATAAATAAAACAAAATCGCAGAAAAGAGAAAACAAAAGCGGCGATCGATTGAAAGAATTAAAATGTAAAATAAACTCAAATCGAGTAAATAAAAGGAAACGAAAACAAAAGACGATCAAATGATAATAATTATTATTATCAGTTGATCTGATCGTCTTTTGTTTTTGTTCCTTTGATTTATTTATATTTCATTCGATACGATTTTATTTTTTAATTATTAAAAAATAAAAAAATTCAAAAATAAAAAAATTAGTTAAAAAGTTAAAAAAAATAATTTATTATTAATTATTATTAACGAAGTTATCGGTCGTTTTTTTTGCTTTTCAAATGTCACAAACGTGCGCTCGTTTTTGTTTTTCTTTCAAATTGGCTATGAAATGGTGGAAAAATTTGTGTTCTTTCGCCGTTATTTTTGTTTTTCTTACTTTCTCCGGAACTTTTAAAATCTAGAAAAACATAAAAAAAGGAACAAAACCAAACAATGAAAGAATTTATTCAGAAAAAAAAAAAAACGCCTTGACTGGACTTAATTTTAATTCTTCGCATCTCGAGAATAAAAGAAAAAAAAATGCCAAAACGAAAATCAAAAGAAAATCGTGGGAGAATTTTATTTAAAAAAAAAAAATTTCTTGACTTAAAGAAAAATTCACAAAAATGAAAAAAAAAACTAAAAGAAAAACGCGTGGACGGATTTATTTCAAAGTCTGCACGATAGGAAACAAAAACAAAAGAAACTCGTGTGGATTGATTTATTTGATTGGCAGAAAAGACAGCAACGGAATTTACTTATAAAAGTAAGGAGAAGGAAGAAGTAACAATTGAATTTCATTCTTCCATTCTTCATTTTTAAATTGTTTCCGAGTTCGTTATTTTTTGAGCGAGAGAGAAAAAGTTAAGGAAGAAGGATAGGTAGAGCAGGAAAGAGAAAGAGAGAGTGAGATAGGAAGGAGGACAATTAACTCTTCTTTCTTCGTTTTTTAACATTCGTTTCTCTTAACTGACCAAACAAACAAGAAATCGCTTACTTAGAAAAGGAGGAAACGTGAGCGACATTTTCATTTCTATTTTTATTTTTTGATTTACAATAGTTTCGGTCCCATATTTTTTTTTTAATTGAGTAAGAGTTCATTTCATTTTTTTATTGTGTAATTATTTTATTTTTTGTGTGATTGTTTTATTTTTTTTTTGGTGTGAATCTGAACTGTATTTCCAAGCGCCATCTTTAAAATAACTCAAGTACGAAGTCATTATGATTCGGAGCGCCATCTCTGGATCATAAGGAAAGGCTTTTGGATAGTATTTTGAGGCAAATTTAATGTTTTCTTTTTTTTCGAAGACCATCTTTTACTTACTTTTTTTTTTTAATTTTATTTTACCACGGTAATTTTTTGTGTTTTTGGTTTACTTTTCTTGTCATTATTTAAATTTTTTGTGTTATTGCTTTATTTTATTTTTTTTGGTGTATTAATCTGAACGGTCGCCCTCATCATAAATTTGAATGCGGAAAAGTTTTATTTTTCTTGATTTGAATTTGTTTACATCGAATCGCAGCATGTATTTTCAAGCGCCATCTTCAAACTAACTTGAGAACGAAGCCACTACGATTCGGAACGCCATCTCTGGGTCCTAAGTAAAAGTTTCTGGGTAATATTTTGAGGCAAATTTAATGTTTTTCCATGTAATCTTCATTCAAACGCGAGGATCTAAAATCTCATGTTTAAAATCGATTACGAAACAATTTTAGCATTACTAATAAAAATGAATTTTTATCGAATTGCAATAATTTTGAACATTATTTAAACAAGAAAAGACTGAGCGCGGAATTTTGTTCGCAATTCTATTTTATTCACTATCGGTATACAGGGTGTTTTCTAAGTACACTCCAAAAATTGCGGATGTGATTTCTATTGATATTTTAAGAAAAAGAGCTCCGCAAATACGTATTAAGGAGGCCAAGATCAAAAACTAAACCTAGTATAAATTCTCACACTTTTGATATTTATTCTGTTTCCGATACTAAGGTCCAGTTTTACAAATGGGGCTCAATTTTGAGCTGAGACTTAAACCCTTAGCAACGATTATTTCAACAATTGTTGTGAAGGAGTTAAGCATCGGCTCAAAGTTAAACCGTCATTGTAAGACTGGGCCTAACTGCTTGAAATTGAATGTTGTTTCTGTCACTTAGTGTTTTTATCTTTGTTTACAGTTATTAATATTAACAATAAATTAGTTGCAAGTCAATTTTAATTGCAGTGGATTTCCAGAGCACCCTTGGACAGCTGTCTCGTCCCTTTTTTGGGGAATAATATAGGCTGACGATGTCTCGAGCTATTAATTATTATTGTAATTATTGCTGTTGTTAAAATACTTTCAGTTTTTATTTCCGGCGGCTGTAACGTCATAAATTGGCTTCTGACAGGCACATATTTAGGAAGTAAAGTCACTTCCTGAAATCACATCCTTAAATTTTGAAATGTATTTAGGAAACGTCCTGTATTTAGAATGAGCGACAATAATTTTGGCTCAAGAATCACATTTTACCCTTTTCTTAACACGGAGAGTGTGTTCCAGCCCTGGCAACAGGGTAGTAAAAATTCCCCTAAGCGTCCGTGCGATTGAAATCAGAATAGCGGCAAGTGACGGTCTGCGCCTGGCGCTAGCATCACCGCAGCTTAGATTGGAGGGAGATCTAAGCGAATTTTTACAACCCTGCTGGCTTCGTTTTGCGCTTGAATTTGTCGTCGTTTCATTTGAATTAAGAACTGCGTTTTCTTTTAATTAGCGAAACGAATATAAATAGAACTTAACACGTTACAGTCACGATGAAATTGTATTATTTAACTTTATTATCGAGCTCGGTTGTTTTTTTCCCGTTCCTTTTTGTATTTTCTGTCTAGCCGCACCTACGAGCGTAAATTAAATACCTGTCGTTCACAAAGCCGCTCTGTTGATATTTATTATTTTTTTTGTAAACGCAAACCAGTAATGAATAAAGAAAATTAATTAGCGGCAATAACTCCCGCATCGACGCATTATTTAATCAAACGTGCTTTAATTAGATCCGTGAGAACAAGAACAAATTTGCGATTCAGCCGGCCCCCTTCGCGTCCCGCCCCCGACCGACTGCACTGTGCTTGCCAGCGGCTGTTATAATCGACGTGCACGTTTCGTTTGTTTGCACGACCGCCACCGCCGGAACGCAAATATGTACGTTCGCGACTGATATTATTTATTTATTGCTTTTTTTTTTCGTGCAGATTGTGTGCGTTTCGGAAGAAATCTGGGTAATTTCGCGCGCGTGGATTATCTGGAACCCCCCTCCCCCATGCAAAAATGGGGGAATTTTGCTGTGAAATTCGCTTGACGCAAGCGAATTGCGGTGAAATGCAATTACTGGATCAATTAAAGTGAAATGGAAAGGTCGTTTTCCTAATTGGGTTCGCGGGGATATTTTCTGCGATCTGGCAACGCAACCTCTAACCTAAAAAGTGCAATTTTATTTCCAGTTTTGGTACAATTGAAATTCTTTCGATCACAACTCCAATAATCCCAGCAACAAGTATTTTATTTGGGTCACATTTATTCGACCAGGAAGCAAGAACAAGTATTAAAATCTAAAAAACGCTATTTTTGTTTGTTCTGACTTAACGTCACAATTTCACATTTTCTTTTTTTTTTTAAAAAAAAAAGTTGAATTTCTTTTGGAAAGAAGATCCGCAATGGTTTTCGTTTTTTTTTTCAAAAAAAATCGTACAGACTTGTACGTGGGCTGCTGGAAAATTTTCTGGAATCTACTAGGTCTAGAATTGTTAGCGTTTATCAACTGTCACATTTGAAAAATTTGACGTTTTTCGCCTATAATTCTATTGACAGTTCCTATCCAAGTGAAATAGTTTTGTTTGTACAGCATTTGAGAAAAAGTAATTCTGTGTAAACATGGAAATCTCGCGTGAAAATTTTCGTGCCATGATTTTTTACGATTTCAAATGTGGTCTAACGCCGAAACAATGCCTCGACCGGCTTCATTTGGCTTTTGTAGATGAAGCACCATCAAAGAGCAGTGTTTATAATTGGTTTGCCGAATTCCAGCGTGGACATACCTCTCTCAGTGACGAATTTCGTGAAGATCGTCCATCAACATCTGTTGTTGCCACTAATGTAGATGCTGTACGTGAAATGCTTGAGCGAGATCGACATGTGACATACCGTGAGATTCAAGCATCCGTACGCATTGACATGAAAGCAATACACCAGATTTTGCTTGCATGGTCATTTGAACGTACGAAAGCTTTGCAGTCGTTGGATCCCACACAATTTAACAGAAGCGCAAAAGCAGGGTCGTGTCAAATGGTGCGAAGAAATGCTCGAGAAATTCAACGGAGGTCGTTCAAATTTAGTTTATAACATCGGTACTGGTGACGAAACGTGGATCTATTCGTACGAACCAGAAAGTGAACAACAATCTACCGTTTGGGTATTTCAAAATGAACCAACATCAACAAAAGTTGTCCGTTCACACACTGCTGCGAAGCAAGTGATTGCTTGTTTCTTTGGTTTAACTGGACAAGTAACAACCGTGGCTTTAGAGGATCGAAAAACCGTGAATGCTGATTGGTATACTACAGTTTGTTTGCCGGAAGTCATCGATCAAATAAGAAGAAACAATCGAAATCGACGAATTATTCTCCATTATGACAACGCCAGTTCTCACTCAGCCCGTCAAACAGTTGATTTTTTGTCCAACAGAAATGTTGATCTAATGACTCATTGTCCATATTCACCTGATTTATCAACTAATGATTTCCTTTTGTTCCCAAATATCAAAAATAAAATGCGCGGTGAGCGATTTTCGTCGGCTGAAGCAGCAGTTGAAACATTCCGGACACTGGTTTCTGGGGTACCATCTTTAGAGTGGAAAACGTGCTTTAGAAATTGGTTCGAGCGTACGCAAAAGTGTACTGACGTCAGAGGCGAATACTTCGAAAAACAATGATACCGTTTACCAAATTTCATATGCGTTCTTTCATACCGTTTCCAGAAACTTTTCCAGCAGCCCACGTAACTGAGCAAAGTGACGAACAATGAATGTTCGCTGCTCGGTTCGTTGCGCGGTTCGCCACGTTGCTCAGTCACAAGTGTGTACGGTCTTAAACGATGAATACTTCATTTGTTTCGGCCTGGTTTCACACGTGCGAATAAAGAGAACAAAAGCCGTTTATCTCGCCTGGAAAAATTTATGAAAAGTGACTCATCGTTTCACTTGTTTATAAAAAGCAAATAAAATATAACCTGTTAACATTTTTAATACAATACGAATTTAGTGCAGTTCGGTTTGTATCGCGATTATTTGACCTAATTTCACACTGTTCATTCGACAATGACGTCAATCTTTCAACTTTTTTTTTTTTTGACCATGGACGTTTCGTTTGTTTCGAAGTTGAACTAACTTTAGTAGCTCAAACTGTCTCATGAAATACTTTCGTTTGTTTTGGTCTGATTACACTCTCGTGAATGAGAAAACAAAAGTACATCTAAATCGTCGAAGTTTATGAAAAAGAAGTGATGGACACGTACAGGGTGACTACGCGAGAATTCCTACCCCCTTTAACTCTCTTATTTTTTATTTCAGGAAAAAATGTTTAATACAATACTTATATGGACTAATTCAAAGCTTCTCTGTGTGCTCACAGAAAAACAATTGATGGTCGGATAAACGAGATGTAAACTAAACTTATTTTTCTTTTAATGGAACACCCTGTATATTATTACAATTTTCGATTCTAAATTAAATTACTACTACTACGTATATAATAAAACTAATAATGTAGAAGGTGTCTATAAAATAATTCCTATTTAATTTATTTTATTTTTGAATTTTAGAAATAGAAAACAGGAACAATGATTCTTTTATACGAAGTGATGTGATTCAAAACATGTTAGAAAGATTTACACTTTGCGTAAAAAAATTGAGGACGCTTTGCATATGTTTTAAATTAAATTTTTCGTCTTTTTTTACGGTTCAATCTTTCTGAAATATTTTTCGTTTCTACTTTAAAAGTTCATTTTCAGGAAACATTTAAATCGATTTAAATGTTAATGGTAGAATTTTATTTAATGTTATTTTATTTAAAACCAAAACTTCCTTCATTTTTTTGGGTATCCGACACTCAATTGTTTTGTGTGAATATCTGTAGCAGTACTGAAATAAATTCTTCTTTTATTTTATTTTTTCTCTCTAAAATCAAAAATAAAAAAAATTAAGCAGGAATTATTTTATAGACACCTTCTAGATTATTAGTTTTATTATATACGTAGTCTCATTAGAATTTAATTTAGAATCAAAAAAACGTAATAATATACAGGGCGTTCCATTAAAAAAACTTAAGTTTAGTTTATATCTCGTTTATCCGACCAGCAATTGTTTTCCTGTGAGCACTTTGAATTAGTCCCTTTAAGTTTTGTATTAAGCATTTTTCCCTAAAATCAAAAATAAAAGTGTTAAAGGGGGCAGGAATTCTCGCGTAGTCACCCTGTACTTCATGTCTTCACACCTTCGAATGAAAGGCAAAATTATTTATTTAATACGAAATTTGATGCAATTTGTTTGTTTTGTGATAATTTGGCATAATTTCGTTTGGATAATTTCGTTTGTTTCGGCCTGACTTCACACTTGTCAATGGCAGATGACATCTAATCTGTCAAAATTTATTCTAAAAAGCGACGGGCGCATTAATTTAGACATACTTCATCGCTTCACACCTTTGTAAATGAAGAAAGCAAAAGAAAGAACTTCTTCTTGACCTTGATGCTTAAAAAAAAACTAAAGAAAACTGACTTCTAACCTTCGATTAAAAGGAAAAACAAAACATATTTAATCTGTCGAATTTTTAAACTAATATGTAAATTTCAAAAAGTATGCAATTCCGGAAATGTTTTCTGGTTTTGGAGTAATTTTTGCCTCATCTTTTATGAAGAAAGAAAAATCAAACTTTATCCTGCGACTTGATAACCTGTTTTCATTTTTTTAATGAAAAAGTCGGTTTAAGTTTTAAATAAATAAATCGTCTCGTTCAGAATCAAATAATGTACGTGAAATTTTGAGAATTTTGATTTTTCTTGCAGCTCAATCACTTTAGGCTGCCCCCACACCAATGAAGCAAAAACGTTTCCAAATAAACTTTGGATCAGCCACACAAATTGAATGATGAAACGAAAACTTTTTTCGGACAAGACTTACTTTATAAAACAAACAGTAGGACGTCGTCTATAAATTATTTTACCTCTTATACATAAATTAAAAGGCATGTTTTGTTCGCTTATTAATTACATTTGATAATAAATTTGGATTTGACTCTTAACCACAATATGTTTTTTTTTTTTAAAAACTAAATACGTATTTAGTTTTTAAAAAAAAACATATTGTGGTTAGGAGTCAAATCCAAATTTATTGTTAGACAAGCCACAGTCTCCAATACATTAAACAAAGTTACATTTGATGATATATCAAATCGTTCTTCTCCGAATTATGACAGCGCACGGCTCCAAACGCAAATCGTGCTGTTTCAACGTTTTTTAAACTGTTTTTCTTTCTCTTGCTCTGTCAGTGTGCGTTTGCACCTATTAAAAGCACCGAAGAATCAGTTTCTAACAAAATGAGTCAAAAACGTTTTGTAGAAGATCGTTTTTGCATTATCAATGCGAGGGCAGCCTTAGAGCTTTCTTTAAATTTTAAAGCAAAAAAAAAGTTAATTTTCTGTTATATACATTCTGACGGTTCTAGGACTGTCCAGGCGAGAACCAAAACAAATCTGAAGAAACGCGTACTATATTTTGATTTGCATTGCAAGACGAAGAGACGCAGGAAAACGATTGTTTTCTTTTTTTGGCAATTTGATTGGATGAATTAAAAAGGATCTAAGTAGATCAAATTGAAGTTGTATTAGGTACACAGTCTTAAAAGTGAATGATCAAATAATTTTAACATTCATTTTATACAGTTGTCCCTTTTTAACTTTCCTCAAACAAGCTTTATCGCTTGCAGTCGCAAGTCACGTTTTATTTTTATCTCACATTAATCTGATCGGCGTATAATAATGTTACGAATTTTGGGGGGTTCACAAATTATGGTCGTTATATTTCAAAACACTTTAATTACAAACTGTCGCTTTGCACAACTAAAAACACAATAGTAATGAACTGCAACACTTATCTACCAAATAACACTTCTACAAAATGTTCTTTCTATTTATTCGAGGTGCGTACCCTTCGTTTGCTAACTTAATAACTAAACTCCTGGCGGACCGTTACACTTTTATAGTAGATCTCTGTTTTGCTCGAACTTGCTGGAATGAACGAGAAGCTTCGATAACGTTCTGTGACGTAAGATGGCGTGTCTCGTACTAAAAATAGATCTATTTGCGCGTCACGGCTGTAACAATAAAATAATTGACCTCCACCTTTGTTTTCTTACAATTCGGAAAAAGAAACTGTTGTTAAAGAGAAAAACGTCTGGCCCATATAAATAAGCAGGACGTATTGAATCTAATCTCGAACTGTTGGAAGCGCCATCTACTGTTTCAAAGTGAATCTAATTTAATTGTATATCAATAACATGGTTCTTATCTATTAAAACATTTTTTTTAATGAAGTCTTCGTTGATATAGTACCAACGTGAATGACGATGCAATGAATAGGAACCACGAGGTGTAAATACTCGCAGGAGGCGCTGTCTGCGTTAGTTTTCGTTTCATCTGTTCGTTTTCTCCGTTTTCTCCGAAATATCATTTTGGTTCTCAGAGTTTTTCTAATAAGTTGATAAAAAGTAAACGCCACCTTCATATTCTTCTTATTATCTCTACTACCATTCACAAAATGTTTACTCGTTTTGTGAAAGTACCATCTGTTGTCGACAATCGAATTTCCTGCAGCAGCAATTTTCTGATCGTCGCGACGCTCCGCCCTGGGCAATGCTATTTTCTTGGCAGTGATTCCATAATTTCAAAGGATAAAATTAAACGCCATCTCTGGACCGATAGAGAAATGATTTGAACGGAATTTGTTTCAGCGGCATTTCGTCTTCACGAAGACTCTCTGACTTCTAACTAAGAAACGATTTTAATTTAAAAATTATTAAATTGATAATCCAAAATCATGGCGTAAGGGGAACGATGGAAATCATTAGAGCACTATCTCTTGACGAAATGGAAAAACAGTTTTAATCGAATTTCCTATAACAGCTTTTCATCTTCCAACAGACGCGATTTAATCGAATTTCCTATAACAGCTTTCCATCTTCCAACAGACGCGACGCGACGTCTCAGCAATTTTAGTGTCGCAAGATAAAGTAGTGGTCTGAAGATACTACCCTGTGGAACACCAGATTTTTTTTGGGAAATCGCCCAAGACGTTTTCGTTTACTCCAATTCTGAATAATTTTTTATTCGAAATGAAGCTTGTCCGACAGAGCAAGAACCACTAAATCATCCACCCTTCACAATGTTGCCGTTACTATTTTTTGTTACAAAAAATAGACAGACTTAATTTAAAAAAGAAAAGGTTTATCACAGCTGAAAAGGTGTTGGTGGAACAAACCAAGAACTTCTATTTGTATAGGTGGTACCGACGAAAATAATATCGATTTATAAAGTAACTGAAAATCTTTTATCCTGAAAGGTTTTGTCTTCACTACGTAAAAGTTTCTCTTTTGTTAACTTGTTATTCTGTTTTTGTTAAGTTACTAAAGTTATGCAGAATGAATTATATATTTTTTTTTAATTTCGTCAGCTGCAATTTGCCTCAATTATCCCCAAACTGACCTTGTCACGTCTCGCGCATTGTTCGCTTCTCAATTAACACGAATTTGTCGAAAACGATTTTATTAAGTTATGCTCAATTTCAGCGCGGTGAGTCACGCCACATTTCTTAAAAACATTTGGGTTACGCATTCATTATTGGACAAGTGGGACACTTAAAATTCTTTCTTTTTTTTCCTATTATACTTCGTTATTTCACATATTAAATTAAATTACAAAGAAACTCGAATTGCCTTGACGACTGCGAGGAATGTGTGAAATTTAACGTTGGTTGGTTGTTGCATTATCGCGATAAACAATAAATCATCGATATTAATCATCCCGGAAATGTCATCATCAACATCATCATAAAATCGTCGGTGTGTGAAACTTATTGTACAACTTGTTCCGTAATAAAAAGCAAGCAATTAAATGCAAACTTTCACAGTTTTGCACAATTTATTGGACGATGCGGTCGTCGATTAAAAAGATATCGAATTCGATTTCTTTTTAGTAGTATAAGCTACTTATTGTTTACTAATAAGGGTAAATTCACCACAGAGCTGTGATGATAAATGATAGCGGAGATTTCGAAAAGCGCTGATGAAAACACGTACCAGAATCCCAGAATCATATCATTTGGCCCAGTTAACGTTTTACAAATAATTTTTGGAATAACATTGTTTTATAAACACAAAAAGAAATAATTTTGGTTATTATCCATTTATGACAATTTTCAATTTTTCCAACAGTATTATAAAGAGTTTAAATGCAAGTAAACATAAACAATAATTAAGTAACGCTAACTGAAAAATTAATATAATGATTCATTTCATTTGGCCCAAGCGCAAAGGTTACCATTACCACTGCGTTACATCGCCTTTACTTCGTAAAACTGCTTGTATTCGCTTAGTCATTGTATTTGTTATATTTTGGCACTGCTCGGGTGTGAATGAATTCCAGATTTGGGTTAATCTTTCTTTTAATTCAAGAATGGTTCTAGCTGGATTAGCTCGCAACTTCCTTTTCATCATATGCCAAAGGGTTTCAATAGGGGAGAGATCGGGACCGTTAGATGTCCAATTTAGCAATGGAATATTATGTTGTGACAACTATTCTTGGACTATTTTCGCTGTATGGCACGCAGCACCATCCTGCTGAAAAATATATTCATTTTCGTCTGTCTTCAAAACTTTAATAGATGGGATTAAACTGTCTCTAAGAATTTTTATGTACTTATCAGCATTGACAGTGCCTTCTATAAAGTGCAGTTTTCCAGTTCCTTGAGCTGACATGCAACCCCATATCATTAAAGAGGCAGGAAATTTTACCTTTCGGCGTAAACAGTCAGTATGATATGTTTCATCTTTACTTCTCAAAACCCTACTTCGGCTATCGCCCACACAAACCTCAAATCGTGACTCATCACTCCATATTACACTAATACATTGTGTCTGAGTCCAATTTACATGTGTTTTCGCCCAAATCAATCTACTTTTTTTTGTTTTAGTGTTAATAGTGGTTTTTCTTTTGCCTAATAGTTCAGTACTGTTATAAAAGGTTCATTAGCTGAGCTAAAACACTTACCTTATAGAAGTTAAAGCCTAATTTTTTGATAGCTCTAAGACATGTTGATCTTGGAAAAATTTTTACCCGTTGCTTTATTCCATTCAACACTTAACTCACCACAGTTTTTACGACGATTTTGTTTTAAGATACGTCGTAAAGCCATTAAATTTCTTGGTGTTATATTGGAAGTTCGCCCTAAATTCGGCTTCTCTTCTATCGATCCTGTTGTTTTAAACAATTTTACAATGTTTCGTAAGGAGTAACGTGATAATTGCATTTGTTCAGCAATTGTCCCACAAGAATATCCAGAATTTGATAAATTTATAATAACTTAACGTAAATCATTAGATAAACTTCTACCACGTACCATTTTGGAACTTTAAATTCTCATATAAAATGATGCGTACGTTGTCAAAATTATATCATGAAAAGCAATTGTTTTATTTCAACCAAAGGCTATTAAGATCAAGAAAATAAAATTTTACTCATTTGGGCCAAATGAAATGAATCGTTCGCTTAATTTTTCAGTTAGAATTGTCCGACAATTTATTAACATTTATTATTGCTGAAAGTGTTTGAAATATATTTAAAAACCTTGAAAATCATGATTAAGGAGTAATAATGAGAAATATTTACTTTAGGGTTTTTAAAATAAAGTTACATGAAACGTTACTGGTGAAAACGTAACTGGGCCAAATGATATGATTCTGGGCTCGTATTCTCTTCGAGCTTCGAGTATAAGCAAGCGAGCAGAGAAAGCCATCTATTATCACAGCTCCATTGTGAGCTTACGCTACGCCGCAAAATGCACCTCTTTTGCTCAAATGTGAATTTTCTGATCGTGTTACATAAAAATTGATTTGTAAACATGACACCAATGGCTTTTACGTGGGCTGCTGGAAAATTTTCTGGAATCTAGTAGGTCTAGAATTGTTAGCGTTTATCAACTGACACATTTGAAAAATTTGACGTTTTTCGCCTATAAATCTATTGACAGTTCCTATCCAAGTGAACTAGTTTTGTTTGTACAGCATTTGAGGAAAAGTAATTTTGTGTAAACATGGAAATCTCGCGTGAAAATTTTCGTGCCATGATTTTTTACGATTTCAAATGTGGTCTAACGCCGAAACAATGCCTCGATCGGCTTCATTTGGCTTTTCGAGATGAAGCACCATCAAAGTTTATAATTGATTTGCCGAATTCCAACGTGGACGTACCTCTCTCGGTGACGAATTTCGTGAAGGTCGTCCATCAACATCTGTTGTTGCCACTAATGTAGATGCTGTGCGTGAAATGCTTGAGCGAGATCGACATGTGACATACCGTGAGATTCAAGCATCCTTACGCATTGACATGAAAGCAATACACCAGATTTTGCATGATCCTTTGAACGTACGAAAACTTTGCAGTCGTTGGATCCCACACAATTTAACAAAAGCGCAAAAGCAGGGTCGTGTCAAATGGTGCGAAGAAATGCTCAAGAAATTCAATGGAGGTCGTTCAAATTTAGTTTATAACATCGTTACTGGTGACGAAACGTGGATCTATTCGTACGAGCCAGAAAGTAAACAACAATCTACCGTTTGGGTATTTCAAAATGAACCAAAACCAACAAAAGTTGTCCGTTCACGAATTGCTGCGAAGCAAATGATTGCTTGTTTCTTTGGTTTAACTGGACATGTAGCAACCGTGGCTTTAGAGGATTGAAAAACCGTGAATGCTGATTGGTGTACTACAATTTGTTTGCCGGAAGTCATCGATCAAATAAGAAGAAACAATCGAAATCGACGAATTATTCTCCATCATGACAACGCCGGCTCTCACTCAGCCCGTCAAACAGTTAATTTTTTGTCCAACAAAAATGTTGAATTAATGACTCATTGTCCATATTCACCTGATTTATCACCTAATGATTTCTTTTTGTTCCCAAATATCAAAAATAAAATGCGTGGTGAGTGATTTTCGTCGGCTGAAGCAGCGGTGGAAACATTCCGGACACTGGTTTCTGAGGTACCATCTTTAGAGTGGAAAACGTGCTTTAGAAATTGGTTCGAGCGTACGCAAAAGTGTATTGACGTCAGAGGCGAGTACTTCGAAAAACAATGATACCGTTTACCAAATTTCATATGCGATTTTCCCTACCGTTTCCAGAAACTTTTCCAGCAGCCCACGTATGTTCAAGATTTTAGATAAAAAAAAACAATCCTTCACTCAGTTTTTGGTTTGGCTAAAAAGAGCCTGCTTCTGCTTTGTTTTTTTTTTTACGAAGTTTCTTGACTTTTTTCGTAGAGGAAGCCTCCTGGTAAAGTTGTGGTATGATAATAATAATAATATTTCTTTGTACTTGGCCAATACAAGAAAGGATGTACATGTCAGTAACTACGTTAGGGAATTCTACCTAAGCAGAATTTTATCCTTAAGTCTAAGAATAACGTTGTCGTTAAGAAAATCAGCAACGGAGTTGTATACATTATTACATAGAAATTGTTTAATAATATTCTTAAACTTATGCATGTCCAAGTCTCGTACTTCTTCAGGCAATTTATTGTAAACCTTGATACCCATATATACAGGCGAATGTTCAAATTTGGTGGTATGGTGTTTTTGCACAGAAAGAAATTTTTTGGTTCGGGTGTTGTAATCTAATCATGAAAATAGCCATTTTTCTGAAATTCCGCGATGTTACTTTTGACAAAGACTAAACATTTAAAAATGTAAATGGCGGGAAGCTTTAACAGACCAAAAGTGTTGAAAACATTTTTGCATGAGTCTCTGGACTTCAGGTTGAAGATGAGTCTCAGCAGTCTTTTCTGTGATAAAAACACTCTGCCACTGTTTGGAGCATTACCCCAGATAATTAGATTGTAAGACAGGCAACTATAAGCCATTGCAAAATATATTTCGAGTAAATTATTAAGAGCTCAATGTATATTTCAGTTGAGAGATTGCGAAGTACACTTTATTTAGTCGTCTGCAAACGTGGTCAATGTGCTCCTCCCAGCTCAGCTGCTGGTTAATATGTATGCCAAGAAACCTTGTGGTCGGTCGCGATTCAATTCGTTTGTTGTTAATGTTATAAACGTTACTGTTTGGAAATTTCCTGTTGAAGAATCGTATCACGACAGTTTTGTTAACATTTAAGATCAGTTCGTTTCTAAGGCACCAGTCACCGAACTGAGAGGAGACACTAGCGACTTTAAGATTAAGTTCCTCTGGGGTCCTCGCTGAGACAGCCATTGACGTATCGTCAGCAAAGATGGTGATGTGGTCAGCTTTGACAAAATCGACCATATCATTAATATACAATAAAAAGATTAACGGTCCCAGTACGGACCCCTGGGGAACACCACTAGTTAGATCTTGGTTAGAAGACCGGACGTTATTGACTTTGGCGTACATTTTGCGTGCATTCAAATAGGATTCGATCCAACTAAGCATACTGCCTCTTATGCCTAAGTTATAAAGTTTTACACTTACAAAGCTAATATCCAAACAATCAAAAGCACGGGACAGATCAAAGAAAAGACCCGCAACTTGAAGACCGTCATCAACTTGCTTGTAAATAAATTCCAAAAAAATTCGCCGCAGCTCCCTCCGTCGATCTGCTCGTGCGAAAGCCGTATTGAGAATTACAAAGCAGGTTGCAGGCATTTATAAAATTAATTAATCTGTTGTACACAACTCGCTCGAATACTTTCGATAGGACACTGAGTATCGCGATAGGCCGATAATTATTAACATCTTGTGCGTTTCCTTTTTTAAAGACGGGTACCACTACGGCAGTCTTAAGTCCTTTAGGGAATTCACCCAATTCCACTGACCGATTTATGATATGAGCTAAAGGAATAGAAATCAGATTGATAATAAATAGCTTTTAACATACTTGCAGATATGTTATCAGTTCCAGAACGGTTTTCATTTTTTAAACCTTTGTCAATTCTTATATCAACTCATCAGTGTCCGTTGGAAGAAACGCGAAGGTTTTTGGGTTTAATTTGCTTATAGTTCAATTACTAGGAGGACAGGTACCAAAACAATTTTTCAAGGCAATATCAGTGGCGGTAGAGAAGTGGTTCGCAAATAGCTCAGCAATTTCCAAGGGGCGTGATTCTAAAGTACCGTCAGTGGTTAAAATAATGTCGGTATTGCGTTTAGAGCGACCCAACTTCTCATTTATTATCTTCCAAGTCGTTTTTGATTTATCACTTGAGTTCTCTATGATATTTTGGTAGAATTGTTTTTTTCGTTTCGTGAATTAATTTTTTGTATTGTTTCTTTTTGTTATTATAATTCTCACGTAAGGTAGGATCATTAAAGTTTTGTACAAGCCAGTGTAAATTTTTTAAATCATTACCCGCGGTTATTACTGAGCTATTAATCCAACTGGTAGTTGGATTCCTAGAGGTTTTTTTCTTCAGTTGGGAGGATAAGTTAAATTCGTCAGATAACATGTCACTGAAAGCGTCAAACATAGCATCAATATTCTGCATGTTGTCCATATTATAAATGCAATCAAAGTTAGTGTGTAGCAAACGAGTCCGCAAAGTTTCTAATTTTGCGAAGGAAATTGTACGATAGGAACAAGGGTCAGATTTCTTTTTGTTGAATCCTAATTCATGTACAAGTTAAAAATTTAAAAATAAAGAGTTGTGATTACCTATGTTAGGCCGAATTGATATTGTATGACAAAGGTCCAAATTATGTCTATTAGTAACAATATAATCTATTTTAGTCGAGGATAGTTTGTTGTTAGCATTACTGCAGATTCTGGTTGGTTCACCGCTTGTACAGCATAAATCAAAACTTTCTAAAATATCACTTAACAATTGTTTGGCGGTTGAATTACTCAAATAATCAATATTAAGGTCGCCACATACGAACAAATCCGAACTATGCAGCCTACAAAACGTTAGAGCCTCGATGAGATGGTCGAAAAAAATTGACATGTTGCCATTTGGCGGTCGATATACAGCGTGGAAACTAAGTAGCGGATAAAATCCATAACTCCGTTAATATTTGTAATAAAGCAAAAATCTAAAAGGGGTATAGCGATTCAAATTACAGCGCATAAGAAGAAGTATACTTTGAGATATTTTCATGAATTTTTTTTAAGTTATGACGTCATCAAGATTTTTTTTTAATGACAACCTATATTTTTTATTTTTGATTTCGGTGGTTTTTTTTTAACCTACTTTCAACAGTATAAAATTTTGGATCGATTACAAAACAAAAAATTCAAGAAAAACGGCCATAAAAGTTTAATTGTAAAGTTGAAGAAATTAACAGAATATCTAGTTAGCTAGGTGTGAAACAAACAAAATTTGTTTGATTGACAAGAACTTGTAAATACCTATCACAATAAAGTGAGTATTTTTATTCCCTGTGGATAGTAGGAGTTACACTAATTATTAAAAACCTTTTACCAAAATGGTGTTGCTGACTGAAAAACAAAGAATTGAAGTTCTAATGATGATTGGGTATGGCGATCGAATTAGAACTCATCAAGAGGTGTGTCGACTTTTTATAGACAAATATCCTGATCAGCAAATAAGTCAATCCACAGTCAGCAGAATAGAAAATAAATTTCGAAATTACGGTATTGTGAAAGACCTTCCAAAAACTGGCCACCCTAAGACAAAATTAATTGACGATGTGCAGCTTGATATTTTACTAGAAATAGAAAATAATCCGCATTCGACTAGTCGAGACATTGCTTTAGAGCACAACCTGAGCCATACCTCGGTACTGAAACTTTTAAAAATGCAAAAGTTTCATCCGTATAAAGTAAAATTAGTCCATGAGTTAGCAGAAACTGACTATGATCATAGACAAGAATTTTGTGAAGAAATGTTGGAAATTTGCAATCGTGATCCAATGTTCTCGCAGCGTATAATTTTTTCTGATGAGGCAAGTTTTACTTTACATGGAACTGTTAACAGACATAATTGTCGATATTGGTCTAGGGAAAATCCCCACTGGATGCAAGAAGCTCATACTCAACATCCCCAGAAGCTCAACGTATGGACAGGAATTGTCGGTGACAGAATTTTAGGTCCATTCTTTATCGAAGGTAATTTAACTGGTGAGAAATATCTACACTTCTTACAATTCGAATTAGTACCTGCATTGGCGATATTATTTCCTAATGAAAATGACTGTGACGTACCAAACAATAACATTTGGATGTAACACGACGGTGCTCCACCACACTACGCAGTTGATGTGCGACGTTATTTGGACGAGATGTTCCCAGGTAGATGGATAGGAAGAAGAGGTCCAATGGAATGGCCAGCTAGATCCCCTGATCTAACGCCATTAGACTTTTTTCTATGGGGGTACTTAAAAAGCAAGGTGTATAAAAATAGACCTAACAACTTAGATGATCTTAAAGAAAGAATTCGACAGGAGTGTCGGTTAATAACACCTCAAACTATTCAAAATGTAATAAATGAATTTTATGACCGTCTTGGGTATTGTCAGTTGGTGCATGGTCGTCAGTTTGAACATTTATTGTGATTTCAATGACTGTCAAAATCAAATTTTGTTTATTTACACCTTAATTTTGTTTCGTTTTAAACCTAGCTAACTAGATGTTCTGTTTATTTCTTCAACTTTACAATTAAACTTTTATGGCCGTTTTTCTTGAATTTTTTGTTATGTAATCGATCCAAAATTTTATACTGTTGAAAGCAAGTTAAAGAATCCCACCGAAGTCAAAAATAAAAAGTATAGGTTGTCATTTAAAAAAAATCTTGATGACGTCATAACTTAAAAAAAATTCATGAATATATCTCAAAATATACTTCTTCTTATGCGCTGTAATTTGAATCGCTATACCCCTTTTAGATTTTTGCTTTATTACAAATATTAACGGAGTTATGGATTTTATCCGCTACTTAGTTTCCACGCTGTATATTAATGACACAGTATTTGGAGTTGCATATAGAAACTCTAATGGCGCAGATTTCGAAGTGTGTCTCAGTACTTTTGCAGTATAGTTCCTTTGTATTAGAAACAATACGCTCTTTAACAAAAATCAAGACACCGCCACCTTTATGAGCATTGCGGCAAAATTTTGATTTTAGTTCGTAGCCGGGAAGAAACAACAAATTGATCAGGTCGTCACTACACCAATGTTCTTGCACACAGATAACATCGGGATTGTGATCATTTGCGAGGACTTCCAGGCGAGCCATTTTGTTACAAAGCGATTGGGCGTTTAATTGTATTATTTTGAAGTACGACTCTCTTGATCTGGATGCTTCACCTGTACGGAGGCCGTCTCCTGAAAGCTTTTTGGCTTTTTCAAATAAAATCGTTTGATTGCTGCTCCTGCTGCCAAATTTCGGGGTTGTAGACTTCTTTGTATTGATATGATACTCCAGGTCTCTCTTTTTTTGTGGCTAGTCCAGGGGCTTCTTCGGAATTCAGCAAAATCGTTGACCGCTCATGATAAAGAGTTCAGTCTTGGATGTGGCTTCGCCTGACATCAATTCCTCCACGGTTCTGCAGATCTGCTTCGATCGCCTCTCGTGAGACTTGGTTTCGATTGACTCCTCATCACATCTTTCGTATTATGTTTGTTCTTAGCAAAGAAATTTACGTTTTAGTTCAAGTCTTATTGGTGACCTTGAAATCAACTTTGCCTTTTACTGTCGAAGAAAACCAAACGAGATAAATCAATCCTCGACCCAAAATTAAACCGATGTTAAGACTGCTTTGTGCAATCGAAAATAAAACAGTCAAGAAGTCAAACACATTTTCGTTTATACATTCGCTTCCGGCGAGTGCTCCTTTGCTCCTCTCCCAATAAATATTATTCGCCGTGTTTTTCGAGGAAAATTTGCGCGTTCGCGAAAAAAAAAGGATATTATTCATTCCGTCGCTTCTCTAAAATCGCTTTTGCGTCAGTCTGTTTACCTGCGGATGGGTAATCACGAAACGGAATGCGGAATGAATTTCCTCTTGCCTACGGAATGTTACTACCGCCGGTGTGGAAATGTTTCTGGGAAGCTTTCCCGTGGCGTGACTAACGAACGAACACGCAAGTCGATTCTATTGTAGAACTAAAAAAAAAAAAAACTATGTTTTAATGGATTTTGAAATCAATATGGAATTTACTTCTTTACTATATGACAGGCGGTAAAACCTCGTAAATTTAAACTAAGAAACAATTTTCCGATTGTTTTGGATCAACATTGCGTCAAATTTGGACGACAAAGTATTGATTATGGTTATAACTAGAGAGCGGGGAAAATGTATTTTCCAATTCGCGAAATGCAATAGGTTGAGATGGTCAGGGCACGTTGTAATAATTAGTCATCAGCCAACGAAGGAAAAGGGCTCGTTTTTTTTACTCTTCAACATTTAAAACGCTGCATCTTAAAATTTCAACGCTGAACTTTGATGACGTCACACTTTCAGCTTTAAAACGACAATTTCAATCGCTACATCCGTAAAAAAACGCTTTTGGTTTAATCGCTGCAACGGATGAACTAATCCTGAGTAAAAAACGAGCCCAAAACTTTTGAAGAACCGCATATGAGATTTCTCAATTCAGTGTGCCTCTGCTCGATAACCTTAGAAAATATATTTTTTCCGCTCTCTGGTTATAATACCATCTTCCGACTAGCATCCATGATAACGCTAGACACGCCGTCGTCGTCTAGACTTCGCCAGGGTAAAGTCGAATCACTGCGAAAATGTATACTAAAACCAAAGCTAATATATGAGAATTTATCTCATACGCTTGGATTTACATGCATTAAGACGAATGTCTGGTCGCGCTGGTGGGGGTGTCCGCGTGGTCTCTTGTGACGTCAGACTAAACTATGGCGATTTTGATTGGTCAGGATCCACGGCGCATGGACAGTCGTTACCGTTACCATAACAACGCAACTATTATGATGATTTTAAATGGAGTTTCAGCTTGGACGAGTGGCGTAGACCTGAGACCCATACGAAAAATGTCGAATCCGTCGAATTACGCACGAGGCAACTTTCCATATACTAACTTTGAATTAAAACCTCCTGACAATTGAAAGCTCTAAATTAGATGCAGTCAATCAAAATTATTTTGGTACTTTGCAGGCTTGCCGGGAATGAAAAATAAAATGATCAATTGAAATTCGGTTTTAAAGGACGTTAAAGTTACATGAAAAAGGGGGCACGAAACAGGCACCCAGGTAGGTAAATAAAAACGAAACTCAACGATTCCGTTCGGTCGTAGGGCTTGTGCTCAGAAGAAGGGTTGAAAATCCTTAGTTTGACGACAGCAGTGGATTCACCACTGAATGCAATAGTTTCGTATGGAGGGCGAGGGGGGAACGGATTCTGCCCTGTCGTACTTGCTGATTAAATAAGTGTGAAAGAATACCAATCATTTCCAAGTCACGAATAAACCTGAAACGAGCCGATAATGACCCCTCGAAGGGTTTCCGTTAAATCTTCAGCGAAAACTAATAACAGTAAACCACAATTTGCGTGGAATATTACTTCTAAATCTTCCTCGGGGCGAAATAAATCCCTTTTCATTCAAAGACGATCACGTCAACACAAAAATTCGTTCGAAAAGAGCATCTGAGCAACTGACCATGCAACGCCTAAATTGTCTGCCAATTGTTTTTAAAACATAACCTACCTTTGGTTACTAACGAACATTCTGACGTCAATTCTGCCAATTCTGAAACTTCAAAATGACTTCACTTTGCGATTCTTAAATCGGACCTACGTACGTCCAAATAATTTTTATTTTTGTTAGAATTGCTTGAGCTTTTATATGGCAAAGTTTGTCAGTGGAGCTTATAGATCATCCTGTATATATAATATTAAACAATATTACATGAATAAAATCGAAATTCGACTTTACCCAGCACTCTATTCAATTCTTAATCACCCTGTATGCGAATTGAAAGCAACATTTTTCAATTTGGGCAATCAACGAAACATGTTTTTTTTTTATAATAAGATTGTTGCTTATTAATTTTATGATGACGTGACTATCTTCAGATCAGGTTGGTTAAAAACCTAAATATAAGCGCGTAGTACCGATGAACCCTTTGAAGGCGCCATCTATTTATCCTAAGGAGCAAACAATTTTAATCGAATATCAACGGTACGATTTCGTTTTCGGATTCCCAATAATAAAAACTTTCACTTTCATGGAAAATGTAAAATCTACGCGCGTAAGTCATTCAAAACGCCATCTGTTGTCGAAAATTTAAAGCTGTTTCAACCGAATTATCTACGACTGCATTTAATGTTCACGAGCAAAACCTCGATTTTGCGATGATTGAAATTTCACTCACAATTAAACCGAAAATGTGAAATGAACACGTGATGAAAATTTTGAGAGCGTCATCTCTTGACCAAAAATAAAAACTAGTATTTAATTCCGATTTTAAAAGAGGAGAGCTATCGTATTTATTTTTGTACTACGTGATAATTTTTTTAACAAAATTAAATTGCATAAAAATCAAGGCATGGCAGCGATTGTTGAAAGGGGCCATCTTTTGACCCAATAGAGAAACTATTATTTTAATCGCATTTCATCTTCCCGCCGGCGTTTACACTTCTCCCTTCACGATGACTTTAATTTCAAATTTAAATTTGATGTCTGAAATGAAGATGTAATAGGAGTATTTAGAGCGCCGTCTCTTGACCAAAAATCAAAGCTACGTACTCATTTAAGTCAATTTGAATTTATCCTTTGGTCGTCATTATGTTTTGCAATTTTTATGTATAATTTAGACGAGAAAATCATGAAGTATCAATAAAATTAAATTGCAAAATAAAAATCAAAACGTAACAGGAATTATTAAAAGCGCCGTCTCTTGACCAAATAGGAAAACAATTTTATTTGAATTTCGAATCGTATTATTTCAGCTTCCTGCTAACCTTCTCAAATTGTGATTTCGCAATGGTTTTACTTTCAAAATTAAATTGCAAAGCTAAAATCAAGAAGTGATGCGATTACGTATTTCTTTAGATCGCCATCTCTTGGCCAGAAATTAAAGCTGTTTTATTCCAATCTCAAACAGGACACTGTATGTGTATATTTCATATCTTATCATTTAATTTTTATATTGACATTAAATTGCAAAATAAAAAGAAATTACACAAAGCGCCATCTCTTGAGCAAAAAGTGCTTTAATCGAATTTTCATATTTCATAGCTGGCGATCTCGTTGAAAGATTCGTGTTCTAACTTAACACCTTAAACAGTCGAGTATTATTTTTAATAATCATTTTCAACGGAAATAAAAGGATTTTTAGTCTCTGTGACGTATAAAAAAAAATTGAACAATTATTATTTTTTTTGTGGTGTTTGCCCAACGGGAAAGGAGGGGGTAGACGAAACCTTTTTTTACGCTGAGGTTGGGAACTTCTGCTTTAGGAGAATTACCAGGGAACGGAATTATATATTTTGTTCGATTAAATACTAACGAAGCGGCGAACGTACAACGCTGCAGCGACGCGTCAATGCACACACACTCGTTGCCGCCTCGCTCGAAATAAAGCGAACAAAATATGACATAATTCCGTCCTGTAAGAATTACACAGAAATATTCTACCGGTTACTTTGGGGTTTGAAGGGCGTGGTAAGAATTAATGCGCAACAGTAGATGCGTTTATTGGAAATGTAAGTGTGTAACTTACATGACACACGGGAGCAGCTTGCGCTTTGCATGATTATGATGGGAGAGAGAGAGAGAGAGAGATAGAGAGAGTTTCACAGCTACTGGACTTTCGTGGTACTTGCCGATCGCATTAACAGTCAGAAACTTCGGTGTTTATATGATTTGGGTGACCTAATTTCCGCGAGATCACGCAGATGTTCATTTGAGTTTATGCGACGCATGATGCGTTTCGCTTTGGGTTCAGAGCTTCATCGGGAGCGAAAAAAGAAGAAAATAAACAACAGGTTGTCGAGAGAAACGTTCTTAGAATAATTAACTGTTATTAAATCTACAGTTAAATTTTAATAGATATGGAGGATTTTTTTGCGCAATAGCCAAACAATTTTTTTTTTTTAATATAAGTCATGTCTTTTTTTATTTGAGTTTATCTTTCGATTACTCTCGCTCGACAAACATCATAAATACGTCGATCAAATCGACGCGACGTCGAGGTAAACCCCACCGTTCGTCCGCAATCGTCGAATTAATTAATTGATAAGAACCGTCCGGTGTCAGCCGGTTTGCTCAACTCATCTGGCTTCCTTAAATCGCTGGATAAACAAACACATAAACAAACAAACATGCACCGTTTTATTTACCGCGCTTCGTGCGTCGCGTCGACGATAACGTTTTCTCGCGCATCTTCAACCTTGAAGGAGTACAGGCGCTCGTCTTTTTTTTTTCGTTTCTTTTTTTTTTAGTTACGAGTGGGTAATAGCTATTATAGCAATTAAGGTGTTAATGAATGGAATTTTCTGGTGCCCATTGTTCGTATTGTACGTGCACGAATAATTCGAATATCTCTACGTGTTGCTAAGCGAATTAAAATTAATTCAGCCTGTAAACTGCAAAGAGTGAAAGTGTCGCTTTTTTTCTTCTTTTTTTGTCGGGAAGAGGAAAACTTTTTTCTCTCTCCCCAGACGGGAAATCGACCTGCGTTTTACGTAAATAAATCGGGCCTCCGTCGTCCGTTCAAGGTTTGAGGTTACGAAACGCCAACGATTCTTAATTTGGCGCAAGAAAAAAAAAACTTTTACGTAAGCCGCTGGCTGGCAATAGGTGCGTGCTCACGTTCTGCACCGTTGCAAACCGTTTTAATGACGGCCGTAAATGACGACAAATTGCCAACAATGGCGTTTTAAAATATTGTTTGGTATTCGGTAAGGGCCCGGAAACCGGAGCACAAACGCAAACTGTCACAAAGAAACCTGCAAGCGTGACTAAGAGATGGCGCGTAAATTCCCTTGCGCGCGCAAATTTCCCGACAAATAACGCAGCAGCTTTTCCCGCACGCATTCATTATGCAATTCCGAAATCATCGTTAATTGCAAAACGGCTAATTGTCGCAATTAAAGGCGTTTATTTTCTATTAATAACCGGCGGGTTATCTCGGCAAGCGACCCTCGGCACGAGCAACATGACCTACGCACGTCTACGTCAATGGAAATCCGTCTATATCTTTTCTCACTCTAAATATAGTATGTAAATAAATAAATAAATAAATATTCTTGCCGATTGATTCCAACTAAGAAGGCCTTTTCTTTTTTTTAAGAAAAAAAAAGAAAAGCTAGATCGTCAACATGACAGGTGATATGTAGCAATGTCACTCATTGTTCTTGTATGCGGAATTAACCTCAAAATTCTATTAGAACCAATCGCTTCATTAACTTAATACATGTATTCATGTATTTTCGAACAACCCTCGTAGATAGGAATACGTGGGCTGCTGGAAAATTTTCTGGAATTTAGGAGGTATAGAATTGTTAGCGTTTATCAACTGTCGTATTTGAAAATTTGAGGTTTTTCGCCTATAAATCTATTGACAGTTTGTTTGTCCAGCATTTGAGAAAAAGTAATTTTGTGTAAACATGGAAATCTCGCGTGAAAATTTTCCTGCCATGATTTTTTACGATTTCAAATGTGGTCTAACGCCGAAACAATGCCTCGATCGGATTCATTTGGCTTTTAGAGATGAAGCACCATCAAAGAGCAGTGTTTATAATTGGTTTGACGAATTCCAGCGTGGACGTACCTCTCTCAGTGACGAATTTCGTGAAGGTCGTCCATCAACATCTGTTGTTGCCACTATTGTAGATGCTGTGCGTGAAATGCTTCAGCGAGATCGACATGTGACATACCGTGAGATTTAAGCATCCTTACGCTTTGACATGAAAGCAATACACCAGATTTTGCATGATCATTTGAACGTACGAAAGCTTTGCAGTGGTTGGATCCAACACAATTTAATAGAAGCGCAAAAGCAGGGTCGTGTCAAATGGTGCGAAGAAATACTCAAGAAATTCAGTGGAGGTCGTTCAAATTTAGTTTATAACATTGTTACTGGTGACGAAACGTGAATCTATTTGGACGAGCCAGAAAGTAAACAACAATCTACCGTTTGGGTATTTCAAAATGAACCAAAACCAACAAAAGTTGTCCGTTCACGCAATGCTGCGAAGCAAATGATTGCTTGTTTCTTTGGTTTAACTGGACAAGTAACAACCGTGGCTTTAGAGGATCGAAAAACCGTGAATGCTGATTGGTATACTACAATTTGTTTGCCGAAAGTCATCGATCAAATAAGAAGAAACAATTGAAATCGACGAATTATTCTCCATCATGACAACGCCAACTCAGCCCGTCGAACAGTTGATTTTTGTCCAACAAAAATGTTGAATTAATGACTCATTGTCCATATTCACCTTATTTATCACCTAATGATTTCTTTTTGTTCCCAAATATCAAAAATAAAATGCGTGGTGAGCGATTTTCGTCGGCTGAAGCAGCGGTTGAAACATTCCGGACACTGGTTTCTGAGGTACCATCTTTAGAGTGGAAAACGTGCTTTAGAAATTGGTTCGAGCGTATGCAAAAGTGTATTGACGTCAAAGGCGAATACTTCGAAAAACAATGATACCGTTTACCAAATTTCATATGCGTTTTCTCATACCGTTTCCAGAACCATTTCCAGCAGCCCACGTAGGTTACAGTTCAGTGTCTATTAAGTACGTGCATTTTCCACATTTTCGAACGTAAACCAACCAAGGGACCTGAACTTGTACCCAAAAATTAAAATTGGTATCTCGAATTAAAACTTGTAGTAGCTAGACCGAAAAGCTTGTAGCCAAAACGAAAAGAAACTTGAATCCAGGATTAGAAGAAACTTTTTCTTATTTCTCTATTTATTTACTTCCTCATATGGCGGGACCAAACACAACTGCAGTTAGGAATTATTATTAAACTTCAGACTAGAAGAATCGTAAATCAATGTGAGTGCAATCAGATCCAATTATTTTTTAAATAAAATCTTCTCCTTCATATTGTCACGATAAAGACATTCGTATAAGAAAAGTAAATAGGTCATTTCAAAATTAAAATTCAAGTCGGTACAAATTAGAATTATATACAGGCTGTTTCAAATTCGACGCTCACCATGGGGATCTCGCTTATTTGAAGAGATATAAGGTAGGTTTAAATTTGGCAAAGTTGCTAAATTTGATGAGTATTAATAATCCGGAAAGAAAAAGTTTCGATGTTAACTCTTATTCGAAATAATTGTAAAAATAGAAAAATTGTCATTTTCTTATTTTGGCTCTATCTTCTTTATTTAAAGAGATATCAAAAAAAATAAAAATACGTTCTTAAGGCACTTTTCAATCCTTTACGTAGTGGGAAACACTATTTTTCTATAATAAGTTTTGTCAAATTGATACCATCATCAAGTTCATTTTTTCTTATGACGCCCATATTGAAATTTAGTGGCAAAAGAATCTACTCATTATGGCGATTATGGTAATATAGTACATGCTATAAAAGTTCTGTAAAACAAGGCCAGAATAAAAATGTTTAATGTAAGATAAGAAAAATTCTAGTCAACAGAAGATAGTTTTGGGTTTAAATTAAAAACAATATCTTCGTTAGACAGTAATTTACTAAATATCGTTTGTGTGTACAACAAAAACATAGAAACAGCAAGAAACGATACTTTTGAACCTATTTAGAGAGCAAAGCTTAATATTGATTATTGTAATGTATTGATTCGACGAATAAAAGAAATCAATTACTAGCAAAAATGACCGATGTGACTGGGTGTATTACTTATACACAGTAATTAAAAAAAAAATTATCAACTCTTGCCACGGAATTTGAACGTCATGTCTTAGCTTAGTGTTACGTAACCTCCAGATCTGTAATGAGTTATTTTTAAATTGACAAATGATTATACTACCCAAATTTCATGAGAAGCTGTATTTAACTTCACACAAAACAGTCCTTTTTGTTCTTGTATTATTGTAATCGATTCTCATTTTTCAAAATTACGTCTAATTGTAATATTATTGAATAATTTAAACAGCGACATCCTTCAAACGCTTTTTGACCCAACATTGCATTATGAGTGACAAGTTGAACCCAGTTTGCTACATAATAAATCATCCCATGCAAGGCGGTCGTCCATGTCTGTTGTTAAAGCATAATCAAAGTTTCAAAAAAAATTGTTGCAAATCGTTTTTGATGAAGCCCCAAATAAAACTGAACAAGCTTTACAGAGGCTGCTCGAGAGATTCACTCAAAAAAAAATGATTTGCAACAAAATTATGTAATATTATTCTAAGCTATTGTTTGTTGTCCGGATATGTTCTGAAGTACCGTTCGCTTACTGTTTTTGTGTTTCTATTGTACACACAAACAATATTTAGTAAATTACTGTTTAACGAACACATTGTTTTTAATTTAAACCCTCAACTATCTTCTGTTAACCAGAATTTTTCTTATCTCACATTAAACATTTTTATTCTGGCCTTGTTTTAAAGCATTTTTATAACTTGTGCTGTGTTGCCGTAATCGGCATAACGAGTAAACTCTTTTGTCACCAAATTTCAATATAGGCGCCATAAGGAAAAATGAACTTGATGATGGTATCAACTTGACGAAACGTGTTATAGAAAAATAGTGTTTACCACTACGTAAAGAACTGAAAAGTGCCTTAAGAAAGTATTTTTATTTTTTCGATATCTCTTTAAATAAAGAAGATAGAGGCAAAATAAGAAAATGACAATTTTTCTTTTTTTACAATTATTTCGAATAAGAGTTAACATCGAAACTTTTTCTTTCCGGATTATTAATGCTCATCAAATTCAGCAACTTTGCCAAATTTAAACCTACCTTCTGTCTCTTCAAATAAGCGAGATCCCCATGGTGAGGTTCGAATTTGAAACAGCCTGTATATTAAACAAAGTAAAGATCAATCGAGTGCATACTGCAAATCCTTTATGCAGCAAAAGGTGTCAGTGGCTCACCAGAACTCTAAAAGACATTTTTGTCGACGTAACAAAGTCGAATGCATCTCATCCTCATTCTTCCTAAACGACAATACCATCTGCAATAATAATAATAATAATAATTGTAAGCGGCGCAATTTGCGCTGTGCGTATTTATCAACAATAAAAACGGCAAACAGTGGCAGGCATTAAGCGAAATAATAAACGAGCTCACGATTCGGAACTAATCGCACCGTAAATATTGAACGTGAGAATCCGACTTCTTTTCGGGACAACTTAAATGGATGCTCCTTCGCTCGTGTATAACCACCTATAAGTGATCTCTTGGCTCGTAAAAACGTCCATGTGTGTGGGTGGCTATTTTGATTTTGATTGCCTCTACCACGGCAGAATATTCAAATGCGTCTATTTTTAAACGAAAACAATGTGCAATTATCCTGATCTATTTTTATATCGGTACATAATAAAAAGTTCGATCGGTAGTCCGAACGCACAATAGTTATTGAATTTTATGCACATTACATGCAGATTTAATTTTAATATGTTTCTCGGAATGCGTTGATTGAAAATTGAAATGGAAATTAATGCGTGCGATTCTATTGAAAGACCCCCTTTAGCATATAATGACCAATGATGTAATTAGAAATTTTATTGACGTACAAATTTCCCTTGCCTACACACTTTCTTGCTTACTCAAGGTTTTCACTTTGCTTTTTCTAAGTTTCTTTCTTGATGATTTTTTTTTAAATTTTTTTCTCGTTTTTTTTTTTGGAAGTTGTATACAGATGTACAGGGTAAATAAAAAAAACCTCAGTATAAGTACGCGAAATGCTACCTTCTGCGGGTATTTTTTAGCGGCTATCGTATCACAGCCAAAAAATTTCGGATGGACCACTTGTTTGGAACCGCTGAAATGTGCGAGAAGATAGGTCATCGTCGCCTTCCTCTCGATATGAACACGCCCACCTATACCGCACTCGATGTTCAACGCAAAGTTTCGTCGTTTGTCGTTTATGGTAACCAAGTAAACGATAAATTACGGAATCGGACCTGTAATATTTTACGAGCTTGTATCAAAGACCTGTAAAATTTTACAGGCTTGTAAAAAAGTTTTGTTTACATCACCATGACTAAGTCTACCTAAAAATAAAGCGTTCGATATAAAAGACGTTTTCATAAAAAAAATTAAATTAAAAATCACCAAGTGAAGGTGAAAATAAAAGTTTGTGCGCGACACGCTTTGCAATTAATCTTTACCAGGCTCACTGGATATGGGTGTCGCTCCTGCGTCGCTCGTCCCACAAACTTCCAGCTCGCCCGTAAAAATTAATTTACAAAGCTCGACACGTAAATAACTATTTTCGCGCCGCTGTTTAACTTCCTCCGTATCCTAGTTTATTCGTTTTGCTTACCTCTCACTATCAAGCCAATACCAAATTAGCTTTGGTGTCAAACGGCTGCGTTCCCCCTTCCTGTGGGTTATAAAAAGAAGAACAACGCAACTATATTTAAAGCTTTGATTTTCTAAGATAGCTGTACCGTAATGCAGTAACCGTAATTTGCCGGTAAGTGACTTCATATGGCGTTGAAATTTGAAATGCATTGACGTAAAGTATGCAAGAAAATGCGAGTGTGTGCCGAATTGACGTTACGTTGATGTTTGGAAAACGAAGAGTCATCAAGAAAGGATTGCAAAGGTTTTAAAAACCTTCCACGTCTTTTTTAGATGACAGTGAGGTTTACCTGCGTTCTTAGCATGTTTCATATGTAGTTATTCAGTGCCCACTTTCGGCTGCTCTTTTACGGTACCGCTACCATAGAAAACCGGTGCTTAACCGTGCGTGGTTAGTTCCCCTTCGGGGATAGATCCTCCTATTTAATTAAGTGCCAATCGCTCCGTGATCACCTTTAATTTTGTAAAGTTCGCCGGATTATTTTGGTGAGTTAATTTTTCTTTTGCTTGGTACCTTTACTTAAGCGTTTATTTGATCAATGGCAGGCAAGCGCCGCGTCCGTCGTTCACCTTAGGGTGGCTATTTCTCTGCGTTTGTCTTCCGACTAGTTACGAACATCGAGCAGATTTATTCAACTTCAAACTCGTAACTCTAGTTCAGGCCCGAAAGTTGGACCATAACTGTGCACCGCGATTTTATTTTAAGATAAAACCTTATTACTTTAGAAACTAATTCTAATTAAAAATATATATATCGTTGCATTATCGTCGTCGTTAGGGTTTCTATAATTCGTTCGAAAATTGTACGTCGAGAGTAGAGTCTCGAACAAAATATAAATTTCATATCAAGAGAGTAGCTGTTGTTTTGTGGTATACGTATGTATTTCGAAATCACTGAAAATAAAAAAAATTAGAAGCTCTCGCCGCGCCATGTCCCTAACTCTACTTCAGGCCCGAAAATCGGACTAAAACTATAATTTTTTTCAATATACTTGTTCTATGATCTAACATAGTCTCTCTGTTTCGAGGGAATTCCCCTTCTCAGTCCTATTATGCCCATATCAGAGCTAACTTTCTTAATAGATTTTTCTTTGTTTTTGTTTTAATTAGAGTTTTATTTCTGACGAAACTTTCGAATCATATACTCTCCTTCATTTTATTCGTTGCATTAAATCAGTTCTCAACGCATATTAAGTTCATTCATAAAAAAAATTAGAAGCTGCTGGCGTGTCTCTAACTCTATTTAGGCCCGAAAGTCGAACTATAACTATATTTAAAAAAAAAGCACTTAGGCCGGGATTCATAAAGAATACTTAGGGTATGCGTTCATCTAGATTCGCTGTTATTCATAAATCCTATGTATTTCGTGCATTTTGGGAAAGTAATTAATTAATAAAATATTCTTAAATTCTCACTGGTTATGCGTCCAAAACGCGCAAAACACATATAGTTTATGAATTGTAGGGAATTGTTAACGATCGCTTAGCGTAAGTTTATGAATACGGGCCTTAACGTGGTCTTTCTGTTTTTTTTTTTTTTGTGGGGAGGAGGGAGGAGAATTCTACTTCTCAGACCTACTCTGCCCATTTCGGAGCTAAATTTCTTAATAGATTTTTTTTTTGTTTTAGTTCGAGTTTTATTTGTGACGAAATACTCTTTAGAAGCATAATTGTACTCCATTTTATTTTATTTGATGAAAAGCAAACGCATGAAATCAATTCTCAACCCCCATTACATTAATTTATAAAAAAAATAATAAGAAGCTCCCGCCGCGTTGTAATACTACTTCAGGCTCGAAAGTCGGACTACAAACTATAACTATAATTTTTTTTCAATACTCTATTTCGGGCCCGAAAGTCGGACTATAACTATAATTTTTTTCAATATATTCATTTTATCATCTAACATGGTCTGTCTTTTTGGGGAAATTTCACTTGTCCATTGCCCATTTCCGAGCTAATCTTAACAGATTTTTTTTTGTTTTTGTTTTATTTCCAGTTTTATTTGTGACGAAAAACTCTTTCGTATCACATATCCCCCTTTATTTTATTCGAAGAAAAACAAACGCGTTGACTTTACTTCAGGGCCGAAGGTCGGACAACAACTGCAATTGTTTTCAGTATACCTACCTATTTTATCGCCCAACGTGGTCCGTCTATTTCTGGGAGTTCTCTTTCAAGGCTCTACTCTACACCCATTTCAGAGCTAACTCGTTTTTTTTTATTTTGTTTTAGCTGAAATCTTACGTGTGACGAAATACTCCGTCGAATCATACATTCCCCTTGTTTTTATTCGATGAAAAACAAATGCAATAAATCAATTCTTATCCCAAATTAAATTGAATTCATAAAAAGAATCGCAAGCAAAGCCTTACAGGAAGCTCTCGCCGTGTCGTAACTCTATTTCAGGCCCGAAGATTGGATGGTAACTGTATATCTTTTTTAATATCACCTGACGTTACCTTAGGCCCGATTTTTTCACCTCTCGATAAATTTATCTGCCAGGTATTATCCTTGGAAACCATTGTACCGATAATAGTTCCCAAGGATACTACCTAGCAGATAAATTTATCCGTAGGTGAAGAAATCGGGCCTTTGTCTTAATCTTTTTTTGGAAATTCTTCTTCACGCTCGTAATCCACACCCATTTCAGAACGAACTCTCTTAACAGATTCAAAATTCCCTAACATTAAGTAAACACGTTCGGGAATTAATTTAACATTCTTGCCTGAATACTTTTTTCACACAAAATTTAGAAGCATCAACGACAACCATCGGCTAACATGATTTGACTCAAAATTTTTGGACTTTGTCGTATGTTATTGTTACCTTTCTAGGGTTTAAATTAATTTATTTAGGCCCGATCTTACCACCTCCTGACGGAGCTAACCGTCGGTTAATATCCTTGGAAACTATTGTGCCGATAATGGTTTCCTAGGATATTAACCGACGGTTAAATTTATCAGGAGGTGGTAAGATCGGGCCTTAATCGAATAAAACACTCGGTAACAAACTTAACCGTAATTTAATAATGATTACCATTTATTTGCAACATTTTATTTTATACATAAATCTAACTTCGACG
This sequence comes from Prosopocoilus inquinatus, assembly GCA_036172665.1. Taxonomy (NCBI): domain Eukaryota; kingdom Metazoa; phylum Arthropoda; class Insecta; order Coleoptera; family Lucanidae; genus Prosopocoilus; species Prosopocoilus inquinatus. The sequence continues at coordinate 71,374,604 of CM069870.1, read as the reverse complement.
ATCGCTAATTAAAACTCGAATGACTCCTGAGTCATCCCCGGCCGATTTTATATTTTGCGTTGCCTTCTCGTTTGTTCCATTTTCGAAGACGCTGGAAAAGTCGAGTTTGTTCGGTATAGACAGCCCGGCGGCTGATGACGCACAATAACGAACCGACTTCTTGACGCCTTCAGTGTGACGTAGTGAGCTGAGTGGCGCGCCACATTATGAAAATTCAAACAGAATTTCCTATTTTTCTCAGAGCATATCATTAGTCGGAATTTAACATCGTTTCCGAGAGGTTTTAGAACAAGCAAAAGCTATTATGAAGAATGACATTTTCTCGAAAACTCAGAAATAAAGATTTTTTCCCCTCATCTGTGGATACACTGTATATCCTCCGTTATTTATTCTATTAAGAACAAACGCAATAAATCAATAATTCTCAAGGCAGATTAAATTAATCCATAAAAGAAATTATAAATAAGGCCTTAAAGGAAGCTCCCGCCGCGCCTGCGCCGTGTCGTAACTCTACTTCAGGCCCGACAGGTGGAGTGTAACCATAATTGTTTTTTAATATACTCATTTTATCACCTGTGAAACGTGGTTTCTCCTTTTTTCTGGGGGGAATTCTCCTTCACCGCCCCATTCTACCCCTATGCATTTCAGGCCTAGCTCTCGTAATAGATTTTTTTTTAATTTTAGTTCAAGTTTTAAGAAAATAGTTCTTAACCATTAACCGGGCAGTATTACAATTGGCAAGGGTACTCAACGTTTCACTAGTGCTTGTTAGTTTTACTTATGACAAAAAACTTTTTGGATTCGTACATATTGTGAGGCGCCACTCAGCTCACTACGTCATACTGAAGGCGCCAAGAAGTCGGTTCGTTATTGTGCGTCATCGACACGCCGCGCCGCCTCGCCGTCTATACCGAACAAACTCGACTTCTCCAGCATCTTCGAAGATGGAACAAACGAGAAGGCAGCGTAGAATATAAAATCGGCCGGGGGTTGACTCATGAGTCAGTCGAGTTCTAATTAGCGATCGTTGAAGTTAGTTTTAGTGTATAAAATAAATTGTTGCAAATAAATTAGATGGTAATCATTATTAAATTACGGTTAAGTTTATTACCGAGTGTTTTATTCGATTAAGGGCCGGTCTTATAAAGCTTTTGACTTTTCAAGTAAAATTTATTGTGAAACTAAATTAATTTACTTGATAGATTTTCGTATTATAAACATCAAGTAACTTTACTAACATAGTAAATCTACAGAATAAATTACTCCCTCGATTTTTAAGCAAGTAAATTTTAATTGTTATTTTAAACTGACAGCAAGCTAATTGACACATTTCACATTTTAAACAAAAATTATATTTTAGGTAAGTTCTGTGGAAAAATATTACTTGCTTTAAATTCTTGTAACATCTAGTAAAAATATTGCAGTTATGTTTTCAATATCGTCCGTTTCATTCGTGACAGATATCAGTAGCTTGTCTTCGATATTAACTGAAGACGAAGGACCTGTCCAGATGGTCCAAAGGCGTCGGCGCCGGGGTCCTAGAGTTTTTAAACAAACGACAAAACCATTTTGAACTTTATAATGAAAAAGAATTTAAAAACAGGTTTAGAATATCGAAAGAATCTGCTGAATATGTGTTAAGTCTGATTAACTTGAAGTCAATTAAAATATCAAGCAAAGTTTCCGTAACTTTTTCCTCTTTCCAATTTCTTTTCTTTTTCTATTTCGAGTATCAAACTTCCGCGCTAATTCAATTTCAATTTTAAATGTCAAATTAATTAATCATATTAATTAATAATACGGTGACGCCATCTACATGCCAGCTACAAAAGGCATAACTCTGTCGGTAATTTTAGTTTAATAGTTGGATTACTATTTACTTGCTAGATTATTTTTATAATACGCAAAGTTATTTATTCAGTAATTTACTTCCCAAGTAAATTTACTTGGCAACTAACTTTTTGGTAATTTATTTGATGTTTATAAGACCCGACCTAAATAAATTAATTTAAACCCTAGAAACGTGACAATATCATATCCCTCTTTTTTCTCATTCGATATAAATTCGCAATAAATCAATTCTCAAGCCAAATTAAATTATTATATCCATGGAAAATCCGTCCAGTAAAGCCTGGATTAAATAAAATAAGTGCGTCGTGAGTTTTTCACGTTTGCTGCGATAACCAGAACCCAATAATAATGATAAATCAAGCAAGCACCGAAACGTTCCATGAAAGTGTTTCGCAAATAACGATTTGTTTGTTTGTTCGCACATTCATTCGCATTGTTGCGTCGTTGCAGATTGTATTATTATTATTTATATTTGCACAGCGGCGGCGGCGGCGGCGACATCGCGCGTCGTTAAATTCCGCGAACGTGCCACGCTCAAGAACAAACTTCGAATTAATTGAGGTGGACCGAAGTCATTGGCAAGTTGAGAAGGAGGATCTCTTACCAGGAAGCGAAGTCGTCATCGAGGAATATTGATTGCGAATTCCGAACGGTGAATGAAAAATAAAGTCAGGGGAATCGCCACTACGAAATCATTAAACAGTTAAAATAATTTAAGTAAAAAATATATATATATCTCGATTGTTGAGTAAAGTAAAACGTGCGGACGGGGGTTTGAAAACTCACTTTCCATCCCCCTTTTGTCCCCAAATAATTCTTTTAGCAATTCGTACAAAGTTGAATCGCGAGTTCTTTGTTAGTAGCGTCCTGGTTTTGGCATGGGAAGCCAGAAATCGATTTCCAAATCGTTTTCCACGAATTGCTAGAATGGCGTCTATTATATTATTTATATTATATTTATATTATATTATTATATATATATTATATTTTTATTATATATATATTTTTTTATATTATTATATTATATATAATATTTATATTTATTTATATTATATTATATATATATTATAATATTATATATTTTGGATATATTTTATATATTATATAATTATATATATTATATTTTTTTGGAATTGTCTTCGAAAAACGGTCCACTCCTTAAATCTATGTTTGCTTAATAATAGTCCTTCCTCGTTATGGTTCGAATAAAATTAAAAAAAAATCGAATCTTTAAATTACAAAATACAATGCCATATGTTCATACACCAGAGAAATTTTAATACAATAACAAAAGATTACGAAAACGAAATAATATGTGAACTTAATTAAACTGGTTAACTAATTAAAACTTAACAATTAACAGAGGATATGAAACAAATAAAGAAACTTTTTAAAAATGAGCTGAAAGAGTAATTTCTTGACTTACTTGACGTTTCGCAAATATAATTATTTGCTTTATCAAAAGTGCGCAACTCTCACGAGCAAGAACAATCCAAATTAATTAACAATTAACATAAACACATTAAAGAGAGAAGGAAAGATCAACAAAAATCAGTTCACATCTAAAAACCTTTGTTAGATGCTGAATTTTAAGCAACAGTGATTCTATTTTATTTAAACTCACCCTCGCCAGTCGTGATGGATGCTTCTTAGGGACACTTTATTTAAATTAAAATAAATTAGGAAAATTGACTGTGATTAAAAAAATGTTTTTCTTTTTGGAATTTTAAAAACTTCACGATGCGCGTCACTTATTACATTCGCAACTGAAGAAGCACTTTTCTAGATGACAGGAGTTCGTGCCCCGGGCAACTGTCTTGCCGAACTCCCTTTCTGATCAGAAAAGCTACCTATTTAAATGAATCTAAACGACATATTTCCGGTCTACGTAAGCCTTGCATTTGGCTTCGGTATTGCAAAAAAAAAAAAAGGTTCGAACGTAGGCCAAAGTTTGCTCGTAGAAATCAGGAGCCCTTGCATAAATATTTCTTTTGTTACACTGTGACTCATCGATGTTCTAACGATATTAACGCCTTTGATCTAATTTCTTGGTACATTCGTTGCAAGATGAGTAATGCTTTCGTTGCATAACGTTGCATTTTGTAGCTGCATGTGTTGCATTTTGTATTTTCCAGCGGGCCTTGTTACGAGAGTTCTAATTTAATAAAACATCCGAATTAAATAAAGTGTACTGAATTATAAAAAAAATAATAACCATAACAATCTGGATTCTTACACGACGATGAATCAGCTTAACAAACGAAAAGGACTGACGGAGGTGGTAGAAGATAGAGATAGACTGATGCACTTGGTAGAAGATTAGACGAGATGGATGGATAGATTAGACTAGATTAGTGGAGAAATGAAATCTGAGATGAATGGACATCAAAGATTAAAAAAAATGTTTCAGCTATGGATTGGCTTTACAAACGAGAGAGACTGATGGACATGGTAGAAGATTAGACGAGATAGATGGATAGATTAAACGAGATTGCTGAAGAGATGAGATCTAAGATGAATGGACGTAAAAGATTTGAAAGAAAGTGTTTTACCGATGGATCAGCCTAACACATGAGATAGACTAATGGTCATCATAAAAGATAGAGACAGACTGATGCACTTTGTAAGATTAGATGAGATGGATGGATAGATTAGAGTAGATTGGTGCTGAGACGAGATCTAAGATCAACGGACGTAAAAGATTAAAGAAAAAATTGTTTCAGCGATGAATCGGCAATGAACAAACGAGAGAGACCGATGGATGTGATAGAAGATAGTAATAGACTGATGCACTGGGTAGAAAATTAGAAGAGATGGATGGATAGATTAAACAAGATTGGTGGAGAGATGAGATCTATGACGAATGGATGTAAAAATTTTTAAAGAAAGTATTTTAGCGATGGGTCAGCTTTACAAACGAGAAAGACCGATGGATATGATAGAAGATAGAGATAGACTGATGCACTTGGTAGAAGAGTAGATGAGATGGATGGATTGATTAGACGAGATTGGCGAAGAGACGAAATCTATGATGAATGGACGTAAAAGATTAAACAAAAAATGTTTCTGGGACGGATCAGCTTTAGTAACGAGAGAGACCGATGGATAAGATAGAAGATAGAGGTAAACAGATGCACTTGGTAGAAGATTAGACGAAATGGATGGATAAATTAGACTAGATTGGTGGAGAGACGAAAACTGAGATAAGTGGACATCAAAGATTTAAAAAAAATGTTTCAGCTGTGAATTGGATTTACAAACAAGAGAGACTGATGGAAATGGTAGAAGATAGAGGTAGGCAGATGCACTTGATAGAAGGCTAGGCGAGATGAATTGATAAATTAGACTAGATTGGTGGAGAGACGAGATCTAAGATGAATGGACGTAAAAGCTGAAACAAAAAGTGTTTCAGCGATGGACCAGGTTAACAAACGAGAGAGACCCATGGATATGATAGAAGATAGTGGTACATTGATGCACTTGGTAGAAGATTAGACGTGATGGATGGATAAATTAGACTAGATTGGTGGAGAGACGAAAACTGAGATAAGTGGATATCAAAGATTAAAAAAAAAATGTTTCAGCTGTGAATTGGCTTTACAAACAGGAGAGTCTGACAGAAATGGAAGAAGATAGAGGTAGACAGATGCACTTGGTAGAAGGCTAGGCGAGATGAATTGATAAATTAGACTAGATTGGTGGAGAGACGAGATCTAAGATGAATGGACGTAAAAGATGAAACAAAAAGTGTTTCAGCGATGGATCAGGTTAACAAACGAGAGAGACCCATGGATATGATAGAAGATAGTGATACACTGATGCACTTGGTAGAAGACTAGACGAGATGGATGGATAGATTAGACTAGATTGGTGGAGAGACGAAAACTGAGATGAGTGGACGTCAAAGATATAAAAAAAGTGTTTCAGCTATGAATTGGCTTTACAAGCAAGAGAGACTGATGGACATGATAGAAGATAGAGATAGACTGACACCCTTGGCAAAAGATTAAACGAGATGGATGGACAGATTAGACTAAATTGGTGAAGAGATGAGATCTAAATTTAATGGACGTAAAAGATTTAAAAGAAGTGATGGATCAGCTTTCTAAACGAGAGAGACCGATGGACCTGATAGAAGATAGAGATAGACTGATGCACTTGGTAGAAGGTTAGCTGGATAGATTGAGCTAGATTGGTGGAGAGACGATAGACGTGACGGATTAAAACGTCATCAATTGTTACTATCGATCGATAGAACTTTTCCCTCCTCAAATAAATCCCAAAAAACGAGAAACTCTCTCGTTTCATTCTCGAACACCGGCGGATAATTAGGGGGACTCGGTGAACAACAAAATACGAGTTCCATTGACGTCAAGCGCGAACTCGAAACCGGCAAGCACGAAGAGCTAGGAAAACATTTGCTCCTGACTGACGTTGTTCGTAGAAAGGAACAGTAAATCCGTCGTTTAATTTGCGGTGACCTTGAAGAGGAAAAGATTCGGACGATCTCCTGCACGACATCAAAAAAAAAAACGACAACAAACAAGAAGCAAATTGTTAATAATAATCAATGATGAGCGAAATGAAACGTTGATTGAATGCGTTCGTTAAGTTGGTTAGGAGGAAGCAGCAGGCAGGCTTGGCGAAACGTCGGACGAGAGTAATGCCAAGGCCAATTAAGGCCTTAAGTCGTCGTGCCTTACTTAAATAAGACGGCGAGATTAAAATTCTTGACCTAGAAGCGTTATCGCCATCGGTGATTTCACGCCGAAGAAATTTCTTGTTGCGGAGTAATTACGACCTGATGCGTTTCGGGAAAGTGAATTACCAACAACAGGTTTGCTTTAATTTGGAAGCGTCAAAAGAAGTTATTGTTGTTAATTGGCTGTACGCGTGCACCTGCCGGATCGAAACGTGTTGTTCATTCAAAAAGCAAAATGTGTAACAGGTGTACAAAGTGGTCAAGAAATAAATGGGCTAATAATTTGTAATTTGCCAAGTCACAACAAGTAAACGAAATCATCAATAAAAGACGAAGAAATCTGTACACTTCTTAAAGCTTAAAATTATTAGAGCTTGTAAATTTTGAAACTGCATTTTAACCCTCGCTGCTCATGGATATTTCTTGAGTATACTTTATTTAAATTAACACAAAACTAGAAAATTGACTGATAGAAAAATTTAAAATGTGGAAAATTCAGCGACGAGGAAAATTACATGAAGACGCGATATCAAACAAAGTCGTATTCAGAACACTAAGGGCCTGTTGCTCAGTCACAGTTTAACGTTAATCTTCAGTTAACTTCCATCTGTTCCTATTGAAAAAAAAAAAAAAACTGAAGATTAAACTGTGACTGAGAAACCGGACCTGAGAGAGGAACAGTTTTGAAACTAGAGAAAGACATCTATTAGCAAAATGTTTAATGTTGTTGACAGAATACGTGTCGTATTGGAGCGACATCTACCGACGAAGAGATTCATTTTCTTGGTTATCGAAATGAAAATTTCAGAATTGCTCAACAATAGTCGCCTTTAAATTTTTAATATTAATTTTCAAATTTTAATTTCAAGTTTAATAAGGCCCGATTTCATAATCGAATTAAAGGACACTTTAAAATAAAAGTCACAGTCATGTGTCCAAAAGATGGCAAAATGTAGCTATTTGTACCTCAGATTGTGACTTTTATTTTAATGTCTCCTTTAATTCGATTATGAAATCGTCCCTAACTGAAATTTCCCTTAAAGCAAGTCATTAAAAGAAACACGATCAGAGCGATTCTAACTGAAATCAGTTTGAGAAATTGTCGATAGATGTCGCTCCTGTGTTTTCGAAGTTAATCGTTTCGCCTTAAGAACGAATCGGTTTTAATAGAACAGGAAAGTTCAAGTGAATTTAAAATGAATTCGTTCTTTTTCTTTTAGTCACTCTACAAAAATACTTTTCCAGTTCGCCGACAGATGTCGCCATGGAACTTACACTGTCGAGTTTAAAGTTTATTTTCTCTCTTTTTCTTTGTTGGCAGTTGAAAAAAATCTAAAATCCTCAACAATTTAAGTAAATATGCTCGAAATTTTTAATAACTCGGAAATCTCAGAAAAAAATACTCCTAATTTCGAAATTAGAACAGTGTTTCCACAGCGACATCTGTTGACGTATTGGGATAGTAACTAAGAAAAAAAAAAACAAACGAAAAGTTGAATTCGCTGTGAATTCGGTTTGAACTTTTCCATTTTTTGAATGCGTATTTTACTCTTAGAAACAAACTGCAAGACCGCTCAAATGGGAGTGATGTTTACTTGGAGCGACGTCTATCGACGAAGTGCTTAGTCTATTCGTTAGCTCTTAACAACAAAACGACAAAAAATTAAAAAAAAATTGAATTAATTTTGAACTTAATTAATTTATTTCAGAGTTTCTTAATAACCTACTTTTTTTAAATAAAAATGCTATTGCGCAAGTGGAAGGATCTTGGAAAGTCATTTCTCCAACGACATCTATCGACAACTTGTGGAGGTGCGTTTCAATAAATTCGAAAAGAAAAGGCGAACCAAGAAACTGCATTTTTAAAATCGATTTCACTTCGTATTTAAAACTTCTAGTTCTAATTGAATTAATTCAATTTAAGAAATTGTCGGTAGATGTCGCTCCTGTGGTGTCGAAATTAATAACTGTTTTTCTCTTAAGGGCGAATCAGTTTAAAATACAAACAGGAAAGTTCAAGTTGAATTCAAAGCGGATTCGATTCTTTTATTCTTCGTTTTCTTCCTCTTTTTCTTTTCGCTTTTCCAGTCAGTTCACCAATAGATGTCGCTGTGGAAATCGCCCTTCCAATACAAATTTTTTTTTTCCTAAGAACGATCGCCTCTCAGAAATATTTAAACTAAACTCACGATCAGTTCAGTTTCGGTTTTTTCTTCTCAATTTGTAACGAGAAGATTCAATCGGCTTGTTATCAATAGATGTCGCTCTCGAACGGACTTTCAGTATGAAAATCGCTCGCAAAACCGCTCATGAGGCGACATCTACCGACGCAGCGATTAATCTGTTAACAATATAACCACAAGAAATTAAAAATTTTGAACTCTGTTAATTTATTTCAGTGTTTCTTAATAACGCATTTAAAGAAATGCAATTGCCCAATTGGAAGGATATTTCCCAGCGACATCTATTTACATCATGAACAAGAAACCTAGAAAACCCGCTAGCAAGGATGCGTGAACGCACGTCAAAGATGCGTACAGCTTATTCGGTATTTTATAAACCTGTTTTAATGAATTTTATAACACAAAACACTTCAGTAGACACGTAGAGCTTCATTCTTTCCAGTCAAACTACCTCAAAGACACGTACAGGTAAAAGTGATCTAATGAATTTTATAACACAAGACCCGTCAGCAGACGCGTAGAGCTTTATTCTTTCCGTCAAACTGCCTCAAAGTCACGTACAGCTTATTCTATACCAGGTAAAGCTACTTTAGTGAACTTTGTAACACAGAACACCTCAGCAGACATGTAGACCTTTATTCTTTCCAGTCAAACTGCCACAAAGACACGCACAAGTAAAGATGCTCTGAAGAATTTTATAACATAAAACACCTCAGCAGACATATAGAGCTTCATTCTTTCCAGTGAAACTGCCTCAAAGACACGTACAGGTAAAGGTGCTCTAACGAATTTTGTTCTCAACAGACACGTAGAGCTTTTTTATTTCCGTCAAAATGTCTCAAAGACACGTACAGCTTATTCTGTACCAGGTGAAGCTGCTTTAATGAACTTTGTAACACAAAACACCTCAGCAGACATGTAGACCTCTATTCTTTCCAGTCAAACTGTCATAAAGACACGCACAAGTAGAGGTGCTCTGAAGAATTTTGTAACACAAAACACCTCAGCAGACATATAGAGCTTCATTCTTTCCAGTGAAACTGCCTCAAAGACACGTACAGTGTGGTCCATTTTTGATTGTTTTACAGGGTTTCTCAGTTATTGATAGGAATAGAAGAAAACTGTTTTCGCGACCCAATGCTACTTTTTCGAGAAAAACTCAGTGGAGAAAACAAAAGTTAGCTATCTCGATTCGTTCGGGAAATATCGGCCAAAAACGAATTTTTCCGGAAAAATATTTTTCACAATATCTCAGCTGTTTGACAAGATATTTTGAAAATTCAAAAACTGTTTTATTCAGAAATTAACACTGCTTTTACTGACATTGTAATCTTATGTAGAAATTGCACCAATTCTGCGAAACAGACTGTAACTATTTAATTTTAAATGGAAACCGCAGTTGGTTATGACACAAATAAATTGCTTGTTTAATAAGGTTTTCAAAAATGTTAAGTTTGATATAATTATTTTTATAAATAACAAAGATATTAATTATTTTTTATTTCCAGTAGCTAACAAGTCAACCATGACACCAAAACAAAAAAAATAGTTCAATTGTTTTCCCCAAAAATCAATTATTGTTAAGTAAAACAGCTAATTTAATTCAATAAATATAGCTTCGCATATCTATCAGAGACTGACATAAAACCACAAGTATGTAAAATTGAATTAACTCTATTTGAACATTTCTTTAATTATTAATGTGAATAGAGATAGAGAATAGAGATTTCTGTAAATTTTAAATTGTATAAATAAATGTATTTCTTTAAGGAATTATTAAAATGTTGGATATTTCTTAAGTTTAATAATGCTTTCAAGAACATTTGTATATTAATAAATGTAATCGCGGATAGAAGTGAAATAAATATCTAAGAATTTTTGATAATATAAACTTTACGGTTTAATAATTTTAAAGGAATATACAATATACAATTCTTCAAAACTGCATTGAAACTTAATCTGTATTAACATTACTTGTAGTTTTATAAGTTTTCTAATAGCATTATATATTTATTTTTTTAAATTTAATTACCTGTATTATTTATTCTAATAATAGATTTTTGAGGAAAACAACTGTATTTTCTTTTGTTTCTAGTGTCATAGATAGCTTGATAGGTACTGCAAAATAATGCAAATTAAAATCTTTGTTATTTATAAAAATAATTATATCAAATTTTATATTTTTGAAAACCTCATGAAACAAGCAATTTATTTGTGTCATAGCCAACTACGGTTTCTATTTAAAGTTAGAAAGTTATAATCTGTTTCGCAGAACTGGCGCAGTTTTTACAAAAAAACAATAACGTCAGCGAAATCTACATTAATTTCTGAATAAAATAGTTTTTAAAGTTTTAAATTATCTTGTCCAACAGCTGAGATATTGTGAAAAATATTTTTTCGGAAAAATTCGTTTTCGGCCGATATTTCCCGAACGAATCGAGATAGCTAACTTTTGTTTTCGCCACTGAGTTTTTCTCGAAAAAGTAGCATTGGGGCGCGAAAATGGTTTTCTTCTATTCCTATAAATAACTGAGAAACCTTGTAAAACCATCAAAAATGGTCCACTCTGTACAGGTAAAGGTGCTCTAACGAATTTTGTTCTCAACAGACACGTAGAGCTTTTTTATTTCCGTCAAACTGCCTCAAAGTCACGTACAGTTTATTCTGTACTAGGTAAAGCTCAAAGTGACGTACAGTTTATTCTATACCAGGTTAAGCTACCTTAGTGAACTTTGTAACACAGAGCACCTCAGCAGATACGTAGAGCTCTATTATTTCCGGTCAAACTGCCTGTAATTGAATTTTGTAACAAAATTTTGCGCAAATTCCCTTCAATTTACGAAACACGCGCGCGTCTCGCGTCAAATGGTAAAGTGAGATGCCAAGATGTTTTCCGGAGTATGCTTTCAGAACGAGCGTGGCCAACCAATCGGAACTCAGAACCCGAGGGACGTGGTTACATGAAGTCAACGGAAAGCCTTGATAAACCGAGCACGTGCAAAACGTAGTTGCCGAAATGTAACTACAGCTGAAAGTGACTGAGTATGAGTGTGAAAGAGTGAACTGAATTTAAATGTTTCTGTGTTTTCTTATTAATACAATCAACCTTTGGTTAGGACTGTACTTTTAATATTGATCAACCAAAGGTTGACTTCGACCTTCGGTCAGCTAGACATTATAATACCGGCCCTTTCAGAGAGAAAGAAGTTTCAAAATTAAAAAACTGGATTTTACAGCGACATCTGTCGACGAATTGCTAATGCGTTTCTTAATACAGCAAGGAAAAGAAGAAAACCGAAAAGAAAGCAAATTCAATTTCGAATTCGATTGCCTCTGGTTTAATTAAAAGTGACTTGCTCTTTGAGAGAAACAATTTTGAGAGTGTCAGAGCGACATCTAACGGCAAAATGATTAATCTTTTTACTAGCATTTAAGAACAAACAAAAAAATAAAATAAACAAACGTAACCGAATTTAAATATTCAAGTTAAATTAACTTTAAATATTCAAAGTTCATTTAATTTAAATATTTAAAGGTAATTTACGAAATATTTCGTGAGAAAAAAATTCTTTTGTTTTTTCTTTTGCCTTGTTGGCAATTAAAATTGAAACATTCGATTGCGGCACCAATGGCGACGCGCCTCGCGCCGTTGCCGTGGTCGTAAATAATATCTGAGTCGACGGTTTGCGTCAATGCAAAATATAATAACAAATTTATGTAAAACACACATAATGAAACATTTGTTGTTAAGAGCGAACGAGCGCGCGCGCGCGCGCGAGCTCCTTCTTTATCTACAACAAAAAAAAAAGATGAAGCACCAAAAAAAAAACACAAAAGACGTTTAACGCACACTTACTGTATTTATTAATAGCGTTTTGGATAGGTCTATCGCTCGTTATGATTTCGCAGATAACGAAAACAGAACGAGAGAATGACGCACGTGGAATACGAGGGACGTTCAGAAAGAATCAAGAACGAGAAAAACAGTTTTCACGTGTGGGTTTGTTTGTTTTTTTTTTTTTGGTTGATCCTCGTATGCACGTAAAGACAACATTCAATTTCTAAAATCATGCAAGTCACAAATGAGATGAGATGAGATGAGATTAACGAAAACAGCCTTGCGCAAAAACAAATCCGGTCGAAAATGAGCTGCTGCAATATTGTTTTAATTTTATTACGATGCTTTTGCTAAAGATTTGTTTATTTAGTTGAATAAACAAACACGAATGCTTGCATCGCGTCATCGAAGTGTATTGTTTGTTCGTTTAGCCCTCTGCACGTGTCGCAGCCGAACATTACTAAAACAATCGACAAACTATAATTTTTTCGTGGTTATTTGACCATTGTTGACAAGAAGATTAATTCAATTGCCGATAGATGTCGCTCTCGATTATTTTTCTCACTTTAAGGGAAGGAACATTGAAGAATTTAAATTGAATTCGATTTTGAAAATACAATTTTTTTCTTTTGCTTTCTTTTTCTTTTTTTAAATTAGACATTAAAAAACTCATTTCTCATTCGTCGATAGATGTCGCTTCTTCCATTTTTGAAGTTGCTTTACCCCAATTTCAAGATCGATTTATTAAAAATTCAGTATCATTTAGAACGAGTTTAAAATAACTTGCTCTTTTTTCCTTCTTAATTACTGACAAGAAGATTGGCCAATTTGTCGATAGATGTCGGTCCTGTAGTTTAGAAAGTTGTTTTTCCCTAAGGGCAAATCCCTTTCAGCGAACATTGAAGAATTCAAATTGAATTCGATTTTGAAAATGCAAATTCTTCTGTTTTCTTTTTTTTTTAAATTAGGTATCAAAAAGCTCATTTCCCACTCCCTCGATAGATGTCGTCCTTTCCATTTTTGAAATTGCTATCCTCCCTTCAAGACTGAGTTATTAAAAAATACCGAAACATTTAAACTGAGTTTAAAATAATTAGTTTTTTTTTTTATTCTTAATTACTGACAAGAAGATTGGCCAATTTGCCGATAGATGTCGCTCTTGTAGTTTAGAAATTTGTTTTTCCCTAAGGGCAAATCACTTTCAACGAACATTGAAGAATTCAAATTGAATTCGATTTTGAAAATGCAAATTCTTCTGTTTTCTTTTTTTTTTAAATTAGGTATTAAAAAGCTCATTTCCGACTCCGGCAATAGATGTCGTCCCTTGCATTTTTGAAATTGCTTTCCTCTCTTCAAGACTAACTTATTAAAAAATATCGAAACATTTAAACTGAGTTTAAAATAATTTGTTTTTTTTTCTCTTCTTAATTACTGACAAGAAGATTAGCCAATTTGCCGATAGATGTCGCTCGTGTAGTTTCGAAAGATGTTTTCCTCGAAGGGCAAATCACTTTTAGCGAACTTGGAGAGTTCAAGTTGATTTCGATTTTAAAAATGCTATTCCTCTCTTCTGTTTTCTTTTTTCCTTTGTAAAGTATAAATACAAGTAAGGTATTAAAATGATCAATTCCCAGTCATCGATAGATGTCGCTCCTTCCGTTCTTGAAATTGCTTTCCTCCCTTCAAGACTGAGTTATTAAGAAATACTGAAATACGTAAACTAAGTTTAAAATAACTTCTTTTTTCTTCTTCTTAATTACAGACAAGAAGATTTGCCAATTTACCGATAGATGTCGCTCTTGTAATTTCGAAAGTTGTTTTTCTCGAAGCGCAAATCACTTTTAGCGAACTTGGAGAGTTCAAGTTGATTTAAATTTTTAAAATGCGATTCCTCTCTTCTGTTTTTCGCTAAAAGTGATTTGTCCTTCGAGGAAAACATCTTTCGAAACTACAAGAGCGACATCTATCGGCAAATTGGCTAATCTTCTTGTCAGTAATTAAGAAGAGAAAAAGAACATATTATTTTAAACTTAGTTTAAGTGTTTCAGTATTTCTTAATAACTCAGTCTTGAAGGAAGGAACAAAATTTCAAGAATGGAAGGAGCGACATCTATCGATGAGTGGGGAATGATCATTTTAATACCTTACTTGTACTTTACAAAGAACTTTTTTCCTTTGTAAAGTACAAGTAAGGTATTGAAATGATCAATTCCCACTCATCGATAGATGTCGCCCCTTCCGTTCTTGAAATTGCTTTCCTCCCTTCAAGATTGAGTTATTAAGAAATACTGAAACACTTAAACTTAGTTTAAAATAACTTGTTTCTTGTTTTTTTCTTAATTACTGACAAGAAGATTAACCAATTTGCCGATAGATGTCGCTCTTGTAGTTTCGAAAATTGTTTTTCTCGAAAACTAAATCGCCTTTCAGGACCAATGATGTCTAAAGCGAATTCGATTTTAAAAATTACAATTTTTTTCCTTCGGTCTTCGTTTCTTTAATTTATTGAACAACATTACCCCAATTTGCCGATAGATGTCGCTGCTAAAATATATTTTCGACTGCGATTGCTTTTATTTAAAAAAAATGCAACCAATGACGTTTAAATCGAATTCGATTTTAAAAATGCTATTTTTATCTTCCGGCCGTCGTTTTTTCTTTTATTAGAAATTGTCGATAGATGTCGCTGCCAAAATATATTTCCGATTGTGATTGCTTTTATTTATTAGAAAAATGCAACCTTTAAGGACCAATAACGCTTAAATCGAGAATTCGATTTTAAAAAATGTTATCTATTTTTCCTTTCGATTTTCTTTTCTCATTGATTAAAAAAGCTTCTCCCCAATTTGTTGATAGATGTCGCTGCTAAAATATATTTCCTATTTTGGAACCAATGACGTTTAAATCGAATTCGATTTTAAAAATGCCATTTTTATCTTCCGGCCGTCGTCTCTTTCTTTTATTAGAAAGCATCTTCCCAATTTACCGATAGATGTCGATGCTAAAATATATTTCCGATTGCGATTGCTTTTATTTAAAAAATGCATTTTTTTAAAAAAAAAGAGATTAAAAATTTTTACTCCTAGTATTTATTTTGTTGTTGCTTTCTTGCTATTTGCTAACGGAGCAATCAATCGCTTTGTCGCTTGTCTTGCATCCGAGAAATTGTTTTTTCTCCAAGTGTGAATCACTTCTGAAGAAGTTCAAAATTCAAGAGTCAATTTTAAAAATACAACTTTTCTTCCTCACTTTCCCTATTCGTCGATAGATGTCGCTTCGAATTTTGCAATTTCTTCCTTCTAAGACCGAGTTTATTAAAAAAAAAAATTGAGGAATATTTGCGTTTAGTTCACAATGAACTACAAGTTCAGAATGAAATTTTTTATTTAATTGATTTTTTCTTAATTGCTTACAAGAAGGTTAGGGTGTCTGTCGGTTGATGTCGCTCACCTAATCTCGAAAATGTTTTTCTCTAAGAGTGAATTGCTTTTTTTTTAGAGACAACAAAGACAGGAGTATTTGAATTGAATTCAACTTTAAAAGTGCTGGTTTTCCTTTTTGTTCTCCTTTTGTTGGTCATTTTATCAATTCGTCTATAGATGTCGCCGTGGAAACTTAGAATTTTGTAGTTTCTTCCTTCTGAAAGAATGAGTTATTACGAAAAATAATAACTCAGAAATATGTGTATTCATAGTTCAGGTTGGATTTATTAATTGCTGATAGAAGGTTAAGCGCATGCTGTCGATAGATGTCGCTGCTTTGATCTTGTAAATGTCAATGTCAAAGTTTTTCAGTTAAGCAGCACTTTCGCGATCGTCGATGGATGTTGTTGAATTGTGTTTAAGTTTTCTTTTTCCTGGTAAACGCATAAACTTAGTTCGCAATGAATTCAGTGTGTCCAGGATTGATTTTCCTAATCACTTTTCCTTAATTATTCACGAGAAGGTTCAGCAATTTGTCGATAGATGTCGCTGGTATATAATTTGGAAATTGTTTTTCTCCAAGAAAAAATCACTTTTAAAGGATAAAAAAGTTCAAAGTGAATTCCAACAAACTTTTGTTCGTTTTCTTTTTATTTTTGTTTTAAGTTGCCAATTTGTGTCGATAGATGTCGCTGTTAAAATGTTCTTGCAGTTCAGAAACTGCTTTTCCTCTTAGTTACTGGGAGTTGTGGGAAGACCTCGGATGATTAATCAATCACATTGCTGAAAGATGTCGCTTTTCAAATTGAAATTGTTTTCTTTTCTTAGTTACAAAATAGTACGTTTCCAACTCGTCGGTAGAGGTCGCTATTAAAATGTGCTTGCTCTGGTTCTTGCAATTCAGAAATTGCTCTTCCTGAGAGTTGTGATGAAATCTCGTACGATTAATCAATCAATTTACCGAAAGATGTCGCTTTCGAAATTTCTTTTTTCTTCTCACTAAAAAGTGAATCATTTTCGTAGTACAGAAAAACTTAAATCGAATTTAGAACGGGTTCAATTTTAAATTATAAATATTTTTTTTCCTTAAATAAGGAATGAGGAAAGGCACAAGAATTTAAGCGTTGTTGACTTGACTAAGCAGTCGATTAAATAAAAATTAATGTAAGAAGTGGAAACACGGTGACATCTGTTGATGAATCGGAGCAACTTTATTATAAATTAAAAATTTAAAAAAAAAAATTGAAATTCTGATTTATTTGTTCGTGAGTTTCGATTTTCTTTCGTATTATGAGTTTATAGCCAAAACTTTTTTGTGATGAAGAGAAAGAGAATTGACTAACTTAGTTGTATGTAGAAACAGTTGACAAATACGCAGACGAAAAAGGCCCTGGTGCCCTTGTTGCCGTCTCTTTCTGTTTTCATAGAGACATTTAGGCCTGGTTTTTCCATCACAGTTTAACTTTAAGCTTCGTTTTATTCCCGTGATAACAATTATGAGGACATTTGTTTCCATAGGAATTAAACGGGGATTAAAATTAAACCATGGTTGAAAAATTGGCCCTAAGGCTCGTTCAAATTAAACTAAGTGTGTCTAATGGCCGTGTAATACGTAAAGGTTTTCATAAATTGAGACATTGTCTGATTTCTTCACCTCCTGATAAATTTATCTGCCGCCAGGTATTATCCTTGGAAACCATTGTATCGATAATAGTTTCCCTGGATACTACCTGGCGGATAAATTTAGTCGTACATGAAGAAATCGGGCCTAAGATTCATGCGCTTTACTGCAAATCGGACGAATCAGTGAAGCGAATGAATCTTAGGCCCGATTTCTTCATGTACGACTAAATTTATCCGCCAGGTAGCATCCAGGGAAACTATTATCGATACAATAGTTTCCAAGGATTATACCTGGCAGATAAATTTATCAGGAGGTGAAGAAATCAGACAATGTCTCAATTTATGAAAACCTTTACGTATTACATGGCCATTAGACACACTCAGTTTAATTTGAACGAGCCTTAGGGCCAGTTTTTCAATCATGGTTTAATTTTAATCCCCGTTTAATTCCTACGGAAACAAATGTCCTCATAATACAGAGCTCAAATTGCTATTGCTCTCATGTCACATGAATTCACGTGACAGAGACTCGCTTTTCCATTGACTCGCATATTTCGACCTAATTTACACTATTGTCATTTCACGCATTCACGTCATATCACATGTTAGTTACATGTCATCATCACACGCTGCATCAATTTCGTGTCAGGTGATGGCGTTAAGTACCTGAAAACCTGAGAAGTTTTAATTAATTGTGAGATAAACTCACCTTGCACTTTTCTTTCCAAAATTCAATTTCATCCACTTGGTGATTTCGTTTTCCGTCATAACAGAAATTAGTGGTAAGCAATCACGTGGTCGTGGGTTCGAATCGCGCTCTGGATATTTCTCGGAGGTGCTCGGTTTCCACTTCAGGTACCCCTCAGTGTTGGGGAGAAAATTCTAATCTATACTGCTTCTCCTTCAACGTCGAGGAGGTTTGAAAGTAACAAAGCCACGGAACACTTTACAAACACCAAATGCAATGCCGCTCCTGAGGACTGGACAAGCCTAAGACTTAAGGCAACCATCGCGAAAAAAAAAGTTGATTTCTAAATTGCATAAGTTTTGATAAATAATGAAATGACAGGAATTCACGTGACGTGACAATAGCGTGATTCCCGTGTTAATGTTGTGCGAGTTACATGCGGCGTGATTTGCCGTGAATTCACGTGAGATGAGGGAACATTTAGTTTCCTTTAAAAAAAAGATCTTTTACGTATAAAATAAATTGCAGTAAACCTAATATAGCACCGTTCTTATATTATTATTTATTGTTTTACATGCGCAATGTTTCGTGTCGGGGATGCGCTCACTAATGGGGAAGTGGAGTTAACCCCACCCTGCTACACTTTCAAATGCGATGATGGCGTGGCATTAATTCTTGTTTCTCCGAAACAATAGGGAGCGGGGATAGCGCTCTTGAAGAGGCAGAGAGCATCGCTGCTGTACGTAACACAGTTACTTATTATTGTTCGAGTCCGAAGCGATTGTAATGTTGTGCGTAACGAATAAATGAATTATAAATACGTTCTTGCTTATTGCAAGGTTTACAACGTTCGATAAAATTATTTATTTTTAATCTCCTTCTTGCACAACAGATTCGCAACGCTTTGGTTTTTCTGGCGTGCAAGATTTGCGTCAATGCGAAAGTTGCGAAAGTCCGAGGCGAATAACTAACTCATCATCATCATAATCATCACCATCATCATCTGCTTCTTCCTCGTATTGTATTTAATAAAGGAAAAAAGGCTACGCGACTTCTGGCACATCCACGATGGAGGAAGAGAGGCCTTCGGGGTTTTTTCGCACATCACCGAATTTTTGGCCCGCGTTTTTCGACCGCGAATAACCAAAACAAATATGTAGTTTCGGGCCCATTAAACAAATAAATAAATAATTCATGGAGAAAACTCGATTCCATTGACGCGCGCGAACGCCAATACTAACATTTCAGGCGGCAATAATTTTTTTTCTTTATTATTATTTTTTTTTTTATAAATGTCGGCACGCACGCAGATGTAATAATTATTTCATAATTGAGTAAATAATGCGAATTTTTCCAATATTTTATACATGCACGGTCTGGTTCGGGACGAACTAATTATGGTAAATGATTGAGAGAGAGAGAGAGGTTTCAAGATGGCGTCGTTTGGCGCGATGTCAATCAACAAAACGAGCCATCAATTTATCGATTTACGCAAACTTGCTACAAAAATAGCGCAGATAATTAATTAGAAGAGAGTGAGAGAGAGAAAAAAAATCCAGTACGTGTAAGGAATTTTTCTTAATTTTCTTACAATTGAATGTGTACGGGGGAGGAACAAAATAAATGAGAGTTTCTTTCCTTTCTAAGCAACACAAAATCATCATTTTTATCTTTGTTAATTGAAGTACGTTCTTTGATGAACATTTTCGATCAGTGAAGGGGCCGTCAAATGTCAGTACAGATAAAGGTCTTTAAAGGGTTCTTGTTGTATCAAGTGCTACCACCTTAATACGATTACTGCTGGTCACTTACTGAAATGTGGTAGCAAGTTGCGCTGAGGAATCAAGCGGAGCTAATCTCTGAAGGAAAAGGGCGAGCATAACAATAAGGGCGCCAAGGAATTACCCCAGCTGACGTATACAAACTATCGTACCACAATAATGGCCTTCGGGCAGCTTCCTCGTTCAATTAGTGGCGACTCCGAAGAAATGCCACATCTACAGAGTATACAGTTGTACACCTCCCCCAGTAGAAGAAAGAAAAAAGAGAAAACAACAAAGTTAATTTGGACGACAAAATTGTGCGAAGCAAAACAAAAGAAAAAACAGAAAAGCAAAGAACGACTTAACACTCGGGCCTCATAAATATTATGTCAGGTGACAATGAAAATAATTTTCCAACCTCGCGAGTTGCATAACGTAATTACCATCTGTATTAAAAAATACTTGCGCGCAGGAGTGAGTATGAATATTTTGCTCGAATTTACGCACGACATATCAAAATAAACATTACACGTGCCGAGGGAGAATGCAAACAAACATCAAGTAAACCCAAACATAAGTTTTTGGCTGTGCTAATTAATTTCGGTCTTCAATTCGGTTCAGTGTGAGCGACATTTCGAAAAGAGTTAGAATTTATCAAAAATAAAAAGATCAGATAATTTAATAAACGAAAAGGGGAGAAAGTTGATGCTCTGATGAGTTTTTCTTTCAATTTGCCTCTGACCTCTACAATAAATACTTAAATGTATAATAAAATAAGGTGAGGAGGAGATAAACGTTTGCCGCTTTACCTGTCGTGCAAAGCTTATGAATGAATCCCCCGGTTGTCACTGCTAAGTGGTTCAAATAATGCAAAAAATTGCGTTGCGTAATTGCGTCCACTCAGTGGAGACGGCGCGCCGGCGCATAGTGGTTGAAACGCCTAATCTAGCTGTGCAAAATTCAAAGCATAAAAGTTTATTGATTTTAACGATTTGAAAAATTGTTTTTAAATAAAATTTATCCATTTTCACTCTGAGATTCGGTTTTCCTCATCCCAGATGAACTCGAAGAAAAAAATTGTAATTATTTGTGTAACTAAAGATAGGGTTTTTAAATGCATATAAAAAGCAGTAAACGAAATTCTCATATTCGTCTGAAGCTTGAAAATGTGTTATTTTTAAGATTTTGTTTCAATTTCGGTTTTCCCTCTACTAATTGTAATTGGTAATTGAACATTGAAGATACCATGATCTTAAATTTGAATTATTCTTTTAAGTCAACTCGCACGTTGTTGAAATCTATTGCATAGTAACCACTTATATGCGTTGATTTTCGAGTTCAGATATGTTTGTGTAAAATCACTATTTGATTAACGTATACAAGAAATTGCAAATAAATATAGAGTGAGAATAAAAATTAGGAATGCGTGGTCGCTATTACAGGTTTTCCAAAAAAATGTTTTAAATAAAAGTGAAATGGCTAATTATTTGCCACAAACTGGCGTTTTAAATTTTTTTCTTGTGGCATCATAATTTTGAACTGTGACGTCATCAGTAATTTTGTATAAAATCTATTTATTATTTATAATTATCTATTTAATATATTTCTCATAATTGAAGTCCCATCTTCTTTCTGTCCGGTTCAAGAATAAAAAAAAAATTTATATATTTTTTTCAATTTTTTCTGTTCACGATTTTATAAAATATTATAGAAACAAGAGTTTTATTTTGTGACTTCTCAACATTTTTCTTATAAAATCCTATATGGCCGTAGAGAGAAAAAATATATTATCAATCTGGGTATAAAAAATTAGACGTTGTAACTTAAAAAATTATCGATGACGTCACAGTCCCAGATCGTGACGTCACAGATCCAGATTATGACGTCACATCCCCGGATTATAACGCCACAGTCCAAGATTATGACGTCACAAGAAAAAAATGAAGAACGCCAGTTTGTGGCATTTAAATAATAATTTAACTTTTACTTAAAATATTTTCTTGTAAAACCTATCATCACATCAACCTTCCTTACTTTTTATTCACTCTGTATATTTGTTTGCGATTTCTTGCACATACCATTTTATTAATTAAATACAAACATTCTTCGTGATTGTACACAAACACTTTTCAACTCGAATATCAGCGGATATGAGTGATTACTACATCATAAATTTCAACAGCGTGTCAGTTGACATAAAAGAATCATTCAAATTTAAAATGGTCGCTGTTCAATGTTTATATTACTTGTAGGAGAATTATCCATAGCTTCCGAAAACACAAGTCGCAACAGAATCTTAAAAACAAGACGCACACTTTCAGGCTTAAGAAAAGACAAACATGAGCGTTTCGTTTACTGTTTTTGTGCATTTGGGGTTTGAAAGCCCCACGCTTAGTTACTTAAATAACTAAAAATTTTATGATGTCTTAGTATCTACCGAAGTATATTACACAAAAAAAACATCGACTTTTTTAAATTGGTACTACTTACTTTTATATTTTTGCACAGCTAGATTATGCATTTCGATCACTGTGCGGCGTGGGAAAACAAAGCTTTGCACAGGTAGGTGTTATGATTACGGACTCCACTCAGCG
Organism: Prosopocoilus inquinatus; assembly: GCA_036172665.1. Lineage (NCBI taxonomy): Eukaryota > Metazoa > Arthropoda > Insecta > Coleoptera > Lucanidae > Prosopocoilus > Prosopocoilus inquinatus. The sequence goes on along the minus strand of CM069870.1, from coordinate 71,351,940 downwards.
GCGATCTAGCCAGGAAAGTGACCCCCAAAAAGCTGAACGTGATAGAAGATTACTAAAAGTAGGTATGATTGTGGATTACCCTGTATATACATAGCTGGACGTGACAAAACTGACTGAATGAAAAAAACAAACAAAAACTTGACTTCCTTATCCAACCACTCCCGTTATGTTCCGTTTACTTTCAAAATTATTGCAAAAGACCTTTTGAAGGAAGAAGAAAATCGAAAAAGACCCAAAATCTGATGACGCAAATATGGCCAAGGATGTACACGCATGTTGTAAAAGGTTAGGGTTAAGGTTTCGATTTTAATTTTAAGCTAAATGCGGTTATTGTTTCAGTTAAGGTTTTCTGTCGGTTTGAGTTAGGGTTTCTTTCAGGTTTTCCTTTAAAGAAAAAGGTAGAGAAGTAAATTAATTATAATGAAACAAAAGTTACATTTTTTACATACAAATTGAGCTTCGTTTTAATTGATTTTTAATTGTTAACAACTTCTATATTTTTCTCTTGGATATTTTAATATTTATTTGTGTTAAATGGGGTTAGGTGGAGAGTAGTTGAGTTAGATTGACGTTGACATTAGTTGACTTCATTTTAATCGATTTCTAATTTTTTTTTGAAATATTTAGTTTATTTTTTCTAGTAATTTTTAATCATTTACTTATGTCAGATGAAGTTTTGTTGATGTCGTTAGTTGGATTGACCTTGAGATTTGTTTAACTTTAATCCACGTATAAATTTTAATATATTTGCTTTCCTGTTTAAAGTATTTTTAAAATTTTTCAGTTCAGTTGACCTTGAAATTTGCTGAGGTTCATTTTAATTTGCGTTACATTTTTTATTTGGACTCGAGATTTGTTAACATCAATTTTTTTATTGCTTTTTGATTTTTAATTTTTTGGCTTGGTTTGAATAGAAAAGGTTCAGTTGTTGGGTCGAGTTTAGTTGACCTACGTGCAACGTAGGGTAAGTAATTTTTTTTTTTTTGGCGACCTCGTGGACATTCTTTTGCTAATTTTTTCCTTCCCATTATTGTCGTCGACGCCACCTTGCGTCTTCGTTTCACGTCGTCGCTGTGTGGAAAATGTTCCTTTTCCCTCCCGGAGCCTTCGTTGGCGCTCTTTTAGCACTTGTTTCCCTTTTGTTCGGGATGAAATTAATAATTTTGCTATCGCTGTTGAGGAGCTCCTTCAGTGTCTTAAACATTGTTGAAATTTTTTTACAGGTTTTCAATGTTTTTTTTTTTTGTATTTTGGAAAAGAGTTTATAGTGAATTTTTAAATTTCACCCCTTCTTTGTTGTTTTGGCGCTTTAATTTAGTTTTGAGCGTTTACATATTGATGTAAGCTGACGCGTGAGTACTCACGTAAAAGCGCTTTTTCTGTCTACGAGTTGGGCTTTCTATATGAATTTATTTAAGGCATGGTCGTTGCTCGCCCCGTATGCGGGCGAGATTTACGGCCGAAGTGTCTCTTTTTTTGTATGTCATTGTCAGGGGAACATCGTTATATCGTTAAGGGGTGGGGTTTTGCGCTCGAATACGAGCCCTAGGGAATTGGATACTCCGTGGACGGAACAGAATACACCCTCCCGGTCGTGTATTCTCTTTACTCTTGAGTTACGTAACAACTGCTGGGTGGCGCCTTTTCCGATAACAACTTCTGAGTCATCCCACGCCGTCTCCACCGAGTGGACACAGTTAAGTAACTTTGTTCGACATCATTGTCCTCGAAGCATCTCCGTTCCGGACATACGGTAAATTACGGATTGACGCAGGCCCTCCTCCGTATTCTGCCACGGTCTTAGGTCCAAACAGTGCCGTGCGCTTCCTTGTCGTCACAAAAATCAAACCGCCGGTGGTGACAAGAGGATGCAATTTCGCCGATACTTCTCCGCCGCTCATCGTATCCCGGAGGCGAATCAAGTGCAAAGAAGGACGAATACGTGAGGCTAAGGCCAAGGACGTCCGACATTTGGCAACCATCGACACACACGAGACTCGATGTGCCAACGAGAGGTGGCGACACTACGTGACAACTGAGTAACGTTTGACATCTACGCGCGAGCAAACTTATGACCTTAGTCAAACGTAACGTATTATTTTAATTATGTTACGTACTTAATGAAATGAAATTTTGGCGCACGCTGCGATCCTTGGAGGACGGTTCCGCAATGGCGTAGATATCAGCCAGGGTCACTCCTCCTGGCGCCCTTGACTTTGACCACGCCCGTCTTCTTTTGAGAACTAGCTCAGAACAGCTGATTGTGTTCTTTAGCGCCGACTTACTACTATGTTACGTTAATTATTCAGGAGATAAACTAAATTCATTCAGATGGTCGCTAGCAATCGTTACCAGAAAGGAGTAACTAACCAAGCAGATGCTTGTTTATTGTTGCGTTTTATTTTCAATGAGTTTGAAACTAGGAGACGACACGACGCGACTGTCAACGGGAGTCAGTGGACGGGGCATATCCTAACCTCAAAGTGGTAGGCATTGTACTGTCCAACAGGACGAAGCCCGTTTGAAAACGAGCCCCCATCAAAGAAAAAAATCATTTATTTTCGATTTGTCTGCGTTCTCCTGATTCGCGTCTTCGCATTTATTTCTCTCCTAAAAACCGTTACTACAACGTCGCTACTGTCGCTTCACAACAGGAAAACACATTTTTTACGCGCCACGGGGAACCCAGTCAATCACCGACGATTAAATTGAATCGGACGAATTCCTCTACCACGTGGACTTTTTTCCTTCAATTATGCAAATAACCGTAATTATCGCATCGTGAATTAGCGTTTGACATTTAGATTCAGGCGAGGATCTACATACGTAAACATCCTGCTCGTGTTTCTTCTCGTCGGAGGTAGTAGGTAATTATTACCTTCGAGAGACAGACGTTCGTTGGCCTGGCTAAGGGTAAGTTCACAGCGGAGCTGTGATAGTAGACGATGGATGACATTTTCTGCTCGCAATTCCCGCAGTCATCTATCATCTATTTCGTCACAGCTCCATTGAGAAGTTACCCTAACGGTAAGATGCACGTCTTGCTCTTCCGCTTGGAAAATTTTCAGGTCGTAAAACATTTTTTCGTCGACTTTTTTCGACCATCTAGGAAATCTACCGGCGTTAGGCAAACTGGTTTTTGCCTCCTCGACTTTTTTTAACGCCGAAAAGAAGATTCTATGAAAGAACGTCGCGGTTTGTCTCCTCGACTTTTTTTAATGCCGAACAGAAGATTCCATGAAAGAACGTCGCAATTTTGTTTTGTTTTGCGGTTGGTGGTGACGGAGGAATTGAAAAAATGTCGTCGAGAAGACCAGATTTACCAGATTCACCTAAAGGCGAGAGCAGCAAATCTATTTTCGGCTCTTTTGGTTTTGGAGACACTTGTCCCTTGAGGGGAAAGGGGGGATTTCAGTCGTCATTCCCATAATATTTTACTTGGTATCTGCGCCATAACCAGTGGTGTACACCGTAATCGTAAAAAAAACAAAACCCATTGAAAACCGAAAACGAAATTAATATGCCTGAAGTAACCCTAATCGAAATCGAAAGCTTTAAGTATTAATTTTTTGGGTTAATTTCAATATCGTTTCTTTACACTAACATCAGAGGCGGCCTTAATAGTTGCGGGGTCCCGGGCGGCGAGACCGGCCCGCTGGGTTGGGTTGGTTGACAAATCCCCCCCGCCCTCACCATGCGATTAGGAAAAATGTTTATCTTCTTTATATTATAAAGAGCAGAAAGATACTTCTGCTAAATAAATTAAAAAATAACTAACAAAAATAGGTAAAATAGTTTTTGCAACACATCCCTAACTGATATTTTTATTTATTTATTGTTATAAGTATTTTTTGACACTTTCATTTCCTAAAATACAGTAGGATCTCTTTAATCCGATCTAATAATTGCACTGGTTGATCTGAAATTACGAAATGCTCGGATTATCGAACGAAAGACAAAATAATATCCATTTTCCTAATTACCAGGGCCGGAGCAAGGTAAGCAAGGCGCATGAGGGCGCCGATTAAAAACGATTTAAGAGCAACTCGAACAATTTCAAGATCAACCAAATTCGATCCAACAGCTGGGAAAAACAATTTAAATGACCTAACTCCATTCAATACAAGTAAAAGAATTAAGAAAAAGAAATCAAAAATAAAAATGTGAAAATAAAGCGCAGCAAATCACAACTCAACTGAATTGAACTCAACCTAACTGTACTCGATCGAAGCAAAAAGTTTAAAATGCAGAAGAGTAAAGTAAAAAAAGAACTATTTAAGCAAAGTACGCCATTGTCAAGGTCAACCCAACTCAATTAAAAGACCCAAAGTAGTATATGAGAAGTTATTTGATCCGCTTGAATTTACATGCATAAAGCCGGGGGGTTTCGTGCAGTCTCTGGTGACGTTAGACCATATTACGGCGATTTTAATTAATCACGATCCACGGCGCATGCACAGTCGATGCCGTTACTATAAAAACGCAACTATTATGATGATTTTAAAGGGAGCTTCAGCTTAGACGAGTGACGTATACCTGAGACCCATCCGACAAATGTCGAATCCGTTCGATATTGTACGGGAGGGGAAAAAATAATTTTACACACAGCGACGACGTAAAACGAAGACGTCGCCTCGCAAGGCGGCGTCGACGATTCAGCGATGGTCCTGCCCAGGACGTCCGGTCAATAACAGCCCTTTTCAACGGGACAGAAGATAGCGGCTGGGGCTCGACTCCCTAATGTAAGTCAAACGGTGATCGGTCGATGTTACAAAGGATTCGTCACTGCCAAACCTTCTCCCAGTCGCAACGGGGATAACAGAAAATGTGAAGCTACAATAACGGGAAACGAGGAGGGAACAATTAACAAAAGAGTGACCACGAGGTCACCCGAAAAAAAAATAACTTACCCTGCGTTGCACGTAGGTACAGACGAGATAACAAAATAATAATAATAATAATAATAATGACTTTATTAGAAGTAATACTTGATCAATACAAGATGAAGCTTCAAAGGCGGAGTCCAGTGTGGCATCATGATACTGGTGCCACCTGCTCTACTCACCAAAATCGCTGCCAAATCCGCAGAAAGCGATCCCCGCTTAAATCTTGGGGGAAAATAACGACGGGCGAAAAATCCACAAAAATGTAGGCCAACTCACAGAAAATTCGTGACAAAAGGTTCCGAAACAGCCACACCCAAGTCGTTAGAGACAAAATACGCTCGTTTCTCCGAGCGCGTGCCCACCTGTGTTCCTCCCACCAAACACCGCAATGCGACGCATTAGTCGCTACAAAATGGAACATCTGGCGACATCGGAATCGCCGGAAACTCAAAAGCGCGGTGAAAAGAAAAGAAACCAACACCAAACTTGATTCCAGGAAACTTAACGTAACAAAATATAACAGAGCCAGAAGAAAAGCCCAAAACGAGAAAGCGGATTCCTCTGTTGAAACAAAGAAATCGTAGAAAACGTGGATGGACAAAACGGAGTCTCAAATTACCTTTCAGTGTGTCGGGGAAAAGAACGGGTCAACCGCTTGGTGAAGTTGCAAGTAACGCAACTCGGCAGGTTTACAAGGCACAAAGAATTCCAGTAAACACTGTAGTTAATTAGAATCGCGCATAGAATTAGCAATGATTTCCGATACACGTTAACATATCTCCATCTTGTAACGAAGAAATGCAAAGTGAAGCTTGCAGTGGAGGCCGCCGGAAGGACTTACGAGCGAGTCAAGATGGCTGCTAGCCAATTAGAATTCAAAAATGGGTCACATGACCTCTAGCATCCAAAGCGCCCAAACGGAAACAGCAGTGTGGCCAACTGACAACCACTGTATCGTGCCACACGTAAATGTTAAAAAAGAACGAAGAAAGAATTAAAATGTGATACATGATGCAGCTTCGCATCTGCCTTAATAACAATAATTAATACGGTGCGCAACGCAATCAGAAAAAAAAATGCACAAGGAAGTGAGGTATCGAACAGACGACGATTTGAACTCACGCAAACAAAATCATTGATCAGGTGCTAAAAATACGCGCGCACCGCGCATCAAGGTTGGGGCCAAGTCTTAAGCGAAACAATCGCCTGTGACGTCAAGCTCGTTTCCGGCGTTAATTACTCGGGGCGGCAAAAAAGTAAAATGAAAATAAATAAAGCATCGGCCCTCGCTAATCATAATGATTAAAAACCGAACGTAAGTACGTGTGTACAGACGCGCAAACTTGAACTTATACGTGGGTAACGTCCTTAGCGATGCGTCAAAATAAATAATCATTGAACGTTATAAATAGATAGATACAAAAAAAAATGTCTCCGTCTATCATCTGATCTATCAAGATAAAATTAGAAGAGTCATGTGGTCAATAAAAAAAAACATTCAGAGTTGATAAGGGGATGATGGAATTTCAAAGTTGGCAACGCAAACTTTCGAAATGACATTTACATATGATTAGTAACGAAGCAAATTTTAGGTTATGTTTTAAAGTCAAGTTTGAAGCAACTTTAGCACTTTTATTGAAATCATGTGCGACGGTTTCATATTGTTTTCAAATTTCCCACCGCTTTTTAAAAACATAACCTAGTTCCGTTCTGTCACTAATAAAAAAAGAACGTTCTGGCGTCAGTTTGGCCAACTTTTAAACCGTCCACCGTCCAAATTTGAAAATACTTAGTATTTTATGTCAAAAGAAAAAAAATGGTTTTTTTTTCGCTGTTATCTGTAAAAGATTTTTTTTTCTTTTCGAAGTTATTGGCATTGCTTCGATTAAAAAGATACTACATTCCTACCGCGCGTCGATAAAAAAAAAATGCAGGTTTCAAAATTGGTAACACTGACTTTAGAATGTCATTAGCATCAGTGACGAAACAAATTCTAGGTTATGTTTTGACGCAACTGAAACGAGATGCGCACTGTGAATTACTCGGCACTCACATTGTCAGTTTTATTAAAAGCGTGACGTGTTTAATTCGTCCGCCGCGCTTTAAAACATAACCTAGTTTCGCCCTGTCACTAATGAATAACGTTCTGACCTCAGTCCTGCCAAACCTGAAACTTCAGAGTGTCTGCTTTTCATAACCATGTCGTGTTTAAATTGCCCGCCGCGCTTTAAAACATAACCTAGTTTTGTGCTGTCACTAACGAATAACATTCTAATGGCAGTTCTGCCAACTCTGAAGCTTCAAAGTGTCTTTCGCAATCATGACAATACCTTCAAACTTTTGTTTTAGATCGGCACTGCCTGAAAACCGTTTCTTTCTCATCATGCAACGGATAGTGAGTTGGTAGAACTGATGTTCTTCATGGTCTTAAAAGCGCAGCCGGCAATTTAAACATGACAGATTTGAATTATTAAAAATGATTCGTAGTTAACTAGTAATTAAAACATAACCTGAAATTTGTTCCGTCGCTAGCGACATTCTGAACTTAAGGTTGCCAATCAGTTGTCATTTGTCAATCAGTCGATCGTAGGGACGTGCAGTGAAAAATTGGTGGAAATTTCTTGAAATTTCCAACACTTTTCGAAAGAGCAAAAATGTTTAGGTTTTTAAAACTTCTTGAAAATTCCTTTGGCCGTCGGAATTTTTTTTTTGGTAATTTAGAGGTATTTTGAGCAGCGTTGCTCCACTGTCCACTTTTTTAGTGGGAAATGTACTTGGACATTTGAAACCATATTTCCAGTTTAAAAAATTGTATGACGGATTAATTCCTATGGTTACCTTCGGCAACCACGTGTGGTATGTGCTTGGTTTAGTAAGGCGGTAACATTGCGTCCCGGAGATGATGTCGTTTGAAATTAAGATTTTCGTTGAGCTTACGTGATCACGCTCTTCTCGTCTTGTGCAGGGATTGGCCCGCCATTTTTGCTGATAGAGAACCGTTTCCGGTATTTTCGATATTACGATTCGGCATTTGTCATTACCGTTTCGACATGTTAAGGCGAAACCACGTCTTGGTGCATATTTTACCCTGAATTTGTGCGTGATTGAACTGCAAAATTATAAGTATAGGGTATCCGGAATCCTTTAAGCCATTTAAGTGTCGTCTGACTTGCTTTTGAACACATTATTATCCGTTAGTTTAAGGTTTTTCTCGTGGCTTTCAAGTGGAGCATAATTTAAGAGAATTGAGTTGATCTGTCATGACTGTGAAGAGTTAAAAAATGAAAAGTACATATTCAAGACCAAAACAAGAAATTAATGCACAAAAAATTAAGATATTTTTAAACTTAAGTCCAATCCAACCCAAGGTCAAGCCAACCCAATTCGGCCAAACTGTAATCAACCCGAGTAAAAAAAATTAGAGCCTTCAAATATTATAAAAACTAAAAAATTAAAAATCAAAACCAAATCAAAAATTATTACTAAGAAATTAAAACTGAAAGCTCTGATTCAATCCAAGGTTAATCCAAACCAACTCAAAGCCCAACCTAACTGAAGACCAATTCGGTCTAACTGTAGTCAACCCAAACAAAAAAATTAGGGCTTTCAAAATATAAAAACTAAAAAATTAAAAATCAGAACCGACCAAATTAATACTCAAAAAATTAAAACAATTAGATTTTAAAAAATTCTAAAATCAAGAAATTAAAAACTCAAAACCAAAACCAAACTTACTAGTAGAGAGATTATGAAACCATTAGAATTAAGTAAACTCAAACCAAGTTGGCTTAAAGCTTAAAACACCGACTCAATTCAAGGTCAACTTAAACCAACTCAAAATTACTGTATTCTAGCGAAGCAAGGAATTAACATCCGAAAATATTTGAACTCAAAAATTCCCTGAAGACTATAAAATCAAGACTTGAAACCAAACCAATAATTTAATATTTAGAAAATTAAAACAAACATTAATATTTAGTAAATTAAAGCAAAAGAAAACTTTCAGAAAAATTAAAAATGCAAAACCGAAACAAAAAAATAATACATATTAAAAAAATAAAAGCAATTAAAATTAAAACCAACCCGACTCAACCCAATCCCACCTAAAATCTCCAAAAATTAAAACACAATTTAAGATTAAACTCAAACAACTCAACTCATGGTCATCCCAACTCAACTCGGACTAACTTTATTCAAACCAAGCAAGGAGTTAGTTACCATCCGAAAAGAAAAAGAAGCTTAAAACAGAAAAATATTAAAACCAAAAAAAATAAATAAAATGAAAGCAAGAAATAAAACTAAAATATTAAAGATTGAAACTGAAAAAATAAAATTTCTCTTCGGTACTGAACCTAATTGAATTCCATCGTTGTTTAAGTTGATTTACTACATCGATTTATCGTTGATCCCAAAGAATACGGAGAAATTGTATGTCATAATCATTAAAAAATGAAGCAAATTCATTCGTTCAGCTGCAATACGACTTATTGCGACGTTAAAAACAATGCTTTTATTGGCCTCTCGACTTCGGTAAAGGTCATTGCTCGATTACGCTTCTATTTTCTGTTCCAATAAAATTTCCTTTTCTCGACCTGCCTCAAAGACATAGACGTACGATTATTTCTTGCCCGATTTTCAACTACGAAACATCTCGAAATGTGCATAAAACTTTTGTTAGGGACATGTAAGTTCAATCGTTCCCATTTATGATGATGTATTACAGGTTTAAATTTCCGCACTCATTACACAAACACCCGGTATATTTATCATTAAGTACGTTTCGGTGTTTTGCTGCGTCTCGAACCGTGTCTTGGAAGAGCGAGTGTGAGTGTAATAGTGTTATCAACGCACGCTGTGGAATCCCGGGAATCGATTTCATAGCACGCTCAGTCAGCCGGGGGTTGCTCCCTGGCGCCCTCGTTATTTTATTAACACACACCCACCTCCCACAGAGACTAGCTTCGGCACAGCTGTTGACTGTTGTTTTGGCCGCAAACTCTCGGCGGTACACGAAAGGATATTTAAATTGGCGTAGTAAATTTATCCCCTTTGTAATTTGCACTTTCTTGTTCGAGTATCTTTTCTTTATTAGTTCCTACTCTTTAGCATTTCCGTTTGCTTTCAAAAATATAAAATGAAAACTAAAAGTATCTAGTATAATGTGTGGTCTTAAGAGCGATCTTTCCGTCTAACGACCCACCGATTTTGTATTCCCCTTAAAAACTTTTCTCCCTCCACAAAACTAATAGGGGAAGTGAATAGGCTAGGCGTCTCGTCTTCGTTATCATTTGGAGTGTTATTCAACAACTCATAAATATTTGTATGCGGTCTCATTACACTGAATTATTAGGCCCGTACGATACGATGTTAATTTTTGTGTAAAATTTGTTACAGCAAGAGAGATAGGCTACCATAGTAAACGATAATTGGATGATTTCATAAATTTTTGAATGAACATATAATGGTAAGATTTACAGAATGAAATTTGAGAGCCAATTTTAATGTAACAACTAAAGCGTAATAATTAATCTTTTAGGACGGTTTTTTGAGTCATAATTAATATTTATTCCCATATAAACAATAATACACAGTGACCGCCAAAAATTTTTAAAAATTTTGCAACGAACTGATACTGAACGCTGTGATCTCGAAAGAAGTACAGTTCTTCAGGCAGAAAGTGGTTTTTGGAAGAACGTCGGAAACTCCTAACAGCATCAATGTTTTATTCAGTATGCGCAAGAAGAAAGCATACGGGTTGTGAATCTCTAGTCAAAACTTTATTATATAATTATTCTGTCAATGTTCCCTCGCTTCAACATGGAAAAGATATGAAAAAATTGCATTGAAACAATTAGAAGAACAAGAAAATGTAATCATAGAACCTAATGGACTCTTTGTTGATAACAACTATTGTTTCTTAGGTATTTACGTTTTACGTTAATTTATCCAATTTTCATCGAATGTCTCCTTCTAATTTTTAGGTGCAACGCCTGATGGATTAATTGGAGACGACCTGATCGTAGAAATAAAGTGCCCTTATTCCATTTTTAAAAAGGACATAAATTTTAGAAAAAAAATGACCTTTTGGAAAATAGGGTCTAATGCAGAACCTATTATAAATACTAAACATAAGTGGTATTACCAAATTCAAGGACAATTACATGTCACTGGGAGACGCGGTTACTTGTTTGGTGTTTGGACGGGTCCAAAAATTATTACAAAAACTGATTATATAAGTAGACGGAGTGATTTTTGGAGAAATAATATGGAAGAAAAATTAATAAAGTTTTACATGGACTGTCTTTTACCTGAATTGGTTGATCCTAGACACACACGAAAACTACCTATTAGAAATCCTAATTATATCATACAAGCCCAACTTGAATTAAAAGCAAAAAAAGATTCTGAAAGCAGCAAGCAAGGATGGAAGAGAAGACGTATATAAATAGAAGTAAATATTTCACGTACCACCAACGATACCACACAATTCTATTTTTACCTTGTAAGTAGTTGACAGTATTTTCTTTATGATGGAATTACGATACGGCATTAACAAGTAATCAAACGACGTGTTCCGAACGTGCACACAACTGTAAGAAATATCTTAAGGTGCGGTAGATGTTATCTCATGCTAATTGAAAGATTAAACACCGTTCTCACTCGTGCATTGATGTTTTGCCTCCCTGCATTCAGCTATCGCTCTCGCACATTGATCTTAGGCTTGGCTGCACATACTAACACACAGCCGAATTCTCATCTCCTGTTATATTGTCACCGTGAGTATAGTTAATAAATTCAACTCTTGATCCAGCAGCCAATCTTTTCTTTATTTTCATAAAAAATAAAGCATCAATTTGTGCCATCTTATAATAAGATAGATAGATAATAAGGCGTTTCTTAAAGTTTTACGTAACATTTTACCAGCAAATGTGTACTTATCATTTTAATATGTAACAGTATGTAAAGAAAAATTATACGACTACAATAAATGTAAACAAAGGTAATTGTAATTTTACACCTACTCGGTAAAAATTTCGTCATAGCTTATTATACATGTGTAAGAGTAATTCATATTTACAGTTTGATGCAACAAATAATAAAAATAAAGGCGTTCCATTCCATTACATTTTTTTTGTGTGGTGTTTGCCCAATTAATTACATATTTGCAAGTATTTTCAGAATGCTACGAATATTTTTTTTTTTCATTTCACCCCCTAGTATAAACAGTTTTTACTGATTTGAACCACCAATTCGTATTTCTAATAATAACGCAATTCGCACTATCAAAACTAATCTTTATTTCAGAAAAAAACTATGATATTCAATAAGACCTTTATTGAATTAAGATTGAGATTTCTAAGCAGATACAAATTTGTAGTAAAATAAAACTAGTCTAAAGTTTTAAAACTCGTTTATTTTATCGATATCTGTAAGAAATACATATAAACACAAACATAACATGCTTGTAAAGTGAATCCCTTAATTTTTTGCTGTTTCTGTGTCACTTCAACACTACGTTTGTACTCGTCTCTCCAAGAAAGGAGAAGGGATTGCCTCGATTTCTGTTCCTTCAGATTTGATGAAATTTCATTGTTTGCGGGATTTCATGTAGCGACCACAATTGTTTATGAAAGTACCTAACAATTAACGTACTTATAGAAAAATGTCTGTTCTACAAAACGTCTGTTTTATATTTTTATTATTTTAATTAGAAGTACGAGAAAATAAATGTTAAAAATAAGGTATAAAACGCAGATATTTCTTAATTAATATTTGCAAAATCAGAAACAAAATCAATTTTCTAAAACAGACGTTTTGTAGTTCAGCATGTCCTAAAGAAGTACGTTTTTTTCATTTCGGATTATCTTTCATATTAAAGGCGCTACGTGCAATCCCGTTTCGTAAAAATGCATTGGTTTTGCCCTATACCGAAACGGAAAGATCGCTCTTAATCTATAACATCTTGTCGTCTTACAGTATTTTTTTTCCGTCGATTAATTTCAAATGTACTCATTTTTTATGGACACCCATATAGTAGTATCTCTTGGATGAACTTCTTTGAAAGTGACGACCGAACGTCGTAAGCAGCCGTTGCTGGTTTTCAGAGAGCTCGAGCTCACCCACATCTTGCATAAGAGATGACTATGACGTAAGGCAAAATCTACGCAAACCTATTACTCGGTATAATTTTTCCACACGCCCGTTTCTTACGAACATATGCACCGATTGCCTGCCTTGCCACATCCGGAACGTACTCACTACGTTGTTTACGGCCGGTTTCGGGGAAGTCGAGTAATTTCCGAGAGCTTAGAACATCAATGAACGAACGAGTGTGTGTGTGTGTGTCTCTCCCTGACCTTCCCGAATCGCACTTTCTTGTTGCTTGGCCAAATGTCTCATGTCTCGCCGGCTGTCAGAGTCGGTGTTGTTGGTAAATACTCAAATCGGCGTTGGCCTTTTTTTTGTCGTTCACGAATTGCTGTTATGGTTTCAAAGTCCACCGGCCGCGGCCGGGGCGATAGGCGAGGTTCAAAGTCCGCCTGTCAAGACTGGGTCGATTTTTGATTGAATTTAGGTTATTTCGGAGAGTGAAAAGTCCGATCTCGTTTTCATCATTTTATCATCAATCCACCACATTAACTAATTAACTGCTCATTATCGTTATGCACGCTGCCAGATTCCCGTGACAATGTGTAGATGAAAGTTTCGAGCGTGTTTCGTCAGAAAATCGCTGTGTGATTCGGTTTGCCCCTCGCTTGTGGCATTGCGTCAAACGAATAGAATTCGACGATCTGCTATCGTCATTGTAGGATAAAAATTCTCCAAAAAGTAAAAATAAAAACCAACACTAACTGGTTATTAACAAAAATTAATTAAAAAATTACTGCATAAACAAAGTTATAAAATACTTTAAAGTAGGTAAGAAGAAGTCGGTTGGCCATACTTAGTTACCTGCGTGTGTAAAAAATTGGCGTTCATTTAAAAAAGGTTACGTGAAATGTAAGAATGAATGACGTAAATACAAGCCTGATTCATTAGCTGGGAGTATACTTCGACTTGAAATTTAAGAATGAATGCCCACCCGGCAATGGACAATGATTTAAAAGCGTCTGAAGACGTCTACTAAAATATCCTAACTCAACGCCCATTTCATACAGGCCTGATTCATTAAATGGGAGTACACTTCGACTTGAAATTAAAGATTGAATGCCCGCCCGGCAGTGGACAATAAATTAAAAGCGTATAAAGAGGTCTATTAAAATATCTTAACCCAACGCCCACTTCATACAGGCCTGACTCATTAGGTGGGAGTATACTTCGACTTGAAATAAAAGAATAAATGCCCGCCTGTCAGCGGAAAATAAATGAGAAGCGTGTCGAGACGTTAATTAAAATATTCTAACCCAACGCCCACTTCATACAGGCCTGATTCATTAAGTGGGAGATTACCTCGACTTGAAAATTAATTCATCTTCTGAATTGCGGTCTGGCGCAGATGTTCACCATTTCAAGTTTTATCTTTCGTTCTTATAAAACGAAACGCTTGCGTCGCGCTCTCCGGAAATGGATAATACCCTGAAACGTCCATCAGCTGATTGTCAATTTAATTTACCAACGGTCCTCGTTTCTTTTTGGTTTCTTTGTTAACAACAACGATCGATTTCTTTTTAGTAAAAAGATTTAAAACTTTTAAAGTATCATAAAAAGACATTTGGATTGTGACACGGAAAGCTTTGTAGCGTCATCTCTTGACAGAATCCTCGAAACAAATCGAAAACTCCTACAGGAAAAAAGATACCTTTCACAGAAAAGGACGTGAGTATCAATTATTTTGACTCCTGTGGTGGAATTTTATGTTAAATTTAAGAAGAAGAAAATGTAAATGCTTTTGAAAATAGAATGACATTTGGGTAGCGACATCTCTCGACCGAATCGTTAAAGTAAATCCGTAATATCTGCAGAAAAAAATACTTATCGCATAAAAACGATTGTCAGCTGTTATTATGTGATTATAAGCAATATTTTAAGCGAAAAATATGATTACTTAAAAATCGAATGGTGTGCTACTTGCATTGATGAATGTCATGCAGCGACATCTCGTGGCGGCCAAAACTTTGAAGTCGACAAAAATACATCCGCGGATTTCTCGAAAAGAAAAAAAATAATCTCGTATTTAAGTGGTTAGAAAAATTGATGAAATTAAGAAGTAGATTTCAGTGTAAATTAAGAACAAACAAAAAAATAATGGAAGAAACGGCGGCGCCATCTGTTGATGAGAAATGATGAGAATCATCAATTATAATTTCTTTACGTTTTAAATGGCAAAGAACATACAATTTTATTCAAATGTTGTTTACCTTTTGTTTTTAAGTATCATATTAGTCGTTTCTCCAATTTGCGATCCGCTTTTGTTTCATGTGATAATTCTAAAATATAGTAGACATAAAGCCTTATAATTTTTGTATTAAAAGTTTGACTCTAATTCCTAAAAAGGAACCTCTAGATAGGATGCGCAAATTAAAAAAAAAAACTTGTACACCAATGTCCAAAAATTGTGGGACGTAGGTGTACGTTTGGTTCAAGGCGCAGGCGTCGTTAGAATTTTCTTTTTTGGAGGGCGTGTGCAATCTGAGAACGTAATAATTACTCAATTTTAAGAGATCTATTTATTTATTTTTTTGTAAAAATTAGTCGCCGATGTCATTGGAATATTTGATAGAATCGCCACGAATTAAAAAATATCTTCTTGTTTTCTTTTTTTTCTTTAGATTTTAATCAATCACTTTATCAAAAGAAATCTTTTTTTTTGCACGTGGCTGTATACAAACTGTCGCGGCGCAAGACGACTGTTATAGTATCTGAAAGACCTCGTTTACACGGTGAGGGTTTCTGTGATAGTTGCTCTCGTGAGAATAAAGTTTTGTTTACACGGTGAGAGTTGCTGTGACAGTTGCTCTCTTGAGAATACATTTCTGTTTACACGGTGAGAGTTTCTGTGATAGTTGCTCTCGTGAGAATAAAGTTTTGTTTACACGGTGAGAGTTTTTGTGATAGTTGCTCTCGTGAGAATAAGGGCCGATTTCAGAGATATGATACTAGGCAAAACAGACAGACTGCAGCCTCGTTTTCGCGGTGAGAGCTTGTAATAGTTACTCTCGCAACGAGAGTAATTGTTACTATCGTGATAGTAACTATTGCTCTCATGTCATGGAAATTGTCATCGTGAAAACGAGTGTTTTTAGATGAATCACACTATCGCGAGAGCTACTCTCAACTATCTAGTGCTTAAGTAATCGTATGTTACCATAATAATGGGTCATTTTTAAAATATATAATTGGTGTAAGCCATGACTTTTATAAATTAACAGTTAACGTGAACTTTTAATGAATGGGCCAGGCCTTAATTAATTCAATTTGAATTACCTGACAATCTAATGATTTAGATCGAAATTTCAGTTGTCTTATCAGAATTGCGAAAGACCTTTATCAAAACCATGGCTTACTCCAATTAAAAATTTTAAAAATGACCCGTCAAAATATTACGTGTCATACGCAAATGTCACCACAATTTCAAATATGAAGTTTGTGAGCGAGAGCCTTGTTTTACTTGGCCTTATAATTCGTGTCATTATAATTAGAAAAGCGCTAGAAAAGAAATTTTGTGAAACAAAACGAGAGCTAATAAACAAATTTAAAAATACATTCGAGCTCGCTCGCACGTACCCGATTTGCGCACGCACTTTAACAACATAAACAATTCGAGCTCGCTTGCAAATAATATTCGAGAGCTTCACGTTCGAGATTTCTCGCACCGTGTACTCTCACGAGAGCAACTATCACAGAAGCTCTCACCGTGCAAACGACGCTTCTAAATTTTTTTTTGTGTTGAAAATGAAGTCATTCTTTCTGAATTGCCATTTGTTAAATTACGTAAGCTCCAACAACTCACGGAACTTGACCGACTGGAACAAAGGAAAACTCTTTGCGGAAGTCGTTTTCGCATAATTTTATTGGCGCAGCGTCACCATCGATGTTGATGATGATGATGATGTTCATCGGTTGAAGGTAGAAGCAGTTTAAATACGAGGAAGCGGATCATGACCCGAATAAATACATTGTAACAACAAACTGCGTTGAACAATTTATAATAAAGCCGACGAATTTTATTTTTGTTGTTGTTAAGGCGACGCGCGCGCGCCTCCGACGCTTGCGTCAACTAATTATTAAAACACCTCGACGACATCGCCGAGAATACAATAACGAAACAAAAATTAATACAATAATAATAATAATTGACCCGCTCGTTTTGCAATTTTAATTTCGGAATTGCTCGCTGGTGAATCATCGGGAATAAATTTCTGAACTGTTTTGACGCCGAAGTCGAAAATCGGAACGCGGCGGCGATGTTATGTTGTTTATAGCCGTAGCATAGCATTCGCATTCGCCTGCTACGATAAATGTCGAAAAGTTATTCCGGCAATGCACACAACACACTTTTTATTTCACACTCTACGAGCTTCTGGAATTTTCGCGGAAAAGATAAGTCGCGAAAACCATTCGCCTTCAGTCGAAGAAACCTTTAAAAAAATAAAGTCTGCAAGAGAAAGGTTTTTAGACTTCTTGACGACGCGACACAACAAAACAATTCATTCATTAACATGTACGTTGGATGTTTTCTTATATTGCACGATCCTGGGTGCCGCGAGGATCTACTTGGAGTCCTCCATCGTTTCTAATACAAATGTAGCGCCCAATTGAAATAGCGCAGCATTTGCAACATAAAGTGATCGACAGATTCCATATTGGTACAAATTAAAATTGCAAAATTGCAAATTAAAAAAAAAAACTTTCGTAAACATTTCGATAAACAACAACAACAGGTAAACAAGTTTGCGTTCCGCGTTCAATTCAAAATCCATCCTGAATTATTGGCTTGTTTGGGCTGTCAAAAAGGTATTAATTAATTAATTCTGTTTGCGTGGCGCTCTCTGTGAATTTCTCGGAAAAATTTGGCCGTTTCACTTTCATCAAAAAACCCTCAGTGTTTTTCTTTTCTCTGTGCATTCATTAATCGCACACGTGTTTCTGTCGCTGTTTTTCCAAAAAGCAAGCAAAATAATTAAATGGAAAAGCCAGAAATCTTCCTCCTCTCTCTTATTATTATTATTATTATTATTATTATTATTATTATGGAAGGTTTGAAAGAATGTAGCCTTCGTCGGTTGTACATTAAAGATGTTCGAACGTATGTAGAAATTGAAAGCAAACCCAAATGCATTTAAGGGGCAACAATCACATTTCAAATGCATGATATCAAGTAAAAAATGATAATTTGTGTAAAAGAAATGTAAGAATTTGTTACAAATTGACAGAAACAGGTTACCACAGTGAATGTTTATTGGTTAATTCGTATTTTTGTAAATTTAATGAAAGAAATAATATGTTAAAAAGTTTTTAATAATCTTAAACCGGACAGAAATATAAATGGAAATGCACTCAACGTTTCACCATCGATTGACAGCTTCGTCAGGAATCCTTCCTGTTAACTTACAATTTTCATCGCACAAGAGTGACCTACAATTAAAAATAATAATAGAGTGTAACTTACTTGTTCGTCCCGTATAAAAAAGGAATCAAGGCAACGTCCCCTTTTGACAATCTTTTATGGACGTACTGTATGTACAGGATGACTACGCGAGAATTCCTACCTCCCTTAACTTTTTTATTTTAATTTTAGGAAAAAAGTGCCTCATACAAAGCTTAAAGAGACTCATTCGAAGTTTCTCTGTGTGCTCACAGAAAAACAATTGATGGTCGGATAAACGAGATATAAAGTAAATTTAGTCCTAGATTTAGGAAATCTAAATTAGGAAGAGTTTCACAGATGGCGCCAAAAAATCTTAAGAAAAAAACTAGTCTTAGTGTAAAAGAACATTACTGAAATCCAAATGAGGAGAAATTTCCATTGATGGCACCACTAAACCGCAAGAAAAAGAAGTATTTTTCTTTTGTAAACTGAACTCAACATGACTGAAATTTTAGTTAAGAAGAATATCCATAGATGGCGCCATAAAATCGCAAAAGAAATTAATTTTGGTGTAAAACGAAAACACTGAAGTCTAATTAGGAGAAATATCCATAGGAGGTCCCACTAAATCGTAAGAAAGAAATTAATTTTGATACATCAAACCATAAAAACTAATTACAGTGCGAAAGAACGTGACTGAAATCTAAATTAGCACAAATATCGATAGATGGCGTCACGAAATCGTAAGAAAAAAATTAATTTCGATATACAAAAACATAAAAAGTAATTGTGGTGCAAAAAAACATGACTGAAATCTAAATTAGCAGAAATATACATAGATGGCGCCACGAAATCGTAAGAGAAAAGAATAATTTTGATGTAAGAGAACATCTTAGTTAAGAGGAATATGCATAGATGGCGCCACAAATCGTAAGAAAAAATAATTGTGGTGTAAAACGAAAACATTACTGAAATCTAAATAAGGACAAGTTTCCATAGATGGCGCTACAAAATCGTAAGAAAAAATTAAACTTGGTGTGACAGAACATGTTTGAAATCTAAATTAGGAGAAATTTCCATAAATGGCGCCACTAAATCGTAGGAAAAAAATAATGTAATGATAATAACCGAAAATTAAATTAGGAAAAGTTTCCATAGATTGCGCCACTTGGATGCTACTGATTTTTTTTTTAAAGAAATATAAAAGAATTAATCTTGGCGTTAAAAGATACGTCAAGACTGAAATTTTAGTTGCGAAGCATTTCCATAGATGGCGCCACTATTTTATCTTTAGGTTGTTAAAAAATTCTCATTCCCAATTATTGCGAAACAAAAAAAAAAAACAAAGCAACTTGACCGCAATTTTAAATCAGATTAATTTTCGTAACATTCCCGTAGATGACGCCACTAATTTTTTCTAAATTGAAATGTTCTAAAACAAAAATCGTGAACAAGAAGAACTTTCGTAGATGGCTCAGCCGGTACACTTTAAGTTAATCGTTAAGAAATGTCATAACAAAAAAGTAATGCTTGCGCTAAAACAACGTAACTGAAATTTTAGTTACGAAACATTTCCATAGATGACGCGGCGCTATTAACTTTTGTATTGTTCGCAAAAATTGTGAGACAATTGAAAAATATTAATAACTTATCACTTACATAAATTAATTAACTATAAAAAAAAGATAACAACAAGGAAAGGAGCTTTAACTTTGGCGCCAGAAAGCTTATAGTTAGGAAAAACTTTCACAGATGGCGCAACCGATGTTTGCGAATTTGATTATACTATTATTTGAAAAAACCAGTTCGTAAAATTCGCAAGTTTGGCTAAATGTCTGCAGGTGGCAGCACTGAAACTTTGCTTGTAAATAATTATTATTCGAAAATAGGAAAAAAAAACGCTGCAATTTTAAGTCGAAGATTAAAACGTACTTAACGCACGGAAAATTCTAAATTTGATACCGAAAGCAACAAATTTTCAAAAAAATGTTCAACGTCGTAATTTTAGTTAGGAGAAATTCTAGCAGATGGCGCCACTGAATAACTTTCTTAAATTGTACAAAAAATGAATGTAATTTTACTTTAAGAAACAGAAAAATAGTCAAATATTATGTTATTCGTCCTTAAAGCGCCTTTTCCAACATTTTTACTAAGAATAACCTTAGTTTAATTATCGGGATATTAAAAAACAAAAACAAATTTCCCGGGTAAAGGTTTGGTGCTGAAAAATATCTTTCATTAAAAAAAAGACAATTATAACAGTTATTTTTATTTTGTTTTTGACTAACGCCATCTTTAGGTGCTTATTTATAATGCGCGTCAATGTTCCAAGCATGGGGCGACGTGCACCCTTTGCGAACGATTTTTTATTCGTAAGTTTTACTTTATTTGTTTATTCACTTCCCTTCTGTTACAATTTTTTCTTAACTTGTTTTACACTTGAAAATGAGCTAACACAGCATAGAAATCTAGACATTTCTGGAAGGCCAAGATAAACGAGTGCTCATATCTTTGAAGCGCCATCTCTTGACCGGCATTCGAAACATGTAAAATTAATTTATTAGTCATCAGGAACTAAATGCTAAAAATAGTGCCGATAGAAAATATAAAAATAAAAAACGAAAACGAAAAACGAAAAAACTTAAAAACGAGTTCGGTGCAATTTTGTAATTATTTTAAAAACGTTGGTTCTGAATTTTTGAGGCGCGAGTGTACGTTGGGCGTTTGCTGCCGGGTTTTTTCTTTTATTTATTTTTTTTAGTGGAAACTTACAATATTAGTTACAATGCATTCGAGTGTTGCAACGCCATCTTTTGGTGAATAAACGAAATATGCGTCATGAAAATACCAAATACGCATTATTTGTCGCAGAAATATAAAAATAAAAATAAAACTTAGAAATAAAAAATAAAAAATTGAGTCTCCGAAGAACTATCTCTGTGGATGGACTCCAAATTACACAAAATTCTCTGAAAATCTCGGAGAATTTCGATACTAGTAATTAATTACAGGGCCCCCGCGAGGCCAAATGCCGCCCGCGTGCCACTATATATTTTAGCGCCCTCTGGCAGATAAGTTGGGGCAAACAAAAACGGTCAATTATCAAAATTATTAAAAATTAAAAGAAAAGAAATGGAAAAAACAGAAAATTTTTTAAACATTTTCCTTCCAATTTTTAAACATTCTCCTTCATTTTTTCGAAACATTCTCCTTCACTTTTTTTAAACATTCTCCTTCGCTTTTTTTAAGCATCCTCCTGCACTTCTATTTAAACATTTACCTTCATTTTTTCAAGTTCCTAGCTGCCGCAAGCCCCCAAAAACGAAGGGAAGCGCTTTTTTCTCATCTGACCGAGAAGACCTCTGTTTAGACGCACCCCTCCAGAATGCAAGTGGGCTCAGCCCGCTAATTACTAATATTAAAAAAAAAAGAAACAAAATCACAAAAGCAAAAGGAACATAAATTTATAAAAACTTAAAAAGTGAAATATAATTTGTTATTTTTTTTTAACGAAACCGTAACAGCTTACATAATTTATTTTTTTTACTAAGTACATTAAACTTTTTATGAAAAATATAGCACATGAAAATTACAAAATTTTTCTACTTTTAATTACTGCAGTTAACTATTCTATTATAGTCGACATTTTGCCGTGAGGTTGACGGCTTCATCAAAACTTGTGGCTAGTTTTTCGAATAATTTATACCAGAAAAGAAACTGTTTCCCATTATTTTTCTTTTCTTGGGCGAAAAAAATGACAAAATACGTCCAGTGACCAAGAAGCTAATTGCCGCCCCTTGAACATGGCGCCCGCGTGCACTGCACGCTTTGCACACATGCTTACGAGGGCCCTGATTAATTAATAGGTAAAAAAATCATTTAAAAGTGGTCACAAAAAAAATAAAAAAAAAACCGAGCATGATTCACTTTTTCCTCCGAGGAATTCGTGTAAAAGTGCGGCACGAATAAATAAATAAGTAACGAACAGATTTACGAGCGTCCTGAAAACGCATTTATTTATTATAGCGATGATGATTGGCGTTCTCTCTCGTCATCGTCATCCACATCATGCAACGAAAACCCTGCGCAAATGGAGTTCCGAATTGGTAAACAGGAGCACGTCATTTAATTACTAGAAGAATAATAACTACATCGAAAAGCTATTTTTGGATTTATAGATTGCAAATTAAAAATCGAAGAAAAAAAAAACGAAATTAATTAATTAATTGTGGCAGCCGGAATGAGTCAGCGTATGCGCACACGGAAACCTTAAAAGGCATCTCACGAACCTGAAGGTTCCAATTTTTTCTTTTTTTTTTTTCTTTTGAATGCAGGTGGCAATTAATTAATTATTGATTGTAATCTATCACGCACATCGATACTATAAGAAAAATATGAAAGGAGTGTAGGTGTAGTAGTAGAATTGAAAGGTGTATGTAATTGAACAGTACAATAAAAAGTTAGTGCTGTTCAAGGAAGAACCTTATTCGTTCAGATTATATTTGGAATTTTAATATTTAAATCCAATGCGGTCAATTTTAAAAGTATTTACGAAAAAAAATAATGGGGGTCGTCCAAGTAAAAAGTGTTGTCTTAGGGAATCGAGGACGCTGAGCCCGAATCTGAAGTCTCGCGAGTTTTACTCCATGCCTCACATTTTCTTGCTTTTTCTTTTAATTTTCGTTTTTTTTTCTTAATTACAAACAAGTGCTATTTTCGTGCAAAAGGAAATATTTTCCAAATAAGAAGCGATTTCCTAGCGCGACATCTTCCGGAAAAATCTCTAAAACAAAAGAAACCTCTCAGAAACGAAGAAAAAAATTTTTTTTGAAGACCGAAGGTTATTAAAAAATGCCAGCTTTCTAACGAAAATAATTCATTCGAGTCAACGGAGCACAGTCAAACGGAGCGGTTGATTTGTAGCGCCATCTTTGGGCTAACGCAAAGAAGTTACTCGTTAACAGTTTTGATGAAAAAACTCTTTTGCCCTGTGACGCGAAATTTACAAGAAAAAATTGACGATTGCATTAAAAAAGAGTTAATGAGTAATAATCGAGCTTAACAAATCGATTTAGAGAGTTTACGGCGCCATCTGTTGGGCAACATATAATAAAAATACAACTTTATAACTCCCCTATAAAACATACTTAAGTGAATTGATTGAGGTATTGCAAGAGAAAAAAGAAAAGCCGATAATCTTTCAAATAAGAAAAGAAAGACAGGAAATGATGAGAAAAGAAAAGATAATCGGCGGCGACATCTCTTAGTAGAGTTATCAAGCTGGGCAGAATTACTTCGAAGATTCTTTCAGAAACAAGAAATTAATTTCCGATGATGAGACAGAATTCAGAAGAAATTGTGCGAGTGACAGAATACAATACAATTTTTATCTACAAAATTTGGCCAAGGTTAATGAAAATTTGTGATGAAAGCGCAACGCCATCTTTAAAACAGCGCGTCGAAATTATCAGATTTTTAAAATCGAATGAAATTCTTAATAATTCTATCGACAAATTGTATGTAGATAAAGAGCGAGGCAAGTTTAGACTCGATAACATTGATGGTACTGCAGCGACATCTCTTGGCAGACTCATTTAAATAAATCAAAAACTTTCGCGGAAGAAATTAAGTGCCAATCGTTTTTGATTGATGTGTTTGGCACTCTTGTAAGTTGCAGTAAGTCAAATAATTTCAATAGAAATCAAAATTGCTCGAAAGACAAACGGCGACATCTCTTGGCAGAATCATTAAGGCTGACGACATTAAGTAACGCCGACGAGAATTTCTCGAAAGGAAAGGAAAAGTTAACTTTCTAGTAACAACTAATGACTGCGCACTATTTAAATTGTTTAAAAATTAGTAGAGCCAAAGATGCAATTTTTAATTTTAATTTAAAGAAAAAAAAAACTGTCGAATCGGATGCGCCATCTGTCTTTTAAGCTTCTTAATAAAAGACACCATATTATTACTTATTCATCTTACTTTTTCTCGTTTTTTTTTTTAATTTAAATTTTTCTTTTAATAAAACCTAAAATACGACGCGCAGATAAATAAACAAAAATTTTTAGTGTTCCAAAAAATTCAAAGAAAAAGCGTTCCTCTTAATGTTTTTATTATTATTTTTTTTAATCTTCTCTTCGTTCCTTTTTTTCCATCAAAGACACCGGCAGTTATTATTATTTTTTTTTTATGAACGAAATCATTGACTCGCATTCAATTTAAATTAAAATTAAAGATTTAAATTCTACGATCTGGAAGAAAACATTTAACGTCCTTTCGTCTCAGGCCCGTTTCACACCCACGCAAAATAGTCGATCAATTTAATTAGTATACGAGCACAGAAGACGTCAAAAAATAAACAAATAATAATGTCTGCAGACTTATCCGAATTTGATTTTAATTTTTAATTTTTTTTCTTTTTATTGATAAGTTGTATTTTGGATTTTATTTGGCAATCTTTAATTTATTACTTTGTATTTAATTATTTTTTTAGCAATTCCTCCCTCTCCTCTCCTATCGAAGGAAAAGGTAACTTCTTCGATAGGAGAAAATAACTCTTTCGATACCATCCGTCGCTCTAAAACTCATTACAAAAAAAATGCTACAAATAAAAACAATTAAATACAAAGTAATAAATTAAAAGTGCCAAATAAAATTGAAAATACAACTGATTGGGTATAGGTAAATAAAATCTTTTTGAAAACAAAAAATAACGAAACTCACCTTGCAAAAACTCGTTCTTTTAAATCAAAAAGGAATTTGTATTTATTATTATAGGCCTTGAGCTAAAAATTCAAAAAAAGAGTTATCATAATGAAGATATTATTTTTAAAATAAAATTATTTTGAAGATGGAACCACAACATATTCTGAAATCATAATAAGACATTGGGGCCCCTTCTATACAAGAGCGTTAAATTTAATAGGCTGTTAAATTTTGTTGCTACGGTAACAACCAATCATATAAGTGTATTTTAAATTTTATAGGACCTCTAAATTTTAATAGTCTGTTAATGTAAATATATAAATAAATGTTACAGAATCTGCCCCTTATTATATTATTATTATTACCTTCTTATTATTTATTATTTTACTTGAAATTAAATTTAAATTTAAAAAAAATGATTCAGTTTATATTTTAATTTTTCTTAATTTGTTTTCCTTTTTTCGCTGAAACCCCTGCCAACTATTTTATATACTCACAATATTTTTTTAGTATCGAAATCTGTAACTTACGTTCAATTTATTTAGGATTAGGCGTCTTAGGACCGCTTCACACCATGCAAGATTTAATACAAGATTTACACAAAGAAGGAGAGAGAGAGATAGAGACAGTGAATGTTCATTTTGGCAGATTCGATACTTCTCTGTCACCTGATGCAGAAAGATTTTTCATCGAATCTTGTTTGGTGACAAACGGACCTTAATACAAAAGATGTAAAAAACTAAAAAAACAATTTCTACAATTTTTTTTCGTTTTTTTAATTAAAGTTTCCGTATTTATTTTATTTTTTTCTTAACAAAACCTTCGTCTCACATTTAATTTAATTAAAAATCTCAGTTTTGAGTTCGCTCTTAGGCCCGTTCCACACGGTGCAAGATTGGCAAATTCGATACGTCTCTGTCACTCGACGCAAGATTTTTTTATCGAATGTTGCACGGTGTCGAACGGGCCTGTCAAAAAAAAATAATAATAAGAGTTTCTACAAACACAACAGAATTTAGTTTAAAATTATTTTATTGTTACTACCTCCAGGTAGAGATTTACTTAAAAAAAAATAAATAAATTAAAAATAAATAACAAATTTATAGTTTTGAAAATTCAATCTTCCATCATATCATAATTCCCTCCCTTGCCTTATTTAAATAGATTTCTTCGGTTTTCTTGACTTTTGTTCTCTGTTGTTTTTTGTTTTCCTTTTTCTTCTTTTTTTCTTGCTGAATTTGTCACGAATGCATTTAACACGACGCATTTCCTTCTTTGTCTTTCCCATTATAAACCTCCGGTTGGAAGAGCGTGATCGTGACACTGATTTAGTCGTAATTTAAAATTATTTCTTTGCAACGAACTGACATTTGTATGTACAGAATTAATTTATTAAATTCATTATCGCTAGGAAAGTATAGGATGTAGATGAGTGAGCGGACTAACGTAAGCAAAGTAGAATTCTCCGATGCCACCGTGAAACCGATCGCCAGACTTACGCACAATGAGTCACGAATGCACGCGACACCAAGCATTTTTCTTAAAAGACATGCATGGAAGTCTATAAATTCTATAATTATACCCATGGGTGAAAGGGGGTTATTCAGCCCGTACTCTCCTCGTAAGGGTACAGCGAATCCTTGTGTTATTTTTTTTTTATTGTTTAACGCCCGTCCCTCACTTCTTTTTTTTTGTTTTTTTTTGAGGTACCTAATTTTATTTTGCTGTCAGTTATCAGTGACGCAAGAACGACTGCATTTCCTAATTCGTTTTACATTCTCTTAGCAAGCCCTCAGTATTTCCATATTTTTAATAAAACGGGAAACACGTGATCGCAGATGATGTTCCCGATGCTTACATTAGTGATTAGTAAGTAGTTCGAGTTTCACGTCCGCAGACATCCGGCTTTTACGTATTCCGATTATTTTAACGGGCGTCACTGGACTCCGTGTCAGTGGAACATCAACAGCGAGTGACTCACTCATCACTCTCTTATTATTATTACTCCTATTATTTATTGTTAAAGATTCAACCACAGGTTTACGAGTATTCGTTCAACAATGCGAATACTTTTTTGCTAGCCTGTACATACAGTGCACGCCCATAAAAGATTGTCAAAAGACGAGATCGCTTTAAATTTTTTTTTTTTAGGAATAGGACGAGCAAATAAATTACGCTCTATTATTATTTTTAAGTGTCACTTATTAATTTTTTACTTACTTAATATTATGCTTTCTCGCTTGCCTCTTTCATTTAAAGTTTTGCTTGCTTTTTGGAGAACAGAAAAAACAACAACACGTGTGCGATTAATGCACACACAGAGAGAGAGAAAAAAAAACGCTGGTGTTTTTGCTGAAAGTGAGACGTCCAAATTTTTCCGAGAAATTCACAGAGCGCAATCCAAATATAATCAATTAATTAATACCTTTTGACAGCCCAGTTATTAAGCAACCGAACCAAACAAGCCCATAATTCAGGATGGATTTTCGACGCGGAACACAAACTTGTTTACCTGTTGTTGTTTATTTAAATGTTTACGAAAGTTTTTTTTTGTCATTAATTTGCAACCGTCACGGTGAAGAGCGGCATCGATTTTCTTCGCCATTCGAAAATTGTCGATCACTTTGTGTTACAAATGCTATTCAAAAATGATGTAGGACTCTAAGCAGATCCTTGTGGCACCTTAGACTATCCAAAAAAAAAGTTGAATTTGGGTATGTGTTATTGACTGAATCTATGCCATAATACAGGTGGCTCCTAAACAGAGACTAAATTGCAAGAACCTACATCTTGGATAAAACAAGAGAAAATTAAAATGAGCAAACTTAAAAAAAATATAGCATTTTTGAATTCCTGAGTAAATTCCAGCCTGAAATGATGGGTCGCACCATGGGTCTATCTTGAGTGGTTTTCGAGTTATTTCTTTTGTTTTTCGTGATGCGATTCGAGAACCGATCGAGATAGACACGTGGTGCGACCCATCATTTCAGGCTAGAATTTACCCGAGAACTCAAAAATGCAACAAAAAGTGTAATTTTCATACATTTCTAGAAAATGCGTTGCTCTATTTTATAACAAAAACTTCAATTAGAGTAAAACTGGAAAAAGTAAAGCGTGAGGGGCCGGAACACTTTGTATACAATGACATTTTTGAATTCCTGAGTAAATTCCAGCCTGAAATGTTGGGTCGCACCACGGTTCTATCTTGAGTGGTTTTCGAGTTTTTTCTTTTGTTTTTCACGATGCGATTCGAGAACCGATCGAGATAGACACGTGGTGCGAGCCCTCATTTCAGGCTAGAATTTACCCGAGAACTCAAAAATGCAACAAAAAGTGCAATTTTCGTAATTTCCAGGAAACGAGTTGCTATTTTTTTTATAACAGAAACTTCGTTTAGAGTAAAACTGAAAAAAGTAAAGTGTGAGGTGCCGGAACCCTTTCTATACAATGAAATTTTTGAGTTCCTGAGTAAATTCCAGCTTGAAATGATGGGTCGCACCACGGGTCTATCTTTAGTGGTTTTCGAGTTTTTTCTTTTGTTTTTCGTGATGCTATTCGAGAACCGATCGAGATAGACACGTGGTGCGACCCCTCATTTCAGGCTAGAATTTACCCAAGAACTCAAAAATGCAACAAAAAGTGTAATTTTCATACATTTCTAGAAAATGCGTTGCTCTATTTTATAACAAAAACTTCAATTAGAGTAAAACTGGAAAAAGTAAAGCGTGAGGGGCCGGAACACTTTGTATACAATGACATTTTTGAATTCCTGAGTAAATTCCAGCCTGAAATGTTGGGTCGCACCACGGTTCTATCTTGAGTGGTTTTCGAGTTTTTTCTTTTGTTTTTCACGATGCGATTCGAGAACCGATCGAGATAGACACGTGGTGCGAGCCCTCATTTCAGGCTAGAATTTACCCGAGAACTCAAAAATGCAACAAAAAGTGCAATTTTCGTAATTTCCAGGAAACGAGTTGCTATTTTTTTTATAACAGAAACTTCGTTTAGAGTAAAACTGAAAAAAGTAAAGTGTGAGGTGCCGGAACCCTTTCTATACAATGAAATTTTTGAGTTCCTGAGTAAATTCCAGCTTGAAATGATGGGTCGCACCACGGGTCTATCTTTAGTGGTTTTCGAGTTTTTTCTTTTGTTTTTCGTGATGCTATTCGAGAACCGATCGAGATAGACACGTGGTGCGACCCCTCATTTCAGGCTAGAATTTACCCAAGAACTCAAAAATGCAACAAAAAGTGTAATTTTCATACATTTCTAGAAAATGCGTTGCTCTATTTTATAACAGAAACTTGAATTAGAGTAAAACTGGAAAAAGAAAAGCGTGAGGTGCCGGAACACTTTATATCCAATGACATTCTTGAATTCCTGAGTAAATTCCAGCCTGAAATGATGGGTCGCACCTGGGTCTATCTTTAGTGTTTTTCGAGTTTTTTCTTTTGTTTTTCGCAATGCGATTCGAGAACCGATCGAGATAGACACGTGGTGCGACCCCTCATTTCAGGCTAGAATTTACCCGGGAACTCAAAAATGCAACAAAAAGTGTAATTTTCTTATCTTTCCAGAAAATGCGTTGCTCTTTTTTTATAACAGAAACTTCAATTAGAGTAAAACTGGAAAAAGTAAAGTGTAAGGTGCCGGAACCCTTTGTATACAATGAAATTTTTGAGTTCCTGAGTAAATTCCAGCCCGAAATGATGGGTCGCACCACGGTTCTATCTTGAGTGGTTTTCGAGTTTTTTCTTTTGTTTTTCACGATGCGATTCAAGAACCGATCGAGATAGACACGTGGTGCGACCCCTCATTTCAGGCTAGAATTTACCCTGGAACTCAAAACTGCAACAAAAAGTGCAATTTTCGTAATTTCCAGGAAACGCGTTGCTCTTTTTTTTATAACAGAAGCTTCAATTAGAGTAAAACTAGAAAAAGTAAAGTCTGAGGTGCCGTCAACAAAATAAAAAGAGAATTGACCGCGGCGGTAGCGAGAAATACTTCGAAGTTATACTTTTCTTGACGGAACACTTTGTATACAATGGTATTTTTGAATTCCTGACTGAATTCTAGTGTGATTTGATGGGTCGCACCATGGGTCTAGCGCGAGCGGTTTTCGAGTTTTTTCTTTTGTTTTTATTAGTACAACTCGAGAACCACTCAAGATAGACCCATGGTGCGACCCATCATTTCAGGCTAGAATTTACTCAGGAATTAAAAAATGCAATAAAGCGTGTAACTTTCGTACTTTTCCAGAAACTGCCCTACACATTCTTTTATAATACAAACGCGTAGTTTGAAATTAAGTTAAGTATAATTTCTTTTTCGTCATTCTGTGTATTTACTTTGCACTGAAGTTCTGAAATCAAACGATTACTCTTACAGCGTGCTTCAAAATGTACCTGGAGAGTTTTAAAGTGTAAGTTTAAAAAATAATCTAATATATATTTTTTTTTTTTTGAAAAAAAGAATCGGTTTTTTTTATGGCCAAGATAAAAGAGATAATTTAAATAGAAATGAACAAATCATAATTGCATGTCCTCCAAAACAAGTTTAAAATACGGGCGAAGACGCGGCGAAAATAAATAGAATCCTCCTCGTTCCGCCCCTTAAACCCATATAAGCACATTATGTGAGGTTATGAGCCCCCGGGAAGCTTTTAAAATTTTCATTTCCTTCTGCTTTCCTTGAAATTAAAAATTTGTTCCACAAAAAAAAGGCAATTTCTTTTTTTGAAAGCTGAAATTACGATGACGAATTGAAAACGGCGAAATGGTTTTCAAAATTCGTTCAGTACAATTTTTTGGTTTTCAGGAAAAGAGATGGCGCCCTAAACAGATTCCTAGGCGCACTTTGATTCTGTTTTGGAACTTAACTTACAAAAAAGGAAAAATTACTTTCGTCAAGGATATTAAAACGTATTCGCTCTTCAAGTAGAAATATTTTGTCATTAACTAACACGCATAGTATACAGGGTAGGGCAAAAGTATGGAACCGGCTTAATATTCCGAAAACTGTTTGACGTATCTATTTGAAATTTGGTGTGTGCTATTACATACAGGAAAAAAATCAGCAGGTTGTCATTAAAAAAAAAATCAAGTAGGCGTTGGATCTCAGAAACAAGAGCAGATAAACAATTGAAACAAATTGGTAATATAGGACTCTAAATCACATACCAAATTTCAAGTAGATGCGTTCAAACAATTTTCGAAATATTAAGCCGGTTCCATACTTTTGCCCTTCCCTGTATAATCACCCTGTACATGAGAACAAATAATAATTTCTATCGATTTAGAATTACAGCGGTATTGAAGAGATAGATAAGATAAGATAACAATTAGGTTTTGAAATAGGGGCGTCAGGGAGTCGATGAGAACTTTATTTTAGGGGGGGGGGGTCGATGTTTTTTCTCTTTTTTTTTTTAAAAAAAAAAAGAAACTGGCTTAGACAACGCCCTTAACGTAAGCGTTTTGGGTCGATCGCAAATATTTTTCATTTTGACTCACCATTTTTTTTAATCTGTTACGATGCGCGCCGCATAAAAAAAATAAAGAACAGTGAAGGACTCCGAGCGGATCCCTGCGGTACCCCAAACCTCGCAGGGGAAAAGAAATCATCGCCTCGAGTAGTATTTCTCAGTCGCGTTATCCAAAAGTGAAACCAACGAATAGATTGATGAAAGGTCGCAGGCAGATATGATAATACCGTATGAAGTATAACAACGGTAACACTTATCTTGTATCTAATTTGTCACGATAACCAACCCAAGGCGCAGGTAGATAACACGCACGTCTATATAAAGCCTTCCTGCGTTCACCGTCGATCTATTTTCGCCGTCCGTGATTGATGGATGCCATTGCTACAGGACCGTACCTACGTCATTCTGGAAATTAGAAACGGCGCGGCGCGGCGCGTCCATGTTTGGTGAGTCCCGACTCGCTTGTTGTTTTTTTTTTTTTTTATTTATCGCGTTTGTTTAATTGGCGCGGCGCAGTAGCCTAGGCAGGCAGGCAATGTGCTTCCTCGTCGGTTACATTATTATCATCGACAGGTAATGACCTTCCGCCCGCCGATTATGAATATGTATAATTTTTTTGACGTAAGTGGACGAGCGATTTTGTGCGTTGCGTACGCCCATGATTCATGGGCGTTATGCATACAATGCGGTTGGTCATTTGAAAGTTTGATTCATTATTTCTGCGCGCATTCGATTAACGGGAAGGCGAGTGATGAGCTGTCTCTCCTCTGTTCGTTGACTTTCGGTCGGGAACTCGAAATCGTCGTCGAAAAGGAATTATCGGGAATCTTCGACAGGATTCGTCATCGATGATGTGAGACCCACTTTCATTTTCTATTTTCATTAATGCGTTTCGCGGAAAAAGAAAACCATATTTTATTACATGTACGTAATTACGTTAGCGTCACACGAACATCTTCAGGCCTGCTTATGTCAGTCCTTAACACAGCAAACGAAAAGTTTAGGACAACCTTAACGACAGTTGGTTATCAAAAAAAAAAAGATTTATGTATGAAATGCACGTACAATAGCATTTCAATAAAATTAATTTTGAACGAAATGGTGGGATTATACGCAACCCATACTTGCAGCCCTATCGTTACGCCACTGAACCTTGTGAATCTTAGACAGTTTCACGATTTTTTTCGAACTTGTTTATCGTTTGTGATTTTTGTCACGTACGTTCTTTTTATTTTTCGTTTTCGTTTTTTTTTTGCTTCCCTATTCCTTTACTTCCTTCTATGTATTTATTCGTTTTTCGTTTCAAAATCGATCAAAATCGTGTCTCTTTGTCTTTATTGTCAGTCCGATTATGTTCGTCTGCTCACCGGAATATTAGAAATTTGATCTGATTTTTCCGGTCATTTTGGTTTTTGAATTACGTTTATCGATACTTCTTCGAACTAATCAAAAATTTAAAAAAATAAATAAATAAAACATCACTTCAAACATAATAAAAAAATTAAACAAGCATGGCCGCCTTGCATGGGGGACTTATTAGGAGCAAATCCCGCTTCAATTTGTCTATCCTACTGTAATGTCAGGTCAAAAAGCGATCGTAAGATGTCGCTATTTTATCTGTGAATTAAAAAAATTAAAGTTAAAAATAAATCGAAAACACTCAACTAAGAAAAAATTTCCATGAATTTAGAAATATGTAAACTTGTAAAGGTAAATAAAAAATGGTGATACAAAAAGCAATTAAAAATATAATAAAATTTAAAGTTATAAAAATAAATTGAAAACTTTCAAGCAAAAAAAGAATTCCGTTAATTTGGAAATATAAGCATTTAAAAAAATCGTTTAAAGGTAGTAAAAGAAACAATTAAAAACAAATGACGCACGATTAAATTGTAATACAAAACTTCTGAGAACATTCAAACGGAAAACGACCGATGTTGGAAAAACAAAAAAGCAAGAAAATTTTAAAAAAGACAATTGAAAATATTCCGGAAATAAATCCGATTCCTCGAAACGATAAAAGAAGAAGAAAAGAAAACAAATTTTGAAAATAAGTGAAGACGTTCAAAAAATGAACGATTAAAAATTGCTAAAACTTCTAAAAACAGTTGAAAATATTCGATAAATACTGTAATGAGCGGAAATGACAAAAAAGAAAAGCAAATCAATTTTGAAAAATAATTGAAAACATGAAAAAATTAAAATAAAAGACGAACGATTAAAAAGTGTTCAAGCTTGCTGAACACTATTCGAGAAAAAATCCAATTAAAAATTTTAAAATAATTGAGAGCATTCAAAAAAAAACAAAACAAAATACGAACGTTTAAAATGCTAAAAACAATTGAAAATACTCGAGAAATAATCCAATGAGCAAGAATGACGAAAAGTAAAAACAAATAAATTTTGAAAATAATTAAAAACGTCCAAAGAAAATGAAATACTAACGATTAAAAATTGCTAATATTCCGGGAAGCATTCTAGGAAGAAGTCCAATGACCGGAAATGAAAAAAAAAGAGGAAAACCAAATAATTTTTGAAAAATAATTGAAAAGGTTCGAAAAAAGCGCACAAAAAACGAACGATTAAAAAAATGCTAAAACTTCTAAAACCAGTTAAAACAATTGAAAGTATTCGATTCAATGCAATAACCGGAAATAATAAAAAAAGAAGTTAAAACATAAATTTTGAAATAAATAAATACGTTAAAAAAACAAAATACGAACGAATAAAAAATACTAAAACTTATGAAAGCAAGTGAAAATTTTCGAAGAAAAGTTCAGGGGCCGGAAATGACAGAAAGGAAAAACAAGTGAATTTTGGAAAATAATTGAAAACTCGAAAAAAAAATAAAATAAATAAAATTTTAAAAGCAACTAAAAATTTTCAAGAAAAAAGTCTAGAAAGCAGAAATAATAAACAAGGAAAAACAAATATATTATGAAAAATTGAAAAAGAAACAAATAAAATAGTAAAAACATACTAAAGTTTTTGAAAGCAACTGAAAATATTCCAGAGAAAAGTCCGGTGAGCAGAAATGACGAAAAAGAAAAACGAATAAATTTTGAAAAATAATTGAAAACTTGAGAAAAAGACAACAAAAGACGAACTATTAAAAAGTGGTTAAACTTGATGAAAACCATTCGAAATAGCGGAGGAAAAATCCAATAAAAAAATTGAAATTGATCGAATAAATAAATAAATAAATAAATGTTCGAAAGAAATCAAACAAACGACAAACGTTTGCTTAAAATGCTAAAACTTCTAAAAACAATTGAAGATGTTTAAGTCTATCAAATGACCGGAAATAATAAAAAGAGTAAAAAAGAAATTTTCAAAATAATAATAAACGTTGAAGAAAACAAAATACGAACGATTAAAAAGTGCAGAAAACATAAAGAAAGAAATAAATGAAAAACAAAGAAAAAACGAACGTTTAAAATGCTAAAACTTCTGAAAACAATTGAAAATGTTCGTCAGTCCAATGACCGGAAATATAACAAAAAGAAGAAAAAAGAGGAAGATTTTGAAAATAATTAAAAACATTCAAAACAAAAGAAAGACAATTCAATTAATTACAAGCAACTGAAAATATTCAAAATATAATCCAATGACTGGAAATGGTACACACAAAAGAAAAAACAAATAAATTTTGAAAGTGATTGAAAAAAAAAACGTTCAAAAAGAAACAAACAAAAACAAAAGACGAACGATTAAATAATACTGGAACTTCTAAAAGCAATAGAAAAATATTCGAGGAGCGAATCCAATGACAGGAAATGATAAAAGAAGAAACAATAAATGAATGTCGAAAATATGTTCCTAAAAGTAGTACAACAACTACAAGTATAAACAAAAAAAGGAATGTACGAGCAATTAACAAAAAAAAACTGTAATTCCTAAGAACTATTATGAAAACCATTCAAGGAAGGAAGGGAAAAACCGCCGAAGCGCGAATATAAGTCTGTTTGAGTTGATCAGCAAGGAAAAGCGTATGTTTGCAATTTATTTTCTTATCATTTATGTTTACCAATGAGGGATTTACGCAAATAAACAAGGCACACGTTTTTTTCTCTCGCACAAAAAAAGTCGCAAGTCGTGTTTGTCAAACGGGTCCGCGGTGAGCTTGCAAAATTATTTATTTAAATAATTGCCGGTATATTCATCGGTTTGTACGCGCAGAGCGTATTAAGCAAAACAGTAAATTCCAACAAGAAAAAAAATAGGAAAAAAAAAACAGGCGCGCTCTGCTTCCTGTGAGATAAAGACGAACATTAAACGAACGCACTTCGTTTACAAGTGTTAAGATGAATAAAAACAAATTATTGCGAGTATTAAAGAGACTGAGTTGTTATAACCCGCTCGGCTAATTAAACTCCCTTTTATCTTTGCGAAGAAGAAAATTATTATTATTAAATGCCGTGGCGCGCGGCGCTTCCGCCCAAACAAACGTGGGCTTCCCCGCTCGCGTCGCGGGTCGTTGGAAAGAGACACCAAGAGGGTTTGATTTGTAATCATTGTAATCAAATTTGAAAATTATTTAATGAGTTCCCTACGTACGCGTTGACTTGTTTGAATATTTGTTCGGAGGCATGTCAAGAATTAATTTAAAAAAAAAAGAAAACATTATGGCCTTAATTTCTTTTACTTTTCCAGATGATGAGCCAATATGCTACTGTGCAAAAACGAGAGAAGAGTCATTTTGAATTTTGAAACACGACGCAATGTTTGACACGTGTCAACAGATGACGCCTCTGACTTTTTTTTTACTTTCACTGATTGGCGTGCATTTTTATTTAGTTTCACCATATTTCAGCAAAAAATGTATTTCAGCCAATCATGAAAAGGAACGGAAGTGCAGTTTAGCGCAAAGCCAACACTTAAATTTGACTTTGAAAGTAAGTGGGTGAGGTTAGGTAATACTGTCAATTTGACACTGACGCAATGTTTTTTTTTTTTTTTGCTAAAATCTCACTATTTTAGGATTTTAGGTAATCTATAATTTTGCCTCCTTAAAGACAGATGTTTTCTTTTCTTTTTTTTTTTAAATAAACAAGCCCACTAATTATTTCTGTTCAAAACTGCCCAATAAAATCTGTTGTTTGAGAAATTGTTAAATAATTCGTCAAACAAGTCATACAACTTGTACGTCAACAAGCAAGCCACTAATTATTTTTATTTAAAACTAGGCACAAAATAATTCCTGAAACAAATCAAACTCGTACGACAACAAACTAACCCACCACCGCATAATCAGTTTTGTTTTGTAAACCGAGCACTCAATAATTCCTCGAACAAGTCAACGAACAAGCCTGCTAATTATTATTATTTTTTTTTTTGTTTTTTCTA
Organism: Prosopocoilus inquinatus; assembly: GCA_036172665.1. Lineage (NCBI taxonomy): Eukaryota > Metazoa > Arthropoda > Insecta > Coleoptera > Lucanidae > Prosopocoilus > Prosopocoilus inquinatus. Next base: position 71,314,994 of record CM069870.1, on the reverse strand, counting down.
CTTTCATTTTTGTTTTTCTTTTTCTTGTTCTTTATTTTCTGATGACCGTTTCTAAACCAATTGTTCTCTCCAAAAACAACGACCTCGTTGTTTTGTTTTTCCCGTTTCACATTCAGGAATTCGTTAAACAATTTTTCAAGCAGGTTAACTCGTATGTAGGGTCAAGAAGCATATTTCCGTCTCTTTTCATGTGACGGGCAACAAGAATAAGGTGAATTATTCAGTAGTAAAGACCAGGGTGTCTACAAAGCTGTCCATAAAATGGTCACCAAAAAAAATTAAATCATCACAAATGTGTTTTACAATCGTGGTGTGCCATGGCCTAAAAATTAAAAAAAAAAAATCTTTCCTTAAAAAAATTCTAAGGGAGTTAAAAAGAGGACACACCAAAAATTAGAAAACTCAGAAATCGCGAAAAATTGGAGAAATGGGGGAGAGTGGCGAAGAAAAATCATCCTTTCGTGGTGAAATAAATTTTGAATTAAGTTACTCTCTTTTTTATAATAATATATTTTAATGATGCTAAAATCATGAAAAAATATTTAAAAATTATTATTTATTTATTTGGTCTTCTTCCGAAATCGTTTTTCCAAAAATCAGAAAATTCGGAAGTTCCAAAGTAAGAGGAATTCGTAGAAACTGAGAATTAAAAAAAAAAGTAATTTTACAAAATTATTATTTATTTATTTATTTGGTTTTTTCCGAAATCGTTTTTGCAAAAATCAGAAAATTTAGGAAAAAAATTCCCAAATAAAGAGGAATTCGTAGAAACCGGGAATTTCAAAAATTAATGTAATTTTACAAAATTATTATTTATTTATTTGGTCTTTTTCCGAAATCGTTCTAGCAAAAATCAGAAATTTCGGGAATAAATTCCCAAAGAAACAGGAATTCGTAGAAACCGAGAATTAAAAAAAAAGGGAAATAATTTTACAAACTGTGAAAGAGAGAAGACAGGAATGTTAATTACTTTTGAATCTTCTGGTCCCCTCCTTAGAAGATCAATTAAATTTTGAATTAAATTCAAGGAACTTTCAGACTAATTTTTTTTTGAGAAAAATATTTTTTTAATTTCATGATTTTTTTTTCAGTGTTCGTTTCAGTTTTTAAACAAAATTAATTAAATTTTAATTTGCTGGAATTCTTTACCCCTCTTCGAATCTTAGACATTTAGAAAGAGAATCAACCCAAAGTTTGGAAAATTCATGAAATTTAAAATTATGATGAATTATTGTTATTATTATTTAATAAGAATTTTGTTTTCATTGTTGGTCTTGTTGGAAAATTGGAAAATTCATGAAATCATAAAAAACTATATAAATTCAATTGTTTTTCATTATTATTATTATTATTTAATAAGAATTTTCTTTTCATCTTATTCTTAAATAAAATTTATAAAAATTCAATTAAATTTAAATTTTCTGGAATTCCGCGCCCCCGCTTCCCAAACCTTAGACATTAAGAAAAAGAAACCAAAGTTTGGAAAATTCATGAAATCATAAAAAAATGGATAAATTCAATTGTTTTTTCATTATTAATTATCATTATTATTTTAACAAAAAAAAGAAACACGTGATAAAATATCGCGTTCAAGGGGTCACACAATAATTTAATTAAATTAAGTAAAGACGAAATGAAAACAAAAGACGGTCGTTGATAAAGCTGGGGCGAAAATAAAATTTTAACGCAATTGAATATTTAATATGTTAATATTAAAGAAAAAAGACGATCGGCAAACATAACAACTAAAAAGAGAAAACAAAAACGGCGATCAATCGACGTGACGGGATAAAAAAAAAATGTAAAATAAACTCAGATCGAACGAAAGAGGAAAACAAAACAAAATACGATCAATTGAGAATTCAGAAATAAAATCAAACTAAAAAAAATACAAAAAATAAACGATGATAAATTAATAGTTAAAAGACAAATCAAATGAAAATGAATAAAAGAAAGAAAGAAGATGAGGATTATATTAAAAATTGAATTAAATATAGTCAAATGAGGCAACATAAGAACGAAAAAAAAATGATCGATGTTGAAGATAAGACAAAGTTTTGTAAAACTAATAAATAAGTTGAATCAAGAGCAATTTAATTTGAATTTTTAATGTAAAATTTGAACAAAAACGATAAAATAAAAAAACAAAAAGGAATCAAACAAAACAGGCTTGTAATTCAAATATGAAATCAAATTAAATCGAATCGAGGAAAGACAAAAGACAATCGGTTTATAATTAAGAAACAATGAAATAAAGCCGAATAGAATGGCAGTTTGCAATTCAATTGCATGTTATTAGGGGTCGACGCTTAAAAAATGATTGGGATGCCCTCCCTCTCCCCCGTTCAATTGTTGATCAATAAAGGTACTCCTAAAATAATATAAATAATAAATCGAATAAAACAAAAACGAAAATTGACTAATTTCAACTACAATCAAAAATTTATTTTATAAATATCAAGAAAAGACGATCAGTTAATGATAAAAAATGAAATAAATAAAGTCAAAGCCAAAAAGTGACGGTCAATCTATGGAATTAAAACGTAAAATAAAATAATCTATACTTAGAATAAAAAAAAAAATAAAAGACGATCGACTGAAATCTATAAATAGAATAAACAAAAAAGACGATCGACTAATAATTAAAAAATAAAAAGATTATGTCAAATAAAATCAGACCGAAAAAAACACCAAACACAAGGTGATCAGTAGATAATTAAAAAAAAAGTTAAAACAAAACAAATGAAATCAGTTATAAGAAAGAAAAAGCGGAAGTCGATCAATTGGTGATATTAAAAATTAAAATTAAAATAAATGTAAATAAATAAAATATAGACAAATGGGGAATGAAAAAAATAAAAGATGATTATAAAAATAAAAATTATATAAACTGACAGTGAGTCAAATAATTGATTAAAAAAATTGACTAATTTTGTCACGACCCAAAATCTAATTTGTAGATATTAAAGAAACAGGACGATCAATTAATAATTAAGAAACAAAATAAAGTCAAATCGAATGAAATAGGAAACAAACATGGCCATCAATTGACTGATTTAAAGTTTAAAAAAAATTCAGACTGTTTTAATGAAGAAAATAAGGTCATCAATTGATAATAATTAAAAATAAAACCAAGTAAAATAGTATCAAACAAAAGAAAAAACAAAAACAGAAGATGATAAATCGATAATTAAAGAATAAAAACAAAACAGAAACGCCAAATACAAACAAAAAAGACTACAAACAAAAATTAAAAGTAAAATTTAAACTAAAACAAAATGAAACAATAGTACGAGAAAAAATAATAATAAATTAAATAAAGAAATAAAAATAATGATATTGACAGAGAAAAAAAAAAATAAATAAAACCCCCCAAGCACAGAGAACAAACTCCCAAACAAGGCCATCCGTAAACAGGACCCGTGTAGCGACGAAGCTTTTGTAAAAATAATTAAAACTAAGATAATTAATTGAAAAAGAAAAACTAAGAAAACCGACGGGAATTTAAATTTAAAAAATTATAAACAGATAACACAGCGACATCTTACGATCGCTTTTTGACCTGACATTGTAGGATAGACAAATTGAAGCGGGATTTGCTCCTAATGAGTCCCTCATGCAAGGCGGCCATGCTTGCTGTCAAAGCATAATAAAAGTTTTAAAAAAAATTGTTGCAAATCGTTTTTTATTTCAGTGAAAACCTCGAGCAGCCTCTGTACAGCTGTTTCAGCCCTGCTTGGGGCAGTGGGAATGTCGAGCTACGTCTCTGCTGAGGAAGCCCCAAGCAGGGCTGAAACAGCTGTACAGAGGCTGCTCGAGGTTTTCACTGCAATCAAAAACGATTTGCAACCATTTTTTTTTTTAATTATAGTAATTAATTTCGTTTGTTTTTCTGGGAACGTCAGCAAGAACTTTGAATTTAGTCAGTATAAGTTTTGTAATGAACATTTCAATTTCATTCAAGTGAAAAGGGGGAGGGGGAAATTTTCGCGTGAACCCTTAGGATTCGTATTCTGTCCACATTTTTTCCAAAATTAAAAAAAATAGCCCCCGAACATCCCAGCAAAACAAATCAACGCATGTGTAGGGACTTTTGTTTTGTTTCTCCCTACCTTCGCCCCCCCCCCCTCTCGAATGAATCTTGAAGGCCTTTGAATCGCAATTGTTTGCATCGCAAAGTTCATTGATTGCATCCACCTCTCGATGCCCTCGTTCTCAGGTCTTCTTTTATCGGGCGTGCCTCAGGTGCTAACACTGATAACATTTTTTCTTTCCTTTTGATAATCGTCGCCGTTATCACCACCTCTCCTCCAAAGTGCAACAAAGTTTCGCGTGCGCTCTCGTTCGTCCTCATTCGCATTCCTGCCAACCCCCTCCACCGAGCGGCGCGTTGACGTAAGCGGTCGCATCCAATATCTTCGAGCATGAGCGGGCGCTGCGGACAGTTGGTGGCTCACTGACAAGTCGGTGTGTGTAATCGCATCATCAGCCAAAAAGAAAAAGAAAATTGAAAATTTACTTTTCGGTGCGCTCACGCAGTTGTGTACCTCGCGGCCCCCTTCGATCTAACATGTGTGTGAACCACTTGACGATGGTGCCTGCAGTGGTAAATTTCGTCACCAGCAAAGGAAAGGATACGTATTCTGGATTTATGTCGGAGTTGATTTGCGTCAAGTGTGCCACGCTATCATCGGTGAGTCTTCTTCTTTCATCATTCATTCACCCAAATAAAAAAGACAAGAGAAAAAAGAAAAATCGGGGGAAGGACCAAATAAGAGTCTCCGGAGTTTGGTGGCTAAGAAAAAGAGCCTTGCTCTTAATCGCCTTCTTGTTTTTAAGAGTTAGTTCATTTGGTATCCAATATAATAAAGTTTTGGTGATATTCCACTAATTTTTTTCTTCTTCTTCTTCTTCGTCTTTGAAGACATCGTCGTCTCTTGTAATCGGCGTTGCGTTAAATAACCGAACGGGTAAACGAACTTGCGGTCGCTCGTGCGGTGTTAGTGGCACAAGAGAGAAAGCTGCTCGAGAATGCGACGGAATTGGTCCGTGTGAAATTTCGAGAACCAAAAACGTCCACTTTTTGCGCGAAATTCGGGAAGAGTTCGGCGGTTCGGGTGAACGGGGAAAAAAGTTTGAGAATCGCTGTTTTTTTTATTACACGGAATTATCAAGAACGGCTACATTTTCCTAGAAATTTCGAGCTAAAGACGTCCGGTTTTTGCGCAAAATTCCGGAAGAATTCAGTGTTTGTGGTGAACGGACGAAAAAGTTTGAGAATCCCTGTTTTTTTTTTTTTTAATATAATTCTGAAACTAACAATAAGATCGGCTACGTTTTCCTCGAAATTTTAAGCTAAAAACGTTTAGATTTTACGCAAAATTCGAAGAGTTTGATTTTTGGGGCGTACGGTTCAAAGAAAAGTTTGAGAATCGCTATCTTCGTATTTTTTTTTTTTTTAATAATTATCAAACCTACAATAAGATTGTCTACATTTTCCTAGAAAAGTCGAGCTAAAGAAGTCCAGTGTTTACATGAAATTTTGGAAGAGTTTGGTTTTTGGGACGAACGGGGGGAAAAGTTTGAGAATCGCTCTGTATGTGTATGTATGTTTTCTTGTAATGTAATTGTAAAAGTAGCAACAAGATCGGCTACGTTTTCCTAGAAATTTCGAGCTAATGATGTCCGGTTTTTACGCAAAAGTCGGGAAGAGTTTGGTTTTTGAGACCAACGGGGAAGAAGTTTGAGAATCGCTGTTTGTTTTTCAATATAATTATCAGATTAACTAACAATGAGATCAGTTAAGTTTTCCTAGCTTAAGACGTCCAGTTTTACGTAAAATTTGGAAACCGGAGCTCGGTTTTTGAAGCGAACGGGTCAAAGAAAAGTTTGAGATGCGCAGCTTTTCTTTTGTTACGATCCCAATAACAATACGATCGGCCATGTTCTCTCCACAATCCACATTGCGCCCGTGCTTTGATGCCCTTGGCTTCGGTTCGGCGTATAAAATTGGAGAAAACTTAGTTTCGGGGCAAACGGAAGAAAAAAGTTTGAGAAGCGCTGTTTTTTTTTAAATTACTATAATAAAATAAAAGTAAATATTAATCAATCCAGTTTGTGCCCGTACGTTAATGCCCTCGGCTTCGTTTCGGTGTATAAAATTGGAGAAAACTTAGTTTTGGAGCGAACTGGAGAAAAAGTTTGAGAAGCGCTGTTTTCTTGCCTTTTAATTATTATTGCAGTAACAAGTAAGACGGTTTTAATTGACAGCTACGTTTTCCTAGAGAGCTTCTAGCAACTCGTAATAATAATATTGTCACTGTTCGGGTTAAATAACTCAGCGGTCCTGGACATTTTTTACGCGCGTAAATGTTATTGGAGAAAACTTAGTTTCGGGGCAAACGGAAGAAAAAAGTTTGAGAAACGCTATTTTCTTTTTATTATTATTACAGTAACAATAAGACGGTTTTAAACCTTCGAGCAAGCTTCTTGCAGCCTGTAATAATAAACTCTTTCTTCTATCTGCTAAATCAGTGGTTCTCGACATTTTTTTTGTGCACGTAAATGTTAATCAATCGATGCTGTTCGTGCGTCAGTGTGTCGACTACGGTTCATCGCGTAGAATTGAGGAAAACAAAAATTTTGTCCTGGGGCAAAGAAAAAAAAGTTTGAGAAGCGCTGAAGAAGAAAATGATAGTTCTAATCGACCGCAACGTTGTCTTAGAGTTCCGCGCAGAAAATCTTTAGCAAAATGGGCTTTTGTGAGTCGAAACGATTTAGAACGGCAACTTTTAGAGAAAATCGGCAGTTCTCAAAATGTTTTCAACGTGTCAAAGTTAATCGTCAATGAACGTTTCCTGAGCTTCAGTGCGTCCGGCTTCTCGGTACAGAAGATAAACTTGGGGAAAACTCAGTTTCGCGACAAACGAGAGAAAAAAGTTAAAGAAAGTTTGAGAAGCGCTGTTTGTCTTTTTTCTCTTTTAATTATTATTACAGTAACAATAAGATTGTTCTAAACGATAGCTACATTTTCATAGAAAGCTTTTAGCAACTGGAAACAATCAATGCGCTTACAACATTTAAAAGTTAAGTGCACTTGCAACTGTAACTTCTCGGATAAATCAGCAGTCCTCCACATTTTTTTTTTTTGCACATACGAAGTTGATCAATCAGGTCGGCCTATCTGCGAGAATGCTTTTGGCTTCTGTTCAGCGCATAAAATTGGAGAGAACATAGTTTTGGGGCAAACGGGAGAAAAAAGTTTGAGAAGCGCCGTGTTTTTTTTTTTATTATTATTAATTACAGTAACAATAAGATGGTTCTAATCGATAGCTACGTTCATCTAGAAAGCTTTTAGCAACTTATAATAATCAATGGTTCAACACTTGCAAGTTGAGTGAACTTGCAAATGTAACTTTTTGGGTAAATCAGCAGTCCTCGACATTTTTTTGCACGCGTAAATATGTACGCCTCTATGTATATCTATCATTGTGTGTGTTAGTACTTCCGGCTTCGATTCTGCGCACACAAAATTGGGCCAAATTTAGTTTCGGGACAAATGGGAGAAAAAAGTTTGAGAAGCGCTGTGTTTCTTTTTATTATAGCAAAGATCGATCGATCGTTGCGTGTTCGTAGAGTTTTCACGCGAAAAATTTTTAGCAGCTTGTGTGTTCTCAGCACTTGCAAATCGAATCGATTTAAAACTGCAACTTTTCGAGAAATCAGCAGTCCTCAACATTTTTTGCACGCGTAAAAGTTAACCACCTTTGCGAATCGTCGGCGTGCTGCGACTATTTTAGAAATTTAATCTTTCCAGTGCTAACGTTTTTAGAAAACATTTTTTTTTTTGCATAATTTGGCAAACGTTTCGGAGCGACAAAAATTCCCAAGCGTCATTGACTTTCTTAAACGAGAAATGACGTTCTTTTAAAAAGTAAACAGGAGGATTATAACTTGAAGCGCTTTTACCTAGTAATTACTTTACCGGTAATAATAAATTTAAGTGAAACGCAACGAAGAAGAAGGAATATTACCGGCGGTAATTTGATTTACTGGTTTCGAACAATACCCATCATCATCATTAGCGCGCACGCGAGATCGGAAAGTTACTTGCATTCTTCGGGCGAGCGCGCTATCTGCCGCACTAATTATTTGTTATTGACTTTTTGTTCTGCGTCCGCCGTTAGTTTATTAATTATCGGTCGTTTAGACCACCGTTCACGTTCACATCAGCACGTGAACTGCGTCTCGAAATTCGTGATCGCCAGTTGTTAAGAAAACAAAACGAAATCGATCTGTAATCACAGATTTTACGCCGCCTGACAGTATCTTACATTTGAGGTTAGGTTAGGGGCATGAATAACACGTGAAGCAAATCCTTTGAAATTCTGTTGATAAACGAAGGAGGTCGAGATTTTTACAACACAGTTGGTAATACTGGCGCGGAACTAAATTCAAATTTGAGGTTAGTTTCGCGCGTTGAACTGAAATAATACATGTGGCGATCCTTCTTTTACAATTCAATTTATAAATGGAGTAAGCCATAATTTTGGGCATACCAACTCACTGAAATGTTTTCGCCTGAGATCGAAACTAACCTCAAATTTGAGGTTAGACCTGTTGATGTTACCTAACCTAAAAAGAAAACTGATTTAGTTTGATAGCAGGCGTACCAATCCAGTAATAAACGTTAGCAAAGAAAAATCAACTTTGCATCAACATTTACTAAGTATTTCCATACGAGAATTTGAGAGCACCTTGTTTGCATCAATGTTATTGTTGTCACGAAAACATAACCTAAAAAAAAACTGACAGATTTGACAGCAGATCGCCGATTACTCCGCCGATAACAGTCCATAAAAAGGTTTTCACTTCATTGGACTTTTTTGATTTTAAACTTGCGCTCCTAAAGTCAATTTTGGCTGTTTTTTTTTAAATGCCACAGTTGGTAACTTAACCTAAAAAAAAACTTTGACGGGAGGCGTGCCAATCCAATTCTTGATTTCTTCTTCAAAACACTTTGCTATTTCCGCGAACAAAAAAATTAACGTTCCTCGTTGCTTGTAACAATGAGATTGTTGTGTCACGACAACAGAAAAAAAGTGACAGATTTGACAGCAGATGTCCCAATTACTCCGCCGTATCAATCCATAAAATAAAAGTTACTGCATTGGATTATTTTCATTCTAAATTCGCGTTTCTAAGAATGCACTGTCGTTGTTCTTTTGTTTTTTTTTTGATGGTCACTCGTGGTAACCTAACCTAGAAAAATTGACGCTTTGACAGCTGGCATATGTACCAATCCAGTTTTTGATACCTTCTTGCAAACATCTGCTATTTCCGCGAACGAGAACTTTAGAACAACTGTTCCACGTTGTTTGCAACAATGTTATTGGTGTGTTAGGATAACCTAACCAAAAAAAAAAACTGACAGATTTGATGGTAGGTGTCTCAATTACTTCGCCATATCGATCCAAAAAAGGCGTTTACTTCGTTGGACTTTTGTAATTTTAAAGTCGCGTTCCGAAAATTCATTTTAGTTGTTTTTCTTTTTGTTGTCACTCGGCGTAATCTAACCTACAAAAAATCTCAGTTTGACAACAGCCGTGCCAATTCAATTTTTGATTTCTCTTTGCAAAGGTTAGCTGATTCCAAGAACAAAAGAATGACTTGTATGCAACATTATTACCATTGGGTCACGACAACCTAACCAAAAAAGAAATTGACAGATTTGACGGCAGATGTGTCAATTATTCTGCCATGTCAATAAAAAAAAATTACTTCGTTGGACTTATTTAATTTTAATCCATTTACCTTTTTTTGTTACTCATGGTAACCTAACCTAAAAAAAAAATGACAGTTTGACAGCAGGCTTGCCACTCCAATTTTTGATTTCCCTTTGCAGGCATTTGCTGTGTCCCAGAACAAAAAAATTGCTGTTGTTTGCAACAATATTATCGTTGTGTTGCGATGACCTAACCAAACAAAAAAGAAATTGACAGATTTGACAGTCAGTAAATGTGTCAATTTGCTCCGCCAAATCCAACTAAACAAAAAATATGGACTTCTTTAATTTTAAACTCGTATTTCTGAAGTTCACTTTTGCCGATTTTTGTTTATATATCACTGACAGTAATCTAACCTAAAAATAAACTCACAGTTTGACGGCGGGCGTACCAGTTCAGTTTTAGATTTCGCTTTCCAAACATTTACTATTTCAGAAAACGAGAATTTCAAAATAAAAAATAAAACCGTTGTTAGCAGTAGCATTATCATTGTTTCATGACAATCTAACAAAAAGAAAAAGAAAAAATGACAGATTCGACAATGATGTGTCGATTATTCCGCCATACCAAACCATAAGTTTTCACTTCAGTTAGACCTTTTTTATTTTAAACTCGCGTTCCTAAAATTCATTTTCATTTTATCCTTTTTTATGTCACTCAGGGTAGCCTAACCTAAAAAAATGACAGTTTGACAACAAGCGAGCCAATTTAATTTTAGATTTCTCTTTCCAAACCTTTGTTACTTCAGAGAACGACAATTTCAAAATAAAAAACAAAACTGTTGTTAGCAACAATATTATCCTTGCGTCACGACAATCTAACCAACAAAAATTGACAGATCTAAGAGTGGATCCAAGTCGATTACTTCGCCTTACCAATGTATAAGAAAATGTTCACTTCAGTTAGACCTTTTTAATTTGAAAGTTGCGTTCCTAAAATTCGTTTTCGTTTTATCCTTTTTTATGTTACTCAGGGTAACCTAACCTAAAAAAATTGACAGTTTGACAGCAGGCGTGCCAACCTAATGTTGATTTCTCTTTGGAAACATTTACTATTTCAGAAAACGAGAATTTCAAAATAAAAAATAAAACTGTTGTTAGCAACAATATTATCGTTGTGTCACGACAATCTAACCAAAAAAATTTGACAGATTCGACAGCAGATGTGTCGATTGTTCCGCCATACCAATCCATGAGAAAGTTTTCACTTCACAGGACCCTGGACCATTTTAATTTTAAAGTCGCGTTCCTAAAATTCATTCTCATTTATTCTTTTTTTTATGTCACTCAAGGTAACCTAGCCTAAAAAATTGACAGTTTATCAGCAAACATTTACTATTTCAAAAAACGAGTGGATTTAAAAAAAAATAAGCCTGTTAGCCATAATATTATCGTTGTTTCACGACAACTTAACCAAAAAGAAAATTGACAGATTAACTCATTGTAACCTAACCTTAAAAAATCTGCCAGTTTGACAGCAGGCGTGCCAATCCAATTTTCGATTTTCTTGCAAACATTTCCCTTGGAGAACTTGAGGTCGGAAAAAAAGTGCTTACAACAATGTTGTACCTACTGTTATTGTTGGCTTCTCGCTTGCTTGGCTCGGTTCTGTTTCGAAACCGGGACAAGGACGCCTGGAATGCGATCGGTGAAACGAGTTGCTGTTGAATTTCATAAATGCGTTAAATTGCACAACGATTTACATAAGAAGCGCTCGGGCGCGCGCGCGTCATCCTCACGACACTTCCAAATTAAGAAGAAGCGCGACTTACGTCCGTCCCCCTTTCTTTTTATTTTAAATTACGCGCCGTATTAATTATAATTTGTTTTTTTTTTTTTGCTCTTTTTCTAAACACGATTGGCTGAAGAAGAAGACAAACTAATCCGTATTAATTTGCAGTTTCTGTTACAGTCGAACGACAAGGACATCGAGGTAGCGGACTTCTGGAAGTCGCGGCACGCGAACTCGAAGGGCTCTTCCGAGCGGTCGGATTCGCCTAGGAAGGCCTTCAAGAGATGGAGGAAGAACGTCGGATTGAAAAGTCAGAATACGAGCAGCAACAAGTCGGCGGCGGCGACGACGACAACGACGACGTCGTCTTCCAATAACACCCACGAGAAGAAGAAAGATGAAGACATGTCGCTCCTGAAGTTCCTGGCCATTGTAAGTTTTGCAAAATATTTTACAAAATTACGAATGTTCGAAACTGGAGCCGCCCAAAATAATTTGCTTTTAGCACTGAAACACCCTGTGTAGCAAAAATTAAAAATTGCAAAATTTAGGCCCAATTATTCCACCTCCTTATAAATTATTGACCTGCCGGACAATATCCTTCGAAACGGTTGTCGATACAATTAATTGTCTCGAAATCTGGTAGATAAATTTATAAGGAGGTGGATAGATCGGACTTTAGAATACTTAAAGACTAGAGAATAGAGCGTCCCAAATTACGTTGCTGTTAACCCGGAAACGCCCTGTAGAATTTACTATTCAGATTTGAATTTCGTTTCCAATTTACAGAAACACCCTGTGGAGAGACAATTTTGAAAAGCAGAACAGAACGCCTGTTTGACAGGTTATTCTGAACTTCGCTCTGAGGTTATCTGTTTATTATAATATTCTGTATTTTTGCATATTATTTTTGTATATCTCTTAAACAGATAATAAAGACGCTTTATAATAATAATAATTATTATTATTATTAAAAATAATAATAATAGAAAAGCGTGAAATTTAAATATGTAATCTCCAAAAATCCGTCTTTGTAGTGAAAAAAGATCAGGCCTTAGAATAATTAAAGACTAGAGCGTCCCAAATTATTGTGTTGCTATTAATCCGAAAACACCCTGTAGAGTAATCATAAAGAAATTCCAGATTTAGAATAATTGAGAGCTTCCCAAATTTTGTGTTTTATGTTTACAGAAACACATAACTGTATAGTGATATTTTTGAAAAACAATAATGATCATGATGAACATAGATGAACATCAAATCGGTGAACTTTGGCAGTGTTGCCAAATGCGAGGGAAAATCTCTCTTTGTGGAGCTTTTTCGACTTCCGATGCGACGACAAAAAAAGGTTTTTTTTTTTTAAACAAACGTTCAGATAGATCTCCTATGAAATAATTAACATTATACGTAATAATAATAATAATAATTAAAAATCACGGAATTTAGAATAATTAAAGATCGGAGCTCGTCGCCAAATTATTTGTTGTTTCTCCAGAAACACTCAGTAGAGAATTAAAAGTTTAAATTGAAAATAATTAAAGTGAAAGGTTTCTAAATTGTCCACTGTTATTCTAGAAACACGCTGTAAACTGACAATTTTGAAAAATAATAATAATAATAAATCGTTGGCAGTGTTGCTCCAAATCTCTCTCTTTGGGGCGATTTTTACGCATCCGATGTGACGACGAAAATATTTTTTTTAACCAAACTTTCAGAGACACCCCGTGTAGTAGTAACAATGAAAAAAATACGAAATTTAGAATAACTAAAGACCGGAGCACTTCTCCCAATTATTTGCTGTGAATACAAAAACACCCTGTAGTGTAATAATTAAAATTAAAAAAAAATTATAAAGTTTAGAACAATTAAAGCGAATTATTTACTGTTATTTCAGAAACACGCTGCATTTACTGTTATTTCAGAAACACGCTGTATAGTAACTATTTTGAAAACTGAACTTCGAATCTGTAATCTCTAACGGTGTTGTCAAATAACAAAAAAAATTAAAAAAAAATGGTTTAATAATTACAATTTCCAAAAAATAAATAAATAAACTAATGAAACAAATAAAACTGAAAAACGATGTAATTGAGCTTGAAATTGTAATCTTGGGCAGTGTTGCCAGGTGCGAAGGAAAATCTCGTTTCGGGGATTTTTAGCATCCGGCGCGAAAAAAGGACTTTTTGAAACAAATCTGAGATACCCTGTACAGTAATATTTAAAAATTACTAAACTTAGATAATTATAAATACATAGAGTAACTAAATTTTCCAGAAACTAAAAAAATAAAAAATATTAAGGATAGTAACAATTAAAAATTATAATATTTAGGTAATTATAGATGTGTACACAGAATAAAGTTCTCAAAAAACTAAAAAAAAAAAAAAATTGAAAATTAATGAAGATGTGCTTGAAATCGTAATCTTTGGCAGCGTTGCCAAATGCGATTGAAAATCTGTCTTTGGGGAGATTTTTCGACATCCAATGCGAAGACAAAAACATTTTTTTGGATAAATATGTAGGAAAAAAAAATTAAAAACTAATAATGAAAATGAAATCGTAATCTTTCGCAGTATTGCCAATTGCGATGAAACATTACAATCCCAGAGGCTTTTTCGACATCCGATGCAACAGAAAGGATTCTTTTGTGATAAATGTGCACAGACACCCTGTATTGGTAATAATTAAAAATATATAAAATTCAGTATACGATAGAATAGAGTAATTAAAATTTCCAACAACTAACAAAAAAAAAAACTCAAATTGTGATCTTTGGCAGTGTTGACAGACGCCAAGGAAAATCGCAACGAAAAGGAATTTTTAATAAATATGCATGCAACGCCCTGTGTGATAATAAAAAAAAATTACAAAATTTATAAAGAAATAATTAAAATACCTTTTAGAGTAATAATAAAAAAATGTTAATATTAATGAAAGCGGGCATGAAATCTGCAATTTTGTAATGTTGTCAGATGCCAGGAAAGATCCTCCTCTGGATAATAACAAACGATGCGACGAAAGGAATTAAAAAAAAATTAAATAACCAAAACTGGAACTTCTCAAATGATTTATTGCTAATTCCGAAACACCCTGTAGAGCAGTGATTAAAAATAACAATTAGAATGACCAAAGCTGCATTGACAATTGAAACTAGTTTCTAGAAATGCCTTTTAGAATAATAGTAATTAAATAATAATAATAATAATAATAAAGAATAAAGACAGTGTTGCCAGATGCAAGAAAAAATCCTTCTTTGGGAAGATTTTTAGCGTCCGATGCCAAAAAAGTGATTTTCTTCAATAAACGGAAGGATTAAAAAAAATTAAATAATTGAAACTGGATTGCAAAAAGAGTAATTAAAAAAGGAAAGGATAATTTAAAAAAAAAAAAGGAAGAATAATTTTAAAAAAGTAATAATCAACAAGCTTTATTCTGTATTATTTAATGTAACGTTGCCAGATGTGGGAAAAAGCCTGCCAAACACCCTCTGGTGGTGTAATATTTATATATTACAGAATTTAGATGATCAAATATGGATACTCGCTTACGGTGTTGCCAGATGTGAGGAAAATTCCTGTCTCTGGGGATTTTTCCTTAATAACTGGACGGATTTTTAAAATTTAAAATAGTTACAACTACAAGAGCATCTCAAATTATTTACTGTGTGCTTGCAAAACACCCTGTAGTGTAATAATTAAAAATTGCAAAATTTAGAATAATCGAACGTGTACCCCCCAAACGGAACAAACTAATTAAAACCAGCTTCCAAGTTATAAAGAATAATTGTCATTAAAAAAATAATGAAGGAACTTCAATTAGTAGTTTTTATTGAGGCGACGTTGCCAGATGCAAGGAAGTTCCCTCTTTGGCGGGATTATTTTTAAATAAAGAATGGAAGAGAAAAAGAATAATAGCGCAAATTATTTGCTGTTAATGTGGAAGGAACGTCCTTTGTAGTAATGATGAACTTCAATTTGTAGAGTTTGTTGAGGCGGCGTTGCCAGATGCGTGGAAGTTCCCTCTTTGCGGGATTATTTTTAAATAAAGAATGGAAGAGAAAAAGAATAACAGCGCAAATTATTTGCTGTTAACGTGGAAGGAACGTCCTTTGTACTAATGATAAGTAGAAAATAATGAGAGTGTAATATTTGAGGCTGTGTTGCCAGATGTGAGGGAAATCTTTCTTTGGGGGGAATTTTTAGCATTTGTCAAAGGTTTTCAATTGCGCAGAGGAATTTCTAATGATTCGCAAGGGAGATACATTAAAGCACTTCTTCTTAAACTTTGTTTTTCAAAATGGCTCTCACCATAGTGATGTTATTTAAAAAAAAATGTTTCTTGCGAAATTAGTGCAATTTGTCAGCGTGCTTAGCACACGCCAAACTGCATGTTTTGTTTTTCTGTTTTTAAATTTAAATTGCGTCGTCGAATTTTGGAAATTTTGACCCGGAAAGATCACAGCGATTTCGAGTGACGATCACGAATCGGTTTCATGCACGAAACGAAACGGCCAGCGAACTGTTGTGTGCATGCAATTCAATCAAAGATCGGGCTAAAAATAGCCAATGCAAATTGATATCAATCAGCAGCATTCCATCTCTCTTCCCATGGATGTCCAAAGCGCCGGCTAATTTTGGCATTTTCTTTGGGCTAAAAAAATTACGTTTTAATTATTATTATTATTATTATTACTTGTGTTTTCTTGCACACCCCCTAGAATCCCTGTGCACATTTTTTTTGCCCAAGTGTTGAGTCAATTTTTGTTTTGTTGACTCCGCTAATTTGAATTTGAACGTGTGACCGACACCTTCGAATAATTTGGACTTTGTGTTCCTAAACCAAAGAAAAAAGCTGCAATAATTGTGAATGCTTCAGTTTAATTATTGCGCAAATATTTTTCGACCTTTCGTTTTGTTATGTTGTTCGACAATTATTTACTTGCGTCGTCCTCTTTTTTTTTCTTTCTTCGTTTACACCTGTCGTAGAAGGGGAATAATGACTTAATGACTGTCGAGAAGAATAACATCTCATTTGCTTGTAAACAAATAAAAGAAAAATCATAAGCGAGCAAATAAAGTGCTACTGTATGTTTGACGCTACAGAATTAAAAAAAAATTAATTAATCAATTTATTGAGTTTGATTTATAGAAAATAGTTTTCTATTTTTTTTTTCCTGTAACATATTGGATTTTAATCATGAAACACGACGAATCTTCTGGTGCTCGTCAACAGGTGACACTTTCAGTTTTTTTTTTTTTTATTTAGCCGTCCAGGGTGCAGCAGGAGTGTTTTTTTTGTTGACCTGCCGACAGGTGACGCTTTCGGAATTAAATTAGAAAAATCATCGAGAGGATCCTTAATAAATCGTGAAAGATTTGAAAACTTCTTGCGAGGATTTTAAAACCCCACCAAAAAATAATTAATTGAATATTTTTCTTCTTCTCCCCAACAGGTGGCTCTCAGGTGTTTCTCTCCATCGCTAAATCAACTATTCTCGAACTGTTCATTCTTGAGCTTGTGCACGTCAATAACGTTCAAGACCTCTTGCTTGTTATAGCCAATGATTGTTTCCATGGTTTCCGGTAGATGGACCCGCTTTGGCGTCTGAACATTCCTTTTTTTAAATTCAGGAAATATATTTCTCGAATTTTCAAGACGAAAAATGATATTTGGGAACCTTAGTAACTGCAACCCCCGCAAAGACTTTTTATAACTCTAAGAAGAAATTAATTTAACTCCTTCCACCGTCCAATAGATGGCTCTGCGCTTCGCTTAACTCATTTAACTCATCGTTGTGATTTCGAATTTTCAACGCGACATGCTCAATTAAATTGATAACTGGAAACCTTGGTAACTGCAATCCCCGCAGAGATTTTCAATCTCAAGAAATCCAGTTAAACTCCTTCTACCGTCCAAAAGATGGCTCTGCGTTTCGCTTAACTCACTTAACTCTTCGTTGTGATGATCGCAGTTGCTCATTTAATTTCCTAATCAATAAAACAATAATCGAAACGGTATGTTGACCTGTCAGTCGTATTTTCGTCGTCAGTCAAGAGATGGCGCTCTCGATATATTTTTTTTAAGGAAGCCCCCCAGAATTCTGATTGCATTACATTTAGCTTTTAAGTAAAGACAAGAGTATTGATTGACTGGACACGAAGAGTATTTAAGATCGATTCCTTCTATCCGGTAGATGGCGGCGTGAGGTTAGGGCGACGAAAGCGCATCGTCAAGAAACGCTTTGCCTGCCTGAGTTAGGCGATTTGTCAGCTAAATGTTTTCGCCGTCAACCCATAGACTGCGCTGTGAATAATTTTTTTGTTTTTCTAAATAAGGCAGAATGATTTTCTCTTTCAACATTATTAGCAAGTACAAAGTTTTTTTAATCTCGAACCGGACAGAAATATGAAGGGAAAACACTCAACGTTTCGCTGTAGATTTATAGCTTCGTAAATTTATAGCGAAACGTTGAGTGTTTTCCCTTCATATTTCTGTCCGGTTCGAGATTAAACAAACTTTGTATTCGTACACAATTTTCATCAGACAAGAACCAACATCAATTATTTTTATTAGCAGTTTAATTGGCCGGATACAAAGACTATTCAAGATTAAGAAATCGAGTTGTTAACTGCTTTTCCTAACCAATAGATGGCGCCCAGCTGCGCATAATATTCGTTGCTCACTGAGTAACGCAAGTTCAACCCTAACTTCCTGATTACTGAAAGTAAATAATATATATAGATTTAAAGCGTGAACTGAACGTTTGGTGCGCTTTCGTATTTTATATTTTGAGGTTATGTTCATTACGTTGCAAAATATAGTTCTCCCTGTTCGCTTTCAAATCGATTTAGTTCCAGATAAAATAGGCGATTTGATTTTGGAAGCAAGTGAATCCGAACGGAGCGTAGCTTCATGGCAATGTACGAAAATTGTTTTGAGGTTATATTTGCGGCTGTCGAATTTGTTTTAATCGATGTGGCAGCGGTAACGCCTGTCATTTTTTGACGAACCTCAGTTACTCAGCTGAAAATTTGAGCGACCCAGTTAGTATTGGTACGGTTACGTACAATAAAATTCGCGCGTAATGCAAACTTGACTTTAATATCTCTGACGTTTGTACGTATACAAAATGTCATTTTAGTAATTCTGACGTTTAATATGAATTTTGCTAATAATAATAATTCGTCTGTTTTTTTTTTGGCAAGTTGCCTCTCCTCTTTCACTTCCGCTTAAAAAAAGAGCGTCAACTTTGCTAGGTGAAGCTTGGACAAGAAGGAAGAGTTTTTTTTTTGACATTTTAAAACTTTCCTTTGACAGAAACATAACCTCAATAAAAGCCCAAATTTGTGTAAATGTAAATATGTCAAATTTCTGACAGGATTTTATTGTCCGCTACCGTTCTTCGTCCTAATTATAAGTTTGGATTCAAAATGGCCGACTGACTTGTAGCTTGCGCTACTTCATATTGTTTTTTTTTTTTTTTTTGAGAATCTAAGGAGCCTTTTTCTGTTGTTACAGAACGCGTTGGATCTCAGCGCACCCGCCAGCGACGTCCTTCTAAAGAGCAGAAATAGCGGTTGGTTCCAGCTGAGCGGACATCCGGACAGTTTAGCTCCGGCCGGACCCGGAACCGTCTGGAAGAAGCGCTCCGGGGGTCCGGACGACACGGAACGGCTCGTCTACGAGGAGATCTCGCAAGACCCCACCATCAAAGACATAGTCCCCAAGTACTACCGCGAGGTCGAGTACAAGGGCGAGAAATTCATCGAGCTGCAGGACCTCCTTCACGGATTCCAGGTGAGCCACCAAAACAACGCCAAAAAAAAAAAAAACGCGACGTTTGCGTAAGCAAAAGCAAATCAGCGAATTCCACACACTATATATAGCCTGATTAGAAATGCGAAAATCTTGCGGCGTTTTTGTTTTTTCTGGCGAATGACGTCCGTCCGCGCTTGCTTGATTATCACACCACACATCACAACGCAATCTTCTTGCTTGATAAACCTGTATGCCATGGCTATTTATAGTGGCGCGAAAGTTTTTTCGAAGGTGGACGATAAATAAATAAATAACTAATTAGTTTTTTCTTGCGTGCGCAGGACCCCTATGTGATCGACGTGAAGATGGGCACGCGGACGTTTCTCGAATCCGAAGTTAGAAAATCCACCGCCAGGCCGGATCTGTACCAGAAGATGGTGGCGATTGACCCGAGCGCCCCCACGCGCGAAGAACACCAATGCAAGGCGGTCACCAAGCTGCGCTACATGCAGTTCCGCGAGCTGCAATCGTCCTCGTGCAGCCACGGCTTTAGAATCGAGGCGATGAAATGCCGGGGCTCGCCGCCCGTTACGGACCTGAAAACCGTCAAGTCCGTTGACGAGGTCAACCGAACGCTCGACCTCTTCCTCAACAACCGCGAGGACGTGAAGCAGAGGCTCCTCTACAGGCTGAACGAGATGAGGGGCAAGATCGAACAATCCGAGTACTTCAGGGGGCACGAGGTCGTCGGAAGCAGCGTCTTCATGATCTACGACGACAACAAAGTGGGGGCCTGGTTGATAGACTTCGCCAAAACAAACAAACTCCCCGATGGAGTTACGGTCAATCACAGGAGGCCGTGGATACAGGGGAATCACGAGGAGGGACTTCTGTTCGGATTCGATCAACTCATTCAAGTGAGTTTCTTTTTCTTTTAGTTTTGAGTAATTTTTTAATTACATATTGTTTGCGTCTGCATGCATCCTCGACGAGAGTTAAGTGTAAATTAATTAATTTGTTTGCGCTAAAATTAAGGAATTAACACTCCCGCCTTAATCATCCTTTAATGTGTTTTGCGCTCGGTTCGCGCGTGCGATAAAAAATTTGGGAATTTTCCTGTCCGAATTAAATATTGCAATTTATCTAACGTTTTAAAAAGTACAGCAAAACAATTGGAAGGGGCGATTCCTTATTGTTTTTTTTTTATATACCGAGTGAGCCAGAAAGAAATATTGTAAGCCGTTTGAATTTGGCGCGTTTTTTTATACATTAAAAAAAGTTGGCAATCGCGTTCGTAATCTCTTTTCAATGTTGACAACAATTCGACATGGCTTTGGCTTTGAACAATTTTTATTTAGTATTATTTTAATTTTAATTTATATAATCTATTGTGCTATTTGTTACGTGCGGAAAAATTAAAAAAATTTGAAGGGGCCATTCTTCATTTTTTGGAAGTGACTTTTTTATACCGGGTGAGGTGGATCGCCTGTTTGAACTTGACGCCCCATGAATTTGTTTTTTATTACTTTTTTGTTAATAATTTCTTGTTAATGTTAGCAACACCTTTTTCTCGCTTTAAAGAAGTTTTAATTTAATTTTTTGGATTTTTTTTACACCTGGTGTTAATGTTGACAACGCCTTTTCCCATTCTTTGGCTTTGAAATTTTTTTATTAAATTTACTTTTATTGCAGAAAATTAAAAAATAAGGGACGATTCTTAATTTTTTGGTTTTCTATATACCGGGTGAACAGAAAGAAATTTCGTCGCCTGTTTGAATTTGGCGCGCCATGAATTTGTTTTTGTTTTTTTATGAATGATTTCGTGTTCTCACTTTAAAAAAAATTTTAGTTTAATGTTTTATGCATTTATTTTCACACCGGGTATTAATGACAACATATTTTTTTAATGAAAATTCCTCGAAGGAGGTAGTGTATCACAGGGGCCCCGACATGTCGCATCACCCCCCATTTCTAATTAATTTAATTTAATTTTTAATTTGATTTAAATTTTAGTCCATAACAAAATTTGAAAGAGGTTGCTCCCGTTTTCAATTTTATTGTTATTTTTCCTACAAACTAAGCCCCTTTAACTAATTTCCTAACTGTCGGGTGGCGTATCAAAACAGATTAAAATTCATAAATTAAACATTCGTTTGAAAAAGTTACTTTTTACGAGTTATCGGGACGCCCTTGTTTTATTTATTTTTTAAATTAATTTTCTGTGTATTTTTAAAATTAATTTCGCGACATGTGCGAAAATAGGCGGGAATGAGGAAATCAGAATTGACAGGGGGCAAGCTCCAGTTTTTTTTAATTTTTTTTAATATAGGCGCCCACTGAATGCCGGGGGTAGGCGGGCAATCAGGGAGTCGTTTTTTGACTTTTTTTTTAATTTCTTAACTATCGGGTGGCGCGTTAAAACAAATTAAAATTCAGAAATTAAAAAACCTCTTTAAAAAGTTACTTTTTGCGCTTTGTCGGGACCACCTTGTTTCATTTATGTATTCAATTTATTTTTCTGTATTTTTAAAATTATTTTTACTAATGTGTCAAGTCAAACCAGGTGGGCTTCGGGAAATCAAAAATTGACAGGGGGCGGGGGGCAGGCTTGGTCATAGTCGCATTTGAGATAATAAATAATATTAAATTTTTCAGAATTTTTTCTGCGATATTAAAATGTTTACATCATAAAATAAAGTAAATAAAAATAAATTAATCTGCTAATATTTAAAAAAAAAAGAAAACATCCCGCAACTAGATGTTTACATCGTACACAAAAGTATCCCTTTTTTTTGTTGCCTTCATGTTGACTTTTGACATTTTCGACAAATTCGAGCAAAATAATAAAGTTTTTGAATTTTTTTCTCGTGGGGTAAGTCGGTCGCAGCCGCCGTATTCAATGAAAAAAAAAAAAAAGTTGTAACCACTGCCATTTCCAATATTTTACATAAATTACTCGTTACATTCTCGCACAATTGCATAATCATGACGAGATTGTAGGCGCAGTTTCAGTCACTTCAGGTTTTTCGACGACGACGTTCAGCTTTTTTTTCTTTTTTCTTCTTTTTTTTCTCTCACTCGTTAATTATCGGTTGCAAAGTGCAGGAAAACACGCAAGAAATAAATTAAGTTACGATCATAACGAAATAATTCACTTTGTGGATTTGTTTACCGTTGATTATAATCATTATTGCACAAGAAAAAAAAAAACGATTATTTATTAATTTAATTGTGCAGACAATTTACCGGTAACATTTATTTAAAAATAAATATAATAAATGATGACGTTTACCAAGTGTTAATGAAATGAAATGAAATGACATCGAATAATGAAAAAAAAAAATATATATTTCTTTTTTTGAAATTGCCGTTGTTAAAGCTTGGCACACACGGAAGCTTGGTAGCAGTCGGTCACAGCCGCACGTTTAGTTGAAACGTAGTTGAAAAAACAAGCGAACATACAAACAAGTAAAGAAACAAACAGACGAACGTCGTCGTCACCGGGAAATCTTTAATATTTGACATTGCTAGGCAGAGGCAACTCATTATTTCATTTGTGACACGCCTCCGTTTGTTTGTTTTTTTTTTGTTCTTATCCGGACGCGCGATTATGTAACGAATCCTTTTTTTTATTATTGTTATCCGCGCCGCATTGTTAACAAACAATGCCTTTGTTTATGACGTATTTATTAACAAGTAATTGCGAAACGGTAAAAATAAGGTGAGAGGAATACACGCAGCGTGTATTCCCATCGCCTATAAAATTGTTTGTCGTCGGCGTTCAATTTTTTCTTTTCTATTATTTTAATCGATTCATTGTGTTTTGGAGCGCGCCTCGTTTGTTAAAAACAGAAGGGGGAAAAAAAAAACACGGACGAGTGGGTGGATCTATTTGCGCGGTGTTTTTCTTTTTCGTAATCGGTCCTGCAATTTTCTCGATTTTCTTTTGTTTTAATCGATACTAAAACAAGTGCCTACGCAAATGATTGCGTTGTAAATACAAAAACGTTGACTGGCGTGCTTTTCTTGTTTTCGATTCGATTGAAGTTGTTTTTCTTTTTGTTTTTTTTGCCGCAAACGCAAACATCCGACAGTGCCGTCGCAGCCGCACTGGATAAATAAAACAATCGTAATCGGCCTAGATTACCGCGGCTAATCATCGTACCGTACAAATGTGTACATCGTATGTAAATGAAAGTATAACTTTCTTTTGTTTCAAGCTATGTCTTCGATTTTCTTTTGTTTTGTTTTTCTTTATTTTATAAATTGTTTCAGCACGTGAAGTTTACTTTCTTCGATAAATAATCCATGTTTTTTTTCTTTTCATTTTTTTGCAAAGCATCCCGCGATTAAACTGTTTTTCTCAACTCTCTTTTGTTTTTGTTTTTTTTTTTTTTTGAAACAGTTAATTGTTTTGAGCCTGTCTTGTTCGTGTCAATTACAAAAAAAAAGAACTAAGACAAGACTGTGAAATTTAGCTGTTCTTTTTTCTTTCAAATATCAGATTAATAAATAATCTTGAGCGCGTCGTCTCATTTGTTTCTCAAACGCAAAAATACGGCCGTCGACGATTGTTTTTTTTTGTTATTTAATTTTTCGATGTCCATACTTAGCTAATCAATCAATTTTTCGATTAAAATGTTTCCAACGTTCTTTTATTTCCGTCGCTTGATTTTGTTGAGGACGCGCCTCTCACTTGTTAACAAAAATGACAGTTGCGGGTGGCTCCTCCCCCTTTCCTTTTTTTTTCTTCATCGAATCAATTGATCGGTTTCGTTTTATTTTTAATTTTTATTTTTTTGTCGACGGTCTTTCGAGTTTTGTTTCATAAATGAACAGAAAAAGAACACGTTCGCGAGAATCTACATTGAGAAGTTCGATTGTTTTACGACTTTTGTTGTTTATTGTTCCGACGTCACTTCGTTCAGATGTTTAATCGTAAGCACGCACGAACTGTAAGAGTGAGAGAGAAGTTTCTCTAAAATTTGAGAGAGACGGAGATAGAGAGAAAAGCAATGGCAATGTGAAGTAAGAGAAAACCCGCGAAAGAAAAAGAGAAAGGATCTGCAAAGAGAGACGGGAAAACTAAGGGAAATAGAGAAACGAGAAACAAAGGGAAATAGAGAAACAATAACAAGTGAAACAAAACAGAAATATAGAAAAACAAAAGAGGGAGAAAGAGAGAGAAAAACAAAGAGAGAGAGAGAGAAAGACACAAAGATAGAGAGAAAAAGATAAAGAGAGAGAGAGAGACAGTGAGAGAGATTGAATGAAAGAGAGGGAAAGAAAAGTAAAGAGGTAAAAAGAAATCGAAAGCGAAAGAAATTAATGTAATAGAAATAAAGAGAGAGAAAGAGAGAAATAAACAATGAAAGAATGATTTTTAAAAAAAGAAAGAGGCCAAGACACATGGAAAGGAAAATAACAATGAGACACTGAGAGACGAGAGACAGAGAAAGAGGAAACCTCTGTTTCTTCTTTCTCAAAAAAAGATAGAATAAGGATAGGATAAGATAAAAAACAAAGAGAATCACCAAGAAGGAGAAGAGAGAGAGAGAAAGAGAGAGTCTTCTGACGGAAGACCTTAGCAATAAATATCTCAAGCGTGTAGCGACACCCTATGCTTTTCAATAGAACTAAACCGTCTGTTGTTTTTTTTTTCTTTAAAAAAAACCTTACCAGTGACCCATCAGATTTTTTTTTAAACAAAAAAAACCCTTGTCATTCTTTCTTTGTTGAAAACGGAAAAAAACCTTCCCAGTAATTATCTGAAGTATAGTATCACCCTGTACATAAACACATTTTTAATTCAACTAAAACCATCAGTCTTTTTTATGGAGGAAACCTTAGCAAGAATTGCATTAAGTATAGTGACCCGCTGTATATAAAAAACGCATTACCAATCGCACTAAACCATCCTTTTTTCTGATGGAAAATCTCACCTCAATGAATGATTGAAATATAGTGACACCCTGTATATGACCGAGGCGAGTTAATTTAATAATTTTTGCAAAATAATTACTGTTCAAATTCTGCCTACGCCAGTGACTTGCTTTCTTTATTTGTTTTTTTTTTTTAATACGTATTATTTTGCTCGTGTGGTAAAAAAGAAAAAAACTAGCGATCCGCTGACCCTTCCTTTCCTGCCTCCTTATCGGATTGACGTCAACGGAAAGATTGATACACAATAATTCATTACACAAAGACAGGAAACGCAAACCGATAGATAACAGCGTCGCACGCGAAAACGGGCGGCGATTGCGTCCGCGCTCCTCGGCCCACCCCGGTTTTCACGCGTCGATCTACCGGGTGGCCCCCCGAAAAAGGCAACGAGCGCCGTTAAGCGTTTATTGCGGTTCGTTTACGGCATAATTGCAGCGATTACGTTCGAATGGTGATGTTTTCGGCGAACACGAACGAAATAATTCATAGAAACTAGCACGTCGCAGGTGGTCCGTGGTTTCGTTAAAAAAAAAAAAAAAATTAAAAACAACCAAGTTATTTTATAATAGCCGTTGTTCATTCACGATCACCCTGTATTTATGTTTTTATAATAACATCATGTAAGTCTATCATTCCTCATCAATAGAAAGTGAAAATCCCAAAAGTATGCCGATTTATTATACATTTGGCAACATCGCATCGAATTCTTTTTTTTTTTCCTTTCAGTTAAATTCTTAATAATGCCGTCTTCTTGAAGTTACGTGGCGCCCCCCTGCGCATTCTTTTTTCTTAAATTATTTTAATTCAATCGAAGCGATTGGAAATCGTCGTGAAATAACTTTCCCCGGTGTTGCCAGGCGTATCGCAAAATCGCATTCTCGCGGGATTTTCATGCTAACAACCTCTCATGTTAAGAGCGAAAGAATTCTAAATCGCTGTCTCTTTTGTTACAGATCATCGAAGACGTAAAGATATCTTCGTCGCCCAGCAACGATCCATTCTCGAAAGCGCTGCCAACCGTCACGGTCAAGTCTTGAGCTCGTTCCCGGATTGACAGAATCTGAGAACTCTCGAAGAAGACTCGTTGAAAGTTGGCGGTCGGTTTGAAGAGTGGAATCTTCACACCGCGTGTGTTTTTAAGCAGCAAACAAACGCGCACGCGCGGCCGAAGACGACGGAGGAAGCCCCCGAATAAATTAAAAAGAAACTCCTGTGTTCATTCAGTTCTTGACTCTCGAAAGACTTCATTCAAGTGCGCCGCCCCCCACTGTACATAAACAAACGAAACACCGGTGGTCGTCACAGACCAATGTTCTTCTTCTTCTTCTTCTTATTCTTAAGAAGTCGTCTCTCTTGAAAAAGAAAAAGAAACGTTCTAGTCGGAGCAATTATTCCCTCTCGATTTACACTTCTTTTGTACGTTTCTTCACGTGTTTAAATTCTCCCTCCCCTCCCCCACTCCTTAATTTTTTTTCTGTACAGAAACGGCACCACTGTTTAGGTTGTTACTTAAAACGCGATGGTCTAGTCACATAAGTAAATTGTAAATTAATTTTTAGGTACTTAAGTATTTATGTAAATAGGTTCGTAGGAGCATCGCTCGTTCGAATACGATTTTTTTTGTACCGTGTAAAACTGGCTTTATTATGTAAAATAATTCATTCTTGTGTACTTATGATAATAAAGAATTTGTATAAATTTTGCATTTTTTTCTTGATTCTTCAAAAATAAAACCTGCGATAGATAAAAAAAATAAATTGCGAGATTATCGGCCTCAAAAAAAAAAAAATTGCGAGATTTGCGGCCTCTATGTTCAGGTGAACAAAGCTTGGAAGCAGTTCTACTGAGACCCGTAAAATCGATTAATTCTTCATTTATTTTCAAACTTATTTCAAAATGAATTCGTACTCTCAGAAATTCAAAGTACAGTCACTAAAGAATTACAGTAACGCAATCAGCCGCCATTTTAATGCAAAATATTGGCGGGAAATCTAAAAAACAACAACAGTGAATCATTTTTATGCAATGCTTACAGGAACGCATTGATTTTGAAAAGAGAATTTTAAATACTAACCTCACAAATTTTTGAATATGCAATTAAATCGGGTCAATTAATCAAATCAATCCATAACTGTCTTATGACATTATTCTAGCGTATCTAAATGTAAATTTAACGTCCTTTTTAAATCTGAAGCACAAATATTCGACCATTATTTTCTTCTATCCGACAACGTCAGTATGTCAACTTGACATTGCCAAGAAAAATTGCCAAATAAGTCGGCCATTTTAAAGCAAAAACGTGCTCTCTTCGTCTGACACATTAAGTATACAAGTTGCGGTATTGTAATTATTTTGAGACGGTAATTCAAAGTACAGTCAATTAATTAATTCAAATTAATTAATTTAAAGACGTTCAGTGCACCTCTGTTATTCACTAGCCAAACTAACCTTACAGAAATCTGTAATTACAGGAATCCTCAATCCCCAGGGGAAATCTTCAAAGATATGTTTCTCGTTTCTGGTTGAAATTTTATAAAAATTTCTTAATACCAGTTTGACAGAAATCTGTAATCGATTACAGGGACCTGCCATACTGTTAAGTTGCTAATGAAAATGAGAAATTTTTGGCTTTTCCATTAATTTTTCTGTTTTAAAAGAAGTGATCAATGCTTATTTATTACAGATTCCTGTAATTACAGGTTTCTGTAATCAATTACAGGAATCTGTAATGTTGCTAAGTTGCGCGTGTAAATTTAAAGATGTTATAATAAATACCATACTATACTCTGCTTTGCTGAAACTCAAAGAATTTTATTTTCCCAAAGGAATGTCTTTCCTCGGGGGAGCTTCCCTCCCCCCTTACAATCTATCTACTAAAGAATCTCAACCAAAACTTTAAGCCATAATTTTTAAAAATTCTTGGTAAAAATGTTAATGTGAGGGTTTGATCGCCCAAAACAAAATTAATTAAATTTTTTTAAACAACAAAAACTGACTAGGCCCTAAGGTTCCTGTGGGGAGGTTTGTTGGGGGAGGCGATTATGTATTGCCGACTGCGGCTGCAACCCGCAGCATTTTTTGTTCCTAAAAATTCGGATCAGGGGTCCCAAATGTTTCTAAACATCCATCCCTTACAAGAAAAAAAATTTACATCGACCGACCCTCTTTCAAATTTAATTAATCTTCCTATAACACAACGTCGAATTAATTTGTTTTTTTTTTTTTAATTGTGACATTCTGCTATTTATTTGATTTTGATTTTTTTTTAATTATAAACCGATTGCTGAAGTTGATTGCGAAACGTTGAGTATTTCTCCCTTCATAATTTTGTCCGTTTCAAGTTTAAAAAACTTTTTACTTATAAATGTATTTTTTTCTTTTTTTTTAATTCGATTTGACTTTCTTGATTTTATGTTTGAACTATCAATTTAATTTTCTTTTGTCTCTTTTATTTTTATTTATTTATTTTGTCCAAATTTCAGTTCTTGATTCAATTTGAAATTTTTACTTTCGGTTTTATCTTCATCGCCGATCGTCTTTTGTTTTTGTTTCTAATTCCTTATTCGACCTTATTTAATTCGATGTTGAATGCATAGTCAATTGACAGGCCTCTGTTTTGTAGGTTAAAGCACTTGCTGGGCGGCCGGAGGTTTGACCTTATTATTATTACCTTATATTATTATTATGTGCGAAATTTCTACTGATGAGGCCCCAATTAGGGCCGAAATACCTATGTCGAATATGCTTGAGGGTCCCACCGCAATCTGGGCTGACTTGCTCCAAGCTGTAAGGCCTTAGTTTTTCTTTTAATCGATTTCATTTCTTCTGTTTCAATTTTTTAAGCATCAGTTCATCATCTTTTATTTTCGTTTTTTTTTCTTTTTGATTTTAGTCGATTTGATTTTCTTTCTTGATTATTATCAATAGATCGTCTTTGTTTTTTTTCTTTTCGTCTTTTATTCGATTAGACTTTATTTTTTTAGGTATTAATTGAACGTCGTTTTTCTTTAACGCGACTGAAATTCGATGATATTTTTAAACACCGATTTTTTTTTGGAAACGGACGTTCACTTAATAAAAATCAAGTAAAAAAAAAAAAACAAAAACAAAAGACTGATAATCAAATTTTTTAAAGCGACAAAAATTCTGTGTATAATTCTTAAGTCAATTTTTGTTAGATTTATAAATATATATTTTTTTGTCCTAACTTAATATTTATTTCTTTATTCCTCAGCTGATCTCATTTTATTTAATTTTTGATATAATCGTGATCGACCTTGGTTTTTTGTTTTAATCGATTTTTTTACATCAATTTATTATACTGTTTCTTTTTTGTTTTTTGTTCTTTTATTTAATTTTATTTGGCATAATTTTTTTATCTGTTAGGTATGAGTTGATCGCTTCTTATTTGTTTTTTTTTTTTACTTGATTGTTGTCGATCGACCGCCATTTTTGTTTTGTTTTTTGTTTACTTTTATTCTATTTGTTTGTATTTAATTTTTTAACAGTTGTTATCTGATCGTCTTTTTTCTTTAATATTTCACACATTTTTTTTATTTTCGTCCCGTCTTCACCGACGATCGTTTTTTGTTTTCGTTTTATTCGATTTGACTGCTGTATTTCAGAAACATTTCCGTTTCAATCGATCGTCTATTGTTTTCTTTTGTTCCGATTAACGATATTTAATTTAATTATTATGTGATCTGGGCCCGATTTCTTCAACTACGAATAAATTTATCTGACAGGTAATATCCTCGGAAAGTATTATCTATACAATGCTTTCTAAGCATAATACCTGGCAGATAAATTTATCAGGAGGTGAAGAAAGCGGGCACTAATCTAGAAGACCCCTAGGAGTTAATTTGACACTCAATTGACCCCTCGAGGTTCATCGACGTCTTTCAAGTCCTCATCCACACCGCTGGGAACCCCTGATCTTATTTCTTGTCAGTCTTTTTTTTTCCCCGATCGTGAATAAAATAGTGTAATACACCTCGAAGAAAGTGCTTGATTATTTCCTCGATGCAATAATTATGCTACAGGGGGTGTTAAACATCGACATTTAGTGTTTAGTGCGCAAATATACGAATTCTCGCTATGCCTGTTTATTTAATCACTCTAACACGGACAACCATCGGAAAAAAAAATATTTCGTATCTATCTCCGAAACCGTTCATTTTAAGTCCTTATTCATTAGAACTTTTCTGCGTATTTTGGGCCGTACTACTCCCTCCCCTTCATGGTTTGCAAATTTTTTTAACACCCTGTATAATATAATAGCGCTTCTGAAATAATCAAGCACACCTCTACTGGGAGGTTTATTTTATTTTTTTGATGCGTTTTAAGTTGCGAGTTAAAGAAGCGCTTTCGAGAAAGAAAGTTTGATTAAATCAGAAGTATCAAACAAGTAATAACTAGAGTGAGGAGACATTTCGGAGTTCGCCGCAGCAACGTTTCGAAATGTGTTCTCCTCAGTCAGGTGATAACTGAGAAAATAATAACCGCCAAACCTTCGCGAATTTCCTTTTTTTTGTCAACGACCAGCGTCAAATTCATTTCTTGACAGTTTTGACATAACCTTAAAGCAAGGTCATGTCACGGAACTGTCAAGAAATAAAGCGCCCGTCGCGTTGTTAACAAAGTTTTACTCGGCATTCAAAAGTTCTGAATTGCGTGCAGGCGGAGGAGCAAAAGTGATTGAAATGCAAACAAACAAAAAAATGGTTCCGCCCGGGATCGAACCGGGGACCTTCTGCGTGTAAAGCAGACGTGATAACCGCTACACTACGGAACCACTTGGTACCAATTGTACCTTATATTTAGTCACCACGAATTTTCTGTCAGCAAACGCGTATAAAGAAAAAAAAAATTGTAGTCAATTTTGGTTCCGCCCGGGATCGAACCGGGGACCTTCTGCGTGTGAAGCAGACGTGATAACCGCTACACTACGGAACCCTTGACTACGTCACTGTGTTCATACGGGGTGTGATGCAGAAATCAACAGCTTTAATGAAATTAAAAATCAATACTTGTTTGTAGTGCCTTGGTTATAGTCGTATTTTGAAAATAGAAGGCAAGCAAATAATTATTATTCTTCAGATTATATTTTGAGGAACAGAAAGGCATGATTACTCCAAAGACGCAATTATAGCATTCCCCCGGAAGTGTTTTATTTACGACCGGAAGTTAAGGAAGAATCACAAAAATCCAAACTTTTCTTTAGGAATTCGTAATAAATCATTCATAATAAATCTGAAATGTATAAAGGAGTTATCGGCTGAAGTGACAAGGAAGAAAGTAACAGCGTTTTCATGAAACAAATGAAATGGTGTTAGTTTTTTCCTTTTCACATTTGTAATAAATCTGCGTGTCACTTTTCACAGTTCTATGGGCTCGTTAAATTTTTTTTTAAACAAATACATAACAACAACACAAAGTAAAGTTTTTTGAGCGTTAAAGTTAAATTATTACAGTTATGCGAATTGTAAAATTGTGCGGTATCAGAATTCATTTCGTATTTCAATAGCGTTACACACGCTCACATTCCGCATTGCACAAAAAAAAGCAAACACAGCAGAATGCAAGCGTGTCATTTTTACATGTGTCATGTACCAAGTTGGAAATCGAGCAAACGAAAGAAAACTAAAGACAAAAAAATAACTGATAATTAAAAAAAGAAAATCAAACAACAAAAAAACGAAAATAAAAGGCAAAACAAACAAATGAAATCGACTAAAACAAAAAGCAAAGGTCTTAAAGCTTGCGGCAAGTCAGTTCTGATTGCAGTGGGGCATTCAAGCGTCCTCTGTTCAACTATATAATAATAATAATAATAATAATAATAATACTCTTTATTGTGTTATAAAAAAAGAAAAATGGAATACAAATTTAAGAAACAAAAGAAAAATTAACACAATCACAAGGTGAGATTCAGTAAATTATTGTTCTTCCATCTAAACCTTGGTAAAAAAAATAACACAAAACATTAAATGTTAATGCCCCTATTGTATAAAAAAAATTGAAGTAAATTAGGTCAAATAAGGAATTAAAAACAAAAACATTTTTAAAAATTTTTTTTCAAAGCTAATACATAAGATTGCTCAAATTTCACGAAAAAAAAAACAATTTTTAAGCGTTAAAGTTAAATTATTACAGTTGTGTGCATTGTAAAAATTGTGCGGTATCAGCGCACAATCCGTTCAGCATTTTTTCAATAGGTCAACCGCGTCGTACACGCTCGCATTCTGCATTGCATAAAAAGTGCAAACCCAGCAGAATGCAAGCATGTCATATTTACATGCGTCATGTACCAAGTTGGACATCGAAATTAATTTAAAAATTAAAGTTTTTAAAGACAGACACTTTCTTTTTTACTCCCCGCAGAGAAATATACGATTTCTGTCACGATTTTTATATCATCTACACCCGGTTACGAGTAAAAGAAATTTAGAAACACGCAGTTTGAAGAGAGTATTTTTTAACATCTACTACTTTTACAATCACGATTTTTTAAATATTCTTCACATAAAAAATGTACAAGTTTAAAAGAATGACAAAAGGTTTAAAAGAAGAAAAAACAAGCTACGAAATTAAATGTAGATGAGTATAAAATAAGACGAGGAAAAGAAAACTCTGTTAATTAATCAAACAAATGAAATTACTGAATTTAGAAAGAACGAAAAAAGTCGCACACAATCTGGTTCCGCCCGGGATCGAACCGGGGACCTTCTGCGTGTAAAGCAGACGTGATAACCGCTACACCACGGAACCACTGAAACCGGAATTTCCAACAAACGTTATTTATACAGGATGTTTGCTAAATACTTAAACTTCTAAATAATCGTCTTTCGCGCCAATTTTGTTTAAAACTATTTTCTTCCCTTAAAAATGTCAGAAATTCTGTTTTCAGTATTTAGAATTTCAAGATGAAAGTAACTTATTTGTGTCTTTGCATTAGAATAAAATTTATATAGTATAATTTGCTGTTGTTTTTGTTTCTTTTTTGTTTCAAGTTATATTTTCTATAGTTCTATCATTCAGAAGTTACATTATTCAATTATTATTTTAACTCTACAAAACGATCAAAACTACGCCAATCGTCTACGATAATTTAATCAGAATGATCTGGTGACTCTTACGTGCACTAAAAAAAAAAAGCAGTTCTTCTTCTTCATATTTCTACCGCGATTGTTAATTTTATACAATTTCGAGGCAAGATTTTCATTTTTCTTTCAATCAAACATGCATATATACTTTTCAAAGCCTGACAACTTCCATTAATCAGGTATTTATGACTAGCGGTTTCTGTGCGCAAATTAGTCATTAATGTTTATTTCACCCTTCTCTTGATTAGGCTTTTATTGTGAGCGTTTTTCCTTGCGATATTTAGCTAGCTAGGTGGTGTTGGTGAGCTTCCGGTACATATGGGTGGATTGTTCTCCACGATTAATGAAATGCAAGAAACGAACGGCACTGTATGAAATTTTCGAGGGGCAACTACACGTTGCGTTTGCTATATTCGTAAATTGGGCGCAACCTTTCATTGAAGTGACGTTAATGCGCCGTTTGAAACTAACATTGGTCTGATGTAACCACGTTCGCGCACGTTCAGTTTTTCGATTGGCCCGCCATGTTTGTATAGAAAGCGTATTCTGGCCCGACATCTCTGACGCTTCACTTTGCTGTGTTTCTTTTTTCAATGTGGAATGTGGGAATCTGTGTTACAAGATTCATCTAAACAGTTTGACTGGAAAGAATTAAACATTGCGCGTCGGTTGCGGTGTTTTGCGAGCATCCTTTGTTACAGTTTTAAATCCTTTTAATATTTTAGGACGCCTTCTATAGTAAAATTTACCGGAGTCGAATCTTTGTCCCGTCAATGGGTCATTTTATCGTGCCGGAAAAGGGTGTGTCGCTGAGCTCATGCCGAGCGAAACGTGTTTTCTTGTCGCCTCAGGCTGGGAATGAAACTATTTAAACTGGTAATTGGCCGGAACCTTACTCGTTCAGTTTTTTCTGTATAGGTTTTTTTTACAAGTGTATTTCGAGTCAGAAATACGCTCGTTTGATTCTCGTAAAATCTGAGGGAATTTCATTTTATTGCGGTTTACTTCGGGTGACGCTAGATTGACGGGTTTTCTTTTTTGCCGTCCGCTCTTAGTGAGTGAACCCGCGCCCGTGTCCCTTGACATTTGAAGCTCATTCGATAAGGTTTATGTCACATTTCGCCGGATTGGCTTACTCTTTTCGGTCTCTTTTTTTTCCTGCTGGTTCCCTAATCTTCGCTCTCCGAACCGTGCCGGCAATAGATTCGCTTTTCATTTGGAAATCGAGTGAATTCCTTGTGCTCGTGAACCGTTTCAGTGTATTTCCTACAGGGGGGTTGAAATCAGGGCATTTCGGGTTTGCTCCGATTAAGGCCGTGTTCACACGCGCTTTTGTCAGCTTGGCGGAACAGATTTCCTCCAGGTGAGTTTGATTTGTCCGTTGCTAACACGATCCGTATTCTATGTTTCTTCTTTATTTTCTCTCTCTAAGTTAAATTTAAGCTCTCGCCCCGAACTTTTCCCTGCCGATTGCGTTTTGACCCGCGAATGTTTCGCCGTGGGATGATCGGCTGTGACGCATAGGTTCTGTCTCTACTTGTCTTCGGCAATTTCAAGAGGGAATGCGAAGGCCGCTTTGGTTCTCGTCCTCTCGGCCAACGTTGAACTTGAGGATTCCCCGACGCAGACGTGATGCCCACCCTGCTAAAGGTCGGATTTATTTTACTGATATCCCCTGTACCATTTGATTTCCCTTGAAAATTTATGCCTTCGATATTAAATATGTGGTGCCCGTAATTTACGGCATAGTTTGGCAACATTCTGCGCGACCCGTTTGGTCGGATTTGTTTTAAATGAAAAGCCACTCCCTTCAGGATCTCCACCCATAGCTTGCTATTGTTTTTTTGTAGTTTAAGTGTAGAATTTTCTTTCCGCTTTCCGCTTTCCGCTTTCCGCTTTCCGCCTTCCCCTTTTTGTACGTCGTTTGAACGCGACGTGAGACCTTTCGCCCATTTTGCACTTTATTTTGACAACTTTTGTTTGTGTAACTTTATTTACCTTGTTGAATAAATTCGTTTGAGAAACTTTGGACGTAACGCGTTTTCTTACTTTTTCCTACCCTATGATCCCAAAAAAATCGAGTAACGCCCTTTTAGCTTAGTTATCGCGTTGGTTTGATAAGAATCCCGAACCGTCCGATGGCAGCTGCTGGCGACACCGAAGTCATTCGCGACGGTCTAAACCTTTGCTAATTACCCGCACAAGTAGGTAGCACCTTGTCCATGGGTTGAAAAGATCTGTAGAATTTAGGTATGCGGATGGATGATCATTGGGTATAAATACGAGGTTACATGTTCTTTCGTTGTTTATTGGAGCAGATTCGTTTCATTGCGGGTAGGTAGGTATATTTCCAAATATTCTCGGAACCGTTACAAGTACGCACGTATGGGTAGGTAGGTATACTTCCAAATATTCTGGGAACCGTTACAAGTACGTATGGGTAGGTAGGTATACTTCCAAATATTCTGGGAACCGTTACAAGTACGTATGGGTAGGTAGGTATATTTCCAAATATTCTGGGAACCGTTACAAGTACGTACGTGTGGGTAGGTAGGTATATTTCCAAATATTCTGAGAACCGTTACAAGTACGTACATATGGGTAGGTAGGTATATATCCAAATATTCTGGGAACCGTTACAAGTACGTACGTATGGGTAGGTAGGTATATTTCCAAATATTCTGAGAACGGTTACAAGTACGTACGTATGGGTAGGTAGGTACACTTCCAAATATTCTGGGAACCGTTACAAGTACGTACGCATGGGTACGTAGGTATACTTCCAAATATTCTGGGAACCGTTACAAGTGCGTACGCATGGGTAGGTAGGTACACTTCCAAATATTCTGGGAACCATTACAAGTACGGCGAATGTCGCATTTATTTTGGCTGCATCTTTTTATTGGTGGAGTTGCCGTCTGAACGCTCAGCGACCTTGCATAGAAGATCGTCGCCATTTTCACGACCGTTGTTGAGGAACAGAAAATCAGCGTTTCGCCGAGGGAGGCGCTGACGTGATTTTGACAACCATCGATTTGTAAACGACCCCAGACTAATGCGATATTTTATTTTATTTTATTATAACGTAAATATTCCCGGAACGTTTTTGTGTTTTATTTTAAAGTATTGTCATAAGATTGCAGTCCCACTGATTGATCGTGGACAATCGTGCAAAAACGATTCGAAATTTAAACCAATATCATTACAACAGCTTCAAACATGTGGTGTTAGAAAGTTCGAAATTCATTGATTTTTAAAAATTTAATCGCTCTTGCACGATTGTCCACGACCGATCAGTGAGACTGCAGCGTAATCGTGCGGCTTACAGGGTAGTTGCAGGCCATAAACCAATTTAAAATGGGAACACTATAACATCCGTACTAATATAAAACGCACTGAAGTATGAAAGGAATTAGTGAAATTATTCAGTAGTAATCGCATAATCACGTGTTTTCCGGTTGGACAAATTAATAATAAACGCCGAATCATGCTGTGGTATCAACGAAATACGAAGGAAAACCACCAGTGAACGCGCAATTATTGGAATGTCGGTACCACAAAGTAAAATAATAAATTCAAGGTTCTTGAATCAGGAATTAAAATTAGGAAAAGCATTTTCAAAGCTGAATAAAAAAAAAGGAAATCCAAAATGATCTAAGAACATAGCAGAAAAATACGAAGAAGATTCCCAAAAAGTGCCTAACCTGAGCCCCTCTTCGTGTCGCTTAATCGTCGCCGTTACGCCCCTGCCCGCGGTCTTCATTACTTAGGCGCTGCGCGTTCTATAATTTGCGCCTTCCACAAATAGCTTCTGCAATAATTATAAAATGATCCTAATTTGTCCCCGGCTACTACGACAATTACTACAGAAATAGTTTGCCCAGACACAATCCAACCAGCCACATTAAAAAGATTTTTTTTTTTTTTTGAATCGTTTTATGTGAACCAACGTTTCGTCGTAAATGCAGTTGGCTGCATCGACTTTTGCACCGCCGCACGCCGCTGCTGTTGTTGTTTATTTAATTATTGCACATGCAGCACCGAGTCGGCGCGCGAAACGCAGCTGCAGAAAAATCTCCCCCCCGCGCATGTGCGATCCGCTCCGATTATTCAATAGAACCAACTGCGTTATTACATCAGTCATCACCATCAGTGGCGTTCCGTAAAAATGTTCCGTTCATCTCTCATCCGCCTTCATTCCGTGCTGAAAAATGCGAACGCAAGACCAACCCCCCGCTTCATGTCGAAGCACAGCACGGAAACGGATGAGCAATTCGACAGTCGCTACGAGGCCTACTTCAACCGGAAGGACATCGACGGTTGGGAGGTGCGCAAGGGCATGAACGACCTGTGCGGTATGGACCTGGTGCCGGAACCGAAGATCATCATCGCGGCCATGAAGGCCTGCAGGAGGGTCAACGATTACGCCCTTGCGGTGCGCTTCCTGGAGGCGATCAAGGATAAGTGCGGAGGACACGTCAACGAGATCTACCCCTATATCATCAAGGAGATTCGGCCGACGCTCACCGAGCTGGGGATCGACACCCCCGAGGATTTGGGCTACGACAAACCGGAACTCCATCTGGAATCCGTGTGGACCACACATAAATGAAGCAGCACCAAAATAAATAACACTTAAGTAAACTAGCTGTAGATAGGTAGAGTCCTTGTTAAAGTAATTTTAAATTATTTTTCAACGCGGTTGTGTCAAAATAAATTGTTGGAAATTATATCGTTTTTTTTTTAAATCAAGTACGACGAGAGAAAGGTAGAGGGCGACGATGGTTAAGTTCTAAGCCCCATCTAGTTCGTCTAATTTTTGTTAATAGTAATTGGAGAAATAAAGCTTTTCAAAATCCTAGAAGGAATGGACCCCAAATTATAATTGACTCTCTGTAGTTTGTCAAAAAAAGAATTTTTTACCTGAAATTTGATTTGAACAGCGTTACCGCATAATAATTGGAGAATTAAAGATTTTTAAAATCCTAGGAGGGATGAATTATAATTGACTATAATTTGACAAATAAATTGTTTGACCCGAATTTTGATTTTGCCAAAATCAACAGCATTACCGCATAATAACTGGAGAAATAAAGGTTTTTAAAATCCTAGGAAGGTTGAACCCCAAATTAAAACTGACAATTTATCAAAAAAAAATATATGTTTGGCCCTAATTTTGATTTTGTCAAAATCAACAGCATTACCTCAGAAAAACTGGAGAAATGAAGATTTTTAAAATCCTAGGAGTGTTCAACCCCAAATTATAACTGACTCTGCAATTTGTCAAAAAAAAAAAAAAATTGTTTGGCCCTAATTTTGATTTTGCCAAAATCAACAGCATTACCTCATAATAACTGGAGAAATAAACATTTTTAAAATCCTGGGAAAGTTGAACCCTAAATTAGAATTGACTGATGTTTTATCCAAAAAATTATTTAGCCATAATTTTGATTTTGTAACAAACTCAAAATTATACCACAAAATAAACACTCTGTATTTGTAATTGAAGTTTGTTCTTGTCCGATGTGTTCTCTTCATTTTTCTGTCCGGTTTGAGATTAAAAAAAATTTGTACTTACTCTGTATTTGGTCAAAGTAAAAAAAAAAATAAAGATTAGCTCTTTAAAGAGTAACTCTAAAAGTTGTAAAACGTAGTTTTCAGTCGCTTTCGTAATTTCTTCGGCGCGAAATAAACACACGCGACTGAAAACTATTTTTTACGGCTTTCAAGGCTTTCCGCCTCGAGCAATCCAACTTACCCCTGAACCCATTAATTATTAAAATTTTGATTTCAACTTGTTCTAAATTCCACTTTATTTTTCTTTAAATTTGTTTCGCACCTTTCGCTTTCACCGTCTTAAAAAAAATCGAGATGTAAATACTATACGATTGTTGTTGCACGCATGCAACTAGGGTTGCCTATACACTTCAAACTCTGCTGCAAGTAACCTAATCTTAAATGTTGCAGTTTTTTTCTTGCTCTTATAAATTCCTGTTGGCGTTTGTTTTGAATTTTTTTGCTTTTGCTTTCTTTTTTCTTCTTTTTAATTTTTTTTTTGTTATACAGTGTGTCCACGGATCGACTACTTGACAAGAGAAAAACTTTTTTAATATCAATTTTACGCAAAAAGTTTTGCTCCTCGAGCAACTTCAGACACAATGCTTAAATTTAAATTTTGAATTATAGTCTGCCCAAAGAAAAAAAAAATTAAAATGTCTTAATTTTGTGTGGCAAAAATCAAAGTAAAGTTTTCGTTATTGATTTTAGGCAAAACATGTATTCTTTAATTAAAAGAAAAATATAATGTCCAAACAACTTCAAACATACAGTCGCAAGCAAAAAAAAGTAGACAAACTACAGGTTCCTGTAATCATTCTTTCTAAAAATGGTAGTGGATTAAAAACGTC
Source organism: Prosopocoilus inquinatus (assembly GCA_036172665.1). NCBI lineage: Eukaryota > Metazoa > Arthropoda > Insecta > Coleoptera > Lucanidae > Prosopocoilus > Prosopocoilus inquinatus. The sequence goes on along the minus strand of CM069870.1, from coordinate 71,275,265 downwards.
TTCGGGGAAACAATTTAATAAAAAATTTAAAAGCTTTCAAAATTAACAAGTTTAAAACTTTGGTAAAATCTGTGAATTCGTCTATAACCCAAATAATTACATGAAACTGTGGTTTGTCTACTTTTGTCTGCTTTCAACTGTACATTTGAGTTTGTTGACTAAGGGGTGTCCAAATTATTCAAATAACTCAATTTATAAAGAGAATAGAACTTTATTGTTTTTGATTTGCATTCATCTTCTCTGAAAACTTCAGAAACGATATTCAAGTTTGAATTTTGAAATACAGAATGTCTCAAAATTACATGCTTAATTAATGTATTTTGAAGAGTTTTTCTATTACGGAATTTACCGCTAATAATATTTTCTTCGACCCTTTCACATCCAACATTTTCATCGTTTTTTTTTTAAGTAATCGGTTTGGTTTACGTGATATCATTGTCTCGGGAAACTTTTCATGAAAAAGATCAATCGCATAGTTTTAGGAAAAGACATTACCAATTCCATAACGTTTTATCAAAGAAACGCGTTCTTTCTTAATCAAAAAATATGATAAAAAAGTCAGTTTTTTTTCTCTAAGAACGCCAGATTTTTAATAAAAAAATTATCCAGTGTAATGGTTTCTCGAAAAGCATTTCCATAATAAATACGTTACTTTAGACAATTATTTTTGGACAGACTGTAGTTCAAAATTTAAATTTAAGCATTGTTTCTGGAGTCTCCTGGCATGCAGAACTTTTTATAAAGAATGAGTTTTTTGCGTAATCTTGATATTAAAAAAGTTTCTCCTCTTGTCAAGTTGATCCGTGGACACAGTGTATATTTAACAGATTTTTAAAACCGTAGCATAATATGAGTACATTTATTTTATTTTCTTCGATACTCGACAAAAATCTTTTGTTTCCCTTTGTTTTGTTTGAATCCGTCGTTCTGAATTGTTTTCGTTTTCTTAATAAAAAAAAGAGTAAATTCAAAAATAAAATCAAGTCATTTCAAAGTCAGCTCCTTGCGGCGTTTGTTATTCTCTTTTGTATTGTCTGCGTCTTCATTCTGAATGTTTTTCTTTCTGTAAAAAGAATATCAATTCAAAACTTAAAAATTCAAGTGAATTTAATTCAGAGTGAAAGTCAATTACACCTTCATTTTAAATATTTTTAACTTTTCTTGTTAATTCAAAAATAAATACCTGGTATTCTGAATGTCTTTCATTTCTCTCTTTTCTTTAATTTTAAAAAGAAATGGTAAATTAAAAATTCAGTTCAATTTTCGCGTTTGTTACCCTCTTTTGTTTTGTATGATTCTTTGTTTTCAATGTATTTCGTTTTTTTTTCTTTCTAATTAAAAATAAGTATGTAGTAAATTAAAAATTCAAGTCAATTCAACGCCAGTTTCTTTCGATTGTGTTTGTTATTCTCTTTTGTTTTGTGTGCGCCTTCATTCTGAATACGTTTTTTTTTTCTAACAGAAAAGAGTACTTCAAAAATTAAAAATTCAAGTCAATTCATTTCCATTTCAAAATTATATAAATAAATATTTTTAATCTTTTTTAATTCAAAAATAAACACGTCGTAAATTCCGTTATTTTTTTTAATGCAAAATTAAATTCGTAGAAAAGTGAAAAATTAAAAATTCAAGTCAATTCAAAGCGTCAATTATTGCGCCTATTATCCTCTTTTGTTTCGTTTAAATCTCCATTCTGAACGACTTTCGTGTTTCTTTTTTAATAAAAAATACACATTGTGTTGTTCTCTTTTGTTTTGTTTGCGTCTTCAATCGGAATATATTTGATTTCTTAAACGAAAACTAAATACAAAGCAATTCGAAAGTTCAAAGTTCAAGTCGGATTGCGTTAATTTTGTTTTGTCTGCATCTTCATTCTAAATATATTTCGTTTTCTGTTCAAGGTATAGTTTCAACAGCGACATCCTACGATCGCTTTTTGACCTGACATTGCAGTAGGATTGATAAAATCAAGCAGCCAGTTCGCTACGTAATAAGTCATCCCACGCAAGGTGGCCATGCTTGTTGTCAAAGCGTAATTAGAGTTTTCAAAAATCTTGTTTTAAATAGTTTTTGATTGCTATTGCGATTAACCTTGGTCGAATCGTTTTGGTTTGCAGTGGAACTCTCGAGCTACGCTTCAGCTGATAGCCCAAATAGGGCTGAAACAGCTGTACAGAGGCTGATCGAGGGATTCACTGCATCAAAAACGTTTTTTAAAGTTTTCTTTTTAATTAAAGTTTTCTTTTTAATTAAAAAAAGCAGTTAAAAAATTAAAAATTCAAGTCGACTAAATTCAGTTCAAAGTCAGTTCCTCTCAATCTTTTGTTTTGTTTGAACCTTTTCGTTCTTTTTTTAATACAAGATAAATAATTCAGAAATTCAAAATTCAGGTCAATTAAAAATCAATTCACTTCGTATGCGTCGTTTGTTATTCTCCTTTGTTTCGTTCGCATCTTCATTCTGAATAAGTTTAGTTTTCTCTTTAATTCAGAATTAAATAGTGATTCAAAATTGAAAATTCAAGTCAATTCAGTCAGTTCATTTCAGTTGCGTGTGCTATTCTGTTTTGTTTCGTTCTGAATATTTCCGTGACATTTTTTTAAATTCAAAAACACGTACACAAGTATATTCGAAAAAAAAAAATTCAATTCAATTCAATTCAAAATTAATTCATTTTAATTGCATTTGCCATTCTCTTTTGTTTGGATCTTCATTCTGAATATTTAACAATTTATTTCGATGCGTTTGCTATTTGTTTTGACTTTGAAGGTTCAGTTTGAATATGTTGCGTTTTTTCTTTAATTAATACTAAGGGAATTAAAAAATTCCTGTCAATTCAAAGCCAATTCATTTGGATTGCGTTGGATTATTTTTTTTATTTTGTTTGAATCTTCATTCTGAAGATTTTCGTTTTCAATTCAATTCAAAAAATACATAGTAAATTCAAAGCAAAATCATCAAATGAAAGCCAACGTCTCCTTCGAAGTTTAAAACGTTTAAAATTCAAGTCAATTCAATTCGAACTCAATTGCTTTTCATTGCGTTTGCGATTTTCTGTCTTTTGTATCTTCATTCTGAATATTTTTCGTTTAAAAAAATAAATGTTGTTGTTTTTTATTTTATCTGCTTCACTTTTTGTCGCTCGATTTACTTGCAAACTGATTACGACGACGGACTGAGGTAGAAACAGCAAGTTCGCTGACGAGATGGCGCCGAGTTAACGGCCTAACAAGGTTGGTAGAGCTGGACTGTGTATTAGAAGGTTGCCTTAATCAGTGGAGGGGAGAGAGGGTGCGTATCTCGTTACGTCACGTCACATGATAAATTCCACTGGGCATATGAACGAGATTTTTGCATTATATGACCAACAGAACCGTAGAATTAATTCCATTTTTAGTGAATTATCTGAAGCTTTAGGAAACAGATTAAAACTCACCCTATTTACTTCACTGTAACGGATAGAAGTTTCATGTGACGTCATGAGTTACATTTGCGGGAAGGAAATTTCAAACTGCTTATTAAATGGGAACGAGGCAACCTGCTAGGTGCAATATCAGTTTTACCAACCTTGGAGCCTAATTCAATTGACCAACACAACGAAATTTTATCCAGCGACATCTAGGGTTAGAGTATGCGGTTACTAAAAATCACTTTAACCCCGAACAGGTGATCTGAAAATATGGTTTTGTAAAAATTGAAAAACGTCGCGCAAGTACATAACTAAACGTCAAGAATGTGCATAATTGGGTTAATAGGGACATTTCTGCGTCGCTCTTTTGTAGGACACCTGTATCTTTTGATTATATTTTTACAACACGAACTTTTTTATGACGCTCTACGATTTTTACGATTTTATGGGTAACTTTTTTTGCGTATTTCATCTGTTACAATGCATTTAGTCAACTTGAACGTTTCACCCTGTATAAGGAGATTTTTCCAAGCAAATTATTACCAGGTATGTAGAGCCCCCTTAAATATGTAATAATTTAACATTAAACTGCAGGGCATCAAACCATAAACAACAACGTCCCGGTAAATTGAAGGTGGAGAACGAAGAAGAATAACAATAATTCATTACTCGAGGGTGGAAAATTTAATTCCACCGTATCATTATCCCTCCTCCCTCTTCCCCCCCCCCCCCCCTGGAGTGGAATGTGCGTAATACGAACACGCATTCACAATTATCAAAATTGGGCCTCGTTTTTCCCCCCTCCCGCCGCACCGGCGAGATTCTTTTCGAATACCCCTGTTACAAAGAGCGCGTTAGTCTCGCGCCAACGTTTCGAGCGTTCGTGTTCATCGCGCAGACGGAAACCCGCGCCCGCGACAATTTCGAATTCGACGAAAGCGAGTGCAAGAAATAAATAAAAGTCGAATTAATTAAAAAAAAAAAATTCACGGCGGCGCATTATCATAATTTTTTTTTTGTGCGACGCAATTAATGATTACTCCTAGTTTGAGAGTTCCGCTCTGTTTCGACTGCGCTTTTTAATTATTTAAACAGATTTATTTAGTTTGTTTTGGCGTGAAAGCGTGAGGAGCAGCAATTTGTGTATTATGTACAATTTACGTGAGTTGTGTTTAATTACTTAATCAGGTAAGATTTCTTTGCGAATTCCTCTTGTGCGTTGAAGCAAAAAAAACTTCCCCTGATTTTAGAAAACACTAAAGAAATTCAAAACCGAAAAATTATCCTTCTGCAAATTCATACTCCAATAAAATAAAGCCACTGATTCAGAAACAATGTAAAATCTTCAGGTAATAAAATATCACACATATTAAATACGAGTTATAACTAGAGAGCGGACGGGTTTAGGCTCTGTTTAGGGTCAGTCGAACCGTAACACCACGAATCAAAATATTAATTTTTAATTATTATTATTTTTATGCGATTTTGCTCATTTATTTTATACAGGGTGTTTTCAGAAGTAGCCGACAAACTTATAAGATGTGTTCTAGAGGTGATTCAAAACAAAAAAGTTCATCTACACTTTGGGTCAATTCCTTTCCGTTATTGAGATATCAACAAAAGACAAAAAATTGTGAAGTAGCAGTTTTTTTTTCACTTGTCAATGTCTCAAGAATGAAAAGGATTTCTTTCCGAATTCCTTTTATGCGTTGAACAAAAGAAAATGAGCATGCGCGCTTCCCTTGATTCTAGAAAACACTAAAGATATTCAAAATCGAGAAATCATCCTTCTGCAAATCAATACTCCTAATAAAAAAATAAAGCCACTGATTCAGAAACGTAGTTCAATTTTCAGGTAATAAAATATCACACATATTAAATACGAGTTATAACTAGAGAGCGGACGGTTTTAGGCTCTGTCTAAGGTCAGTCGAATCGTAACACCACGAATCAAAAAAATATTTTTTAATTATTATATTTTTATGCGGTGTGCACGCATATTTATTTTATACAGGGTGTTTTCTGAGGTAGCCGACAAACTTACACCATGTGTTCTACAGGTGATTCAAAACAAAAAATTTCATATACACTTTAGGTCAATTCCTTTCCGTTCTTGAGGTATCAACAAAACAAAAAAAAATGTGAAGTGGTAGTTTTCTTTTGTCAATATCTCAAGAACGGACAGGATTTCTTTCCGAATTCATTTTGTGCGTTGAAACAAAAAAAATGAGCATGTGCGCTTTCCCTGATTTTAAAAAAACATTAAAGAAATTCAAAACCAAAAAATTATCCTTCTGCAAATTAATACTCCAATAAAATGAAGCCACTGAATCAGAAAAAAAGTAAAAATTTCAGGTAGTAAAATATCACGCATATTAAATAGGTGTTATAACTAGAGAGCGGACGGGTTTAGGTTCTGTCTAAGGTGAGTTGAATCGTACGCCACGAATCAAAAAATTAATTTTTAATTATTATTTTTACGCGATTTTGCACATTTATTATATACAGGGTGTTTTCTGAAGTAGCCGACAAACTTACAAGATGTGTTCTAGAGGTGATTCTGACCAAAAAACTTCATATACACTTTAGGTCAATTCTATTCCGTTCTTGAGATATTAGACAAAAGAAAAAAAAATGTGAAGTAGTAGTGTTTTTTTTTTTCTTTTTGTCAATATCTCAAGAACGGAAGGAACTAACGTAAAGTGTGAAGATCAGAACTTTTGTCAGAGAACACCCTGTATTTGCTCATCCCTCATCCATACTCTTTCAACGTCTTATAAATGACTTACAATTAGTCGAAACTTTTGAAATCGAAAGCCTAAACCCGGCCGCTTTTTAGTTATCACCGCCAACAAATAACGCTGTTCGTGCACTTGTTTATTATTGCGGGTAATAACTGATTCTATTCAATAAAAATAAAGGTGACGATAGCCGATTGTCTCTTTTTTTTAATCTGTGGTCGGTTAAAACAACACCAATCGCGTTAATTTATCCTTCAGAGTAAATTATTTGAAAAGTCGAGAAAGATCTGCGCGGTAAACTAAAGTAAATAAAAAATAATAATAATACATATTCGAAAATCATGTACAGGTACAGTGTTGCACAAAAGTAATGCCACATTTATACAGCGGCGCAACTAGAAATTGATATTATCGAGTTGCAAAATTTTTACCATCGCTTTTTATTATTACGAATGATTACGAAATATAAATACAGTGGCGTTCATAAATATTTGCAAAAAATTTTAAAATTCCGCTCGAAAGCTACCTTTTTAAATTGATACTAAACATACAGGTATCTCTTAACAAAAATAAAAAAAAGCACTCTCTTAACAAAAATAAAAAAAAAGCACTCTCGCGTTTATCCAAATTTGACTTTGCTTCTTTAGTTACTTTATTTTCTCTTGACTCAATTTGTTTGTTAAAAAGTAACAAGATCGGTCATATTTTTTTAGGTTAGGTAAGCACTTGACAACTAGCGCTAAGCGGAAAATACTTGAACTACGTAGGCCAGTTAGTGGTCGTAAATGCAGAGATACAATTTAGGCATGCTCCTGTCATTTACGCTTCTTCAGGCTGGGCATAAATGATTCACAGGCCCATTGCCTCCGAATTTTTTTTTTTAATTAACATTAACAATAGCGCCAGCGATGTAAAATAACCTGAAAGTATCGGAAAGAGGCGGAAGATTTTAACGCTTACTACACCCTGTGGATCAATCACTTCAAGATAAGTCACTGTGATTTAGATCAGTTAATAGTCGTAAAGGTAAAGGTGCCGTTCAGGCATACTCAGCTAACCGCTATCTTAATCTCAAATTTTGACAGCTCTTGTCACTTACACTTCTACAGGGTGGGCATAAATAATTCACAGGTTCATTGGCTCTGCAATTTTTATTTAAAGTGTCATTTATTGACAGTAGCGTCAGCGAAGTAAAATAACAGAAAAGTTTTGTAAAGAGGCGGAACATTTTAACGCTTACTAGGATCTATGGATCGAGATAAGACAAGAAGATTGACAATTACGTACGGCAGTATCGGGATAACAAAAAATTACAAAACAAAACAAAAGAGATTTTAGTTGCTAAGTTCTAAACAAAGCATCCCAACAATAAAATGTTCCGCCTCTTTCCAATACTTTCAGGTTATTTTACAACGCTGACGCTATTGTTAATGTTCATTTAAAGAAAAATCGGAGGCAATGAACCTATGAATCATTATTTACGCCCAGCTTGTAGAAATGTAAATGGCAAGAGCTGTCAAAATTTTAGCTTAAGATAATACTCGGTAACTAGCGCTTGGCGGAGTATGCCTGAACTGTACCTATGCCTTTACGACTACTAACTGACCGGCGTAATTCAAGTATTCTCCGCTTAGCGCTAGTTGTCGAACGTTTACTTAACCTAAAATTATGACAGATCTTGTTATTTTCTAACAAACAAATTCAATCAAGAGAAAAGCGATTAAGGCTTAGCAAAAATTAAGTAACTACAGAAATTTCGATAAGCGAACGTTTTTCTTTTTAATTTTTGTAAAGCGATACCTGTATATTTAGTACCAATTTAAAAAGGTAGCTTTCGAGCGGGTCTTTCAAATGTTTTTCAAACATTTATGAAAATCAAGTAAGCAGTTACATAGTTAGAGTCGATTTTGCAAACTTTCATTCAAAAGGGTCATTCTCTTGAAAAAACCTGTTATTATCTTCCTTGCCAACCACCTTTCATGGGTCCGTGTATTATCGTATTTTCATTTTCATAAGATTAGCGAAAATTCCGCAGATTTAAAAAAGTATGTATATTGACACAACTTAAGTTCGGCAACACCCTATATAACTATATAAAATAATGTTAATGTTAATGTTAGCGTTAATGAATGGCCCAGAATGTTGAAAAAAACATGTGGGAAACTTTTTTGTAATCCATTTCTCAAGAGAAAAATTTATTCTTTACGAAAGCTACCGCGTCTTCCCAAATTCAAAATGCACGTATCAAAATTTGAATACCTCTTGCCGTACAACGAGCAGATCAAAATATTTGAAGTTGACATAAGAGTAAAACAGCTTCATTTAAAAAAAAAAACGTGGAAATGTTATTTGGAAAAGTTATTCAGAATTGTTACGCGATCTCAAATATGTAATTATGACTGTCTACGATGATTTTTTTTTGTGATAATTGAAGTTCGGTAACACCCTATAGTATACACCCTATAGAATACACCCTATGTAATAGATTTGTTGGCAGTATTAATCCCCTTACTGAAGCAATGAATACTCTCCTGTATTTGAAAGCCTTCCCTCTTAATTGCTGTAACGATCGGCGGAAAGTTGGGCAGATATGGGGGAGGGGGGAAACTTTTTTATTATTGATTTCTCAGAAAAATAAATTCTTTACGAAAGTTCTCGCGTCTTCCCAAACACAAAATGCACGGGCCAAAATTTGAATACGTCTTGACGTACGCCGAGAAGATGAAAATACGTGAAATTGCCATAAGAGTAAAGTACGTTTATTTTTCAAAATACGCGAAATTATTGTTTGGAAAAGTTTTTCGCGTTTGCTTGGAGATCTCAAATTTGAAAACAAAAAAGTAGCCTACGATGAGAGAAAGAAGAATTGGATACGGCTTAAGTTGCGTAACACCTTATACACATTAAAAAAAGAGTATGGCGAAGAGTGTTTTCGTTCGCACAATTAATTGCCGTTCTCGGGCAATGTTAATCTTCCCAATTAATTAATAATACTCCATTTTGTACAGAAACTTATTTATTTCAAACACGAAACGAAATCATAATCCAGATCCAAACCATTCGAATCACTATTTAAATTTTTAAGCGAAAGAATGCAGCCACTGTTGTGCCATTTCCCTGAAAGCTCGGTAATGAACTTACAAACCAGATAATTCAAACTACTCTGGTTTTACTGCGTAAACTATTGCGAGCTGTTCGAGACATGTGGGGGGGAACACTGGACTATCTCGAATTACCTAACACTTTTTGGACCGAGCCCTTTCTTCCCTGAGCTCATCACCCAGTTTAAATGTAAGTGTTAACAAGAAGTAAGTAATTGCATTACTAAACAGTATGATTGTGCATATTGTATTTAAATCCGACCCCATAAATATGCATGCGACAATCGAAGAAAAAAATTGTTAAATTTAAATGACGGACGCCTCTGATGAAACCGCATTTATTTACGCGCAATCACAATCAATGGCGTATAAATTAAGCGCACCGGGTCGTAAATAAATAACGCAAATCATCGTTGCCGCCGAGGTTGCGACAAGAAATGAGGATGTAATCATTGCTTAATGAAAATCACGGTAAAGAATCAATAGGTAGTAGCGCGGGCGGTCGGAACGTGTATGCAACTGCGAGAAATATTTCAATGTTATCTCGTGCTGAAGGATTGAACACCGTACACTCTCGCGCATTTATATCTGAACCCCTCTTTTAGCTGTCGCTTTCGCAATTGATCCCGCGTTTTCATGCACACGGCCGAGTGATCTTGTAGCGTCACCTAAATATCGTTCACCGTGGTAATAATTATAGATTATCGGGTAATTACGCGTGGCTTTTTCTCTTTCCTCTTTGCTTCTGAGATTCCTCGAGTTGTTGAGCGCTTCTTGTGTGTGGTGTGTGGACTTGACATCATTAATAGTTGTTAATCTGCGTGTTGGCGTGTTTTTATTGTCTTGTCGACAACAATTCCTTGTTGTTTCGGCACGCACTGTGGTTTTCACGGTCACTTATTGTATTGTTTAGGAAAAAATCTGCATGACAGAATGCAAAAAAAGCAGAACCTAAAAATCGTTACGTCAAGAATAAAAAATAACGAAAAAACTGTGTCAATCAAAAAAAAAATAAAAAAATTAGGGGCAGGATGAAAATCGAAATCAATATACAGAGTGAAGTTAATAGTTGTGCAAAGAAACAACCAGAAGCTAGAGAAAGAACAGGAAGTTGCTGTTCATACCCACTCTTCATATAAAATTTTTTTTTGATCGTGAAGTATGACAGACAACCAGTCAACTTTGCAATCCTGCTTCTTGATGATGGCTTTCAAGTTACGCAACGTCTCACTCTTGATTACCACGTTGGTTAAGTTCAAACCCAAACGAACACCGTAATTTTCTCTCCGACACATGCTATTATTACTTTCTCCGACGTTCCCTGACGTTAGGTGAGGCGAGGGTCACGTGAAAAACGAGGTGGAAAACTCGGGAGCAGCATCTTTTCCCCCCTCGTCCTTCTTCTTTTACGTAACATCGTAAATCCTCTTGATTTGCCGCGCGCAACGCTTCCTTAAATAATGGCCCATTTACCGAAGCGATAAATCTTTCTTTCTTCGCGGTCTTTCAAAAATTGACTGCCTCCTGCGCCTCTAATACCATCGACTTCGATAACCAGGTGTCGATAATTTATTTCAGCCGTTAAATTTATAATAATCAATTGAAATCGGCTGAAAGGAAAATTCTCTCTCTGTGTACATAACACTTCTTACAGGTCCAAAGGAAAAAAGTATTTAATTTTATTTATCTTTCAAGACGATGATAAAATAAGCTTCGGTGAGAACGCAACGCCAGTTTATTTCCAGGATCGTAAGCAACCATCATACGTTTTTCTTGTTTGCGCACTTGCTGAAATATGATATTGAGTACGGTCTTCATGCTTGCATTTTCTGTTGCGCACATAAGAAGCTGACAATGCAGTTCTCATACGGAACTTTTCTTGTCTGTGTATCGCGTACTTGGTGAAATTGGTGAAATATGATACTGAGTCCGGTCTTTATGCCTCCATTTTCTGTTGCGCACGTAAAAAGCTGACAAAGCAGTTCTCATACGGAACTTTTCTTGTCTGTGTATCGCGCACTTGGTGAAATATGATACTGAGTACGGTCTTTATGTTTCCACTTCCTGTTGCGCATATAGAAAGCTGACAATGCAGTTCTCCTACGGAACTTTTCTTGTCTGTGTATCGCGCACTTGGTGAAATATGATACTGAGTACGGTCTTTATGTTTCCACTTCCTGTTGCGCATATAGAAAGCTGACAATACAGTTCTCCTACGGAACTTTTCTTGTCTGTGTATCGCGCACTTGGTGAAATATGATACTGAGTACGGTCTTTATGTTTCCACTTCCTGTTGCGCATATAGAAAGCTGACAATGCAGTTCTCCTACGGAACTTTTCTTGTCTGTGTATCGCGTACTTGGTGAAATATGATACTGAGTACGGTCTTTATGCTTCCATTTTCTGTTGCGCATTTAGAATGCTGACAATGCAGTTCTCATACGGAACTCTCCTTGTTACCGTCGAAAGCGTGGTGCGTTCAAGGACAACTTAGGTGTTTTAATCTAATCTTCGACAGCGTTGCGTCAAACCCAACGGAATTATTGATTCTGCTCCTTCACTACTCCGCCTTCGTTGTCAGAGAACTTTTGCGCTTGTTGATATTTATACAAACTTGTACTCTTTCCTAACAAAAATAAATCAACCTTTACGCTTTTAACGATTTATGTAATAAACAAATGAAATCGGTCAAAATCTTTCTGGTAAATTTAACCGGGCGCTTAATCCAAAAAGCAAGCAACTTTTAAAATGATTACTATTTTTTTCTACTTGTATATAAATAATGGAGACATCGTCTTTTGAAAATGCGTTCCTTATTGTTTGCATTGTTTTTATTAATGGTGAAAAATTTGCGTTTTCCTGGAGGATTTTAATTTCAAAATTAATAAAATAAATTGCCTCTTGGCTGTACTTAGCTTTCACTTCTTTTTTAAATTATTTGGTTCCTTTTTTGCGTCTCGATTTTTTTCTAAATCCAAATAAAAAAATCGATCCAACGGGAGCACAGTCAATTCAACTCAACCTAATTCGGTCGAAGCCAGGGAAACTTAAAATTAAAAAGAAAATTAAAGCTCAAGGAAATCCCTCAAGAAATCAAATTTCAATACTTAGAAAAATCAAAAAATGAAATTGAAGTTGAGAGGTCAATCCGAGAAGGCAAACTCAATCTCTCTTGATGCAACATGAAATGAATCTCAAAAGGAAAATAAAAGTAGACTCAAAAAACTTAAAAATTCAGATTATCTAAAAGTTCGATTGGAATTAAATCCAACCGTTAGCAGGGACAGCCCAACTCAATCCAACTCAAAAGAAATTAATTGCAAAAATGTTTAATTAAAAAAAATAATTGAAGTAGACCTTCAAAACGTTTCACTCTCTGTTGAGAGCTTCGTGAGGAGGAATGAAATTATCCACCGGTAGGGAAACGTCAATGAAAACAGAAACGTGCGGTTTTCAAGGTGTCCGTTAAAAGATTAAAAAGTATTTATTAAAAGAAATTAAAACTCGTAAAACTTGAAACGCAGAGAATAAAAAAAAACAACAAACAGACTTCAAAAATTAAAACTTAAAACTCGAAAGAAATTAAAAATTTGAAAGTTCAAGCAGACAATCAAAATTAATCGTTGGACTCCAAACCAAGCGAAATTGATGGCGGCCGTGGAAAGACGAAACGTTTAACGTCAATTCTTTCCCCATTCGAAGCAGAATCAAAACGTGCCTGTAGAAAGTTAAATCAGAATTTCAAAATTGTTTATTTAAATAAGAGAGATGCAGATCTTCTTCCATTTAACCAAACTTGTATCTCGGTTTAGGAAACTACTCTTTTGTGTATTTGAGAAAATTACCAGTCCCTTTAATTTTATTAATTTTAGGAACTTTCAATATCTTAAATAAGTTAATCGAGAGAAAATTTCATAAAGAGAGAGAAAGAGAGAGAAAACGAAGGAGAAGAATAATCTCTAGGAAGAATAATCATTAGGCTAGCAACGGCCCTGTTCTGACATTTCAAGGGAAACACTTTTGAGAGAGCATTTTCGGCTATAAAACTTAAACTATTTACCGAATAAGAAAATTGTTTTCAAGCGAAGAATAAATCTTTAACAGATAAAATAGCGACATCTTACTATCGCTTTTTGACCTGACATTGCAGTAGGATAGACAAATTGTAGCGGGATTTGCTCCTAATAAGTCCCCCATGCAAGGCGGCCATGCTTACTGTCAAAGCACAATGACAGTTTTTAGAAAAATTTTGTGCAAGTCGTTCTTGATTGCAGTGAAAACCTGGAGCAACCTCTGTGCAACTGTTTCAGCCCTGCTTGGGGCTTCTTCAGCAGAGACGTAACTCGACATAAAAAAAGCGATAGTAAGATGTCACTATTTTATCGGTTCACCACTCTTACATGGCAATTGCGAATAAATTGGACAAGTCGTTTTTGTTTGTTAGTGGGAATGTCCAGCTACGTCTCTGCTGAAAAAGCCCCAAGCAGGATTGAAACAGCTGTACAGAGGCTGCTCGAGGTTTTCACTGCAATCAAAAACGATTTGCACAAAATTTTTCTAATAATTTTTTAGGCTAGTAACGGTCCTCTTCTGACATTCCGAGGGAAACACTTTTGAGAGAGCATTTGAGTGGCAGCAAAATGACGCGACACGTAGTTGCCGTAGTTTTAAATGAAGCAATTTTCACTCGGCAGCATTTTATGTCAAAAAATTACATGTAAAAGTATAGGAACTAAAATGACGAGCTGCCGTGTGAGAATGGAGCCTATTGCGTATTATTATTATTTTTTTTTGGAGAATTTAGTGTCAACGTTATGCATAACTGCGAAAACTCCCCAAATAGAGTTAGTGCAAGCACCTCGTTACGTTATAAATGCAAACGTTATAAAATTTAAGGTCCAATTAAATCAAATGTTATAGAATTTGCGCAAGGACATCATTACATTATAAATGCATCGTTATAAATTAGAAAAGGCAGTTAATCTTTCAAAATAGGAGGGAAAAGCACAAAATTTAAAAAAAAATGTAGGCATAAAGACAAGGTTTGAATGCGGCGCTTTTCCTGTTCGTCTGCGAGCAGTCATTGCTCGCTATAATGATTGCATTTATAACGTAACGACGTGTTTGCGCAAACTCTACATTATTAAAATTTAAGCGCATATTTTTCAAATTTCGTGCTTTTCCTTTCCCTTTTCAAATATCAACTACCTTTTCTGATTTATAACGATGCAATTATAACGTACCGATCTCTTTGCGCAAACTCTATAATAACGGGATTAGGGAGGATACACACGTGTCGACTTGACCGTTGACTTTCTCGTTGTTGTTGTTTTCTTTTTATTTATAGAAACTGATTTTCGACAGGAAAAAAAAAGAATTGTTCTACAAAAAACACGCCATTTTTTTTTGATTTCACACGGTTTAAAATAAGATAAACGTAAAGTGATTTGTCAAACAGCGAGAAAATTAGAGAAAATTGTGTACAGCTCTGATATCTTTAAACGTGCTCTTTAATTGGTTGCGTAAACAGAATTACCAAGGAAGTATTTATCCTCGTCTTAAATGGTGGCTGGTAGTGATTAACAGCAATGAAGAGAACGACTTGCTGAAATGTCTTCCGACACACAGGCGGAAAATGTCTTCCGACACACAGGAGGAAAACAAATGCAATTTAAATTACCTAACTCAGGTTACTTAGGAAGCGATTATCACCGATAATAATCATAATAATGAATTGTGTCAACTTCGATTCGCAAGTTATTTACATTCTGTAGTAAAATAAATAACTTCTAATTAATAGCCAGGATTACTGCCGGCGATTTGTTTCGTCAACAGCAGTGGCGTAGCCGCAGGGCTTGCAGGGATTGTAAAGTAACCCGCAGCTAGCACATATAAAAATTTTTTGTCTGAATCTTTGAAGTAGAGTTGTGTGGTTCACTAACGATCGAGTTGTTTCGAACGAATCTTCTGAGTAGAGATTCGTTCATTTCGTTCGTTACGATGTCATTCGCGAACGAACGAATCTTTTCGAACGAAATGATTCAGAACGATTTAGATTCATTTGAACGATTTGATTTAGGTGAACGAAATGAACGAAAGACGACACCAAGCTGAACGAAAAACGACGGTTTTCCGAACGAATCAAAAAAAAAAAAAACTCGTAGAAAATAAAAGCAACCTGTGAGAAAGTCAATAGTGCGATGAAAAAAGAACGAGAAAAAGAAACGAACGATAAAATGCAGTTAGTTCGTAAAACAAAAGAACATCACACAACAAAATGAATGAAAAACGACGAACTACGATATACTTTAATTACTAATCCTACATTTTTTGTTTTCCTTGACCTCGAGCCTCTGTATTGTACGTGATGCTTAAATAAATGATTTGACTGGTTGATTAATTGATTAAAAAAAGCGTCAATAAAATGCGAAAAATCAATTCAATTCAGATTGAATTCAGAATTCAACTCAGTTCAAAACTGAACTCTATTGCTTCTCTTATCGAATTGATTTCTCAATTCAATTCAGTTCTGAACTGAGTTAAGAAATCAATTCGATAAGAGAAGCAATAGAGTTCAGTTCTGAACTGAGTTGAATTCTATATTCAATCAATCAATCAATTGAATTGATTTCTTAACTCAGTTCAGAACTGAATTGAATTGAGAAATCAATTCGATAAAAGAAACAAAAGAGAAATACATACATAGTACGAGAGCATAAAGAAAACAAAAGAAGATTGACAGCCAAGCTGAACAAAAAAAGCAAATGATTCCCAGACGAAAAATTAAAAGAAAAATAATAGAAATAAAAGACAATCGTAAAGAAAGCGTCAATCAACAAAGTGAGAAAAAAACAATTTTAATAAAAATCTATTAGATAAAAACACAAAACAAAAGAGAAATATAAAAGCACAAAATGAAGAAGAAAAAAAAAAGGAACTACCTACTACGATGCTAAGATGCAAACAAAAGCTAACCCCGCATTAAACAAAAGAGAACTGTAAAAAGATGTCTATAAAATACGAAAACTGATTTGATTAAAAAGTAGAAAATGCAAACGAATAGAAGAAAACAAAAGAAGAATGAATAAACAAAAGTAATAAACAAATTAAGAAACGGCGATTCTCCGGTCGAAAACCCCAGAAATTGGCAAGATACAAAAGGTCGAAATAAAACAAACGAACATGAATAAAACAGAAAATATCAATTCCTTAAAATAAAAAAAAAAAACAAAACAATATGTATAATATGAGATCTAGATGCATGTCGTTATGTGAACATACAAGAGTAGCCCCAAATAAAATTTTTAAACGCCAAAAAATCTAAAATGTAGCCCAAACAGCGAAATTTCGCCCTGCTTCGAATAAATTATAGTTTATGCTTAAATAATTAAAATAAAAGAATTTAAATGCACATGTGGCGCCATCTGTTACCCTGAGTCACGACATTGTACTCTTGTTTTACCGGAAATCGACTGAAAACCCGAAGAACAACGTTCTGGAACCTGTTTTGAATAAAAAAAACCATTTGTAGCGCCATATTTTACCACGAATCGTAACTTTGTTCTATTTATTTGCGGGGAAACAATTTGAAGGCTACTGAATATGGCTAAAATAAAAAAAAAAAATAAGAAATAATGTTACAAAAAACGATTTCGAATAAATAAAGTGGAACAGAAAAGGGTTGAAAAAGAAAGAAGTTTCAAAGTTATTTTAAATATGGGCAGCGCCATCTGTTAATCTGTAGCCGCAATTTGTTTTGTTTCCTTTAAATTCTGGAACACGGCTTCAAAACAGTTGTAAACAAATTTCTTCGAGCAAGAAAATAGTAAAAAGCGCTAGTCTTCGGAAGAGCTTCTCTAACCTATAATTTTGACAGCTCTTGTCATTTTTTAGAAACAAGATAATCCAAAAGATATTAGGCATTCTTGATTTATTTAGTATCAGCAACTAAATATTTTCTTTTTTTGTTTCACTTTCTTGGGCTCGATTTCATAATCGAATTTTAGGAGACTTTAAAATAAAAGTCACATTCTGATATATGAATAACTACGTTTTCGTATCTTTTTGGACATGTGACTGTGACTTTCACTTTAAAGTATCCTAAAGTTCGATTATGAAATCGGGACTTAATAATAAATATTGTAATAAATTGGTAAAAATTTTGCAACCCGGCGACTTGACGTCTAGTTACGCCACTGGTCAACGGTTTATTGTTAGTCAAAAATGGAGAAAAAAAAGTTTGAGAACTGCCGAATTTCGCTAAATAAAAGAGATTCTAAAAATGCGTATACCAATGTAACCAAATTGTACTACGTAGTTTCGTTTTAATCGAGCCTGATAGTACATATTAGAATGTGTCGAGTACACAAAAATCAAATAATTTGGCGCAGACATCAGATGATAAATTTTTCTCAAAATAGTACCTGACTTCCAAATAAATTCCTGTTGAATGTAATATTTTGACTTTCACGTTGCCAGGACCGTAACTTTCAAAAAAAAAATATAGAAAACGTGCGCAGCCCGCAACAAAAAAAAAGGCGCCGGCCGTCGCATAAATTATGCCATTCTTTATTAATCACGCCCTTAAACGCCAGGGGTCGTTGCAAGTCGTCGCGAACGAGTTCGCCGCCGCAAATCATCAAGAAGAGCGTCAAAGAACGAGTTTAATGTATTCGCGACCGGCCTGTAAATCATATTATATACGAGGAGCGGTCGGGAAAAAAAAGCGCGCGCACCAGTCTGACTTCTTTAGAAACGCGATGCCTATCACTTTCATGATTAATTTTTACAAAACGCAGGCGAATGAATAATTGATGCGGAAATAAAATAATAAAACCGATTTACGTTCAGTATGGAAAAGCGCCGGCATTTTCTAATAATTACAATTTTCCTCCGGATTTGAGAAAAAGAAATCGGAAAACACCTGCATCCGATTTGGAACATGCTTGTAACCACCACAGCTCGATTTTCATCGTAATTAATCTCGGCTCTTCGGTTCAATAACCAAATAAATCGACAATTTGAATGTTCCAGGATGCGTTTTGATGTTACCTACCCGAACTATTTGATTTTTTTTTTCTCTTTCCTTGTCGTTCTTTTTTTTTTTTTTGTTTAATGACGATTTCGTGGGAGAATTAATGCGGGACTTGCATGCATGCAATGCACGGCGCATTTTGCACGGTGCAAGGCCCAAGGCTGTGGAGCCTTGGAACGGTCGGTAACCGTAGCTTCGTGTGAACCACCGGTTCAGAGTTCAGCTCTCAGACCAGCCGCGAGATCTTATCGCCGTTGATTGCGCATTGTGTCCGAAGAGATACGCTCCTACGCGCGCCGCCGACAGCGCCGCTCGCTCGGAACTTCCTACTCCGTCGTCTCGCGTGCCCATAAACAATTTGCTCCGTGTCGAATTGATGATTGGGCTGTGCTCCGTGCAGACGAACGATTGATGACACCTGTCATTCCCACAGAGATTCGCGTTGTTCGAGCTTATTTAGTGTAAACGAAGAAAAAGGAAAAAAGAAAACGCACGACAAAAATTTTATCGTGTCTAATCAAAGTGACGTTTTCCGCTTAAAAGGAATTGTCTTCCGTCTTACGACCACACATATTATTTGACAGCTGTCAAAATTCGCTTCTCGCTTCAAAAAATTCCTGGCGACGCCTATGTTTCCGTTTATTTAAAAAAATCAGTTATTACCTAAATTTCTAATAGGTGCAGAAAAAGCATATTTATTATGCAACATACTTCCCAATTGTAGCCATTATTCACCCGGATGATTTCCACTAAGTGCGTACAACTCGTTCCTGCATTATGTTTATTTTGTGACGTCAGTGATACACTATATATTTACACTGAAATAAATTCATTAGTCATTATTCATGAATTTCATCCAAGTGACTAATGGCTGTCATAATCGCCCTCATAATGATACGCATACCACTGTTTTTTCTTTATCGAATACAAGTAAATCAAAGGAGGGTTAACCGAAAATGTGTGCCCACGTCCCCCTGAGACGTGGACACAGAAAACGAGATCAATGGAGAGTTGACCGAATATGCGTCCCACATCCTCCTGAGATGTGGACACCGAAAGCGGGATCAGCAGAGGGTTGGCCAAGTTTTCACACAAAAAAAGAAAAGAAAAACGGCAACAACGACGAAGAAAATCAATCAGAAAGTGACGGGAAATAAATTCATTATTCATGAATTTCATCCCAGTGACTAATGGCTCTCATAAGCGCCCTCATAATGATACGCACACCACTGTTTCTTTTCTTTGTCGAATGCAACTAAATCAATGAAGGTTAACCGAAAGTGTGTTCCATGTCCCCCTGAGACGTGGACACAGAAAACGAGATCAATGGAGAGTTGACCGAAAATGTGTCCCACGTCCTCCTGAGATGTGGACACCGAAAGCGGAATCAGCAGAGGGTTGGCCCCGTTTTCACACAAAAAGAAGAAAAGAAAAACGGCAACAACGACGAAGAAAATCAATTAGAAAGTGACAGGAAATAAATTCATTATTCATTATTCATGAATTTCATCCCAGTCACTAATGGCTGTCATAAACGCCCTCATAATGATACGCACACCACTGTTTCTTTTCTTTTTCGAATGCAACTAAATCAATGAAGGTTAACCGAAAGTGTGTTCCATGTCCCCCTGAGACGTGGACACAGAAAACGAGATCAATGGAGAGTTGACCGAAAATGTGTCCCACATCCTCCTGAGATATGGACACTGAGAGCGGGATCCACGGAGGGTTGACCCTGTTTTCACAAAAAAGAAGAAAAGAAAAGCGGCAACAACGCCAAAAAAATCAGAAAGTGACGGGAAATAAATTCATCATTCATTATTCATGAATTTCATCCCAGTGACTAATGGCTGTCATAATCGCCCTCATAATGATACGTACACCACTGTTTCTTTTTTGTTTATCGAATGCAGCTAAATCGATGAAAGGTTAACTGAAAATGTATTCCACGTCCCCCTGAGACGTGGACACAGAAAACCAGATCAATGGAGAGTTGACCGAAAATGTCTCCCACGTCTCCTAAGATGTGGACACCGAAAGCGGGATCGACGGAGGGTTGACCCCGTTTTCACAAAATAAAAAGAAAAGGAAAACAAGGCAACAACGGCAAAAAAATCGGAAAGTGACGGGATTATTCCAAGATGGAAACAGTTGACGATCGCAAGAAGAAAAAATCAGAAAGCGACGGAAATGTTTTGAGGACGAATTTCAAAAACTTAAAAAAACAATAATCCGTAAACAAGTGAGGATCACGTTACATTCGAAAAACAAGACAGCAAACAAATTTTGAAAAATCCAACCAAAGCGTTATTATCTTTTTCTATTCAATGATATTTTTTTAATTTCAGTTTCTCTTTATTTTTTATTTTTATTGATTATTAAGCGCGCGCCATTTCGAGATATTACGATTTTTAACGTCAAAATACGACTTTTTCTCTCTTTCTAAAAAAAGTTACGAACTTCGAAATTAGACGAGTTGGCAACACTGTTTCGGACTGCTGTTTTTAAACTCGCATCGTATTTATTCGAGTAGTTTTTTTTTTCCAAACTCGGAGTCTTCGTACAGAAATATCCTTCTTAGATCTTACATCCCTTCCCCCTTAGTTCAAGGGAGTAGTTGGCGTACAGGTAACACTTTTCCTAACTTGCCTATTTGATTTCCGTGATTGTTTCTGATCGTTGCAGACAGCATCAGAGTGCAAAGTTAGGTTGTTTTAATAATTTTTCTTTTCTTAATTAATAGTTAATTGCAGAATTATTATTTTTAATCAAGTATTTTCCATTGTTTTGTTGGAATCGTGTTTTTAACTTTAAATTCCTGTTTAAATTTCCCTGATTAAGGGCCGTTTTCATAATCAGACTTTAAGGAAGCTTTAATTTAAAATTCTAATATGAAATCGACTCGGTTTCGTAATTGAACTAAACAAGACATTAAAATAAAAATCACTATCTGATGTGCGAATAAATATGTTTTTACGTTAGTTTTGACCTCTTACTGTGTGTATCCGGTTTCATAATCGAATTAAACGAGACCTAATAATAATTACGCATTTGTTTTGACACTGGTAACCCTCGAGACGTGGACATCGAAAACGGGATGAATCCTCCATTGATCCCGTTTTCGGTATCCACGTCTCAGAGGGACGTGGGATACATTTTCGGTAAACCCTGCATTGATTTCGATTTCTGTGTCCACGTTTTACAGGGACGTGGAAGACATTTTCGGTCAACCGTCAATTATGATCCCGTTTTCGGTGTCCACGTCTCAGGGTGACGTGGGATATTTTCATTTTTGGCGAGGGCGTCTCAGGGAAACACTGCATGGTACGGCTAAGGCCGGGTAACAAAACATTTTTATTATTTTTTGTCGCATTTCTCTTAGGCACCAGTGTACTTAAGTTTCAAGGAGTGAGACACGAATCGATTCTGTTCATGTTTTCATCCTTTTAGCTTCAGGACATAAATAAAATAAGGAAACGATGTTTAACTAAACGCTGTTGTAAATCATCGTTGTTATTAGGTTAGGATTAGTTAATAATTAAAAAATTAAAGAAATTGAAATCGAATATAAGAAAACAAAAAATAAAACAAAAATGGCGATCAATCGTCAACAATCCAGCAAAAGACAATCAAATATGAAAGATGATTGAATTGAAAACTTAAAAAATCGTGTTAAATAAAATGAAACAAAAGAAAAAACAAAAAAACAAGAGGATAAATTGATTGTTAAAAAATAAAAAGGAAAAAAAATGTAATAGTTTAAAAAAACAAATCGGTCAGTTGATTATATTAAAAAGTGAATAAAATAAATTCAAACGAGGAATAAAAAAATAAAGTCAAATGAGAAATAAAAAAATAAATGTTAATGATAAAGTTAGGACCAATACAAAAAAAAAGAACGCCGACGATAAACCAAATGGATTTGAAAATAAGATTTTGAATTTGTTCTTTGATAATTATGGCAAGTTCAGGAATTAATAGGAGAAACTATTTTAATTGACGAATTCTTGTCATATTAAAGAAAAAGGGCGTTCAGTTTATAATTAAAAAATCAAATAAAGTCAAATTAAATAAGAGGAAAATGGCTATCAATCCGAAAAAAAAAAACAAAAGACGATCAATTGGTGAACAAAAAAAACATAATCGTGTCAAATAAAATCAAACAATAAAAAAAGAAAAAGTTAAAAGAAAAACAAACAAATGAAATAAATAGAATCGATTAAAGGAAAAACAAAGGTCTATCAAGTGATTATGTTAAAATTTGAATTAAATGAAGTCAAACAAGGAATGAAACCCTCCATTGATCGCGTTTTTCGTGTCCACGTCTCAGGGGGACGTGGAACACATTTCCGTTCAACCCTCAATTATGATCCCTTTTTCGGTGTCCACGTCTCAGGATGACACGGGACACTTTTCGCTTTTAGCGAGAGCCGCCTCAGGGAAACACTGCATGGTGCCTGTGCCCTGAAAAAACGAAAGCTTTTCACAGCTTGTAGCGACGCAGTGCACACGCGATCAAATATCGTCGCTCAATCACCAAAAACATTTGATTTTAAAAGCCGTCGATTTACGTTGTGTAAAATCTACGGAAATCAATTCCGCCTCCGCAGAAAGCGCCGCGCCGAGAAACTGCATTCTTCGACTGTGTTGCAATCGCTCATTAATTCAAAAAACGAAATTTATGCGGCGACAATTATCCAATTTCGATTGATAACAATGAGCGTTTCGCGCGCTCGACGGGGAGTCCCCCGGCCCCGCCGGCGCTTGCGACACGCCATTAGCTGGGCGGATTGCACGATAATTGCCGAGGCTGAGGCAATGAGGCAACAACGCTCCTGAGGAGGAAAAAATGCGGTTGGGAAATAGTCAATATTGTTCTGGGCTTAATCTTGTTTGTTGGTTGGTTGGTAAGCCTGTTGTTGCGTTGCACGTATCCGCGAGGTGTGGGCGCGACGATTAGCATTAGGTGTGAGAAGCAACAAGCAAGCAACAAAGAAAGAAAGAAAAAAAAGAACTTCAACGCGGCACACAAAGACAAGGAGATAAAACTAATGATTCACGAAATATTTTGCTTGTTATCCGATTGTCGGACAAGCCTGAAGTGTCAGCATCCTAATAACGACGGTGATTTACAACCGCGATTAGTTAAACACCGTCTTCTTGTTTTATTTATGTCCTGGAGCTAAAAGGATGAAAACATCAACATAATCGGTTCGTGTCTCACTGCTTGAAACCCAAGTATACTGGTCCTTAAAAGAAATGCGACTAAAAGTAATAAAAATGTTTCATTACCCGGCCCCAGCTGTAACATGCAGTGTTTCCCTGAGACGCCCTCGCCAAAAATAAAAATATCCCACGTCACCCTGAGACATGGACACCGAAAACGTGATCATAATTGAGGGTTGATAGAAAATGTGTTCCACGCCCCCCTGAAACGTGAACACGAAAAACGAAATCAATAAAGGGTTGACTGAAAATGTATCCCACGTCTTCCTGAGACGTGGACGCCGCAAACGGGATCAATGTAGGATTGACCGCGTTTTGGACGTCCACGTCTCAGGGGGACGTGGAACACAGTTCCATACTTACCAGTGTCAAAACAAATGCGATAACTTAGTTGTTTACAAATCGGAATGTGATTGTTATTTTAAAGTCTTGTTTAATTCGATTATGAAACCGGGCCTTACGGCTGAAGGAGACTTTAAAATAAAAGTCAGTCAGAGGTCAAAACTAACATTTTTACTTTTATTTTAAAGTCTCGTTTAGTTTCATTATGGACTTTAAATTTAAAGTTGCTTTAACCTAAAAAAATACATTTGTTTCCCTTTTGTTAAGTCGCTTTGAATTGAAACTTCCTTAAAGTCTGTTTATGAAAACGGGCATTAATCACAGAAATTTAAACAGGAAGTTAAAGTTAAAAACACGATTCCAACAAAACAATGAAAAATATTATTTCATTATTATTTTTTTTTTAATTTTAAGAACATTAGTATTGCTAAACAACGTGAATTATCTTTTTAAATTACCTTAGCTCAGTGGCGCGCCAACAATTTTTGGCCAAATTTTTAGTAAATTTTATCTCGAAAACGAAAGGATTTTTATTAGACTCTTTTGTCGATGACTTCAACTCACCATCGCCAACTACCGATTTTGTTTTGTACCAGCAATTTCCAAACACCCTGTATATTACGAATACTAGCATGTTTATTATGATTTATAAGTTTATAAGCGACAGTCTTCATGTATAACATATATTTTACTGTGATTAAAAAAAGTGTAACTTCTAACTTTGAATTTTTCTTAAGTGAACCAGTAGGCACCAGTTTATAAACAGATTCGATAAAAAAAAACTTAAATCAAAATTCCTCGGGCTACTTCAATTCTAAATCAAATGAAATCAAATCAAGAGCATTTTCGATTTTTTTTTTCAATCAAACAAATCAAAAAGCTGATAGATTGAAAGTTAATAAGTCGAATAAAGAAAAAACAAAGGTCGATCAATTGATTACAATAAAAAATAAATCAAACATATTCAAATAATGAGTAGAAAAAAAAAACAAAGGACGATCGAAAGAAAAATTCTCTAACCTCAACCAAGTCCTAAATCGAATTGAAATCATTGACGACAGTTTGAATGAAAGGAAAACGAAAAAACAAAAAGCAATTAAACTGATATTTGCCACTGTGTAAAGTCGAATCGGATCGAAAAGACAAAAGACGATCGTTTCATAAAAACGCCATAACGCTTTTTAATCAAACAAATTAAAAAGATGATAGATTAAAAGTTAAAAAGTCGAATGAAACAAAAAAGCAAAGGTCGATCAATTGATTATAATAAATAATGATCAAATAAATTCAAATAAAAACTTCAGTAAAATCAACCAAGTCAAATCGAATCGAAATCATTGACGACAATTTGAACAAGAGAAGAAAAAGAAAACAAAAGGGAATCAAATTGGTATTGCAAGTGTGTAAAATCGAATCGAATCGAAAAAAGACAAAAGACAAAACACGATCGGTTCCTAAAATCGCCATAACGCTTTTTAATCAAACAAATCAAAAAGATGATGAATTGAAAGTTAAAAAGTCGAACAAAAGAAAAAAGTAACAAGCAAATAAATGAATTAAATAAATTCAGTTAAGGAGTAGAAAAAAACAAAAGACGATCGAATGTAAAAACTCTGTAAAATCAACCAAGTCCTAAATTGAAAGAAATCACTGACGAAAGTTTGAACAAAAGGAACAAAAGGGAATCGAGCTGATATTGCAAGTGAAGTAGAATCGAATCGTGAAAAGACAAAAGACGATTGGTTTATGAAAACGCTATAGGATTATAACTTTATAAGCAGGTTAAGTACTGAGGAGGAGTAAAGAGCGAGCAGAAAACGAGCCGATTTTCGGACGCGCGCTCCCCTTTCTTGTATGGCAAAAATAAAGAGCAGCAGAGGACACAACAGGTGCGTGACAAAGCGCGCGATACTCCACACTCCGTTCGTTTTGCCATACAAAAGGCCCGCGGCAGGACCGGTTTTCAGTCATACACGTTATAAGGCATGACATCCTCCAGGGGGCGATAGTATTCGCGTATACAGCGTGAATAAAAAGTAAAGAAGTTACAGCCGTTATTATAAGTTGTGTGGAAAAGAAATTTAAATAAAAGTTGAACGGCTGATTAATTATTGTTTGCCACAAACGCTGCGGTTTTCTTTTGTTTTTCTGTGACGCCTCAAACCTCGGCTTGTGACGTCAACGACTCGAATAGCTACTTAAATCTTGTCATTTTGATTATAGTACGAGTTTAGCTAAACACTTATCACATTTTACGTGTTTTAGGTCCGATTTTATAATAGGACTTTAAATTTAAAGTTACTTTAACCTAAAAAAAATATAAATTTTTTTGTCGCAAATCGTTTTGATTGCAGTGAAACCTTCGAGCAGCCTCTGTACAGCTGTTTCAGCCCTATTTGGGGCTTCTTCAGTAGAAACGTACCTCGTGATTTCCACTGCAAATCAAAAACGACTTAACAGTTATATTGATAGCAAGCATGGCCGCCTTGCATAGGGTGACTTATTATGTAGCAAACCCGCTTCAGTTTGTCAATCCTCATGCAATGTTAGGTCAAAAAGCGATCGTACGATGCCGCTGTTTTAGCTATTCATTAAAAAGATACTTTGTTTTCCTATTCTTAAAGTAACTTTAAATTAAAGTTGATTATGAAAACCGCCTTTAGTGCAATAAACTGCCAATACTTTACTTTCTTTGTGGAATTTATGCAGCGCACATCCTTTTTGGGTAATGGTAGAAGCGACAAGTCAGCCGAGGCGATCCATTCGCGTTTGAATTGACAAGGATTCCCGTTGCACTGCGTCCTTAAAAAAATTATAGGCGAAGATCGACCCAAGACCCACATCCCCACTCGAGCTAGGGATTTCCGCGTATAACTACTACACACTTTTCTGTCTACTCTCCATCCGTGTCGTAGTTTTGATAAACTTTCCAGGCTCGGAGATAGCTCAGTTTTGAAATGTGTGAGATGCAATTGAAGGAGAAACATGGAGAGGGCGATACTGATTAGTAGAGAACGGAAACTCGCACAGGAAACAGGTGGAAGGGAGCCATAAGAGTCGGCGATCACGCGTTTTCGCGTTCTGTCTTGATTTGAATGCTCAGTCTTCAATTCATCACAGTAGGAAGCGCTATCCACATTTGGCAAGATATAGGACCGACTATTCGCTTAATACTTCTTTCTTGAGTTTATTTCTTTGTTATATCAGCATTGTTTTTATTGAGAACAAACATAACAGTTTAATTTCATTTTGTATTAATACAGTATTTTAAATAACGTTACAACGCTCAAATAAAATAAAAGTAATTCTATATTAATACAAAATAAAATCAAACTGTTATTATGAATGAAAAAAAAAATGCTCATATAATAAAAAATTAACACAAGAAAGTGCATAGTCGGCCCTAGATCTTGCCAAATGTTAATTGCGCTTACTACTACGATGAATTGAAGATCGAGCAGAACGCGAAAGCGCGTAATCGCCAACTCCTACGGCTCCCTTCCACCTATTTCCTGCGCGAGTTTCCGTTCTCTAGTGATTAGTGATTAGTTTAGCAATGGAGGGACGAGGCGTGGTTAAAGTTTTCATTTGGCTTTCCTGATGGGACTAAGGAATGTTTGGGGGAA
Organism: Prosopocoilus inquinatus; assembly: GCA_036172665.1. Taxonomy (NCBI): domain Eukaryota; kingdom Metazoa; phylum Arthropoda; class Insecta; order Coleoptera; family Lucanidae; genus Prosopocoilus; species Prosopocoilus inquinatus. The sequence continues at coordinate 71,247,786 of CM069870.1, read as the reverse complement.
TTTGGACAGAATTATATTTCCAACCAAAAATTTATGAATAGATAAAACAGCGACACCTTACGATCGCTTTTTCACCTGACATTGCCCCAAGCAGGGCTGAAACAGCTGTACAGAGGTTGCTCGAGGTTTTCACTGCAATCAGAAACGATTTGCAACAAAATTTTTTCAAAAATTTATTATGGAAACTAGAAAATGTAAACCGAAAGAAATGCTTCAAGATGCCTTCCTGCAAGAAAGTTTCCCACGATCCTATCCATCTTGAAAGGCATAAACGTACAGGATTCTTCTTTCGATAGTTAAGAGCCATTAATGCCAATGTAACTTTGCCTTGCAATAAATGAAACACTCCTCCCAACTTTTAAAAAATGAGTTTTCGATTTCGCTGCAACGATAAAACAGTCGCAGTAAAACGGAGAGGAAGACGAAGGCGCCTTTGACCTTTCGCCTCCCCACTCCCTTCCTCCCCGAGCAGACGTCGTTAATACAAATACCCACAATGCTCGGAGCCCGCCCGGAAAAAAATCATTTTCGCAATTACGGCTCTGTGTCTCGCAATTTATGGGCCATAACATAACCGAGCCGGACTCGAGGGAATAATGTACTCGACTTGGACAATTCGAATATCATTATCATAATAACAAGTGAACTGTGAGCGCCTTGGTCGTGGAACTTTATCACAATAAAGTTATTTACGGGCGTTATTTGTTATATCAGATTAGCTTGGTTGGCTTTGGATTTGGTAGAGAGAAAGAGAGATGTTGCACGTCAAAGTTACGGGTGATTTATTCCAGGCCCCTATTCGGTTGTTTATTGTGAGAGGCTATTTGTTATTCCCGCGTAAATAATTCTTAATTCGATCTGATGGCTTCTCCTCTGCCTTAATGGAAACGTCGGGCGTCGTTATGAACTTCATAAATTATTTATGTCCGTTAACCACCATATGTGCATAAACATGAGTGCGTTTTTGCTGAAGGCTCCAATTAAAGCTCTTTGTAAATTCTAACAGCGCAGCGTTGTTGAAGGTTTAGAGAGAATCCGGAGCTGCTTCATTAAAACAAATAAAATAAAATTACTAAAATGCAGTGGCGGCATTAAGGGGGCCCGTGGCCACGCACTTTCAGGTGCCACGCGCCATCTGCAATATACGCAACGATAGTTCAGTCGGAATGAAGATTATCTCTGCTTAAAATCCACAATCGTATACAGGGTGTAACTTTTATGGGGCGAACAAACGTCAAGGGCTAATTCCTCACGTCGAATTATGAAAAAAAGTTCATATAAACATACGTCGGCAAACGCATAGTTTCCGAGATACAGGGTCCGGAAAAAAGTTGGGAAACTTTTTGATGATCCATTTCTCAAGAGAAAAATTTATTCTTTACGAAAGTTCCCGGATCTTTCCAAACCTAAAATGCACTTGTCTAAATCTGAATATCTATCGTCATTCACCGAGGAGATCGAAATGTTTGAAATCGACGTAAGAGTAAAGTACCTTTGTTTTTCAAGATACGTGGAAATGTTATTTGGGAAAGTTGTTCGGGAAAGTCACGAGATTTCAAATATGAAATCGTGGCTGCCTACGATCATTTTGTTATAACTCAGAAACTATGCGTTTGCGGACCTATGTTTATAGAAACTTTTCTCATAAATCGGTGTGAGGAAGTGGCCCTTAAAGTTTGGCCCCTCGTTAAAGTTACACCCTGTAAATACGAAAATATTTGCGAATTTGTATAAAATGAACATATTAGAAGCCCTATTCAGTCAAATCGAAACCCTACTTATAAACAAACAATACATATAAACAATTAGATGTCCCTGAATACTCCCTTAACAAATCGTACTTTTAGAAAAACAACATTTTTGACCAGCTCTTCTTCCTTGAATAACATCTGCTGTATGAGGACTAGATTTTACGGTCTGCAATAATTTTTTGCCTCTCCTTGTAAATAATCGGAGTATTCTACATTCAAATCTGTTTAGTAAGATTGTTGGAAATTATATTTAGTTTGAGTTTTCAAATTCTCGATATTATAAATCGATAACCTAATAAGTTGGTTAATATTGGTGGATCACCTTTAAAATTTTATTAATATTGTCACGAGAAGTCATCTATTAACGGCGATTTTTTTCAGTCCAGGGGTGACGTAGGCGGCGCCGGTCGCTCGGTGGCGTTGAGGTGTTTCAAAACAGTATATGCATCGTGATCGTATTTTGTCCTGATTACTTGATTCAATTTGACTTTATTTTACATTTTGAATTGCCAGTTTGATTCCCTTTCGTTTTTTCTTGAGTGCTCTTAATTCGATTTGACTAATCGTACCTAAGCGTTATAGAATATTTACTTTCGTCTCATCTTCATCACCGATCGTCCTTTATTTTGTTTTTTTTAAATCCTTATTTCATTTATTTTAAATTTTTTAATTCAATTTTGCGTAGTTTTTTTTATAAAATTTTTCAAAAGTCGCATTCGGATCCGTAAATTACGCCTGATTTTTTTTGCCCTGTCCAGAAACTATTTTTAATACTTTGGGGTGTTTGCAAAGAACTGGGCGAGTGTGAATTTTATTTAGTTTCTTTTCGGGTGGTACCCCCCCCCCCCAATCTTCATAATATTGAATTTATCCGCAAGTTAGCTTTCAAGTTGTATAATTGATTGATCGACGTTTGTTTTTCTTTTATTATTCGATTTAATTTCATTTAATTTTTTAACTATCAGTTTATTCATTCAATACGATTTTATTCTTCTTTAATTGTCAATTGATCGTCTTTTGTTTTTGTTTTCTTTTTTATTTGCTCGATTTGAGTTGATTTTCCATTTTAATCCCTTCGATCGATGGCCATTTTTGTTTTCTCTTCTCTGAGATTGTATTTTATTTATTATCAATTAATCGTCTTTTGTTTTATTTACTTGATTTGAGTTTATTTTCCGTTTTAATCCTTTCGATCGATCGCCATTTTTGTTTACTCTTTTGTGCGATTTGATTTTTTTTGTTGATTATCAATCGATCGTCTTTTGTTTCTTATATTTATTTACTCGATTTGATTTATTTTACAATTTCGCCCCTTTGATCAAGATCGCCATTTTTTCTCTATTTTATACGATTTCATTTTATTTTCTTATTATATTTTTTCTTAAATATTTAACGATTTAATTATTTTTTTAAACAATTTTTATTCTCGTCTATCATAATTATAAATTGGCTTTTGTTTGTTTTTTTTCTCGTTTACTCATTTTGAGTTTATTTCGTTTTACATCTTACATCTTCAATGTTAATTAAATTTTTTGTTGTCAATATCTATATAGATTTGACTTATTCTTACTTTTGCAACAAATTCTTATTTTCGTTCTATTTTCATCCACGATCGTCTTTTGTTTTTGTTTTATTAGATTTGACGATATATCTTTTTTAAATTTTGATTATCAATTAATCGTCTTTTTGTTTCTTTTTTTATACATCTTTATTTAGTAATTTTATACATCTTTATTTAGCAGTTTTATTAAGTACCTTTTTATTTCACAGTCATATTTTTATGTCATAGTTTTATACTCCTTTGTTTCCATAGTTACATGTTTGTTTCACGCTTTCAAATAACGACATATTTTAAAAATTGAAACACGTCAAATAACTTCGTCGCTTGAAATTATTTTACGTATGTATTTTGTTAAATGTATTTAGTTAGTATTTTTCGCGCTCTTTATATTGCAAAGAAGAACAAACTTCTTCGTCTACCCCAAGGGCCCTGCAAAAAATCTCGCCCGTGCCCGGCAACTATTAAGGCCGCTTCTGCGCCAACATGTTTCTTGGTTTTCTCTTTTACTTAAGCCGCACGTAAAAACCTGTCCTTAACAACGGGGACGTGGTTGAGACAACTCGAATGAGTCTCCGTCCTCCAGGACACCACGCAATAACCGACGCGAGCTTCTCGTAGGAATTACATCTCGCGAGTTTTTTTAATTATTCCCCAGATGAGAAAATCATCTATTTTTCTCTTATTAATAAATAACAAATGAACGCGATCATACTGAAGTTATACCGTATGATTTTTTTAAATTTTAGATAAAGGGAGGCCCTGGAAAGCAAAACGTATAGTCCGAAATACCTTAATAAATAAAAATTTACTGTAAAATTTCCAGTAACTTCTTTAGTTCTGATTGCAGGTTTGCCATTTTCTCTTTTCCTGTCCGCACTGTCATCCTTTACGATTAAATTTAAATGTACTTTGCTTTTCATGGGTAAACTTCATCTAAAATTTAAAAAATCATATGGTATAATTGTGTCTTCTAATTTCCGAAAGAGGTCTTGTGTGTTCCCATCTGTTGACTAACTGAATAAGTTCTGCAGAATTTTTTTTTAACAAGCAATGCCACTGACTTTCTCGCGAGCTTTTTAATTATTCTTAATTCTTTAATTATTAGAAAATCATTTACTTTTCTCTTATTATAAAAAATAAATGAACGCGAACATACTGCTGAAGTTCAACAAATCTGTCTTTTAAGTTCTGAAAGAAGTCTTGTGCGTCGCCATCTGTTGACTAACAGAACAAGTAGAGATTTTTTTTTAACAAGCAATGTAACTGATTGCGAGTTTATCGCAACCTTTTTAATTATTCCCCAGAGGAGACAACTGTCTGTTTTACTCTTATTATAAAGTACTCTAATAACAGAAGGCTCGCAATGCCATCTCTTGACTGCTAGAATAAGTTTTGAGAAAGAACTTTTAAAAAAAAAAAAAACACGTAACTGTTTCTTACAGATTTTTGATTTATTATGGAATGAGTGTCATATGTTGAATTCTTAGGCCCGATCTTTCCACCTCTCAATAAATTTATTTAGCGAATAAGTCGACGAATCACCATGACAACCATTCATAAAATTCAAGTTATTTGTCGAATAACGTTAACGGGAACTTTATAGAGAAGTGGAAAGATCGGGCCTAAGTCAAATTTCCACTGAACAATCACATTTCTTCGGATGAAATAAATCAAAATTGAAAAATTTTTGACTCTTCAGTAACTCTAAAACACCATCCACCAAAAACGAAACGCCCCGTATTTAAAGCAATTGAAAAAAAAATTGATTGTACAATGAAGTACAATTTCAGTAACAAGAAATAACAAGAGCGCTTGACACTTACATAAAATATAGTGTTCCTGCTCGTTCAAAGTTCGATGGCATAATTAAAAACACGAAGCTCGCCGATACATTTTCCAAATTACGACGTTAATTGCTGGCACTTAAACGCAATCTGCAAGAAGACTTTAGGTCATGGCTCGACTTAAGATACCACAATTTACAGCCAAGGTATGAAAGAAATTTCTCAAGATATGTTCGTTTAAAAAGCTCCTCTCGCGAGCAAACCCACGATCATCTCTACATGGATGTGTGCGACTTTAAATCTATAAAACGAATAGGATGAGTGTACACTTCTGCTATAAAGTTTTCGGAGTACGAGACATGCCACTGGCAGTAAGAAATTTTATGCTTTGCAATTATGAACCTTATAGCTTTTACAACCGTACCTGCTACTCTGATAATAAAACCGGTCATCGCAAACACAGCGATTTAACACAGATGCGAACTCATTGTAGTTGGATGGATAAGAAATTTAACAAAATTTATTTTCTAAATATTATAACATGTATAGTAAATAATGTGTGCATTATGAAATTAAAATTTCTGAAACTTTGGCAATTGAAATTAAATAAGTCAATAAAATAAAATCTGTTATTTTTCGTTAATTAAAATTAACTTTCTAGTTTCATTAAATACACATATGTTTTGCAACTAATTAATAGCTTTGTTGAGCAGAACTTCTTAGCATTTATATTATTATAATAAGAAACAAATTTAAATAATCTAGGTCATTCTATATATTTTTTCAAATACTCAAAAATCATTCACATATTTTCACAAAATAAATGTTTTTATATGTGATGTCTCTTTATCACAAAGAATAAAAGGGTATCATAAAACAGAGGTTCGGTAAAATGAAACATAATTTTTCTTGATGTCGAAAATATTTTACATGAATAGGTTCCTTGATATGTGAATAAGACGTGTATGATAAAATTGAATTGAAAATATCAATATATTAACATTTATAAAATAAAGATGACGTGAAAAAATGTAAAATATAACGGAAATGCTTAAATAGCATAATAGAAACCGCTTAAATAGCGACATCCTGCGATCGCTTCTGCTGACGAAGCCCCAAATAGGACTAAAACAGCTGTACAGAGGAACGGGACAAAATAACTAGAATCAAAATTGTGAGGTCTTCTATTTACTTAAAAATAAATAAAATCGAACATATGTCCTAATTGTTATTATTTTCTTAAAATTATGTGAGCTTTCCGTATGGCAAAGCTAATAAATCACCCTGTATTTCATATTTACTAAAAATCTATTTATGTATTTCTCGTAATGAACATTTTAGAATCCACAGAAAAACATACACAAACTACAAACGAATAAAATTTTTGTGAAGTCAAACAAACCAGAAGTGTATAAAGGCAGAAATTTGGTATAATTATAATTTTTCAGATTAATTAACATCGTCGATCCTTTATAGCAATTTAACATTTATATGTCTTTATAATATGATCTGAAATCCTGTTATTTAACAATATAAAATATTCTAATTAAAAAAAAAACATTTTTTGTTCAATTTTTAAGTTAAAGCAAAAGAGAACAAACAAATTCGCCACTGCGTCCGTGTTCGCAACCGCGCGTCGCCTCAATAAATACTCGGAACCAAATACTGGCAACGAAATTCAACAAACCATAAACATCTGCACCGACCGGGGTTTAATAGGACCTAAGTAAACAACCCTCCTATCGGGGTGCGGAGAAAGTGTCTCTGTTCCTTAAGGTTCGAAATATATTAGGCCCGTTTCAATAAGGTTCAAATTCGAACGATTTTATTGCTTTTCATTTCGAAACTTTTAAGCATTAGTGTACGTAATTACTTCGGCGTTTGCACACCACCTTCGAAACGCATTGTTTGTATCTGGTCCGTTGGAGCACGGCAATAAATAAACAAAGCAATAAAGATAACGCTCGAGATAGAAGAGAAAAAGAAAGAGAGAAACGAGGCGATCAATTATTATATCACATTACACGGAGTGCCTCTCCATACGAGTGGAGATTTATAGTGGGCTGGGGTCGTGACTCGTCGTTGAAATCGCCCATTATTACGTAATATCCAGGGCGCTCTTGATGCCCCATGCACGCCATGCAATAACGGCTCTATTTATGTCGGCTATTTGTAACAAATTTCATTGGATTACGGCGGCCGCCGAGATCGTTATCGGCGGGGATTTACGAGAAACGCTATACCGTATGTTTCGAATCGGTTCAATTAAACCGTCTGTCTTTTACGACAGATGCTGGCACGTTTTCCTGGGGAAATCTGCGACGATCAAAAGAAGTCTCGAACCAGAAATCATCGCGATAGAATTACGCAAAGAAAAGAAAATAAATCGAAATCCTCTGCCTTAAGAATCTTAAGTACTATCTCAGTGGCGTAGCTAGAAGTAAGGCCGCCGGGTCGCAAAATCTTACCAGCGCACAATGCGTCGAGCTGTGACAAAAATCGAAAATGCAATATTTTTTTTAAGGGATAATAAGATTTCAGTACTCACCAAATAATGTCTAAAAACTAAATAAAATCACTATTTCTTTGATTTCTTTGTTTTTTGTAACTATTTATGATATAGTTTTTGAAAGTTCAAGGACCGTATGCCACAGTAACATTTACGTTTCATTGAATGTTACCTTCCATAATCAACTAAAAAAAAAAAAAACTAAATAATTTTGACTATTAATCCTAACAATGGAATCTTCTATTACAGATATGAATAATTTCAAACTAATTTGTGAGGATATTTTAACATTAAAACTGCAAATGAAAATTATCTTATTTCAAGAATTAAACGTAAAGTTTAATCGAATATTACAAAAATACGTAAAGAAACGTATCGAATATCTTTTTTAAATCTGATTCCTTCATCCACGTGTTTTACAAAAACAAGAAATTTTCCTGCTACTACCAGCTAATATGCTGGTAATTCAACGAAGAATTTGTTTTAGCAACGTTTTCCATATCACCAATAAACAAATTTTTAACAAGTGAATTTCCTGTCAAGGAAACATCAAAATCAATACAATCAAACCCAAAAAATACATTTAAAAAATGTAAATATATTAGAATGTTTGAATAGTGTAAACAGATAATTAATTCAAGCTTGTTCTTATTTTTACCTGAATTGTAGTAGATTTTGGAGGCAATGTTCTCGGAAGCGATTTTTTTGGTTTGGTGAAGAAAGATCTACAGAGCTTCCTACATAGAGTAGAGGCGAAGAAAAGAAAAGAAAATAAACAAAAAGGAAAGGGCACCATTACGTTTCTCTATTAAATCTCGAGAAAATATTGTCCTTTATGAGTGATACGAGAACATAAGTTCGCTACTAAAACTGCTTACAGCTGAAATGAACTATAGGTATACATAATTACTATTAAAAAAAAAATTCAAAATGTAATTTGTATCTAATGAAAATTTAATTGTATTAATCCTTAATTTATTTTCAACATCTAATCGATATCCAACGCTAATTATTTGTTATTGAAAATGTTTTTGCCTCTAGTGTTACTTATGCTTTTCTTTTAATTCGACAAAATATGATTGAGTATTTGAAAAAGTAAGACATGCGTTTGCAAAAATCAACTAAAAATCATTAGCCGATATTCAACAGTTCCCAAGACATCGATTAAATGTTGAAAATAAATTGATGGATTAATGGATTTAAATTTTCATTAGATAAAAATATTTTTTTGTTTGAACTTCAGTAATTAATAAATTTCAGTTTTAAGAATTTCTTGTAGTCAACTTACGTTGTCGGATTATTTATAAACGTCAATACTTCATTAAAATTTAATAAATCTAATTATGACCTTTCTTTTCTCTTCATTTTCTTTTCTCCGTTAGAAGTTGGACTATTATAGTTACAACTCTTTAATTGTGTCAAAATATATGGGGCGTTTCATTTCATTTTTTTTTGTAAAATTTAAACTTTTAAGTTTCAATTATTTCTATGCAAACGTACAGCCATACGCACCTTAAGTACTGCAATTTGACATGAGCCTTGTAGCATAAGTTTGCATATAGTTTATACATTTTAGTTGCGTACGACTGTACATCAAAAAAGTTAATTTTTCTCATAGGGAATATTCTACACAATATTTATAATTAATTAGGTAAATATTCGCCGGTGATTATGAATAAAATACTTCTGCGTTTTAGCTCTTTAATTCAATTCAATGGGAGAGCTATAGATTTCGATTTAGGGCTACAGTTGTAAGTTTTTAAGAGATCCATCGAAATTGGTATATTCCATTTAAAAAAGTATAAATTTGGTAGTTAGCACACTTATGGAACATGCTGTATGTGAAAATAATTTTCTGATATAGAGCTAATTATAGACAATAACTTTTGTATAAGACATTTTCTTTTGTAATTAATAGTTAAGATGCTGTTGAAGTAATCAATACGCATGACGCACCCTGTATATTTTAGTGATACTATTCTATTTTCAATTACGGCAACTGTTTATAATATATTTCCAAGACAAAAAAAATAAGAGAAAGAAAAATTATGATTTTTGTCCATTTACGCCTATCATTCGACGCACTGTGCAGCGCTTTTTAAAACATTATACTGTCGCCGTCAAGAAAAGTAGACACTTTTTGACGTAAATGTAACAATACTGAAACTTTTACTGGGTGACTGTAATTATGAACGTTATGAACTGACATTTACGGATGACTGACAGTAATGGGCCGTAGCCAGACTAAATATTCAGGGAAGGCTTATCGAGGTATGGTGCAGGCTCTATAAGTTTTCTAACACTTTTTAGAATTTTTAAAATATGCTCTAAATGAAAAACACAACAAAGATAAATTATTATCGCCATAAGAACATTCAAAATAATTGCAGTTTTTATGTTATTTGAAACAAATTTTGTTTAGTTTTTTTCTTATATTAAAATAATCACCCAATAGATATTACCTGTTCGCGAATTGAAAGATCATTTCCAGTGTTGCCTTGTGAAACATTAATAAACTGGCAAGCAACAGTGTGATGTGAAAACAAAAACAAAAGGAACGCGTAAATAAAAGCAAAACGCGCGAATTTCAGCGTCGATAATAAAAGAGCGTTTATTTTCTTCGACACACAGAATTATTGTAAAATACTATAATAACAGGCGTATAATTTAACAGGAGTAAAAAATGCACATTATTAAATATGTACCTCTCACACAAAAAAAAAAAATTGTATTATTATGATTTTGTTCTTTCTGCGCTTGACAAGCGACAAATTGTTACGGACCCCAAGCGCATGAAAGTCGTCGGTAAAGTTAACATCTGCCCTGTCGGTCATGGGTGAGTTCCATCGACCGTTAGCGCAAAGAGGAAGAGAACTCGTCGAAACGGGGTGCGATTTGCTGCGCCCCCTTCACGGAAGAAAGATCCTGATAAGTGTACCGTAAATAATGACCATTAAAGCCTTGGGAAACGGACATTTGGGATTTTCGAATAAAAGAAAGTTAAATAATAGCTTACTTGTTTCTAAATTCGAGTTTCGACATGTAAAAATATTTTCTTTTTCAAAATCGTAAGTTTTCGTGCAGAAACATCCGGATTCTTACATCCCTTCCCCTTTAGTTCAAAGAGTTGGCGTACAGAGAAATCTTTCCCGAACTTAAGGCATCCGCTGAACTTTTTCGGGGAGGACAGTGCAATGAAAACGATTTAAAATGATTTTTTCTCTTCACGAATAAACTTACTGATGACGTCAAAATATGTGATTCCGATCAATGTTTATGATTAATAGGGAATAACTCAATATTCAATTCGTTTTCTTTTTGTCTCGGGAAAAAGTTCAAGCAAAAAGAAACAGGAATCCAAGCTAAAAGCTCTACGGAATACCTCGGATTTTTAAATTCTAGTGATGTAATTGGTATACGAATCAAACGTCATGTGTTCAATGGGAGAAGTTCATATTTTTTTTGTAACACTGTGAAGCAGGTCTTAAATTATCATATTTATTTTTTTCAATCGAAATCTTTCGTCGGATACGTTCGACTTCTTACATCCCTGCTCCCTTAATTCAAAGATTTGGCGTACAGGCAACTCTTCCGGATTTATTAATTTGTGATCTGAAATAAATTCACGAAACAAGACAAAATTTAAACAAAAGCGATTAAATTCAATAAGAGTTAGGAAATTTAATAAAATAAAATAAAATAAATTAAAAGAGCAAGTAGGGTAATCGAAAAATCGAAAAATCAAGTGATTAAAACCCAAATAAATAACAGACAATAAATTTAAAAATTTCCACACAAAGATTAAGATAACGATAATTAGAAAATTTGAATAGAAAGGAACTGATGAAACGACTGAGGCGTCGACACAAGAGTTCTGCAAAGACTTTAAAACCAAATTTCAAACACAAGAAAAATTTTTAAATACGAACAAACGAAGATTAAATTAATGACTGTATTCATGTATTCAAAAATGAATAAATAAACACATTTTCAGCTAATAAAAAAAGAAGAAATAGAAGTAATTAAAGGAACAAATAAAATAAATGCCCAAAGATACCACAGTTATTGGAAAGTAATTTACAAAATCTGAAAAGTGAAAAAATAGAATAAAAATATGAAAATCATTGGAAAAAGAAAATAATAAAATTAACGTCGATAAAAATTCATTCTGAAGATCACAAAAACTTTAATGAATTTAAAAAATATACCAAGAAACTGAATTTGAAATGATGGAAAGTAATAAATCTTCAATGCATTTAGTAATTTAATTCTGAAGAATGAAAAACAATGAAAAAGGTCTGAACCATGAAAAAAGTATAAAAGTAAGTATAAAAATCAACGGACAAATATTTACGGACGATAAAATTTAAAAAAAAAATCGTAAAAATATTAAAACAATCTAAAAACAAGTAATATCGTAAATACCAAGATTTTAGATTTAAATTTGAAATGATATTAAAAAAAAGGAACAGTGGAAAGTAATAATTTTCTTGATTAGTCAATATCTGTTCTTTTCGTTAAGAGAGCTTCTGAATTCTTCATTTCATGTCTTTTTAATCCATTTTTTTCTCATTATTAAAGAACCGCCAATTAATTCGTTTCCTTTTATATTTTAACATTTTTTTTTTAGTGATGGACGACGGATGCAACGATTTTCATTTCTTTCTTTACAGCTTCATAACTGTCCGGTTCGTTTAGACCCATGGTGAGACTCATCAATTTAGATTAAGCTTCACTTAAGAACTTAAAAATGCAAGAAATATGCAACTTTTGAACATTTATCCGTTTATGAAAAAAGAAACAACTGATACGGATCGCGTTGTCAAGGTGAACATGTAAGGGTCCTATTATTTAGGGAACACTTTGTATATAGTGGAATTTTTGAATTCTTGAGTAAATTCTAGCCTAAAATGATGGGTCGCACCATGGGTCTATCGCCAGCGGTTTTCGAGTTTTTTCATTTGTTTTTCATGGTACAACTCGAGAACCAATCAATATAAACCCATGGTGCGACCCATCATTTCAGGCTAGAATTTACTCAGGAATTCGAAAATGCAAGAAAAAGTGCAACTTTCGTATGTCACCCCGAAATTGCGTCATTCAATTTTCTTTCCTGGTTGACTCAAGGTTTCAAAACAATCGCGTCACTTTAAATTTAGCGCTTAAAATTACAGTTGAATTATTTGTGGATATTTGTATTTCTCGAAAGTGTGCCGCTCATTCTTTATAATACTCTTTGCACTTACATTTGTCCTAAATTATTTACTTAATTTTTGTTTAGGCTCACCACTTGGAGAAGACAACCGTTTACCTTAACAATAACAGCAAATTCAAAGTTTTTTTTTTTTCATTGAAATTCACGAAACCCCCTTTCGGCCTCCCCGTGAAAAATTAGTAACCGCATTCGCCGCTGCCACAATTAATCGTGTGCACTAATACTTCTTTAACTCTCAGTATAATTACTCTAGACGTACACAAACAATAGAAAAAGAGTGGGGGAGGGGAAAAATGGTATGTGATGTACAAGGGCACAACAAAAAAAACAAAATGAAAAAACAAAAGAGTCCGAGACCCACTCGCCGCGGTCAGTCAAAGAAAGCCAATGCATAACCTGCCTTTGTTCATGGGAGAACTTGAGGTTAGTTTTTTTTTTTTTTTAATTTTTAGAAAGGATGCGCAACGGCAACAGCAGATGGTCGACTGTTCTAGAACGATTATTTCCGATGGCTTTTCCGCCTTCGATAACCACGTGAAGGTCGTCCGTCTGGGTGCTCTTATCAGTGGACATCTACGACGATGAGGGAGTGATGAAATGAACTCTCCGGCGCCTCGCAGCCCCCGCTCGCGCAGCCAGGTTGGGGGTCGGCGCCCTGCGCGGCCCCCCTCGCACCTGCACTCCGACTGCCCCCCCGACGACGACGACTCGCCCAGTCTGGGTCAGCGATCCGCTTCTTTGGTGAGTAACTTCGATTGTGCCTTTATCTCACGAACTCGTGACGCTCGGGTTCGTTCTGCCGCCCATTGATTAATTATGTAATTAAGTTCCTCCCCCCCCCTCGCCGTCCGGCAACCTCGTCTCGTCTTCTCAATTAACATGAATAAAACGAGAAAAAAAGAATCGAAATACTACTACAACTACTGAAGATACAAAAAAAAATTCAAGAGTTTTTTGTTTTAAATTTCAGTACAACATAAAATAATTATAATTAAATAACGCTTTATCGAAAGACACATCGAAGTTATCTTTTTCGGAACGCTTGGTACATGTATAACGGGATTATTTTCGAATTCCTGGTTAAATTCTAGCCTGAATTGATGGGTCGCATCATGGGTCTAGCGCGAGCGGTTTTCGAGTTTTTTCTTTTGTTTTCGAGGGTACAACTCGAGAACCAATCAAGATAGACCCATGGTGCGACCCATCAATTCAGGCTAGAATTTACTCAGGAATTCAAAAATGCATCTACACAGGATGAGTAGTGTGGTTAATAATTATATTCCCTGTCGGGACAGCCTGTATAGTACTTTACGAAACTCAAAACCCACAAAGTCAATAAATTCCTGCACCTACGACATACAGGGCGTTTAATGGTACCGATACATATTAAGATAGGCAACGGAAAGTTCTCTCAATCCGAGAGAGTAAGATTTTACTGCCGCAATAAAATCAACCGTTCGCCAACAAGCCAAAGTAAAATAAAATCTCTGGTAATAGACAAATGGCACGTGACTCGAACAAGATCTACTTGTACACGTCCGCACGCACATTCCTCTTCGGCAACGACAACAACAACAACATGTCCAGTCCGTATCGGGAGTCCGCTGATGGTTTTCCGGGTACGCGGAAGTCGCGTTTGAAAAACCGCGTAAAATATTTCACGGCGCGGTCCGTTAATATGTCTTTATCGGCCGGAGCTAATTAACGTTTTTCGATCGTTTCGAACGAGCGACAGATGCAGCGGCTAACTGTTCACCGCGATATTTAAATCGGAGTTCCGCTGACATATAAAAACATAAGACGAGCGCGAAAACCGCTCGAGAAGTTGTTGCCCCGCAGGATGATGCTTTATGGCTATCTAAATCGACTTGAAGATTGCTCCTGTGAGAGGTAATTTGCATCGTGATCTTTTTTTATTAAGGTCACTGTAAGATACGTATAATAAGTTGGTCGGTCTGGTTTGTTGAGTTACATAAATAATACGTAACGCAGGAAATAACTGTTAAAACAAAACACTTCTGCGTACTTATACACACAAACTGAAAATAGAAGACATAGTTCAAAACTACAAAGACTATAATCGGTAATCCGTGTGGTCACATGTCTGTCGAAACGAAATATTAAACATCTTAGGCCCGATTTCATAATCGAACTTTAGACTTTAAAATAAAAGTCACAGTCTGATGTATAAATAACTACGTGTTCGCATCTTTTTGGACATGTGACTGTGACTTTTATTTTAAAGTCTCCTAAAGTTCGATTATGAAATCGGGCCTAAATACAGGGTGTTCTTTTACTGCGTGCAAATATTTAAACCTGCAATATATAACCATAAATGGCAACGATTGAACTCATATGTTCTTAACCTAAATGTAATAGATTTCGAGAAAAATGCAGTGGCAGATTTTCACTAAACCGTTTGAGAACTGCTGACATGCCTAAAAGTGGAACGCGGGCGCCTCTTCAATTACGACCCGCTGCCGAAGTAGGCCAGGGTCAGTGCCTTACTGGATCTGAGCAGGAACGACGTAAATCAGCGCCGCTCCGATCAGCTGGTCGGTCAAAACGTTTACAATTTAAATGAACTTCACTGCAACTAGTTACAAGTTTAAGTATTTTAAATTAAAATCTAGTGCAATTCAAGAAGCTGCGGTTCGTAATTGCCGAACAAATTAAAAGCGTGATACAAACAAACTGTAATTTCTCATTACATATTATTTTTAAAAGACATATAAAAATTTTACATTTACTTTGTTTCCGAGGACCGTAAGTAGTAATACTTTCATAGCTAGCGGCGAGATTGTAGCAAAAGTTTATTTACGTAAAAAGGTGAAGGTAGAACATTTTTAACGCGCTTGCCTAATTGGTGCATAAATTTTCATCGATACTTGATATCGTAAAATAAATAAATGTTAATATTACTTCGCTCAGTGAATTAAAATTAAAATTCTAAGGGCCGTTTTCATAATCAGACTTTAAATTTAAAGTTACTCTAACCTAAAAAAATACATTTATTTCCCTATACTTAAAGTGACTTTAAATTAAAGCTTCCTTAAAGTCTGATTATGAAAATGACCGTAAATAAAATAATTAATAAACGTTTAGAAACTCCAATTTTAGTAGGGTTACAGCTGTTCTGTCCTCTTCTATGCTTGCTCTATAAGTTCTTAATCATCATTCTTTATTATATTTTTATATAATCATTGTTTCTTTGTTTTGGTATTTTACTCTCATATAAGCTTTTAAATATGTCACAACTTTAATCATTTTTAGGAATTTTTAGTCCGGCGCGCAGTGCGCTTCCGCAGAAAAATGAAGCCACAATATTACCCCTAATTTCTGCACTCAATTAAGGATCATTTTTGCGTAGCAAATTCAACATCCAATATCCTGCTTTTTTACAATTTTTTTTGCATAATTGCATAAATGCTCTAGCAGCGGACGAGAGGTTGACTCTCTCGGGTCCTTTGACTGCAGTTTTCTAATTAGTATTCGTTTCTCGTTGAAGTTTACTTAATTTTTTTTCAATCAGTCAATTTCCTCAGTTTGAAATTAATTTCACGAAGAAGTTACTACACTTCACGGGTGTTTGTTTTTTTTTTCTTGTAATCAATTTAATCGTAACCGAATTTTTCTATTTTAGTAAATTAATTTTAATTCTGCGTTTCAAGAAAGTCAGCGTTGGTGAGTTGAAACAAAAATTCGGTTCGTTTTTCTCCGTTAGTGCCTCGATTGTTTTTTTTTCTGTTGCTCCTCTTTTATTCTTTTCCGTTCCTCCTTCATTTCAATTTCCATGTTGTTGAGTCTCCACATAACTTTAAACGATTTTTTCCAAATACAGAACTTGTGGCTTCTGGGTCGCTTCCACAATTTCCAAAATCGTTGCCAAAACAAGTTGGGCGCCAAAATTTGTTAGGAATATGAAATTTACAAAAACTATAGAATATAGACTTGAAATAAAAATTTGCACGTTTTTACTTTTTTTTTTCATTTTCTTTGCCTCTTGCCAAGTTACAGAAATTTTCTTCTTATTCCCAACATGTTACCAACTTAACACACTATCGCTATATATTCTAAAAATTTAAAAACTTTCCGTTTTTTTTTAGCCTAACTATAGGGTCTATTCTGTCTACAGTACGTTAAATTTATTTTATGGTAAGAACCAATCAAAACGCTTTGTGATTGTTGGTTACCATAGCAACAGACCTTTAAATTTAACGTACTGGATACAGAATAACCCTTAATCTGAGGAAATTCCCTTAAAATTACATGAGCTTTCACACGGCAAAGTTTGTCAGTGAGCTAACAAGTCAATCACCCTGTATATCAACTTCTGTCCAATAGTTATATATGATAGGTGAACTTATCAACCATCCCATCAAACAAGAAGAAGTCGTTGGTCACGAATTCTTCGTCATGTACAAGTTAATAAGAACAAGTGCGTTTGACATCCTGTCTGTCTTTTAAAGTCTCCCTCTCTCTCTCTCTTTCTGAACCAAGTTGGGTTGTCCATCATTAATTAAAGTGATTTTAATTAAATACTACACGTACTTATTATACGTTGCGTCAGAGGATGAGGATTTAAAAGCAAGAAGAAGAAAAAAAAACGTGCTGCTCGTTTTGTTGTTGTAATGTGTGTTGTGGTAGTTATCATTGAGCGACCGACGCGAAACCGTTAGCCGCAAGGAAATTAAAAATATGTTAATTGAGCCGTCATCGTTTAATGGCCACTTTAAACGAAAAACCACGTGAATGCATATTATCAGGAGAAGCGTTTTTGGTCGGTCGGTCGGATTTACGGCCCCCTCCGAAGACGATTGAGAGAGACTGAAGATGGGCGGGTTGGGTTAATTGCAGAGCGGAGTTCGAAAAGAGGGAACAAAAGAACCTGAAAACAAAACGAGCAAAGCGAGCCAGACTTGTCGAAGACGCTGTGCTCACGTAGGGAAGCGTATGTATGCAAATGCCAAGAGGAGGAGAGGCATTCCTGGCATGCGGGGGGGCGCAATAATTTATCGAGTTCTTTCTCAGTCGGTCTCGAAGGAAGTATGAGTGCCCAAGACTCCAGTGATATACCGTGTCTGTGTTGCTGAACTTTAAATGAATCAATAAAAAAAACAACACCACTTATAAACTCGGAGCTTAAAACGATTTGTTGGAGACAGGGTGGATTATTAAATGATATATAAAAGTAACTAAAGGCTACAGGGGAATTATCATACATTGTGAAGCAGTTCCCAAAGCCCCACCAGCGTGAGCTGGTATTCTTGAAACCCCCGGAAATTTTCGTACACTTGTGCGTTCAGCGTAGGGTTAGACAAATAACACAACACAGTTGACATACAAGATGAATTATAGCGTTATAAAAAAAATGTGTAGCAAGTAGGGATGCGGTGGTGGCTTAAGCTGGGAAGGCTGATTTGGCTCACCGGGACTGTGGTTGACCGGGGGTGAAGTTGGCAGCTTTTGACTAGTGTTGACGTGGGATCGCAGAGAGGCGTTCTACAATCAGCCTCAGGATAATGGTGATCTCGGGAACAGCGTCCTTGGTAACTGGGATGGTTCCGGGCGACACCCCTTCTTCGAGTTGGCACTAATGCCTACCGAGTCGTTGCCTTGCTCGACTGTCGTCCGAAATTTTAACCCGCACTTTTTATACGCAAATTTTGTTTATTCGCATACTGGATTATTCATAATATGCCCTGTGTTCTTTGTATCACTTTATGTAATCACATGCCCCAGTTGCAGCGATTCTGCCAATGTTTTGTTATGAAATATGAACTGTGTTAACTCACTTACTGTTTTTACACTTCAACACTGTTGAAATTGCCCTGAATTTCACAAACCGCGCTTTACTACTATTTTTTATCATTTCTCATGAAAGACTCCCGTCGTGAGAGTATGTCAAAATGACATCAAGTTAACAGATGAACTAATAATCTCTTGCTGGGGTGTCGCACTTCGCAGGTTCCAAATAAATAAATAACTGACGAACAGACATGCAATTACAACTTCTCTCACCTGAATTGGCTCTTCGCCAGGTTAGCGCGAAAAAAGAGCCGCCAAGTGAAGTTTTAGAACAAGTACAATCGAATACGTAGATGATTTATGTCATCCTCTTTGGACAAAAATCTCAGAAACAAAGAAGTCCTTTTTTTAAAACTATTTTCTATTTGCGCTTTTCAAAGGCTTGGCAGAAAGAATCAACTTCGGCAGGAACAGATAACTAATTTAAAAAATGAAGAGAAAATTAGACCAAATCAAATAAAAAACAGCTGATTTTAAATTTTCGAACAGGCACACGACGGAAACTCGTCGACATTCTTTTGTTACTCGCTCATCATCTTTTTTATTTCAATTTTCTCTGTCTTCTCTTTCTTTCCCTAGGGAATAAATCTTTTTGATTGCGCTTCGTTTTTATTTTAGTCGCATCCACCACAGTGTCTCAGTCTATTTCAAGGTCAACCCAACTGAAATCAACCTTGATATACCCAATCCAAAAGGATTCTGAAAAAATTTTTGCTAAAGAATAAAATCCAATAAAAGTCAAGTGTGGCCCGCCTCAAGGTCCACCCAACAAAAGAAAAATTAAAATGAAACCTAAAAAAAGTTAAGACATTTAAAATTATATTAAGCCAAACCGTCGTCAAGGTCAAATTCGACCGGAGCAAAAAAATAAAAGTTAAAACTGAAATACATTAAAAATCAATTTGGTCAGCCTTAATTTTAACTGATTCAGTTTTATTTTTTATTTCTTGCTTGGGTTGGGTTGTCCTCTACGATGGTTTGGATTAATTTTAGTTTATTTTTTGTTTTAATTTCAATTTTTTTGGTTCAGTTGATCTCTATTTTTCCCTAGGGAATAAATCTTTCTGCATGCGCTTTGTTTTTATTTCCCTGTTGAAATTAAATCCGGCCAATTTCAAGGTCAATTCAACCCAACTGAAAACAAACCCAATTCAAGAAAATTCAAAAAAATCTTTCTTAAAGCATAAATTCCAACAAAAGTCAAGTCCGGTCCGTCTCAAGGTCAACCCAACAAAAAAATAATGAAACTTTAAAAATGTTAGACTTTTTAAATTAAATTAGGCCAAACTGTTGGCGTCGTCAAGGTCACACTCGACTAAAATAAAGAAATAAAGTTAAAACTGAAACAGATTAAAAATGAGTTCAGATTGGTGGGGCTTAGTTTTAACTGATTTAGTTTTATTTTGTATTTTTTGCTTGGGTTGGGCGGTCCTAGACAATGGTTTGGCTTACTTTTAATTTAATTTTTTTGTTGCATTAGTTCGGTTGACCGAATTTTGATTGGAATTAATTCTTTAAAGAATATGTTTTTTTTTCTATTTTTTTTCGTTGAGCTTACTCACATTGATTTCAGTCGAGATGGGTTTTAATTGGCGTTCATTGTTTTTTAAATTTAGTTTTAATTGTTTTTTGATTTAGTTGGATTGACCTTGAAATGGGCCGAACTGAATTTTTATCGAATTCGTTTATTTTTTAATTCTGTTCTTTTTTTTCTTGTTGGGAACAGTCAGTTTGAGCTGACCTTAGGATTGGGCGGCCTCAGCTTTATGTCTGTCCAAAGAAAAGGAGAAGAACTAAAAATTTCAACAAAATAAATCAATTCAATCTCCAATTCGGTTCGGCCCAACTCATGGTCAACGCGACCAGATCAAAAAAAAAATTAAAATTAAAAATTTTGAATAAAACAAGAAATTAAGTTCAACAATAAACAAGGTGCTCGGCTCTCGACGTTCAAACCAACCAAAAAAGAATTAAAGTAAAAATCGATTAAAATAAATACCGGGTAAATGTCCGGGTATTTACCCTCGATTTTATTTGCCGGTAACATTGCTGTCACTGATCGTGCCTCTTGAAGACATTCCGACTAGGTCGTAATTAAAATTTTCTCCTAGTTCTTGCTTCTAGAAGGAAAATGCGTTACATTCACAACAATCTAACAGAAGAACAGAAATGGCCGCAAGTTCGCGCAGGATGAATCTTGCAACGGCATCATGACATAAGCAGTAACCAATAGGGGCAAAATATTTAAATGATGTCTTCTCCTTATATTGTAAGACACTTGATCAAAGGTAAGCTATTGGGGGACCAGCACAGACTCAGAAATGTAGGAATGTAGCGAATCAAAAAATTAAAATTAAAAATTTTGAATAATTCAAAAGCCAATTGAAATTAAGTTCAATTATAAACAACGTGTTCAGCCCTCAACATTCAAACCAAGCGAAAAAATAAAAAATAAAAATCGATTAAAATAAATACTGGGTAAATATCCAGGTATTTACCCACGATTTTATTTGCCGGGTATATTGCTATCACTGATCGTGCCTCTTGAACACATTTCGACTAGGTCGCAATTAAAATTTTCCCCTAGTTTTTGCTTCTGGAAGGAAAATGCGTTACATTTACATCAATCTACACGAGAACAGAAATGGCCGCAAACTCGCACAGGAAGAACCTTGCAACGGCACCATGACATAAACAGTAACCAATAGGGGAAAAATATTAAAATGATTTCATCTCTTTAAGTTGTAAGTAACTTGGTGAGAGGTAAGCTTTTCGGGGACCAACACAGATTCAAAAAAGTACTAAATACTCATCTAAGCAGGAAATGTAACAGATTTCTTTTTAACTTCGAAAAGAAAAACAACTTCATGATGTCCTTTCGTATATTAAATTCACGGTTACATTCACAACAATCTAACACGAGAACAGAAATGGCCGCAAGCTCGCGCAGGAAGAACCTTGCAACGGCATCATGACATAAACAGTAACCAACAGGGGCAAAATACTAAAATGATCTCATCTCTGTATGTTATAAGTAACTTGGTGAAAGGTAAGCTTTTGGGGGACCAACACAGATTCACAAAAGTACTAAATACTCATCTAGACGGGGAATGTAGCCGATTCCTTTTTTAACTTCGAAAAGAAAAACAACTTCATGATGTCCTTTCCCATATTAAATTCACGGTTACATTCACAACAATCTAACATGAGAACAGAAATGGCCGCAAGCTCGCGCAGAAAGAACCTTGCAATGGCATGTTGACGTAAATAATAACCAATAAAGGAAAAATATTAAAACGATCTCATTTCCTTATCTTGTATGTCGTTTGTTAGGTAAGCTATTGAGGGAACAAGGTTCTCAGCCCTCAACGTTCAAACCAACCGAAAAATATTAAATAAAAATCGATTAACATAAATACCGGGTATTTATCAACGATTTTATTTGCCGGGTATATTGCAATCACTGCTCGTGCCTCTTCAAGATATTCCAACTAGAACGTAATTAAAATTCTCCCCTAGTTCTTGCTTCTGGAAGAAAAATGCGTTACACTCACAACAAATTAGCACGAGAATAGAAGTAGCCACAAGTTCGCGCAGGATAAACCTTGCAACGGCATCATGACATAAGCAGTAACCAATAGGGGCAAAATATTAAAATGATCTCATGTCATTTGATGAAAGGTAAGCTTTTGGGGGACCAACACAGATTCAGAAAAATACTAAATAGTCATTTAAACGGGGAACAGATTCCTTTTTAACCTCGAAAAAAAAAAACAACTTCATGATATCCCCTCACGGTTACGGAAATTCGTTCACCTCTGTGTGTACGTGTATACAACGCACACGGAGACGATAAAATTGTCCGCATTTAATAATCCACTTCCGGAACGCAGTTAACCGTTCATAAATATTTATGTTGGAATTAGCTCGCTCCCCCATAAATTACGCCGAGTAGCAAGCTCGTCTTCTTCTGCTTCTGCTTTAACTCCTACATTGCCTGCGACATAATTTAAATGGAGGTATTAGCTTAGCAGCAGCTTAACAAGTCCTCCCGGTTGTAATTTGCGCTTCTTGATTTATTTGCTTGCATCAATTAGCCGCGCGCTGCAATTTGCACCGAACGACACTGTACACCACGGAAATGATTAGAATTTTGTTTTGAATAAAAGTCGCCGCCGCTCTTGCGCAATCTCGGCGTTGGCTCTGGCCATCAAACAAAAAAAAAAAAAAAAAAACGAATTCCAGCGCCCATATAAGGAAGGACCTGACTTGTACATAGATGAAATTTGCTGCTTCACGTTCGTTCGTTCGTTGGGGAGTAGCTACGTCAGTTTTTTTTTTCTATTTAATTTTGTTTTGCGGCGCGTATAAGGCGAGCAAGACAAGACAAATCACAGCTTCATGCAAATGCAGCTGGGACAATATGGTGTGGCGTTAGCAATTATTTCGTAATAAAGGCCATCCCACTTACGGCGCCAACAGCAACAACGACCGGCCTCGTATGTAAATCCGTTTGTTTTTTTTTTAGCTGTTGGTTATTCTCATAACTTGCGTTTCTGTTAATAATATAATATAATAATTTAACAATATTTTTTCCGTTCGAGCTTTTAGGTTTTTAAATTTCGCGCGCGCCCAAATGAAAACGTAAGCGGTTCTGTAAGATTCACACAGATGTCGCCACATATCTCTACAATTTTGATTTTGTTTTTTAGAAATTTGAAAATTTGATTCGATTCAAGAAACAAAAGCAAACCACAACAACAAATATTAGACAAACAAAATACGACGCGGTGGACATGACCGATGTACAGAGTGATCAAGTGTGACTGTTTAAGTTGGCAATACAATTAAAAAAAAATAAAACTACTGTGCAACCGGATTATATGTTTTGTTAATTGATTTGAGAGACGTTTGACCTGGCAATAAAATTGTACTTTTAGGTTACATCCGGCGTTTACACGAAACTTGTCAATAATGACAGCTGTCAGTGGCAAGTTGTCAATAACCGAAAGTAAGGGCCCTTGGATTTGATTGAGGTTTATCTTACTGGGTAGACCTCGAAAAAATCTGTCAAATACGTCAGTTTTTCGGTCTCTACGAAATAGCAATACTATGTTTTGTTCTTTCTAATCTAGTAACTTAGTGTGAAATGTGACACTGTGGACAATTTGGTTAGCCAACCATAAAATCTGAAAGTATTAACAAAAATTTGTTTTCGAACCCTGCGCTAAGTAAAATAAACGTCAATCAAATCTAGGAACCCTAACCGAAACAGTTCCGGTTGTAAACAATACATTTCAGCGTTGCCAACTCAAACAAAAGCCATTCTTGATGACTTTGTATTAAACGGAGCGCACAGAAAACAAAAGAAAGGACTGAAACAAAAAAAAGATCGACATACGAACGAGAAACAAAAGACGATTTGGGGGCTTAGGCTCGATTTCATAATCGCGCTAAAGGAAACTTTAAAATAAAGGTCACAATCTGATGTATAATTAATTACATTTTCGCATCTTTCTGGACATATGACTGTGACTTTACTTTATTTTAAAGTCTCCTTTAGTTAGATTATGAAATAGGGCCTTAGCTTTAGCAATTTTTTTTTTAAATAATCTTGCTTAACCTTGGCATTTTTTTAAATATAGAAAAATTGCTAAGGTTAAGGCCCGATTTCGATTTTTCAAATAAGAAAAAATATTTTTAAAGATTTTTCTTAGTTTTTTTTTTGCTTGGGTTGGATTGACCTTGCTTCTCATATTTTCTTTCTAAAATGTTCACTAAATTTTTTAAAATTTTTATTGAATTCAATAGCTTCAGCTTAAATTAGTACTTCATTTTGAATTAGAATTGGGGGGAGGACGAATGGCGATTGTGTGATCGTCACTCGGCCATCTCAAACTTGATTTTTAGTTTCTCTTTTTGATCTTACTTAAATTTGTTTTGCCTTTGCTTGTCAGTTATTTTTTGCTTCTTATATTTTTTCCAAAAATTTCACTTTTCTACTAGAATTTTTTTAAAAATTTTACTGAAATCAATACTTCAGCTTAAATTAGTACTCAATTTAAATTAGAATGGGGCGGGGGACGGGGGAGGGACGAATGGCGATTACTGTCTGACACTTGGCCGTCTCAATTTCGATTTATTTTTTTTTGGTTAAATTTGAATTGTCTAAAATAAAGAATAAAAGCGAAAGACGTACTCACAAAATTGATTCTCACTTGTTCTGCTCCTTAGCTATTTTCAGTTTCTTATTATTTTCCGAAAATTTTGATATTCACTTGACTTTTTTAAAATTTCATTTAACTCGATATTTCGTTTTAAATTGGAATAGGTGGACAAAACAATAAAGAAACAAATGACAGTTGTTTGATTGTAGCGTTGGCCTTCTCGACTTAGATTTTTAGTTTTCCTTTGTTTATTTAAATTTGAATCGATAAAAGTAAAGAAGTATGGCAGTCATATTAAAAAAAATGATTGTCACTTGTTTTGCTCTTGCGTTTCAGTTATTTTGAATTTTGAGTTTAGAGTTCTGAATTTTGAGCCTTAATTTTGTTTATTATATTTTTTCTAATATTTTAAATATTCACTTGTTTTTTTTACAATTTCATTTAGCTCAGTACGTCAGCCAGTTTAAATTGGAATTGGCGAAAATAAAAAAAAAGAAACAAAAAATGGAACAAAAGGCCTAACACATTTTTTGTAATATTTTGGTTTTAATTTTCGTTGATTTAAGAAAAATGTCCGCCTTCACTCATTGTCTCTTGTTTGGTTTGAACTTGGTTAACCTTGAGTTTGGCTAACTGGTTTAATTTGAATTTATTTTGGTACTCGATAAAATACAAATATTAAAAAAAGAGGGAACCGAAACAAAAAAAAAGGCCCGTTTTCATTTTCTCTTGCTCGGCTTGGACCGGATCGACCTTGAGCTTGATTGAGCTTAAGTCGAATTGATTTTGATACTTTATAAAAAAAATAATAGAAAAAAGAAAGAAAGAACTGAAACAAGAAAAAATCGAAACGCACAGGCGAACGAGAAACAAAAAAAAATCGTCGACGATTCGAGGGCTTAACCTACATTAATTTTTTATCATTAAAAGATTTTCCTTAGCTTTAGTTTTTTTTTGCTTGGGTTGGGTTGACCTTGAAGTGGTCCTAATTTTCGTCGAACTTTTAAAAGAAAAAACCAGTTTTCACTTTTTCTTGCTTGGGTTGATCTGGTTTGACATGGAGATTACTTGACCGCTTAATTTTTTAATTGATGTGAAACCTGTTTGTTTATTCGACCCGCGGAGACCTGCAAAGCCGCCCGCTTAGTTTTTTGTGTCACCTGATACTTGCGATTTACATTTTTTTTGTCCAGATGTTATTTCGAAGGAAATATAAATTACGTTCACACTTGACATTTGACGGCCTGGTGGACGGAAACTCTTCCGAATTGTCTCAGCCTGCCCCCGTTATTATCGTCAGGTATGTTTGCGATTATTGTTCTTTTCGCGAGTGCTTTTCTTCCCTTGCAGATTTGTTCTGCGTTCAGGCTACATTTTTCTTAATTGCGTTTTTTAAGTACAGGCTTTTGTTTTGGCGTACTTAAATACTTTTGCGACTACTTTCTATGATGATCCTTTTGGGGGAGCAGACATTGCGCACAAGCTTTCTTCGAAGCAGCCCTTAGGACAGGTTTTTGGTTTTGGCGTCTGCACACGTCAATTGTTTCGGTGATGGATCGATTGTACGAGTTTTTCTCAACGTTGACCTTCAGGTGGGAGATTTCCATTTATCTCGGCTACGGCCTTAGCCTTAGCTTTTTAGGCAACTAACGCCTCACACAGTATTTTACTCAGTAAATTTTCAAATAAATTTCGAATATGTAAAGCTTCGTGACGGATCCATATTTTGCGTTTATCGGTGCATATATTTTCTGACCATAGATTGAGTCATTTGCTTTTATTCTCTCCTCATTTCCGGTTAAGATTATGTGGCGCTCATTTATTTTCCGAGTTTAATAAGTACCCACGCCCGTCACGACTGAGTTGCTGGCTGTGTTGTAAATTAATTTCCTCAGCACAAACCTTGCTTCTCAGGTAGGTAACAAACATTTTGTGATTTGTTGGCTAGAAACATTTGATTTTTGTTATCAATCCGATTGGAAACGTGGATCAATCGATGCATGTTTCATGTATAAGAATTTTTTAAACTAAAGATATCGAAAGACTCTCGTATACAGTATCTTTTTAATGATTTTCCATTTTTGCTTCTTCTTTCTCCTTTCTTCTACTTTTCTGTCAAGTAACATATGGTAACAATACTATTAAAAAGAGCATCATTTGATACAAAGTATCGATACTTTATCTAAAATATGCATCCTTACATAATCTCACTAGATTTTCACGACATACTGTGATTGAATGGTTTAAAACCTTATGTCAACTCGGAAACACTGAATAATTAAAAAAAAAAATGCAAGAAATTCACGACGAAGTATAAGACACGTTTTTTAAAAAAAAAGTCACGTCAGGATTTGCCTTTTAAATGTATTAGAAACACCAAAGTGGCTCTAGGGAGTAAATCACCCCGTTTGGAAAAAAGTGTACATATGGGTAGGTATGTCGTTTTTCGAAGCAATTCAATTAACTTTCGGTTTTTTCTTTTAAGACCGCTCGCAAAGCACCGGTACCAACTAACAACATAAACAATAATAATTTGTTGGGCCTTCGAGGCTCTCTCTCCACGGACGGGCTCTTCGCGGACAAAGAGAGAAAAACGAGCGAGAAGAGAGCGCGGCAGCGGCCATAACTCATCCCGCAGAAATGATTAATGGCCGCGAGGATCGTTCCGAGCTTTCGCAGGCAGATTAAATCTTAATTAATTACACACGAGGCATTTTTCGTCGATAAATTATTATAAGTAACCATAAACGGACATCACGTGCTGTTTGTTCTCGTCGGAGAACGGCCGACGACCATTATCCGGCCGCACGCAGCACGGACGTTGCATTTCAAATATCGTTTTTTTTTTCTTCGTCTTCATGGACATCCATCTGGCTCTCTTAACGCGAAGAAATCTTTTCAGTTTTTAGTTACAGAGCCTTATTTTGCCTTCAAACGTATCCAATATCAAATGTGTCATCAATATACCATCAAATATGTCATCAAAGACACCATCAAATATGTCATCAAAACTACCACCAAATATACCATCAAATATGTCATCAAACGTACCACCAAATATGTCATCAAATATACCACGAAATATGTCATCAAATATACCATCAAATATGTCATCAAACATACCATCAACTATGTCATCAAACATACCATCAAATATGTCATAAAACTAGCCATCAAACCGACTTTAATTAAATTGCATGGCGTTTACATCACATCAAGAATTCGTTCGGTGATATATGCACGTACATATACCGGGCGTTAATTATTGAAGGAAACGCCTCGAGGCCAGTCAGCCGGAGTTGTTTCATTAATGAGGTAACACACAGGGGGTGCCCGGCTATGTCTGAACACAATAAATCTTTGTCGTGTCATGTACGTACGTACGTGTCCGATGGCAGTGAGCAACGTGGGCGACGGAAAAATAAGCAGCGCCTTAAGTGGCCGTGACTGCGATCGATGTCGAGGAAGTTCTTTCGTGTAAAGTCTGCGAACGCGGAAAATCGAATTGGAAGCGCACCTCTGCGAGTTCCAGCGAGAGTTGCAGGCGAAATTATTTAAATCTGTTAAGCCTTGTAACTTAAAGTAAATATCTAAAAAATATCTGCACATCGGAGGATGTTTACTTATGTTTTGAAGATAAAGCTGGCCGAGGAAACTAGCTGTGTTCATTGTAAATAGGAAATCAGTTGTATTCCTGACCTGGTGGTAGCATTGAGCTATCTTCGTACATGGCGCTTAACACTCACGCAGTCGGCGTCATCAACTAATTCTGATAACATATGCTCGGGAGGCAAGGTATGCTAATATCCATCTGGGGTTGAGTTAACTAATCCTGAGAACGTATGCTCGGGAGGCAAGGTACGCTAATATCCATCAGGGGTGGGGGTTTTATATCCACAAATGAATGTGAGGGTTAATGCATGCGAAGAAAAGAAGCCCACGTGCAGGAATGACGTCTCCAGTGTTCATTATCAGTGTGAGGAAGCCACATCGACTAGATTCGCCTTTCAATTTGGCAGTTTTGTACTGTACAGGGTGGATTAATTTCGATGTCTCTTAGGGGCATCTCCGTAACTATAACAGATAGAAAAAAACTAGTGGCCAAGTCTCGATCTCTTTTTTGGAGATTAAGTCAATAGCGCAAACAAAAATTGGCTATCTTCTTTTGTTTTCAAGTTATGACCAAAAATTGACATTTTCAACTTTTCGGTTTTCGGTCATATCTCGTTTATTTCTAGAGATATTAAAAAACTGTTTGATCATTACTAGGACACTTTTTGGAATACAATTCAGTGGTGTAGTTGCTTTTTTAATATTTACTTAAATTTTCAAGTTATAACATAAAGTTATATTTTTTTAAATAGAAATCATAGTAAGCAATGCCATCATTAAATAGAGATTTTTTTTCTGTTTTCAAAAATATATAATTTGTTGGTTTATTTCTTATAATTAATAGGTAAAATGTCATTTTTGTTATTAGCCTTACGTATCCTAGTCTCAGTAGGCTGGCTTCAATGCAGTGCCGACATTTTTTTTTTGTTTTTATTAAATATTAACGAACTTTCAAATCTTTAGACAGTTTTGGCCGCTTAAAGAATTTCACATGCATTTCATTTTACAAAATTCCGTTTGAGAAATGTAGCACCCATCGCGACCGATCTGGCAAAAGCTTTTTTTGTTTTTATTAAATATGAATGCACGCAAATTTAGTTTGATAGATGTCCGATTTTGTTTATACTTTACTATTTGTGTGTTTGTTTTTGTTTTTAGTGTTTTCAATGAAATATAACTCACGAGAAACAAGAAAGAAAGCTTAATTTGTTCTAATTTAGTTATTATTACCTTTATGTTTATCCGAACAACTTGTATTTTAGTGTAAAATCATGTTATCTTTTCGCTTCTCTTGACAACTTGTTTATTTACATTTTTTCACTCCTGATGAAACTATGAAGCGATAGCGAAATGTAGAGTGTTCTTGCGATTCCACAGTGTCCGTTTTAAAGTTTAAAAACTATTTTCTCTCACATATTTCATCGAACAAGAGTCGACTTCAATTACAAATTTTTTATTGAAGTCGTGTCTTGTCCGATGGAAATTGTATAAAAATTGTTTTCAATTTTAAAAAGTCATTGTGAAAATTACAGGAACGTTCAACGTTTCTTCCTAACGAAGCAATAAACCGATAGTGAAACGTTGAGTATTCGAGCAATTTTGACTATTTAAAGATTGAAAACAATTTTTCTATAAATTGAATGATAAACTCATTTTCAATAGAAAGTCAGACAGGAACTCTTATCAGAATGATGGCTCAAAACGATAAAATGGAAATTTGTAAATCAACGCGAATACGAAATTATTTACGCAGCCAAAACTTTGAAAATATTTGAAAGTTCGTTAAAATTTAATAAAATAAAAAAATCAGCTCCGTATTGAACCCAGCCTACTGAGACTAAGATATTTACGCAAGAATAATAATAAAAATAACAGTTTTTCCTATTAATTATAAGAAATAAACCCAACAAAGTATATATTTTTGAAAACAAAAAAAATCTCTATTTAATGAGGGCATTGCCTTGTATGATTTCTATTTAAAAAAATATAACATTGTTATAACTTGAAAATTTAAGTAAATATTAAAAAAGTAACTACACCACTGAATTGTATTCCAAAAAGTGTCCTAATAATGTTCAAGTGGTTTTCTAATATTTCTAAAAATAAACGAATATGACCGAAAAACGAAAAGTCGAAAATGTTATTTTTTGCCCATAACTTGAAAACAAAAGAAGATAGCCAATTTTTGTTTACGCTATTGACTTAATCTCCAAAAAAGAGATCGAGACTTGGCCACTAGTTTTTTTCTATCTCTTATAGTTACGGTGATGCCCATAAGAGACATCGAAATTAATCCACCCTGTACAGGGAAGGGCAAAAGCATGTAATCGGCTTAATAGTGATTTAGAGTCAATAAGACCTAAATTACAACTTTGTTTCAATTGTTTATCTGCTCTTGTTTCTGAGATCCAACGCCTACTTGATTCTTTTAATGACAACCTGCTGATTTCTTTCCTTTATTTAATAGTTCGTTTAATTATTTACACGACCACATAAAAATATTTAATATTGCATAAGAAAATTTTGGAGAAAATAACGTTTGAATGAAAAAGTTAAGGAAAATGGTTTACGTTGATATTCGGTATTTATTTTCCTGTTTTTAAGGCAACTTTTATTAAAATTTTCTTTAATTCTATCTTAAAAACAGCCCATAATCTGTTTTTTTTTAAATCTTTTTTCATTTAAACTGTTTTTTTTTGCTGAATATCAACTAGATCATTTATCATAACTTTTTCATTCAAACACTATTTCCTGCAAATTTTTCTCATGCAACAGATAAATATTTTTATATGGTCGTTTAGAGAATTAAACGAACTCTTAAATAAAGGAAAAAAATCTGAAAGTTGTCATTAAATAATCAAGTGGGCGTTGGATCACAGAAACAAGAGCAGATAAACAATTGAAACAAATTGGTAATGTAGGTCTTATTGACTTTAAATCACACACCAAGTTTCAAATAGATACGTCAAACAGTTTTCGAAATATTCAGCTGGTTCCACACTTTTGCCCTTCCCTGTAAAATATAATATTCGTCCCGTTCTTTTTTCGTGATTTTCTATTTACGGCTACATTCTCTTTAAAATATTTATTTATTTATCTTTCTGTCTTTGTAAAATTTTTATTTAATATTTCAATCGATCTTATTTAAAACAAAATGTTCATATTAAAATTAATAATTATTTTTATTATAATTATATAAATTTCACGTTTTTATTAATTGTATTTTTATATTTAATTTTTAATTTCTAAATTGTATTGTAAACTAAATTGCACGTTTTGTTAATACATTATCATATTTAAAAATTTGGGCATTTTTATTTAAAAAATGTCCTAAGTTCTTTACACTGTAATGTTCGATTTTACAAATACAATGTTAAATGTCTCAAAGGAAAATTTGCTTTGCAATGTAAACATAACTATATTTTTAGATTTTTTTTCCTTGTTAAAATGACGTCATATCCACTCACTAAATAGTGGCCACAATGACCAATAAATATATTATTATATATTATTATTATTATTATTATTATTATTAATATTCTTGTAAGCAAAGTCCAAGGAGAAAACCGCGGAAAACAAATTAGAAAATCGATTTCTGGCTTTTTTTACCGAAAATCAGAAACGCTGCTAACAAAGAAAATCGAAACCCAACTTTGTACGAATTGTTAAAAGAATTGGGCACAAAAGGGGATGAAAAGTGGGTTTCCAATCTCCATCCGCACGTTCTAACAAAGGAAAGAGAGATGACTAGATTGGACAAACCATCGAAACGAATGCTTATCAGAACGTGGGACGCCCTGTGTATTATCTAATTAATTAATAATTAACTATCTAATCATTTCGAAATCTTCTTCTTTAAAGTAAAAAATTGGATTACGAGAAGTAATCTTCCGACCTGCGCGTGCTTTGAGCAAGTTAAGATGAAGTTGTGGCTTGTTAGCCACGAATAAATAAATTCTACATCACAATCGGTTTATGCCCTGGTGGCTGGGGGTCCGGTCCAAAACTCAAATGGCCTCATTCATAATTGGCACATGTAAATGTAATGAACAGAACGATCAGAACGTAGAAATACATTATTACTTCATAGAAAATTAAATTACTTTTTCTATTACAATCATAAATTAGGTCAGAATCGAGGTGGGCAACGAAGACAGCATTTCCTCGAATTTCCTTTGCACACGGTACGTCGAGCGGCGCGCGGTCGCAGGAGAAGGAGATCCAGTGCAATATTGCGCCTAATCGATGCATTCAATTAAGGGTATTTTTTGCATTGCAAATGCAACCTATGATACTCCACTTATATAAGAATTCTAGAGGGATGAAAATACATAAAAGCTCCAGCAGGATACTAAATGCGTTGATTCTAGTGCAGTTTACTCTTAACCTAATTAGGTATGTATCCGCTTCGTTCCTCGTTGAAGCTTTTTTTACTTTAATCTTCTTTTAATCAATCAATTTTCTCAGTTTGAAATTAATTTCGCGAAAACTTACTATACTTGTACTGGTGTTTGTTTCTTTTTCTGTCCATCAATTTCACCGTAACCGATTTTTTTTTTCTATTTTATTAATTTAATTTAAATTCTGTGTTTCAAGAAAGTGAGGTGAGTTGAAAGAAAAGTGCATTTCACGCGTAAAAAAAAAACTATTTTCTAACACGAGTTTTATTTTTTGGATTTTTACTTTACGCCTTTCTCTTCCTGTCATTGTTTTTATCTATTTAACGCTAGAATTTTATTGATAGTCATTTATTTTGGTAACTTCAGTTATTTTTGTTTATTTGTATTTTTTTTTTAATTTCATTCGGTCTTAATTAAGAAAAAGAAAATTATTCATATTAAAATTAACTACAGTCTAACTACTACACTCTAAATTGTAAACTGAATTTCACGTTTTTGTTTATCATATTGTTGTATATATTTTAAATTTTATTAAATTGTATTGTAAACAAATTTTATGGATTTTTTAATATATTATTGTATTGAAAAATTTGGGTTTTCTTATTTGAGATATTCTCGCAAGTAAAGTTTTCACTCTGTTTGAAGTCCAAGGAGAGCAAAATCAGAGGGAGAAAAAGAGAGAGAGAGAGAAAAAAAAAGTGCGAAGCATTTTCGACAATTCTAAAAATACAGGTAAAACGCCATTCGAGCAACCGTTGAAAATAAATTGGAAAATCGGCTTCTGGCTTGTTTTACTAACCAAACCAGACCGCTACTCACAAAGAAATCGAGATCCAACGGATTGTTTAAAAAGAAATGGGAGATAAAAAGGGATGGAAAAGTCGGTTTTCAACCTCTCGACCGCACGTTTTTACATAAACATGTACGCCTACTTTCTACGAAGTTTGCATTTTTTATGCAATGCGGAATGCGAGCGCGTGTAACTCGGTTCACCTACTGAAAGTTTAATGGTTGCTGATACCCCATAATTTTGTAATGCACTTAATTTCAATAATAATTTCGAAACGAATTTAATTTTCTTCTTGTCAAATAATTTCATCGTGACTCATGTGTTAATAATTATTGTAATTTTGATCCAAATTTATTTAAAATGTGAAAATGTTTTCTGTATTGTGTTCTAAATTCGTTTGTTTATCATCTACGATTTGCCGTAATTCTATTCTATAGTACAGCATAGTATCAGCATCAATTAGTATTTGCTAAATTTGTTCTCTGCAATGCGCTGACATTGCCTCATTCATATTCGGCATACGTAAACATACACGCATACATTCTGCAGAGTTTGCGCTTTTTATGCAATGCGGAATGCGAGCATGTCTAACTCGGTTCACCACTGAAACGTTTAACGGAAGCTGATACCCCATTATTTTGTAATTCACATAACTGCAATTTACTTGCATTAATAATTATTGTACATTCGATCTAAATTTATTATAAACGTCAGAAATCTTAATTTTCTTTTATTTTTCCTATATTTTGTTCTAAATACGTTTATTTATCATCTTTACTATGTTTCTAATTATTTATTATGTTCTAACCTCGAATTTCCTTCATTTTGTGACTGATTATGACTGATTTATGTAACGAGTTAATCGTCACGGAAATTGTCCGGCATGATTTCCCGACTTCTGCTTAGCTCGCAGATCAAAGTCAAAGTTTATTAATTTTGACTTGCTTTATACTATTTAGAACGTTGAGTAAAACCGTAGGATATTTACGACTAGAAATAAGACATATCAGAAACTCCCCATTTTTGCGACTGCCCGCATATTTCGAAAAGAAAAAAACAATTGCACGTGGGCGTTACTTCGCATCCCTCCACCTTGTCTAAGTTTTTGGAACATTTGGCTTACGCGATGTTCTGCGCTCCTAATCTATTCCTCGCTGGATGTCGTGGTGATTCTCGTTTTTTTTTCACATTAATTACACGGCTGGTTCTGCATCATCTGTTTTCGCTTTGAATTTCCTTTTATCAAAAAGTATCAAATCCTAACCTTCCTACGCAATAATCCTCATCTTAACTCCAGCAAAGTAAGTTCTTCGTAATCTGAATTTTTGGATTTTCAATAGTTTTGAATTAAAGTCGGAAACTTGTATCTCCTGCGCACGCTCATCACGATTTCCAAAGACAAAGGTTAATTAAAACTGGCCTTCTAAAATGTATTGTTTTTTTTTAATCTATTTACTTCCTTCAAACATAAAACTCCGTCCGTTTCTTGTTGAAACTCTATTTTAATTTTTTTTAAACAGTTTGTTTCCTCAGCTTGTAATTAATTTCGTGAATGAAGATATAACTCTTTTGGTAATCAATTCAATCGTAACCGAATTTTATTAATTTAATCTAAATTTAGTGTCTCAAGAAAGATTCCAACTCAGCGTCGGTGAGTTGAAAGAAAAAATTATTTTTGCGCAACGACAAAGACTTGTGAATAGGAAATCAACTGGCTGTGTTCCTGACCTGGTGAACGGTCAGTCTTACATGATGCTTGATACACTCACGCAGTCGGTGATATCAACTAATTCTGAGATCGTATGCTCGGGAGGCAAGGTATGCTAATCATTTTTTTTTTAAATCTACTTCCTTCGAACATACAACTTAAAGTAACTTGGCTATAATAACACGTAGGCGAAATGAAACAGTAAAAAGACCGTCTTTGGTTTAAAGAAACTAAAACAATTCGCAAACAGGAAAAAAAATCACAGCCATCTTACACTAGGTGAGAGAAACAATAAGTAAGTTTTCGAATAATATTCGTAGATTCTGTGAATACAGGGTGATTCCGCTTGAAACAACGAAATTCTGTAGCATTACGGAAAAGTCGATTCGGAATGACGCGACACTATACAACAACGTTTTTACAAACTGTCAATCTTTTCTCTAACCTCTCTGTTAATAAGGGGCAAATGCGGAGCGAATTGTAAATATGAATTGCAACGGCCGTTAAGTTAGAGATCTGCCGTGTAAATTAACGACACGTACGCAAGAAACGTTATTAACACAATTCGACACGTGGTTTTAATTTCACACACCTACCACTTCTTACAATAATTATTATTGGCCAATCGATAATGAACGCTTCCGGGTGTGAAACGCTCTCCGCAACAATAATAAAAGGTCCTAATTAAATTTAATAATGATTTACCGGCTTGCCAATCGAATTGCGCATAGACGTTCGGAGCTTGCGGAACAGCGCGCCGCCATTGTTCGCCGATAATTAAGTAATTTGCGGCTGCCGGCGTAACAGAATTGCCGACACTATTATACAGGGCGATTCTTAAATATTCACACTTCGATATTTGTGTTTGAGAGGAAAATGTTTGTAAGCTGCGAATGAATTATTAGTTAATAATACAAAGTAACTTAATTACAGGTGTAATTCTTATGCACGTTTCCGGCTCGGCCGTAAATTTAAGAATTTTTGCAAAACACAACGCAAATTCAACGGAACAAAATTTACTTGGCGACGCCGGAGGGTATGAGTAAGGGGGTTGTTAGAAGATGACAGTTGAGTTAGACTGGAGGGTGAATTACATGAAACGTCAAAAAAAAAGACGTTTACGTTTCATGTAATTCACATTGATGAATAAATATTATTATTATTATTATTACTGGAGGGTGAATGATCTACAGTCAACAATTATCTACCGAAATTACATATGTAGGTAGCATCAAATGGATAGTAAAATTGCTTTAGTTCCCTCACAAAGTCCAGGGTGAACCGAAATAGAAAAACGAACGAGTGAATTTTTAAACCGTAACGATATTATCGCGGAATCTTTTTCAACCGTAACAATATTATACCAAACAGTTGTTTTCTCACTTTTTTAAATAAAAAAAAGGCGAGATGCGTTGTTAATGTTTCTGAAATCATCAATAATGGGTGTGTACACAAGAGATACTTAAAAAGAAAATTGGCCGAAGTAATATTTCATACCGTAAATCAAAGATAAGCTCGCAAACGCAAACACACGACTTCAATAAAATCAATATGCAATAAATCTCTCTCTCTCTCGAATGCGAGCGCCGCGCTTGAGAGGAGAATTTATGCCCCAAAAGAAGTCGAAAAGCAAAGGACGATGGGTTGGTTCTGTGTGAACCGTCGAGATAACTCGGTTATAGCCCCCGGGGGCTCGGCTGAATAATTACACGTTTCATGAGCGGCCTCCGACCAACGACCAATAATTATGCGGGGCATATTTATGCGCTTTGGAGGAGCACACATGCGTTTTTTAGTGCCCGGTATGGTATATACCGAGTGGTATGGACGGGTAACGAGCGACATTATTTATGGTTTATTAAAAATGATTATTCATTTGAGTACTCGCTAGAACACAAAGGGCATTCAAAAATTAATTCAAATTGACTGAAATTAAAAATATAATATTATTACAAAGAAAAATCAAAGAAAGCGATAAACCAAACCAGAAATACGCGCAGAAAGATCTAGAACAAAGGTGTAAGACGCTTTAATTACTGTTAAGCATGTCGAGATAAAGCACGTTTGGTTCCAAAGTGATGATTTCTTGTGGAAAATTTGCAGTGCCCGCGTCATGTAGAAAATATACCAAATTTGGGCGGCAGCGACATCTAACGGGAGGCAGATTTTGGAGAAGAGGTTCGCGCGTCGTTTAAACTACTGACGCAGTAGCCCACGTGGACGTCAAGATGAGGGAGCACATAAGCAGACCTCCAAGGGAGAAATTAGTCTATTCCTGACTTGATTTTGTTAATTAAAAACGTATCTTATTCTTCATCGTGAATTTTCTGCAATGTGTCCTAATTTATTCAAACAATTCTCTCGGTTTGAGTTCCGTGAAATAAAAATCTGCTTTCTTGGAATGATTCCTTCATTTGGGATATTAATGATGCTCGGCGTCGGTTAATGTGATGCAATCTGACAATGGGGTCTATTCTATAACACTGATACGGACTTGATGCATGTCAATTCTTGCTATGCAGCAAATGCAAAATCGATATTCTGTAAACAGTTTCGTAACAACTTGCAATTCGTATCAAGCGCGTTATCAAGTTAATATGCATCTCTCTTCAATTGGCGATCGGCAATCGACTTGAATGGTTATGAAATTGTATCAAATTCTTTGCAATTACTGAGGGCCGTATCGCATATTATCACGTCGCTCATCGCTCAGCTGGTTCAAACTACGTAGTCAGTCTCTCAAAAGAATTAACCCTTTCTTCACTAAGCTTAGTCGGCTGCCATCGTGCAAAATTTTAAGTTGCTTTACATTAGTGGTAGCCCCGAGCGGCTTAGTGAAGAAGGCGTCGTCCAAAAGGTATTGAAAGGCGCGAGGGTGAACTAAGCTGTGAATGGCAATTCAAAACAGCGTTTTTTTATATTCGATTTTTTTAAATTTAATCATTCATACTAGGTGATTGAAACTAATCTTAAATAATTATCTAAAATAAAATTATGAACAAAAAACATAATACTTAAAGTATTGTGGCGCGCCACTCAGCTCACTACGTCACACTGAAGGCGTCAAGAAGTCGGTTCGTTATTGTGCGTCATCGGCCGCCGGGCTGTCTATACCGAACAAACTCGACTTTTCCAGCGTCTTCGAAGATGGAACAAACGAGAAGACAGCGTAGAATATAAAATCGGCCGGGGTTGACTCAGGAGCCAGTCGAGTTCTAATTAGCGATCGTCGAAGTTAGATTTAGTGTATAAAATAAATTGTTGCAAATAAATTAGATGGTAATCATTATTAAATTACGGTTAAGTTTGTTACCAAGTGTTTTATTCGATTAAGGCCCGGTTTCACCATCACAGTTTAAGGTTAAACTTCGCTTTATGCCCATGGTAACAATTGCAAGGATAATTGTTTCCATAGGAATAAAACTAAGTTTAAAGTTAAACTGTGATGGTGAAACCGGGCCTAAATAAATTAATTTAAACCCTAGAAACGTAACAGTATGTTTGTTTTCCAACAGTAAAGAATACCTCACATACGCAATTGTCAAACGTGTGGACGGGGGTTTGAAAGGGTGACAAAATACAAGGGGAAAGAAGGGCAGTCACGTCAACCCAATTCATAAACGAAATAATCCGCATTTCATCCCGATTCATCTGCCCTCCGTTTCTTTCATAGCAATCCGTAAAAAGTCCAATCTCGATTTTCTTTGTTAGTAGCGCTCTGGTTTTCCGAAAAAACCAGAAATCTAATTCCACTTCTATCAATAGAGTATTAATCGGAGAGAAATTCGAATAAATCAGTAATCAAAATATTGAATTATGTTTTATCTCATCAACGCTGGGCTGTAATCTTTGTATTTAATACTTCAGCTTTTCTTTTAATGCATTGGTAACAATTTTTCTCGACTACGGCAAACTAACAGTTGTGTTGACGTTACGATGCTATCCACACCGTAACTGCCGATGTATAAATAAAGAATTACAATTGAAATTGAATTGAAATTTTTTTGGAACACTGAATTTAAATTAAGTTAATAAAAATTCGGTTGATCACCAAAAACTAAAAAAAATCATACCGTGAGAGGAGTTATTTCTTCATTCACGAAAACAGTTACTAACCGAGAAAAATTTAAAACAAAAAAATTTAAAAAAAAATTCAACGAGGAAACAGGAAACGCAAGCCAGGAACTCGGACCTCTGGGATGTTTTCTTTTTTTTTTTGATGCTCGCAGCGTCCTTTTATTACAGTGGGGGACATCATCCGATTGCGTTTTTACGCAATCA
Organism: Prosopocoilus inquinatus; assembly: GCA_036172665.1. NCBI lineage: Eukaryota > Metazoa > Arthropoda > Insecta > Coleoptera > Lucanidae > Prosopocoilus > Prosopocoilus inquinatus. The sequence continues at coordinate 71,208,200 of CM069870.1, read as the reverse complement.
CTTCCGAGGATCAGGCAATCCTGATCTTGCATGTGTTTCGTTTACACGTTTTAATATTATCACACCGCGATTTACTTTACAATTCATTTTGTTATTGAGTACTGAAAAATTCGAATCCTTACACACTGAATGAATAATTTCGGGCTCTACTGAATTCTGAAATCATCAGCAAATAGAGTACCTATTAATAACACGCATAACTCACTCGATATGCTTTGGTTCATACAAGCATGAGTCAGCTGCTTATGTAGACCGAGGTCAAGGACGGTTACCCTCTACGTAGACTAGTTCCAGGTTCGAAACTTTACAAGCTTGGGTAACAGGTTAAATTCCTGGTTTCTTCCAGTAGTATGGCTTTCGCTTCCCGCAATCGCCTACAGCGTTACTTTGCATTATGCTAGTACAAAGTACAGATGTTGTGAACATTCTGCTGAACTGTTGCTAGTTTGAGCAAAATTCTGATTTACTGACTGGGATTCTTTGAGCCTTGAGTGACCCACGTTATAAGCAAATTTTACATAACGGATAACCCATTTCTGCTTCAGATAGAAAGGTAATTGGTGACGTCAGTAGAGCGACCCACGTTTATACTCGATTTCTTTGTTTCAACAGAGGAATCTGCGCTTTTTTCCTTCGCTACTTCTTTCCCTTTACCGTTTCCCTGTTTCTACGGCGAATAATTGACGTAAACAATCCTTTCGAACTTCGACAAATCGTAACGTACTGTTTTATTTGCGTTATTTGATTAATGCATGTTCGCATATAACGCAGATAAAACAAATATATAAAAAATAAAGATAAAATAACAAACAATTCAAGCGTGGTTTGTCCTTTACACGAGAAAATTACCATAAACGCAATGATTCGTACAATACTTATGGCATAAAAGCAATTTCTGCGACACTCATCGACCGTCATTAATTCTAGCAAGTAAGTTTTAGGAAGCCAAGCCAACTTAAATATGCATTTGTTAAAGGTGCAGAGTGAATTTGGAATGCCTTTAAAGCTATGACAAGAAAGTTTGAATAATATACAAAGTGATTCAAAAAAGTTTGATATATTTTTTTTTTTTGTTAATTTGTATGTACTATCCATAACCAATTGCGCTCAATGTAAAACAGATTTTCGTTATTTTAAGCGGAAAGCAGCATGCGTGCCTTCACATTGATTTTCTTCTTTCTTCTTTCTCGGTTACATCGTTCAGGAAACGTTCACCGTAACTCATAACTCTAAATAACGAGCGCGTAATTAAGCGTTCTGCATTCGATCTAATCGAGGATGGCGTGCGTGAAACGCCGGGGCCATTAGCCGTGCTAAAGAAATCGGAGCCGCTCGCCTTTTAATAATTCCTCTTCTTCTTCCTTCTGTTTCAGACGACCCTGCAGCCCACCGTCGCTCAGCCGAGGATGGCGCAACTTGAGACGCTCGAAGCAAAGGTGAGTTAGTTTTTGGCATTCTCATTTTTCTACTCATTTCCTTTTTTCGCTTCAATAACTCTCTTGTTTTACTTTATTCATTTTTTTGTACGCGTGATACCTTTGGATAGGTTGGATCTTCTTTTGATTCACCGTTTCATCTTCTTGTTCATATGTTTAGCTTCAATCCAGTTTTTTTCCTCTTTTGCCTGTTCCATAACTCTTTTGATTTCACTCTTTATTATTAACTAATGATAGTCGTCTATTTATTTATTAATTTTGGGTAGCTTGGATCTTCTTCAGACACACCATTTCATCTCCTTCTTCATGTCTCTAGCTTTCACCCTTTTTTCTTCTTTTGTCCATTTTCGTAACTCTTCTGGTTTCACTAATTTATTATAACTATTGCCAGTCGTCTGCTTATCAACTATGGTTAGTATGGTGGTTTTCTTCTCATAAATGTTAATTTCTTCCGCCACTTTTTTCTACGTCGCCATTTCACAAATTGGTTCGCTTCTAGTTGCCTAAATTAATTCATTCTTTCTTTCCGTATATTGTTTTCCTGTATTTTCAACTCTTTCCGTGCATTCTTACTTGTGTTCTCGTGATCCTCCTGATTCTCCCTGTTCAGTTTTCGTTCATGTCCAAAATTACCAGATTCACCATTTTTGGGTACATTAGAAGACCTAATCTCTGTGTTTATGTATCCATCTCTTTCCCTTTGTTCGTTTCTCGATACCCAATCACATTCCATCCAAGGCTATCGTTTGCTTTTGTTGTTGTCTTTCCTAGAGACCATCGACAGAAAATGATTTATTTATTTAATTTATTTATGATAAGGTTTGCTTTCTTTTTTCTTCAAATATTTCCTGTTTTTCTTCATCATTTGCTTGCTTTCCCCCTTTCTTAAAGAATATCAATAGAAAATGATTTTTTTATTTAATTTATTTAAGATAACGTTTGCTTTCGTTTTTCTTCAAATATTTCTTGTTTTCTTTCGTGTAATCGATCGCCTGTGTTTTTCTTCATATGAGTTTTTTTTTTTTACTTTCGAACTACGTTGACTTTTTTAGGTACGAGTTACACAGTGTCAGTTTTTGTACGATATTTGTCAAAAACTTAAGAGAGAAGCGTCGCATCAACCAATAAACATTCCCTGCGGTGGCCTGTCTCTCTCACACTTCGTTACAAACTTTGCACAAAAATTATCAACGTGTCACACACGGTGCTTACGATGATAACAAAATTTCAAAAAAAAAAACTGTTTTCAAAATTATTTTGTTTCGCTTTGCTTTTTTCTCGTGGACGTTCGTCATTTTTTTTGTTAAAACATCATACTTTGTAGTCGATAGCTTCCGCTTTTTATCTTTAACGTTAATTATCGTTGATTTTATTTATTTGTTTTGATCAATTATTTATTGGTTTTTATTGTTTGTCTCTCTCAGTTCTGGAATCTTGTGTTCTTGCTCTGTTTTTCTCTCTTCATTCGCTTTTGATTTTTATTTCACTTCATCCCCGATTGTAATTGGTTTCGGTTGTCTTTCCTTTCATTATTCGTTATTTGGTTTTTGATTTCGTCCAAATATTTCCTGTTTTTGTGGCCGTCCGTTTTGCTTTCTGATTTTTGGTTTTCTCCATCCACGATTTGTTTTGTTTTTCTTCAATCGCGATTGTCATTTGTTTCTGCTGCCTTTTTTTGGGACGTTCATGAAAAAATTACAAATTTTTATTCCATTATTCATTAGGTTTTTGCTTTCGCCCAAATGTTTCCTATTTCGTTTCCGTTCGTTTTGCTTTGTGCGAACTAACGTCTTTTTTCTTTTTCTCCAGTCAAGATTTATTTCGTTTTGTTTTCAACCGCGATTGTCATTTGTTTCTGTTGTCCTCTTTCCTTGCAACGCCGATGTCTTTAAAAAAAATTACAAACAAATTTTTATTTCGTTTTTGCTTTCCTCCTTTCGTATTTTCCTGTTTTCGTTTTGTGCTTTGTACAACCGATCGCATTCTGTTTATCTCCATTCACGATTTTTGTCGTTTGAGTTTTAAAAAAAATTTTAATTCTGTTGTCGACCGCGTTCACTTTTCTATGGCGATTGACATTTGTTTCTATGTTTTTTAATCCTCCATTATTTGTTGCTTTCTATTTTGCAATCGTTTGCTTCGCTTTCCGTTTCATTCGCGATTGTCTTTCTTTCTCGTTTTATTTTTTGTGTTCTGCTTTAATATTTGTATTTTTTTAAATTCTTGTTTCAATGCTTTTACTTTCCCTCATTGGCGATCGACATTTGTTTCTATTTTTTAAATTTCTCCTTTAATTGTTGCTTACTATTTTGCAATCGTTGGGTTTTGCTTTGACTTTCGCTTCATTCGCGATTGTTTTGCATAATTCTTGATTTTTATTATTTTTTTCTCATTTTTGTTCAAATTCTTCTCTTTTTCATTTATTTGTTGATTTCGCTTTAGGCTTCGGTTGGCTGCAGAGTCCAACTTCTTCATGTTCATCATATTCATCGATCCCGTTTAAAACACCCTGACTTTTAAAAAAGTTATAGATATTAATTTTTACCGACGCAGACAAGATGGTATAAACCGATTTAATTTGAAAAAATCAAGCTAAACAAGTCTAAGCAATTCAAGCCGCTCGTTAAATTTCCTTCATTTTTTCTTTTATTTATTTTATTAAGCCCTCGTGTATTAAAGTCAGATAGCTTTTTTCTTTGCTGTTATGTTTTTTCATTTTTTTCTTTTTCACTTTATCTACTTTTCCTTGCATTTTCCTTAGCAACTGGTTTCTCTTTTTTTTATTTTTCACTGTTATTTTCCACTTCAGACAAGTATCCAATATTTTGTACTTTTTAAATGAGTTCATTGTGCAATGCTTTCATTTTCTTTTTATATATTTTCTTTTTCTTGTCGGCCTTCTACAGTTTGTTCCTTACTATTTATTTTACTTCCACGTAGTGTTGCGCACAATTAAATTATATTGGTAATTAACAATTAACAACTAATTAAATGTAATTGTTCAAATTAGAATTAACAATTAATTAATTGTAACAGTTGCAGTTACAATTAATAGTAATTATTTGGTTCTTTCAATCAATAAATTATTTACTAATTGTGACCGAGATATATCATTTTATGAAACAACAAAAAAATTAAAAAAAAAACCTTATTTAATGGATTAATGATAACCTTTTTTTAAACTGTCATTAAAGTAATTGATCGCAATCATGACGATGAATTTAACTGTACTTAAATTTATTTGTAGCTGCTATTAAATTTAATTATCCTAATTAAACGTATTTAAAAAAAATCCCGTAAATTTGTTCGTAATTTTTGCTGAACTCCATTCATCTATTCCCCCCCCCCCCCCCCCCCCCTTAAATTTCTATCCATTTTTGTAATGGAAAGTGGTGTAGAGACCAAAAGAAAAAAAACGGTCGGGTTGTCGTATTTTTAATTTGCGATGATACCCGCCAGCACTAATTTCTGCGAAGTGCGTACGCTCGCATTGCACTCCTTCCCCTCACACTCAATAAAAATTCGTTGCATGAGAGGTGCGGAGAGGTGTCAGAAGCAAATAGTACATTCGGCGTAAAAAGTATCCAACGCTAAGTGGCCTGAATTCTTTTCCCTACTGATAAGCTAATTACCAGAGAAAATAATTGAGGCCACTTGGACGCTTTTTACTACGAATGTATTATTTACTGCTGCCATCTTATTACACTTTACTGTCACTGAGTGGGTGGGACAGGAAGGAGTGCACGTTGTGGGCGAGGCTGATACCAGTCTGAGTACTAAATTTTCGTACGGACAAATGGCCTGAATTCTTTTCCCTGCTAATTACTGTTCATGATTTGCATGCGCAATATCCAAGGCGTTGAACTTGCAATCGGAAATACAACTTGCAAATACCTGCAAACTTGCAATAAATAACTGGAGCATTGTGTAAGTGTTAACACAATCTGACATCACCTTTTTAGCACCCGAGGGTCAATTAAACTTTACGGACATTTGGTCATGACGTTACGTAAACCTGTAGTATAAAATATAAGCGCATTTTGTTAACTATATCACTTAACTCTGATCGTCTTCGTGGAATACAGCTAGCTGTATTTCTAACCTTAAAAAATGAAGGTAATCCTTGTTGCTTGAATGTTAGTTTACAAGGTGATTCCTTACCACCCTGAACTGCACAACCCCCGAGTCTGGACGCCGACAGCTCGTGGCATGCTGAAGACGACCAACTCGTGACATATGTAGGGCGATTAATTCTTTCAGCCCCACGTTGGGCGCCAGTTTATAATAAGGATGCATTCATTGACGTTTGCGATGGATGTTTGCTTTATTCGATTGCTTAACAATCTCTTCTGCACTTCTCTGTTACCATTTCTTTATGGCATGTGGATTCTTTTAATGACTGACGAGGAAAGTGGATTTCTTTTTTTTTTTTTTTGGTGGCTCAGTTCAAGTTCGGCTATAATTAACGCGAGTACGTTAATGTATTCGATTTTTTTTTCGATCGAGCAAAAGTCCGATAACCCCATCGGCGCAACAGCGCCAATAAAAATTCCCTTCCCAGAACCGTTACCGGGCACAATAAAAAACTGCACTTCAATTTAAAAATCAATTACAGAACGAACAGAAGGTAATCTCCGATCGACTTAATAGGAGCGGATTACGAAACGGGCGATGATATGTGGCCGCCGTTTTTTGCGCCGATTTTTTTTTTCTTCTTGTTCTTCGTCTTCCTCGGGCCGATAGAAACGCGCGGGCAATTTGTCCGAGGCGAAGAAGCGATGAATAGGTAAGGTATGTCCGACGAGGGCAAAAAGTGTGGCGAATGATTTATAATAAAGGCCACGACGCACGGCGGGTAATTGCGAACACGTTTTGAGAAGAAAGAGATCAGAAGAAGCTGATAGCATACATCCAACCGGGAAATTGCACGTGGTTTTCTGGAAAAACGATGAGGGATTGCATTCTTGGGTTTCTTCTGGAGACAAGTTCCGTAAAGTCGGAAATTTTCATAGATACGTCTCGAACAATACAGGGTGCTTCAAATTAAAAAAATAAATAAATCATCAATGAAATGAAATTAGAAGGACACACATGTTCATAGATACCGAGTAATCAATAGAATTCATAATTAGAGGAGACTATGATTGGTGCTATTTTATGCTGTGTGGTTGGATACAATGACAAATAAATAATAAGTTGAAAGTTGTCATAGTTGAGGTTATGTTCGTGCTTTATACTACCTTTATTTTGTTATTTTATTTGGTGTACACCCCTTTTCAGAATGTTAGGGAGGGTTCCACAAGACAAATCCGTTTATTACCAATCATTAAAAAAAACTAAACGTCACAATCCTGACACTTAATTTATGTAATTTCAAACTGTAAGCCTGTCTTGCCAACTTTTCGGAAAATATCACTACCTGCTCTAATTATAAATTCCCTTGATCGCATGGTACCTACAAATTTCAATATTTAGGTAACGTCTTTTTGATTCGAAGAACCCTGTATATTGCACAACTTCAAATTAAATTATTCTCAACGATTTAATTTAAAATCCACTTCTGGCAATACACACCTACAGGGTCGGATTTGGATGCGGGCAAATAGCAGAAATGCGCGCGATGGTGTTTTATTTATTCAGTGTTGACCAAACTGGTTTTCTGGATATGGCGGTGAATCCGACACGTTTTTGGCCCGGCGCGCGTTTAATTGCGCCGCGCCGACGGAATTTCAATTCGGGGCACCCCCCGGACAGGATATTACGAGAACCGAAAGCCGAGAAGTAAAAAATAAAAATAAAACTGAGGCGATTCGAACGGGATTTATTCCGGCTGCTGAAAATACCTCGATTCTAGATGAAGTTGTTAGTTTTTTTCTTTTTTTTTCGCCTAATGTTGCGGGTAATCGGTTTATAATCGTTTCCTACGAACGCCTAACGACGTTTTTGAGCGCTCGGATTAGGTAACTAACGGGAAATATAAAACCTCGCAACGTAAATAAATAAATAAATAAGGATGATCGGTTGTGAGATGATGATGACGAAACTCCTTTGATTGGATATTACATTATTTAACTGGAAAATACATATAATTATTTTCCAGTTAAAAAAACGTTTTTTTCGAGACACCCTGTATAAACAAAACAAAATCATTGACAGCTGAAAGTGAACAGACATCGATGCCGTATTTCAGAGGGGCGGTTATCATTTGTTTTAGAAAATTTAATTTCGTTTCGTTCTTTCCTTACCAAGCATCGATGTCTTTTCACTTTCAGCGGTCAACGATTTTTGTTCATACAGGGTGCCTCGAAAAAAATTGTCCATTCTTTACACGTCACCTACTACTGACCAATCCGGCTCTAAAGTCACAGACAAAATTTTCTTACGACGATTATTTTTTAAGTTATGCAAGAGTATGAACTAGTTGCATGTATAGATTCTTTATTTATAACACTTTTCCAAAAATTTAGGCGATTTCGATTTTTAAAATGGTCCAAAGACCGAAAAACACAAATTTCTGAAAAATAATTGATATTTTCAAACTTAAAAAAAATATCCGGCAACGGCGAAAGTAATTTCTCTGCAATCGATTTCATATTCTACAGGGACTAACAAAGAACGGCCACCACTTCTGAGACATACTGTATAAAAACGAGTCAATCTTTGACGTTTCAGTTCAACAGTCGATGTTTTCGTTTTGTTTTCACTTAACAAAAGACAATCGATGCTTTAAATTTCAGGTGTTCTTCAAATGTTTTATCTTTTTTTTTCTAAAAGACCAATAAAGAAAGGGCACCATTTATGAAACACTCTGTATAAGTACAAGTCAGTCTTTAACATTTCAGTTCAATAGTCGACATTTTCTTTTTGTTGTTATTAAACGAAAGTCAATCGATGCTTTAAATTTCAGGTGATCTTCAACTGTTTTTCTTTTTGCTCATCAACAGTGTGGTGTAATTTTTCTTTTGTTTGTCTTAAGCAAAAGTCAATGGACGTTTAAAATTTCAGATGACCTTCAAATGTTTGTTGTTTTTTTTTTTCGTTTTCAGCGGCAGATGTTTATTCCTGTTTTGTTTTGTTTTTTTTTTTTTTAACAAAACAAAAGCCCATTCAATTTTCAATTAAATTCTTGCTTTAGCAAACAAAAGTTAATCGATGTCAGGAGATCTTAAAATGTTTTTTTTTTTGTTTTGTTTTCAGTAGATGATGTTTTCTTTTTTAAACAAAAGCCATTGTTTTTTTTTTTAATTTCAAATATTTTTTTTTCGTGTTTTCAATAGACGATATTTTTCTTATTTTATTTTTTTAAACAAAAGCCAATCGTTTTAAATTTCCGGTGATCTTCAAGCATTTTGTTTTGTTTTCTCTTATCGACGTCTTTTTTTTACTCAAACAAAAGCCAACGAGATTCCAAATTACAGATATGATCTTCAAAGGTTTTTTTTTCTGTTTTTAATAGTCATTGTTTTTTTTTTGTTTTTCGTAAATACAAGTAAATCGAAGCACCAACTTCAAATGACATTGAATTTACTTCGTTTTGAATTGTCTATTTTTCTTGTTTTTCTTAACACCAATCGACGTTTTGAATTTCAGACGATCTTCAAATGTTTGTTTTTTGTTTTCCTTAAACGAAAGCCAGTCGGCCTTTCAAACCTCTGGTGACCTTCAAAAGCGCTTCAAATTTTCCCAAAATTTTGGGAAAAGTGCGTCTTCTGTATTCTTTCAAGCGCTGATTCATTTCGTTCTTCGAAAATGGACCCTTCTTTACTTACTAAAATAGTTCTTCTTTACTTCTCAATCTTTTTCGATCGTCTTTTGTTTCGTTTTTTTTTTGACAATTAGGATTCTTCAGAAATCGAATGCCCAAGTAACTCAAAATTTCTTCGAATTTGCAATGTTTTTCAAACGCTCATTGTGTGTCTTTGTTTGTTTTTTCAAGAATCGGTCACGTTCCTTTATTTCTCATCTAAAACTGATTGTTTTGTGTGCGGTCCAAGAAAAGATGTGAGTTAACAAAAGATGAAAAACATTAACTGTGGAAAAACAAAAGCCCGTCTTCAGTTTTAGGAAAGTGGAGCTTGAAAAACAAAATTTTTCCGAAATATGTTTTCGTTTGTTTTTTTTTTTGTGTTTCAAGAGTCACTTTCGTTTCGTCCTTTCATAATTCGTGTTCGTATTTGTTTGTTTGTTTGTCGTTAACAGTCAAACAAAAGACGGGAGCTAAAAAATAGTGGAAAACATTAACTGGCGAAACAAAAGCCGGTCGGCGTGTTAGGAAAAATGGCGCTTTAAAAACAACATCCGGTCGACTCTTTGAAGCTCAGTAACAAGTAATCTTCAAGAACTTTCAGATTTTCCCAAACCCCTTTTATTTTGCGAAAGATCGATTGTCTTTTTTTTCGAAAATCAATCTTATTCCCTTCATTACTTTCCAAGAATCATTTCCTTTGCTCTTGATTGTATTCTTTTTTGTTTTCAACAGTCTTTTTTCCTTTGCTTTTGACTGCATTTTTTTTGTTTTCGACAGTCGATGTTTTTTTTTTTTCATTTTCTTGAACGAAAGGCAATCGACCTCTTAAATTTCAGGTGACCTTCAAATGCCCTTCGAAAGGTGCTTGAAAAACGAAATTTCGTCGACTCAACAAGTACCTCCTAACCTTCAAAGTCCTGTTGTTTTTCGAAAATCAATCTCGTCTCGTCCCTTACTTTTCGAAAACTGATTGTCTTTTTTTCGATCGTGTTTCTCAATGTTCAACAGTCGATGCTTTTTGTTTTTCTTAAAAAAAAAAAAAAGAAAGAAAGAAAGTCAACCTCGGTCTTGTATATTTCGAACGACCCCCAAGAATCGACCGCACACAAATGCCAAAAAAAAAACAAGAGAATGTAGACTGTTGAGTCTGAATTTCAAATACGATTTCGATTCATCTTTTTTTTTCCAACCGTCTGTTACCGTTTTTTCTCAAAAGTCGATCGCGTTATGCCTTTTGTTTTACAAAAACCGATCGTCACTTGTTCGGCGCAAATTGAATCCCTCATTACTATTTGCAAATCTGTGTTCTGTTCTTTACAGTTCGGCGGGTATACAGTTTTCTTATTTTCTCTTACATCGAATAGTATTTCTGTCTTTATTTCGTCATACAACGCGGAAGAAAAGTAAGTACATAAAATTTACAAAGAAGATAAAAATAAAAATCTCAAACGAAAGATACGTGACGAATTTTTCAAAACGAAAGAAAATCCGGATCGAAGGACCATAACTCTCTCGAATGCGGAAAGAGTTCGAAGTGTCGTGAATGAATTTTTTCTTTTAATTTGTTAATAGCTAACAAAATGAAGTGTTATAAGTACATCTCCTTATTGATTGTTACTTCAAAGTGTACAATTGTTTAAATTAAAAGCCCCGAAAGTAACAGAGCTTTTTATCCTTTCCTTCTTCTTTATTACGAGGCCTCCAAAGGCATATGTACAACGATTCTTCGCCTTTATTTGCTTATAATAAATAAATAGGAAGGAGAAAATGCTAACAGGAAGACAAAAAAATTCTGCCACTTTCGAGATTTGAACCCGAGCCTCTTGGTGTCGCACCCGAACGTTCTAACCGCTCTCGACTATAAAAGCGACTCTGGCGTTCACAGGAATTAATGTTTCTTATAATATTGAATCTCCTTTTCAAGATTTATTATTACTGGTCCTCAGTTTTTCTTCTGCAATCAATCGTTTTTCAAAACAGCATATTATTGAGAGTTTTACACAGTATATTAAATTAAACTAACTTGTACGCCCTACACAGTTCTAAATTGAGTAGATGGTATTTTTTAATTCTCTTCCTCAACCGCAAACTAATTATAAATCGCGTGCAAGAAGATAATAACCACCCACATTGCACGTGACATGCCATGCCATCATCTTCAAGCGAAAACATGATAGGGCGCCATTCCAACTCATGCCTCGCTTAACAGAGGCGAACACCCACCCACTTGCGAAAGACGTTACAAACGGTTTGTTTGAACAAAGCTGACACCTGCGATTTCCCACTTATTTTTCTTCTTCCTTTTCCTTACGGACGGCGATCATTAATTTTCCGAATGCTTTTTACTTCTTGTAGATGGCCAGTATCGAGGTGTCCCTGTCGAGCACGCCGAGGAGAAAGAAGAACGGCACCCTGAACGCGTCGATACGATCGATCCCCAAGGAGATCGCCGTCAAAGAACTGGAGAGCCTGAGGAACGCGCTCAGGGACAAGGAGAACATAATTCAGAGCTTGATGGGGCAGCTGACGATACCGGGTTTGAGGTTGGCGCAGATCAGGAACCACAACAACAATAACAACAACAACGGAACCACCAATAACAGGGAACTGTCGGAAATCGAGAAGAAACAGGCGGAAGAAAGGCTCAACAGGCTCAGGAATGACACCGACAATAAAAGACTGGCCATTAAAAATTTGAAGATGGCTTTGGAACGACTGGATATCACCGAGTAAGTTTTATAACTACAACATAACCTCTCCTTGGCTTTCGAATAAGAACTGCGTTGCGTCTTCTTTGTTTTGCCAACAGTTTTCAGAAATGACTAGGGTAATCTTGAAGGCTTTCGCGGTCGTTGCCCATCTTTTTACGCTTAACCTAAGAAGGTTTTTCAGTGACTAGCTAATGTACTGGATAATCCAGGACAAACGTTGTCAAAAAGAAAAGATCGTTGCAGTTCCAATTCGGTCTCAAAGTCAAAAATCCAACCCAAATCCATTATCAACGATGGTGCACTTGACACACCAAAAACCCAGCCATCATCAGCGAAGGTCCCAATTTACTGATTTTCGGATAAAAACTGTGTTGGGTCATCTTTCTTTTGCCAACTGTTTTCTCCAATGACTAAGATTATCTTGAAGGCATCCGCGGTCGTTGTTCATCTTCTTAGGCTTAACCTAAGAAGGTTCTCCTAGATGATGTATGGGATAATCAAGGACAAACGTTGTCAAAAAAAAAAGATCGATGCAGTTCCAATTCGGTTTCAAAGTCAAAAATCCTACCCAAGCCCAACGATCCATCAGCGATGGTGCACTTGACACCCCAAAAGCCCACAACCATCATCTGCGATGGTTGCCTTTAACATTCCAAGAATTGTGCGTGCCTAACTCCTTGTAATTATTTTGGTAGTAATATAGATGTAAGAATCCAACAAGCGGAGCTGGAGTATCAATTGGGAAGGGAGGAATTGAATCTTCTCACCCTCTTGGAGGAGACCAGAGCGCTGCAACTGTGCCTGGAGGAGAGCAACAAGAACACCTCCGAGCTTAACACCTTATTCAGGTAATTGTTTTCTGAATTTGAAATTCCAGGCGGCCTAAACGACAATCGAATTTTGATTATTGGCCAAAGCCAGAAACAGAAGGTCCCCTAAAAAAAAAAATTCAAACTTTGTGGAATCAATTACATAATGAAATATTTTTTTAAAATTTTGTTGAAAGGGGCAAAGGGCCAAAACTAGAAGCAGAAGGTCCCCCAAATAATTCAAATTTTGTGGAATCAATTACATAATGAAATTATTTTTTTAAATGTTGTTGAAAGGAGCAAAGGGCCAAAACCAGAAGCAGAAGGTCTCCCAAATAATTCAAACTTTGTGTAATCAAAAACTGAAAACTGTGGATAAGTAGGAAAAGGGAGGCTGCGATGTAGTACCTATGCATGGGTTAATTAATTTGAACATTTCCCCCCTCCCCCCCTCCAACCTTTTTGTTCCACTTTTTGCAATCTGTGACCAAAATAAATAAATTTTGGGTTGACTTTCGTAAGCCAAACTCTAACTCATTTTTCAAATCCTTTGTTTCTTCAATTTGCCTCAATGTTTCTGCCGAGTTTGATCAAAAACTTGCGTAAGAATGACTCCAAACTCATCAAAAAATGACGTAAGAGTCATTTCCATACTTAAAGTTCTTTTTTGAACAAGTGGACGGATCTTTCTCAAACTTGCTCTGAAGAGAGGTCTTTATTCGCAGACGTTGTGGCGCATTTGGGAATTTGCGTTATTGAGAAACGAAGAACCAGAGTGTTTTGTCTTCATTCTACCCCAAGGAGCTTCAATTTATCATAGGGTCCAAAAGATAAAAGAATCTGCTGGTCCAAAAGATGGAAGAATCTTCTTCAAAATACTTCCAAAGGGAGGTCTTCACTCGCAGACGTTCGGAATTTGGGATTTCACTTTTTTGGGACGCGAAGAACTAATCTGTTTATTACTCTATTCTTTACGGCGTAATGACGAATCCAAAACATTTCTTTTATTTTATATTTCTAAGGCCCGATCTTACCACCCCCTGTTAACTTTAACCGTTGGTTAACATCCTAGGAAACCATTATCGGCACAAAGGTTTCCAAGGATATTAACCAACGGTTAAAGTTAACAGGAGGTGGTAAGATCGGACCTTATTCTTCTGTTTCAAGTGATTTTTTTCCAAATTGTTCACTTCCTTGTTCGTCCCTTGATTTTCGTCCATACTTGTCAGATGTCCATAAACGTCAGTGACAAAAATAAAGAAATGTAATGGCGACAGCTACACGAGAATGCTACGTCGCGCATTCCTTAAAGTTACTTTTCTCAATCCAATCTTTTTAATTAACGAGATGGCCCTTACAACTCAATTGAATTGTTCATTCAATTCAGCGCGAACAAACTCAGGAGCTCCTTCAAAGTTACTCGCACACCCAGCGCTCTCTTTTGTAGTCTGGCGTACCACGCACACACGCTGAGCGTTCTATTCTGTTGCCTGGCCCAGACCGTTCAAGATCTTGCTTTCACTCCCCGAATTATTTGTTTTACGTTGGGATCCTATGTTTATAATGTTTATTCCTTGTTGAATAAATGAAGATTACGAAATTTATAAATGAATGCATAATTGAAAACCACATCACCATAAACGTTTTAGGTCCAGTTTTACAATTGCAGCTCAACTTTGAGCTGAGATTTAAACCCTTAGCAACGATTATTTCAACAATTGTTGCGAAGGTTTTAAGCTTCGACTCAAAGTTAAAATGTCATTGTAAAACTGGGCCTTAGAATGACTGACATGACTAGCTTTGTTACGTTTCCCATAGTCTTTTGTTTTCTTCTTTTTTCAGCTGGCAGTTGAGGTAAATTCCTAAACGTTTATATTTATCATTTTTTGATATGTCTGATGATAATAAAGAGCGCCTGGAAATATAACCAAAAACCCTGTATATACAGGGTGTCTCAAATTAAAATAAGTACTTCAGTTAATAGATACACGAAATTTTTGGGAAGCAAATATGGTTTGGAAACAGAACAAGTTCTATTTTTTGTAAATAGTTTGATTCAATTTTCTAAAAGAATGTTATAAAACGGCGTTAATTCGTACAGTTTCAATTTCGATCAGGTTGAATTCCCCCCCTCCCAACAAAACTATATCACCATCCGCAGTTACAAATCTCTCGAAGACGTCTCGCATTCAGAGCACTCTTTAACTCACACAAAAGGAAGACGAGTACCTAACCTAAAAAAACCTGAACGATCTTGCCGGAATGTTTTACGGTCTTGCGGTGCTTTATAGGTACCGTGCGAGCGCATTTCCAAGCAGAGCAAATATTTAATAATAAGATTCAAGAGAGAGAGAGAGAGAGAAAGACAGAAGAGCAAACAGGAAACCGACGCTGACGTTTTTTTTTCTTTGGCCAACAAGCAAAAAAATCGCGCTTTGATTCGGATCCGACCCTGGACGATGGTTTTTAACCACATGCAAATAAATGTGCATATTTTTAGCTGCGTCGCCGGAGAAGAGGTGGTGACCCTTCATGCCATCGAAGTCACGTATGATCCGAAGAGTCCTCGCTTCGGGGCCGGCCAGAAGGAATCATCCAATCAGGGGCTTTGGATCGACTGGGCTTTGGAGGACACGGGGATATGCAAAGGAGATCGGTGAGTTTTAAAACATAAGCTGAACCAAAAATTTAAATAAAAATAAACAAAATACGTTGAGTATATATAGGGTGGTTCATTTCTGGAAATGTCTTCTTCGCGATCGCCAACTAAAAATGTCAGCGGATTTGAATCGTTTTTATATAATAATACCAACCACCAATTAGAAGAGAATGAAACAAATTTGAATTCGTCATCAAATTTTGCTAAAATAAAATAAAATAAAACGCGTGGAGTATACAGGGTGATTCAATCCTGGAAATATTTTCTTCGTGAACGCCAACAAAAAATGTCGACGGATTTGAATCGAACACTACCAACCAATTAATTGAGAATGAAATAAATTTGAAAGACACTTGAATTCGTCATGAAATTCTGATAAAATAAAATAAAACGCGTTGAGTATACAGGGTGATTAATCTCTGGAAATTTCTTCTCCGCGATCACCAACAAATAATATCAGCGGATTTAAATCGCTTATAAATAACACCACCAGCCAATTAGAAGAGAATGAAACAAATCTGAAAGACACTTGAATTCGCCATCAAATTCTGCAAGATTTAATATTTCTAAAAACTTTGACATTCCAATTTGGTTCAATAAAAAAAATACTTTTATTGCCAAAGCTGTACACGGGTCCAAAACAGTGTTTCCCTAAATTTGGCCTCCTCACGATTATAGTGTTACAGAAAAATTCAAATTCCGCACATTACTCTCCCTCCAATCTCAGCATCATTGACGCTGTCACCAGACGGATAACGTTAATTGCCGCTATTCAGTTTTCAAGCGAACGGAGGTGTAGGGAACTTTTTTTACGAAATACTTAAAATTTGTCATCGCTGCTTGAAATAATAACAACCAACTGAGTAATCGCAATTCCGTTTGTCGCCACGTTTTTACGGTATGATGTAAAAACAGGATGCAACGACGTGATTCATAATCATGTATGTCAAGGTACAGAGGCGGCGGCGAATTACGGCGGTTCACTGAACCGAGCAGTTTTTTCGCGGAAAACTGCTCCCTCCGGTCGCGGCAATAAGTAATTCGAGCATTGTCTTTCTTTGTTCTTTTTTTTGTAAGAAACGCTTGCTTGCGTGCTGAGATTAATTCAGTGTGCGTGCCGCGACCGTCGAGTTTCAGGAAGATTTGATTTCCTCATCGCATCCAGCGAAGAAGAAGAAGCAGAAGAAAAAAGAAGGATTCCGTTCAGGTTAATAATTCAACTTGCCGGAGCTTCCTCGCTTAACATGGTTCAAGAAAAGCCATCTACAATAATAAAAGTACAAAAAAAAGAATAATCCTGTCTTCTTAGTTTATTGCCTAAAGCCCCGTACACACTTCAACTCTCTTTGATTTCCTTATCGCATCCAATGAAGAAATAAAAAGGATTTCGTTAGAGTATTTAAAAGAGTAGGTTATTAATATAACTTGTCAGAGCTTGTTCGCGTAATTTGTTTCAAGCAAGGAGACAATAAATATTTTTTTTCCAAATTTATTTGCGTCAACCGTCTTTGATTTTCTAAAGCCCAATAGAATTGAAAAAAATCGGGGTACTGACATTTAACATTTCAGTTCAAGAAACTAATCGAATAAGAGATCTAACGATGTCACTACATTTAGCAGTGACATTTGACGCAGTTCGCATGCGCACAGTCCTAAAGTCAGTGAGACCTCATGGTCTGATTGCAATTTCCGTTACAATACTAAAACAGAGCAAATTATTTTAATGAGATGTTTACACATTTAAAACATTATTAATAAATAAACTAGAATTTAAAAATGAAAGAAATAAATCTCAATAAGAGAGAATAGAATTTTTTGTGACGTCAGTGCAGGTTCAATTCACTGATGAACAAATCATTGGCTCATGAAAACTGAAGTGAGTACGCGGCTTAAGTCTGGCACTCACTTTCTTTAATTCCTTTTTTATACATTCCTTCTGAAGTCGCTTATACATCACTGTTTTTGCGAATTTCGTAGAATTTTTCTTCCATTTTCGAAATCTTAATACGAAAATTTTGAGGTGCGGGGAAGTAAAACAAAAATGGCCGATTTTCTCTGATTTAAAAAAAAATAAAAAAATATAAAAGCCGTAAATTCTAAGAGATGAAATAGAGTCGGTTTTAATTTTTAACAAAATGCAGTGAATTTAATTTTAGAATTTGAAAAAAAAATTTTAAATTAATTTTGAGATAGATAAATCTTCAAAATTTTGAGGGCGGAAGCAAAGCAGAAATGATGATTTTTAAATTTGAAAAAAAATTAGGTTTAGATTTAAAGAAATATATTTAAAAAATGTCGTAAATTCTAGGGGGCAAAACAAAAGACAATCGCTTTTAATTTTTATCCTCAGAAAATCAAAATCCAAACTGAACAATTTAAGAACGGGAAAAAGTATAAACGAGAAGAGATTGAAATTTTTAAAAATTGAAAGTCGAAAGGTCGTGAATGGGGAGGGGCAAGAAAAGACATTTCGCTTTAAAAATTACAAAATTCGGAACTTAAAATTTGAGGATACAGAAGAACAGAAATTCAGAAATTTGTAGAAGAAAAGTAGGAATAATACGCCCGCGGGGGGGTATAGGTATTTTGATAATGTCTAAAAATTGCAAAACCTAACTTAAGAAAGTCAAAACTGCAGGTAAGAAAACAAAACACAATCAATTTAATTTTTGAACTAAAAAAATGAATAAAATGAACATTTTAAAATCCTGAAACTTTTGACAGAGGGGGGGGGACAAAACAAAAATGACTTTGATTTTCCTTATTTAAAAAAATGAGAAAAAAAAAACTCAAAATATAAAAGTCGTAAATTCTAAGGGACAAAATAAAAGACAGAAAATTTAAAAATTTGAGGATTACAAAAAGTATAAACAGGGGCAGGAGGTAGGTGCTTTGAAAATGTCTAAAAATTACAAGATCTAAGTTAAAAAAATTTAAAACTGTAGATAAGAAAACAAAACACAATTTAATTTTAATTTAATTTAAATAATAAATAAATTGACCATTTTAAAATCATGGAACTTTTGAGGAGAGGAACAAAACACTGATTTTCCTCATTTAAAAAAAGTGACAAGAAACCTCAAAATAAAAGTCGTAAATTCCAGGGGACAGAACAAAAGACAGTCGCTTTTAATTTTTACATTTAAAAAATCAGCGCAAATTCCAAACTAAACAATTTAAGAAAGTGAAAAAGTATAAAAGTTATGAAGGATATGAGAATTGATTGAAATTTTTGAAAAAAAAAACTATGGCCGGGTGTGGGGAGGGGGTACGTGTTTTGAAAACGTCTAAAAATTGCAAGACCTAAGTTAAAAAAATTAAAAACTGGGGGTAGAAAAACAAAACACAATTTTATTTTTTGAGCTCAAACAATTAAATAATAAATAAATTGAACATTTTAAAATCATGAAACTTTTGAGGGGAGGTCGAAGGGACAAAACAAAAATGACTGATTTTCCTTATTTAAAGGAAATGAGAAAAAAAACTCAAAATATAAAAGCAATAAAATTAAACTTAATTTTTTTTTAAATAAGGTGAAAATTTGAGGAGGGATAAATTATGAAAATTTTGAAGGCGGGGGATTAAAAAAATGACCGATTTTCTACGATTTTAAAAAATTGAGAAAAAAAACTCAAAATACGTATAAAAGCCATAAATTCTAGGGGATGAAACAAAAGATAGTCAGTTTTAATTTTTAACAAAACGCATTGAATTTAATTTTAGAACACGAAGAATTAAAAAAAAGCAAGAGAAAAAAAAATCGAACCCTGCGAGCAATGAAACGAGATTACTTTTGAAACACCCCGTATAAATAAGTAACACTTGTAGTTTATTTTCTAGAATAAGCTGTTTTACATACCGGGTGTTCGTAGATAGGGATACAGCCGACAACACATCAGTTAATAATAAAAGCAATTAATTTCGTTACTCATAAAATAGAGGGTGTTTCACATAAAAATCAAGTCAAAGAAAGATATGTTAGAAAATAGCAAAAAAAAGTTGATTAAATATGAAGTACACTTGTGTGAATGTTCTAGGTGCACTTTTACGCAACGTGTTCCAAAATGTGTTTCGCCAGTAGCCTGTGACTTTACATAACCTCAAAATACACTTCGAAGGAGTTTTGGGGATACTGTTACGGATTTTAGTTGTTTTTTTCTTTTTGTTTTTCGATTGCAGCAATTATTTATTTATAATTTTTTGCTTTTTAATTTTTTTTTTTAATTTTTTTTATTATACTTTGAATTTTCTAGTGTTTTTCATCTGTACGAAGTATTTTTTGTTTTGTAATTAATTGCTCAATATCTTAGTTTATTCGTTCAAAAATTTAAGTACAACAGTTATTTTGTTTTGTATTTTGAGTCACGTGCTGCTTTTCTAATTTTTAATTACTTTCACAATTTGATCCATTAAAAAAAATCATTTCTCTTTCTAATGAACTTTTTTGGCTTTTGGCTTTCCGATTGTACAGGGTGATTGGAAACTGGTAAAAAATAAAAATAAAAATAAAACTGTCCCATCCGAAAGTTTTAAGAAATTCAAGAAACCTATTAAAATCCTTAAAATAACACTATGTCCGTCAACTCATTATTTGTGTAAGCGGTATTCGTTTCGGTAATATTAATGTACCAAGTTATCACTGTTGTGATATCTTGTTACCTTAACTCAGTGGCGCACCAACAATTTTGGCTAAATTTTTAGTAATTTTTATCTCAAAAACTAAAGGACTTTTATTAGTATTTTTTTGCCGATGACTTCAATTCACCATCACCAACTACCAATCTTTTTGTACTTGCAAACACCCTGTATATGTGATGTGCTCTTCAATTTTGTTACATTGTCCATTTTCATTGCGTTGTACAACTCTTTTTGTTTTACTGTTACGTTTTGTGATACTTTTGTATTTCACAACTGTTTTAATTTTCAAGTGTTTTCGTTTTCTTCAACTGTTCTAAGAAGTATATTGTTTGTGTATTCTTACGGATTTTCTCCTTCATCTTTAAACTTTTTTTTCTCAACTTTCAATACTTTTAAAACAACTTTTTGCATTACATTTTTCGAGTGTTTCAATTGTCTTGTAACTTTTATTGTTTAAATGTTAATTTTCGGATTTTAAACGACAATTGAAATTTTCTCAAAAAATTAAAGTAAAACTGTAAAATAAAAGAAAATAATAAAACAGAAAAGGGAGAAAGAAGTAACAAATGACAATCGCGAAACATTTACGGAAAAAAGAAGCAAAGAAAGAAAAACGGAATCGCAATCAAAAACAGAAGAAATAAAACGGAACATATTTTCGACGTTCCTGAAATGGAAACAAAAAATAAAATAACATTCTCTAAGAAAAAAAGAGACAAATGACGATCGTAATATAAAATTAAAGCTGCTCAGATTAAAAAAAAGTCAACATGGTTTTGTGTCAATCGTTTGTGGAATATCTGTATCTTTAATTATACAGGCTGTTAATTATTATTATGTACCTGTTTTACCGAATGACTCCCAGAAGATTTTAAGTCGATGGGCTGTTGGTGTAAACATATTAATGTTTTCATTATACAAGGTGCTAAATCCTTTTTCGGTTTTTACCAAAAATCTTGCAAACGGTTTGAAATTATTTGCAAGAAATATTAAAAAAAAACGATTCTTGATAAGAAAAAACAAAAAAAAATAGCACCCTGTATAAAGGATATATGTTTATGTAAATCTTCCTACTTGAAGTCGGTACAAAAAAACACTCAAATAATATTAAAATAAATACGTAACGTTAAGTAATTTTTACAATCCAGATAATCTTTTTGGTAGTACTACACGTAACAATATTTGTTTTTTTTTTTCGTCACTTAATACCCGCCGCCCTGTATAAAAAAAAGTGCTCTTCTACTTTATTTATTATGATCGGAGTGTGAGATGGTCTAGTCAGAGTTTGCTCATCAAATCAAGCATCAACAGAACTCTCCCTCTTCCTGTCGGTCAATCAAAGCGATGACTTCTTGAACAAACAGTTCATTAAGTACCCAATTATTAAAGACCGTTCTACACGCGGCGCTTCGCCTCGGTCCAATAAACAAACTAATAGTAAAAGTAGTCGTGATTGCGACGAACAATTCCATTGTGCAAGCTGTTATTAAATAATGGCTTGAATGTATGTATGTACAAAGCGTTCGGTGATGCTCTCTATACGCATCCCGTTGGTCGTCTCCGTCGGTCCATTGTTGCACGACCTCTTTTCCCAGCCGCCGAAGAACAACAATGAATGCGCCCTCCTCGGAGACTTTTGCTCTAATTAGTAATTATTATGTGAACATGATACTTTTAGACGTACATACAATAAATCACGACCGAAACAGATTTATCATCGTGTTCCATCGATTCTATGTTAATGAGCACAATACACGGGCCTATACAGGGTGTTTCACTTAAGGCGACTTCCTCCATATTTCTCTAGTGTAACTGAAAAAGAGTTTCAAGATGAAACTTTTGCAAAAAAAAATCACCAGTCTCTAACGTCCTTTGTTCGGATGATTTGCTAATTTTTTTAAAAGTTGAATAACGCCAAAACGGCTTAGATTAGATCCTGTATGTGGTACGTAGGTCACATTAAAATTCAGTCCGGAATCTGAAAATGTAAACATATATAGGGTATTCCATTTAAAATAACGAAGTGACATAACGCCCAGTCCAAACGGAACACTCTGTATACACCAAACTATTCTTAAAATAAGCTCCGCATGATACCAAGTAACTTTCATTTAAAATATTTTTTTGTAAAATCAGTAACTAGAGAGATGTGAAGGAAGCCGCCCTAAGTGGAACAACCTGTATACAGGGGGTGCTAAATAAGTAAAGTACCTTTCAACAGAAAAACCTTCACGAAGTAATTTATACACATACATTTTTATATTTTGCTGAACTGAAAGAAAGGAAACGAAGCGCAACAGAACAGGCCCATTCATAATAACAAGGACGGTTTAAAAACAATGACGAAGAGTTTGGTCGTAAGTTACAGGTGTGTAATTGCGCCGGAAACACGGGTGGAAGGTCACAATGGTTGACTCGTTCCCATTGTCAGAGAGAGAGAGAGAGAGCTTCCGGTCCTGGTTGCCCTTCCTCTACTCTAGAACACGTTTATTATCATCACATCACATCACACCATTGTGAACCATGAGCGTTTCCACTTATTTCTTTTTCTCCTCATCCGGATCGCTTCGTTTAATTAACCGAAGCGATGCGACGGTTTAATGTTGTACAGCACGTATACGTACAAACGAGCATTAGCCTTAATTAACAGTTATTAATTGGTATTTATGGAGAGGAGAGGTAATTGAATGAAATTATTAATTTAACATTCGATTAAGCTAATGGCAAAGGTAGGAAGGCGCATTTGCAGTCGCTTTCGCGAAGAGGTTAAACGAGTTCCTGAATTACATGTAAGCGAGGTTGTTTTAACAAAATATCTCCATAAAACGATAATTTTAATGATAATTAACTTGCAAATATTTTGGTACACTTTTTTTGTATCATTTTTTAGTGCTAGCGATGTCAATAACTTAAGTAAAAATGGTCTTACGCCTCCCTCCAATCTACGCCTACGTTGACGCTAATGCATCGCAAAGACGGTCGACGGCGTCAATACAGCTTAGATTTGTGGGCAGAGGTGGCCTTAATTTTCTCCTTGAATATGGGAAGAAGTTTGTCTTCTTTGCAATATAAAGAGCGTAGAAAATTCTAAATAAATTGAAAAAAGTAGGTAAAATTATTTCAAGCGACTGTAATTTGACATGTTTCAATTTTTCTAAATACGTCGTTATTTGAAAGTGTGGGATGAAAATGTAACTATGGAAACAAATGAGTATAAAACTGTGAAATAAAAATATTACTGTGACGATTAATTGATAAACAAATTAAAAAAAAGGTATCGTCCAATCTAATAAAACTAAAACAAAAAATGATCGTAGATGAAGACAGGACGAAAATAAAAAGTTGTTGTAAAACTAAGAATAAGTCAAATCGTCATAAATATCGATAATTAAAAATTTAATCTGTAAGTATTGAAGATTAAAAAGTAAAAAAATAATAAATAAATTCAAGTTGAGTGAAAGAAAAAGAAATTATTAATAATTGATATTAAAATATAAAACGGAATAAACTCAAATTGAGTAAAAGAAAAAAAATCCATCAATAATTGATAACCAAGAAAATAAAAAAATCGTATCAAATAAAATCAAACAAAAGAACAAAAGATGATAGACGAAAATAAAAATTATGCAAAGATAAATTTAATCGTTAAATGTCAAAGAGAAATACAATTAAAAAATAAAGGAAAAGGAAAGGATTAAAATATAAAAGAAACTCAAATCGAGTAAACTGATAGTTACAAAATAAAAATAAATTAAATTAAATTGAACGAAAGAAAAAACAAAGGTTCATCAAATAATTTTTAAAGTATGGAAACTAAGTAGCCTGTAAATTCGATATTTTCAAGATCGGGGGGCGGGGTACACTACGAATAATTCAATTAGTCAAATCGATATAAATATGACAATTAAAAAATTATTTGATCTGTAAATACTGTAAAGTAAAACGAAATACACTCAAATTGAGTAAACAAGAAACAACAAAAGTTAATCAAATTTATAATTAAAAAAGAAACAAAAGATAAACAAGCAAAAAAAACAAAAGGTGACAGACGAAAATAAAAATGATACAAGAAAAAAATTAATCGTCAAATGTTAAAGAAAAAATATAAGTAAAAAATAAAATCAAATCGCATGAAAGAGAAAACAAAAGTGGCGATCGATTGAAAGGATTAAAATGTAAAACAATCTGAAACCGAGTAAATTAAAACAAAACAAAAGACGATCAAATGATAATCATTAAATAAAGCAAAATCGCTTAAAAGAGAAAACAAAAATGGGGATCGATCGTTTGGATTAAAATGTAAAATTAAATCGAGTAAATAAAAATAAAAGAACAAAAACAAAAGAAGATCAAACGATAAAATCAATATCAAGTATAATGAAACCGCATAAAAGAGAAAACCAAGATGGCGACCGATCTAAGGAATTAAAGTTTAAAATCAAATCAAATCGAGTTATTAAAAAAAAAACAAAAGACGAACAATTAATTGATAATTAAAAAATAAAATCATACTTATCGAACGAAAGGTAAAATGATAGTTAAAAAATAAAAATAAATTAAATGAAATCGAATAAAAGAGAAAACAAAGGTCGATCAATTAATTATACAGCGTGGAAAGTAACGGATACATTTGATATTTTCAAGACGGCGAGGGGGGAGGGTGAAAGAAAACTAATTAATAATAATAAACATTCAAAATTAAATTGATAGAATCAGAAAAAAAATGTGAAAACTGTTGTGATAATCAAACGAAACGAAAAAGAGAAAAATGAAATATATAAAGAAATTAAAATTATTTAATTTTAAAAAAAAACTGTAAACATTTTAAAATTAAAATAAAACGTTTTTGACAATTGGGAAATAATAAAATAAAAATTCCTAACGGGAAATATTATTACATAAATAAAAACACTAGTGTCCGGTTGCACAAATATTTTAAGCAGAACTTAAGTTTAAGTCAGGTTTAGACTGTGACATTTATACTTGATGAGTATAAAGTCAATCACATTCTGATTGACACCTACTTGACACATTTAAGTATCAATTAGAATGTGTGTGACATTTTGTTGGAACTTACCCAAAATGTCATATTCTAAACACAACTTAAATTTAAGCTTTGCTTAAAACATTGGTGCAAGCGGCCATCAATGAACTGTACATTTTAAATTTTCTTAGAAAATAGTTAATTTTCAAGACACAGTGGTAATTCGAAATTCATAAAGAAAACAAATAAACAAAGACAAAACACAATCTAATATTTACGAAATAAAAACATCTAAAAATTGTAAATAAATAAAAATAAAAGACGATGACAATGATTCGTGAAAAAAAGCGGGGCGCAGGAAACTTTCATGTCTAAAAACAGTAAAAAAATAAAACAAAACACGATTGCAATCATTCGTGAAAAAAGAGGGGCGCAGGAAGTTTTCGATTATGTATTTAATTAAGAAAAAAATTAAAATAAATGACTAATACAAACAAAAAAGAAGAACATTTCCGTCTTTCGGAAAAATGTAAGAGGAACGAAAACCGAAAAGAATGGTTAACTTCAACAGCAAATAGGAAGATTAAACAAAAAGAAAGGAACAAATGACGATCGCAAATTTCAATGACACGAGGTACCTATTTATTTTCGAAAGAAAAGAAAAGAAATGGTGTCGTTTTTTACATGTCGTTCAGTTCAGTTTATTTATACTCCTACTTATTATTATTATTACTAAGAGTCAAATCAAGATAATACATTTTTTAAAGATAAAATAGGATTTTTCCTCTCAAAAAAAAAAAAAAAAAAAAAATTGAAACTTCCGGTGCAAACCAATTTTTAAAATGAGGAGCTATCCGAAATATTCCGGAACGGATTATGCAATAAAAAAACAAAAATAATTTTCTACACAACCAAATCCCTATTGATGACGTCAAAATATGTGATTCCGATCTCTATTTATGACATAAAAGAAGAGGCGGAGGATTATTATTTTATTTTTTTAAAGAAGACGCAATAACAAAGTTTGGAAACCACTGGTTTAAGGTAACAACCGTAAATTCACTATTTTACCACAACATTAAAATTAACAAAAAAATTGTACTTACCAGTTAAGAATTATACGGGTTTCCTTTAGAAAAATCTGAAAATATAATAGAATTAAATCGAAAATGTCGTGTCTGGCTTAAAAAAAATGAGTTAATTAAAGAATATTAACCTTAGCTCGAGAAGAAATTAAATTACTCAGTAATTTAATTTTTTTGTGGTTTTTCTTGAAAAAAGAACGAGTTAAAAAAAGAGCCAACTAAATTGATATATCACCCGGGCAGTCCAAAAATCCTTAAAAAATATATTCGTAAAAAATGAAAAGCGTACGTCAAGTGGCTCCCTCGAGTTCAAAACTCATGTCAAAATTACAGTAATTTTGAAATTTTTGGTCATGAGAAATGTCAGTCTCCTTAATATTTAAGCTGTCAAAATAAGCGTCGGTATCGTAATTATAGTAACAGCCAATTAGTTCGTATTAGAGGGCGCTAGCTGATGTACTTACATAATTCAAGGCTTGCTTTCTTAGAACATATTTTTAGGCGACTTGGACTGGTCGTAAACTTATCAATTTAGTTGGCCGTGACTAAACATCGAAATTGTTCCAAATCAGCGGATAGATGTCGTTTCGCAAACTCACTATATTACATACACACTTTCCAAATTTCTTTACGTGGGAAAATGCTTGCGATTTTCGAAAAACTTTGCTCGCAACCAAATAAAACAACAACAAAGAATTCTAGTGTACGAAACTAGGTCGAATCTTCTTCATACCTACAATTCGCTCGCAATAATAATTAATGTGAACAAAGCACCAAAGCAGCATTCCTTTCTTTAACAAAACATCGTTAAATAACACCTCGTTTTTCTTTGCAACGCAAATCTCTAGGTGAGAATCAATTCGAATTACATAACAATTACATCGGACGAAATTACACGTTCAAGCAACACGCAATAGTAGTATCAAATGCCAGCCAAGCAAACACGTACGTACCAATTAGACGAACGCAATTTTTGTAAGCCACCAGAACAATGAAGTTAATTAATTAATTACTTGCGAACGCAACCGTCAATTTATTTAAATAACAAATTCTCTTACGACAATAACTTTTTATGTAGTGGATACGTATTTCAGTAGCTAAGCTACCATCTTCGGTACGCTTACACTCAAACAGATTATATAAACTAACGTGTGATTATAAAGTTCTGTCGTCCTAGTAGAGGCATGGAATGCGCAAACGTAAAAAAAAGTCTTTTTTTAACGTGTTCTAATGACGTGTGCCTTTTAAAGGAAGCGTCACTCTGATTAATAAAACAACCCTCCACTTGATGTAATAGTATTTTTGATGCACTGTTAAGAAAGTGCTTCGCACTGTGAGGGCCGCTCACCTCGGGGGCTCGCGGCAGCTAGGAGAACAATTGAAGTGCGTCGGACGCTTTTTTCTCTCTTTCTCCGCCAAAAGGCAGCCATCTTTGTTCCAAGATGGCGGCGGAGGCGGCGGCCGAGCTCCGCTTGTCCAGCCGTGTCCTTTGAGCTGTCACACGACGTGCTTATTTCTGTTCAAAGGTTTTCGTCGACGGTGACGCCATACAGTTAGCTTTAGGGATGACGTCGTCGCAACGGCATTGCCTCTTTCAAAAGCTTTCGTTTGATAGGTCGCACGCCGGGCGTTCCTCTTTTCGGACGGGTGAATTCGAAAGAGAAACGTAAACCTGCGCGAGCGGGGTGGTTTATGAAAAATTCCGGGGAGGTCACGGGAGCGCGAAGCCGGATGCCTGTTGTCGCAGGACATAGCGCTCCGGCGTCTCGCAGAAGAAGGACGAGGGGACGTCCGCGCCGAATTTCGAACCCCTGGGTCTTCTTTTTTTACGCCTCCCGAAAATTTTCGAAATTTTTTCAAGAGCGCAGGACCGTACCGGCTCTCCGGGTCCTCCGATCGATTCGCGGTCGGGAGCGCCGCGTTTTTCGTCGTTTTCTACCATACGATGATGCGCGACGTGGCCCCTCCGATACCCCCGAAAAAATTGTCGAAATAAAGGTCGCAAAACGAGTTCGCTTTAAAAGATCGCAGCTCCGCTCGACGTATTTTTCCAGACGTGAGGCCCCCGGCATTCGACGGGGAAAGGACGGCGGCGGGTTCCCAGGGTATTCGGCGAAATCAGTGCGCTTCGTTTTCGAGAAATTTCGGAAAAGGCGCGAAAACAGTCGATAATCGGCTTTTTAAAAAGTTTTCGGCCCATTCCAGGACCGGAGTCGATTCAATCTTCTAGTGGCGAGAAGCTCCCTCGGTCCGCACCCGCGATCCGAATTTTGTCCGGATCGGACGAAAAATGCGGGCGCTGGAATTTTTTCAAAGTCGAAAAACGCCCATTTTCGAAAGAAGGGGTACAAAATCTTTTCCCCCGGGGTCTAATCACGAAACGGGCCCCGTCACGGAATTCGTCGGTCTATTCGATTATACGATGCCGAGAAGCTAATTACGATTGGACCATGTTTAAGGGGCGTAAAGAATTTACCAAGATCGGTCTGCAAAGTGCAACCCTCAACTATTTCCTCCCCTGGCGCCGCCACCCGACGTCCGATTGCTTCGCGCGGGACGTCAAAAATCGTCCGAAGGAATACTCTAGTATAAGTAGTTACGAATTTTGATAAAAATTCCCACAGTTCCCGCAGTCTGAAAAAAATGGCTAAAAAAGGATGTTTTCAGTGGAGCGTTTCGACACGAGGGCGAAATCGAAAAATCGGAGACGATCAAAAGTTGCTCCCCAATTTTCGGCGTAGGTATTGCTCGGATCATTTTTCGATAAAGTTCCTCGTTGAGTCATGGCAGCCTCGAAAGTGCACTTTTAGCTTAAAACATATACATATAAAATGTTCTAAGAAAAGACGTACGTTTACACTTCCAAGGTCTACTGAAATGACGGGACTTTTTGATCACATGTTAGTTAAAAGCACTTGAAACACTCGCAGTTTAAACGCCCAATCTCGAGTTGACATGCGCTTAACCGTCTCTCACATCTAAGCGCACTTCCACTCGAGATTTGGTGTTTAATACGCGAGTGTTTGTGACTGCTTTTAACTTTTAAGTTTTTAATGTGTATATTTGTCAGCGTAAGCGCTGCCGAAATACGCATTTTCATAAAAAGTCAGTGTGGTTTAAGAGAAGTTTTTTATTTCATTTTCTAAACCACCGCCTCCTTTACTATTCTCAATCAGTTAATTTGCAGATTACTGGAAGTCAATGGTAAGATCGTGTTGACGAAGACGCGCGAAGACTTGGCGAGGTTACTGGCGGCCGCCCCGGATCCAGCCCAAATCGTCGTCCTAAGGAAAAACGCGGGGAAGCCCCAGAATACAGAGACAGTACAAACGACGATGAACAACGGAGCCAAGGAAGTTCAGGCTTTGAGATCGGAACTGGAAGTGGTGAGGGAGAGGGCCGAGGAAGCCCAACGCGTCAAAGATGGCTTGCGCTCTGATAACATCAGGTTGACACATAGGATATCGTATTTAGAAGAACAAGTAAGTTCCACGAGCTCCTAACGACTAACTTGTAGTACTGAACCTCTGGTTTCAGGTT
This sequence comes from Prosopocoilus inquinatus, assembly GCA_036172665.1. Classification (NCBI taxonomy): domain Eukaryota; kingdom Metazoa; phylum Arthropoda; class Insecta; order Coleoptera; family Lucanidae; genus Prosopocoilus; species Prosopocoilus inquinatus. The sequence continues at coordinate 71,178,591 of CM069870.1, read as the reverse complement.
TCTGAACTTCTGACCCGCAGAAATTCCGAATCCGATATTAGAATCGTCACCCAAAGCCCCGTCATCACCTCGACCGTAAAAACTAACCAAAACGTGACCAACATAAACATCAGTTCTCAGTCGACGACGGTAGCTAACAACGACCTGCAAGTGTTCCAGAAAGGCCCCCAGGTCACCGCCCTGGTGGCCAACCTTCCCGGCCTGGAAATCTCCAAGGACAACCATACGTCGCTTCCGGTGCGCTCCAAAAGCAGCCTCTCCAACGTTTCGAACACGCATATCCCTGCCCCGAGCCCCCAACCCTCCGATAACAACCACTCTTGCCACAAGAACCACCGTCAGAAACATCGGAACGCCCGAAACAGCTTGCAGCTAACGAACGGCGGCACCGTGGATCAAAACTACCACCCCAAGAAGCACCATCACCATCACTACGTTGGCAGAGAAAGAGATTACAGTTCTGAAACTAACTCTACGGTTGAACAACCTTCCCGGCCAAGGCGAGTTACGGAAAACGGACACCACCACAAGCCCGTGGCGGCAGAAAGGGAATACCCGGAGCCGTCCTTGATGGAACAGAGCTACAAGAAGGCGACGAAAATAGTCTACGACCTAACCAAGCACAAGGAGGCGAATTTGTACGAAAAACACAGACAGAAATGTCTGACGGCTTCTGAGAAGTACAACGCGGATTTACTGCGACATTACAACGCCCGGAAATCAACTTCAGTCCTGGATTTCCGATCGGAAGTCCACATTGGTCCAAAATACGACTCGAGGAGCATAGAAACTTTAGACGGGATAGATTCTTCCTCCACCACAACTGCCGCCGCCACCAACGGAGGGAGACGCTTATACAAAAAGCTGCAAGACGTCAGGAGTGTTAAGTCGTTGGATTTTGATAGTGATTGCAACACATACCATCGCGGTGTCAACCAAGGCCAAAACCAAAACAACATCGATTACACATCAGAACCAATCGAAGGCGGCGGTGGTGGTGGTGGCGGTAATATTAAAAAACAACTTCCAAACTACCATCACAACATGTATAGTGAGAAACCGAGGCCGACGCCCCCGAAGAAACCAATCAGACTCTCTTTGCACAGGGCACAGAGCGTTCAGTCTGTGGAAACGCCGACGGACACGTCCGCGGGATCCCCCGATAGGAACGACCCGAGGAAGCCGCTCAAGAGGAACTATAAGGGAGAAGTTCCGCCAGTTTCTGTTCTAACTGTTAAAGTTGAGAAGTCTCCCGATAGGAAACAGAACGGCTCCGTCGGCAGATTGGACCAACCAGGGAAAAAACAGAACGAGGTGAAGTGGACCAGTTTTGGTCACAAACACGACAATGGGTTTTCGCAGCGCGCGATTGAAAACGGCAGTTGGTGCTAGCCATTATTGTGCACTTGAAACTGTTAATGATGTTCGTGTCGTGTACAAAAGTTAGGTATTTATAATTTTGTCATTCCTATACAGGATTGGCAACGTCCTATTAATTGTAAATATAAAAAAGTGAACAATGATTAATGAATGAGACAGTCGACAAAAAGACAGTTTGCAGATGTTTACCGGAACATTTAAACTGTTCGTATTAAGTGAGTTTATTTTTAAATAAAAGGCATTAATTAATCTCGTTATTGTTTTCCTAAAACTTGGTTTATATCTTTTGAATTATGCGTATTGAGTCCATCATGAATACTTGACAAACGCAGAACCAGAGTTGTGTTCAGAAACCGCATTCCGTGGTGGAAACAACAAACAGTACAGAGACGCATGCGCAGATTTAACCACCAGAAGTCGGCGAATTTGAGGCAGCATTCTTGTACTCGTCACCGCTGATCCTTCATTGGCTACGACCCCTCCACCACGTAAGTTTCCTGCGCAACATCTCACCTTACGTATTTTCACCAAGCTGCGCACTCTAAGATCTATCTCGGCGAATATTGCACTCTCTCTCGCACAAATGAGTTTATGTTTTGTATCTCTTTCAAGGACTCATACGAAACTAAGCAAATATATTTTCTTCGTCCTTCTTAAAAGTAGCATGTAAAAATGATATCCGTAGTCTTGGAAATGAATCTCCATCTAGTACGTTTTAAAAACATCTAATTTTCGTCCAGTCTCTTCGATTGCAGTGAAGAATTACCATCCCATCTGTTGTGCAGTTTGAAAACTGTTTACGTACGTATTCAGGGTTATCTCCTTTGTAATCAAAGGTTCTCTTCATTCTTGAGTTGAAAAGTAAAGATATCTTCTGTGAACGCGTGTATTCATTTTTATCTCCTTTGTAACAAAAAGGTTTACTTCATTCTTGAGTTGAAAAGTAAAACTATCTTTTGCAGACAACCGAAATTTCAAACATAAATAATTTTCTTTCAAATATTAAATGATCTTGCGTCTCCTTCTTTAACTTCGCATAAAGAAATTCTAGTGGCGAATTCAAAACTTATCAAACTCGTTGCTTTTGCTGAGACGTGAGAAATAACCATGAGAAAACGTTTTCCGCCCACTCAAAAACAATAGTTCTGAAGGGACACGTTAGAGTATACCAGCTCCTGGGCTGGTTTTGAAGCACGCCGCGGAGGGAGGGGTTGAAATATACCTTCGGGCGTGAATTACCAAGGAAAATAATTAACACGTTCCGCCGTTACAAATAAATGTGATATTAACAATGTAATTATCAATGTTTTATTCATTAAAATAATTATTCTTTAAGAAGTCGTTCATCGGCCAAAATTTGTGCCAGCCAAATTGTTCTGGTAAAGGGAGATGTAGTTTCGAGAGTTAGGCAAAGGAGGGTGTAGTTTTGTGGGTGTTAAGCCTTGGGAAAAGAACCCTTTCCCCCAGCTGGACGAACCAAAAACCCCGAGATAATTTCCCTCCGTCAACGAGCTACTCCTTTTAAGCCAAAAAGAAGTTCTCTGGGGGAGAGTTTCCCTGCTAAACAGGTAGGAAAATCAATTCTCTTCTTTATTAAATCGTACCAATGTTTACTGAATTAAATTCCTTAAAATCGTAGCAATAATTTTCTTTATTTTCAACTGTTATTTATAATTTTCTTGATTTGTTTTATTTGTAAAATTAATGTTTTAACATAGGACTTTCATTTCGTTCGAACCGCTAGCATCAGTCTAACCTATTTTGTTCTTATTTAATTTCAACACTGCACTTGTAACGTCCTAGAGTTGAAGAATTTACGTTTTCGACTTTAATGCACAGATAGGGAGAGCCTGATTGATTGTGCGCGTTCACATTTCTTTCCTTCTTCTTGTTTTTATAAATCTACGGTGACAGTTGAACTTCCTGTTATACGCTTGCCATGAAGAATGAATTAGTATCGCCATCTGCTGAAGGCAGAGGAAATTAATTCATCATCAAAATAATTATAATTTTCTTTTTATTACGCGCCATTCTATTTTCTTCTTTCTTCTTGCTTGTAGGTATAAATCCATACTGCTATCCAACCACATTTCTACAACAATTAGGGCGGCAGGGAATAATCCCAGCTGATGAGCGCACTATGGAATCGACTCTCAAGGTTCCACAGCATGCGCTTATAAGCGAAAACTTCTAGGAGATATACTGACACTCGTTCCTTCAAGACAGGGTTTGAGACGTAATAAAACCCTGGCGTAATAAATTGTTATATACTGTCACACGTTTTCACAAGAACGAGATCCGCCTTCTTCACAACGATTCACAGAGTATTCAGTCGTAATAACCCGGGATGAAACAGATTTTGTTATAATAAACAAAGGAATATGTGTAACCACGGCCAAGCCTAACAATCGTGTCACCTCTAATCCTTACGAATCTAGAAAATCCGCAGGCAAGGCTGCGTGAAGGCACCATAAAAGACACGTAGACCTTGTTTCATTCCAGATAAACCTGTTTTGATGAATTTTGTAACACAATTTTACACGAATTCCCACAATTTACCAAACAAATCGAACGAAGAAGTGTAGTCGTCAAGATGGACACCAAAGTCTGCTTTCTGAGCGAACATGGCCATCCAATCGGAACACAAAACGCGAAGGACGTGGTTACACAAGACCAACGAAAAGCCTTGATTTCAAACGGAGAAGCAATGTCATTTCCAGGCTTCAAGACTTCACAGAACGCGAAGTACATGGTTACATAAGACACGTAGGCTTCAGACTTCACAGAATGCGAAGGACGTGGTTACACAAGACTTTGATTTCAAACGGCGTAGCAACGTCAGTTCCGGAAAGAAATGTTGCTACCCTTAATAAACCAAGCACATGCAACACGTAGTTACCGAAATATAACTACAGATTAACTCATAACAACACAAATTTTGGAAAAATAATGGTTACCTTCAAATTGGAAAAAATCTGGCAACTATGGAAGTGCAATACTTTTTCTGCAATCGATTTTATACTCTACGGGGGCTACTAAGGCCAGCTTAAGTAGCGTGCACACCATTTTTGAGGCACTGTTATAAATTCACGTGAATTTGTTTCCTTTTTTCAGAAAGAGGGGCGCTTATTATCGTTTTGCATTGGATTTTGCGTAAGGGCGCAGACTACCCTTCTTCCGACCCTGAACGTAATGATCGATGTTTGGATTCTTTCAGTGAAGTTTCCAAACGAAAAGGAAACTTCCGTCAACTAAGAAATTTTCAGAGAAATTTCATTTCACTGCACATCTCTACGGACGCCTAAATTAATAAAGCAAAAGCAGTGCTTTCCCCAGCCGGTCGCTTCTTAGTTAGTTCAGAGCCATTTTTTTTGTATTGAAGAGGGAGCCACACTAAAGTCACCTTTCACTAGGGTTGCCGTCTCTAAAATTTAAAAACCACGCAAGGCTACTTAAAAATCCGGACGGCAAAGATACCGTGCTTCAAATGAATTCCACCTTAAAGTAGGCTATAACTTTTTAAACAGTTGGCAACACTATAAACACAATATAAGAGTTACAGAGCAGTTGTCAATAACTACAGTGACCATTTTTTAGACTACGAATTCTAAAATAACTTTCAGTAATAAAAAAAAATGCTTTGTAATTCTGACATTTTATAAATCGAAAATTCAAACTGTCACAATTTGACATTTATATAGGCTGAGTTAAGTGAACGGTCGAATTGCAAAAAAAATCGTCAAGTCAACAGACCGACTGACCCCTCTGACCAATCACCAATTGAGAAAAGTGATCACGTGGTTTGGTCAGACCACTTCGACCATTCACTTACTGCAGCCTGAATTTGAATAATAGGATAGCTGCCGGTGTTCCAAACATTTCTGAGACAAAACACTGAAATCACAGCCTACTTTAATTAGGAATTCATTTCAAGCACGACCTACTAGATTTCACGAGACGACGCCTCTATACGGCCTGGGCAATTTACTAGTTCAAGTGTTAATTCTCCGATGGCGCCATTTACCCAAAAAACCGGAAACGGATGTATAACCGCGACGTCATTTTTGAGTGATGTCAGCTTCCGCGGTTTTTGACAGTTTCGCGTATATGCTCAGTAAAGTTGTGTTTCTTTGCTCAGGTTGGTTCAGATATAGTTTTTTAGCGATTGGACTAATTCTACAAATGATTTAATTACCGCCGATTCTTAAAAAAGCGGGGGAAAAGCAGTCTGCAATTTTATACGGTAGGTACAAAAAAAAAAAAAATTCTTAACTTTCCTTACTCCAATTGCTTCTTGAGTCTTCTTTGTTTGTTGCGGCACAAAGAGAAACTCTATACTGTAACGTAATTCAGTAATTCTTTAAAAAAATACTTGCCCTGTTTGATAAATATCGCTAAAATACGAGCCAAGTGTGGTATACCACGTTTTTCTATTTTGATTCTGACTTGCGATGCTTTGCAATGTAATTTCGTACTTAATTATATTATATTTTTTTTTCAATAAAAATCATTTATTAATTGCAACAAAGTGGTTTTAATTAATTGGCACTGCCGCACTGTCATAAATATGCATGCATCATTTGATGTTTGTGACGTTAAAGTATCAGAAAACTTCTTTTTTGGGTAACCAGCGCCAAAACGGAGAAAATTTGCTCTAAATAAACAAACTGCGCAGGCCGGATAAGAGAGTCTGTCTTGTGAAATCCAGTAGGTCGTGATTTGAAGGTATGGTATTTCACTTGTGATAAAAAAAAAATATTTATTTTTATACACCAGGTGTTTTCTTTTTTCGCAAAATTCTGAAACAGGTAAATTTTTAATTTTAAGAAGGCGCACTTAAAAAAAAAATTCTTGATCAGCATTTGTTTTTCCGCTGTGACGTCAACGTTAATTTTTTTTTTTATTAGAGTCCTATTTTTTTTATTCAGCTGTTTGATCATCATTCTTATCAATTAAAATCTCAAATTCCGCCCGGACGTCCCCGGACTACTGTAAAACCAGGACATATCCGGGAAAATTCGGACGTAAAGCAACTCAACCTTTATTAACGTTACTAGCGCCATCTAGCGCATGGTACATCTTATAGCGTCTTCGCTGGCTGCACCAGTGTGCATTTCTGTCTCGTTTTATCACATAAAGCTGAACCGAGATGGAGATACACTCAGTGGAAAACGCTATTAAAGTGTAGTAACTTGGGGCGACAAAAATGTAACATATTTACGATTTATTAATCCAAGTCACATCAAATAAGCAACATTCGAAGTCAAATCAAAATCAAATGTAACCTTTATTGCGGTAACAGTAGTAGTTACAGCAACGACGCCTCGACTTAAGTAGATTCCTATGGTAACATAACCTACGTTATTTTCTTCTCTTAATCCAATCTTATAACGAAAGAATTCGAGGAAAACGCTTTAGAATATCTACTTACATCGAAAAAATAAAGCATCAGTCCGTAAACACCGTGGTGTCGGTCGTAAAGTTTGGCTTCTTCAAATGGCTGCGTCTCACCACATACACTTTTAAGCCACGAAAATAATCGGCTTAGTTCGCGAATTACGCGTATCGCGAACGTCTTTAAAGCTGGTAAACTAACCGGCACGTAAATTGCGAAGACCGAGACTTGCTTATTTTATTTAATTACACTTAAATACACGTTGAAAAAGCACTAAACACAAAACGACGCGCTCATCACTCGAAATGCAAACGACCACAATGCATTGCGACCACAAAAAACGAGATCTGATTGGACGCAGACGCGGCGTCTTCCCTGTGTACCAACTTAATTTTTTGCTCGCGACACGACTACTGAAAATAATCACGATCACAGAAACATCAAACACGGTGTCAAAGTTGTGTTGAATAACGTTAATTTCACGTGCTTTATTGTTACAGAAAAAACGAAAATTAACTGGAAAACAAAAATACGTCCAAGTCGTTTCAACTTAGAAAATTCATTGCACAATAGTTGGTACTACTGGTTTTTCTTTGCTTCCAAGTAATTATTTTTTTTGCATAATAGGAAATAACGCTAATTATTTAATGCATTAAAAATACAAGTCGAGCGAAAATGATCTTGAGAAACACCGTGATTAAGGTGAGCCGCAAATTATTTGTGCCTGCACCGCTGTTTGGGCAACATAACCTCAAAGTCTCTGACGCGCTCTTTTAATAAAGGGCTTATCGATTCAGAATAAGCTGATTCATTCATAAGCGATTCCCACACCACTCTGAGGTCACGTTTTATCTCTAACATGAGCTCATTTTATTACAGTGGCGTGACATAACTTGTTTATTATAAATGTCAGATTCGAAAGGGGGCCATCAAGCAGCAGCAGGAGGAGAAAACTCGACAAGATTTTTGGATGTCGAGCTCAAATTCGGGTGTAGGCAGGATTCAAACAAGATAAACACGCGCCAGTTTCTGGACGACTCGAAATGGATCGTCGGCATATTCGGTATTAAATCATTTAATAACGTGAAACTCGTCTTTCTAACTTATGTCGGAGTTTTCTTTCAAGAAATCTCCTGCCTTTGAGTTCTCTTTCAAGAAATCTCCGGTGTTAAAGTTCTGTTTCAACAAATAATATCTACACAGCTGCAGTCTCTGAAGACTGAACTCGTTAGTTGTCAAGATTTTAAACTAATAGTTTCTTGCTTTGCTTGTAGAAAGAATGGGCAAAGTGTTTGCCCCCTTAAAGTACGACATGACCGGAAACATCACCGTGAGTATTCATTTTGCACTTACTAAGAGTCATTACCATTGAAATTCTTGGCAGAAAATCAGTAATAAATACTCGAGTGACGAAGGGGCTCATGAATTTATCGATGACATGATCTTGGCTGAGAAAGCAGAAGGGGGCAATCTCGCAACTGATGCTTTGCAGTGGCTGCGAAGGTGCAGTTTCCTACACCAAATCAAACGTATAATCGCTAGCACTTATGTCGATTTAACTTTCAAGGGGGTTGCATTTCATTGCAAGGCTTTTTGAGTGTATCATTGAGGATGCCGATGCTGGAGGTGATAAGCAAGATCTGAGGCCGTTCTTTAGGACCGCGTACCAAGAGGTTTTAGAACGCTACCACGGTTGGATGGGAGTACAGTTGTTTCATGTAAGAATTTGTGAAACTTTTCTTATCGGTTGAAACGAAAAAAAAAAAAAAATATCACAAATAAGTTACTGTTAGTAATCATCTTGCATCAGTGATTGGAGGATCATAAAAATCAGTTTAAAAAGTGTTTTGCTGGAAGCAGTAATAAGAAATTAATAATATTCTGAGGGAGCAATAATAATAAAATATAATTTATTCTCAGTTATTAATATTTCACAAGGTCATCGGATTTTTATTATTGTTCTCATTTGAATATTTTTTTTTTCGCCGTCGGCGAATTTTTTAATTTATTAAAATTCCAGGTCATGTGTCGTTTTGCCCCGACTCGCAAAGAATTATTCCGAATACTTTCCTGCGGGGCAACCAGCAAGGACGAGGTCGTGCTGCAAGACATAAGAGTGTTCAAAACGAACTTGCTCATCTGCGTGCAACTTTTAATCACGTTTTACGACGAACACAACCTGGAAAACCATGCGAAAGTATAGCTAGTCATCCTTTTTATGAATAACGGCCATTTGTACATACAATTAACTTTTCATTAAAAACAATCTACACACAGTCTCTTCAATTGTACACTTTGTATAAATCCTGCTGCGTGTTTCTGGCCCTACATTCGCTTCGAAGTTTCATTATGCGAAAGTAAGCGGCCTGTTTCGTCGCTGTGTGCTTAAGAGCGCTGTATCCAGAAGCCAGCTGCGTTGCCAAGAGAACGAGCATGACTGACTGAATGACGTACTCGGTGATGCGCAGCTCAAAGTGCGGATTCAACAACAGAAATCCCTGCAGGGGGAACTGCAGCAGAACCGAGAGCATCCAAAATCCGGCCAACTCTGGAATCTATAGGCATTATGATAACAGACACGTCACTTTTTGTGTGTATGCGAATGTAAAAAATAAACACAAACCTTATCACCTAGATTTCCTGCGTACCCCAAGTAGAGTCTGACGGCTTCGATGAGAAGTACGCCGGTTATGGTCGTAACCAAAACGAACTTGTACAGTTCATTAAAACCACTATACTATTCAGAACATTATTTTGTAATTAAATAAAAAAGAAAAGCGTTTATTTTAGTGGACTACCTTATCGTAGATGTATAGGGCAGTGGTGAGTAACCAAATTGGGGAGAACACGACATTGAAATACAAGGACATCTGCAGGGGAAGGTTGCTCATTACTTCGGTCTCTAAAATCAAAGATTATTAAAATTTGCAGCGCAACGAAAACAAATATTACCCGTTTGCAAAACTCTTGTGACGTTTACAGTTTCAAATTAAAAATTTTTGGGTTCATTTGATGTATTTTTTGATAAGTTAAAACGGCAGATCAATAATACTTGTACTTGTCAAATACTGAAAATTTCCAATTTGAAAATAGAAACGTCACGAGAATTTTACATTTTCTTGCAGCAGCATAAAGCATCAGTGAGCAGGAAATTTAGCCTTTTTGGAAAGTTCAGGAGGGACAGAATATTGTTTTGTAGGGTTCCCACTCACCAGGAAAAGTCCAGGAATTGAGTAAAGGTTCACAACGTGAGGGAATTTGTTGGTTTCATTGCAATTAATTGAAGAACTTAACATTTGAATACAATTTCTTTTCTAAATTTGGAAAAAAGCGGAAAATTGTCTGAAATATTTAAAAAAATGGCAGAATTGCTTCATCTAAGTGAATTGTGGCGAAGTTTATTGCATTTTTAACACAGAAAAATATATATGAGGCCTTCAATGTAGGCAACCACGTAAACGACTGTTAGTAGGGTTGCCTATACTACAGACTTCCCGTTTTCTTGAAAAATTAATTTATTGGGAATACTTTTTTTTAAACTAACCGGCATGTTACGAAAAGTAATTGTTTAAAATTTCAATTCAACAATTCTGTTCATAATACACGCGGTAATACAAAAAAATTAATAAATTATCAATTTTTGTAAACACGTTTACTATTTATGAAATGAGGAAAAGGACGTTTAAAAATTTTAAAATGAAAGTTCGATAATCGCAGACACTAGTGAAAGTTTTTTTGATGGAAAGCCAGCGAATGCTTTCCAATAAAAATAAATTGGGAACCCTGCAGGGTTGGTGAAACTGTTTTACTAGCGATATCAAAAAGCAACTTTTGACGCAGCAAAACAGTTCAAACTTCAACTATTTTTCCACGGCCAACCTTGAATGGAAATTTATAAAATCCACGCCTCATTAAAAAAAAAAGAAATCGAGGGGCAACATATTTGTTCCGTGCAATATTCTTTCTTCTTCATATTTTCAACAATTATTTTAATTTTAACATTTTATTTACTACTCCTATTAATTATTTTTAATTTTATAATAATGTTCTGCATTAATGTAAAATTTTAGTAAATTAGTTTTACTTTTTTACCCTGCCAGAAGTTTGTTTTTTTTTTTAATTAAGAAAGAAAATAGTAAGTTGCTTTTAAAATGATATTAATAAATATTAAGAAAAATTAGAAAAACTGCATCATCTGGACTAATCGCAAACAAGTTTATCACGCTTTTAATAAAGAGAAACAATTCCTTTGCGGTAAGCAAGGCGTGAGGGTGCCCATGCAAGAGGGGCCTCAAAATGTGTTAATTGAAAAACGATTAAAGCGCAGTTCGAACAATTTTACGGTCAACCAAACTCGGTGCAAAAACTAGACTCAACCTTATTGAACGTAAGCAAAAAATTAAAAATAAAAAAAAAACAACGATTATTAAAATAAAAAGATTTAAAGTAGACATTTTTTTAAAATAAACATTAATGTCCACTCAATCTAACTTCACTCAACCCAAGTAAAAAATTAAGGAGGAGAGATATTAAAAAAATTAAATGTAAATAAACGTTAAAAAGCTTAACAAATCTCAAGGTCAACTCAATTGAACTGAACTGAACTGAACTGAAATGAACTGAACTGAACTGAACTGAACCTAACTGTATTCAATTGAAGCAAAACATTTAAAATGCAAAAAAATTAAAATTAAAAAAATGTTAGAAAAAACAAACTGTCAAGGTCATCCAAAATCGACTCAACAACTAACCTCGATTCTATTCGACCCAAGCAAAAAAATAAAGAATCAAAAAACTATAAGAAAATTGAAGGAAAAAATGAAAGGAAAATGTTTTTTCGATGTTAACCCAACCCATTCAATCCTAGTACAAAATTTAAAACAAATTAAAATGATCCTTAACAAATTTCACGGTCAAATGAACTAACCCAACTTAAATATATTGCACTCCATTCTACACAAGTCAAAAATTAAAACAAATTTATGCATAGATGTCAAGCTCTACAAATCTCAAGGTCAATCCAAACCAACTGACCTCAACCTAACTTCTAACATCTAGCACAAGTAAAAGATTAAAAATTACAAGAAAAAATAAAAGTATAGTTTTTTTTAATTAAAAATCAACTAAAATGAAGTTCAACTAACGTCAAGATCAATCCAATCCAACTGATATAAACCTAACTTCACTTAACACAAGTAAAAATTAAAAATTGCAGAAAAAATTAAGAGAAACCAAACTTAAATTTTCCGTACTCTAGGATTTGTCAATCGCAAACAAATGAAGTTTAATCCGCCCATTTTGGTCACCAGTCGCCATTGCAGAAAAAAAAAGAAAGGCCAGACGGTTGCGAAAAACAATAATAAATTGCCACTGTTGGCAACAATGTCTGACTCTAAAATCACATTCGTAATTTCCCTACGATGGTTATTTTTTAAGGTGAGAGTAATTCCGGCGGCAATCATTTAAACCGGTTCAAAGTTTAGCAAAAATTTATCAAAATTAACTTTTTATTAATTAATTATTTATTAATGTCGTAGTTTATAAAGACTAACGTCAGCTTATAAAGGATGCACATTATTTTTTGACACAACTGTGTGAATTTGTTTTATTTTTTTTTCGGCCCTGTTAAAGGTGATTCGATAACTTTTTCAATTAAGGAAGGTAAAAATACTAAATAAATCTGTAATTTTTTGTGTGATTATTTTTGAAATTGGAAAGAATGGGAAAATTGTTTAAACACTTAAGAAATTCTTGCCAAAAAAAGTGGGTTTACCGCATCTCGTGTAGGCAAACCAACGAATTCGGCAGTTCATGTGGTTGCCTACACCAAAGGCGGTAATAACACAATTTCTTTTTTGGCAAGAATTTAGGATCTCACGGTAGTGGAATTTTCATGGCAACACCTAACGGATGGGCAACCATAAACACCCGTTAGTACAGTTGGCGGCATAACTTCAAATTTATTGATTTTCTTGGTTTATTTACGGAAACACAATTTTCTTACTTATTTCTGAAAATAAATACATATCACGTATGTTAGGTATATCAAATCAAAGGGAAAGTAAAAATATTGTAACAAAAGTAGTGGCTGGCCAGGAGATAATAAAAAAAAAACAGAGAAGTGTCAAGTTTTAAAATTAACGTTCTTTATGATTTTTTTGGTAATAACTGTTTTTGTAATAAAGAAAGCGTTAAAGTAATTTAGTGACTCGCTTACGTTGAACTTCAGCCGAACAGTAAAAGACAAGTACATTACAATATATTAAAAAATGTCACAGTCTATTTGAGGCGCCATAAGAAAATTTGAACTTAGAATTAAAAACTCAAAAACAGAAAGGTAAAAATAAAAACTGAAAAGATGTTTAAATTCTACGTCAAGAAGTGTCTTAAGAAAGTGCAAACAGAAATACAGTATCCATTACCACAAGAAAGTTATTACAGAAAAAAAGGAAATTGGAATTCTTTTCTTTTTGCTATAACTTCTGAACCCTATGTAATTTTCACAACTTCCAGGCGGTTTATAAGTCCTCAAATGCTTACGAATAATTCCTCCAATTTAACCGAACTCGTGTCTCTTATAATAAGCGAGATTCCATACTGGAAAAATTATCTGGGATACAGTGTACTGTGTGCAAATATTTAAACCTGTAATATATCATCATAAATGGCGACGATTGAACTCGTATGTTCTTAACAAAAATTTAATAGTTTTCGAGAAAAATGCAGCGGCAGATTTTCACTAAACCGTTTGAGAACTGCTGGCATAGCTGAAAGTGGAACGCGGCCGCCTCTTCGATTATGATCCGAAGCCGAAGATAGGTCAGGGTCAATATTTCATTTGAACGGACGATGTAAATCAGCCGCCCGGTCAGCTGGTCAATCAAAACGTTTACGATGTGCCTGGATTTATTAAAATAAATAAATGTAAGTTCACTCCAGGTAATTACAAGTTTAAGTAATTTTAAATTAAAAATTAGTGCAAATCAAGAAGCTGCAGTTCATAGTTGCCGAACAAATTAAACGCGAAGTACAAACAAACTGTAATTTCTCATTTCATATGTATTTTTGATAGACTTATCAAAATTTGACGACATTTACTTTTTTTCCATGGACTGTAAGTAGTAACACTTTCATAGCTAGCAGAGAGATTATAGCAAAAGTTGATTTATGTAAAAGGGAGAAGGAAGAACATTTTTAACGCGCTTGCCTAATTGGTGCATAAAGTTTCGGTTTTATTCATCGTTAGTTGACATCGTAAAATAAATAAATGTAATATTACTTCGCTCGGGGCCGGTTTCGCAATCGATGTAAATAAAAGTCACATTCTGATGTGTAAACAAATATGTTTATACAATAGTTTTGACATCTGACTGTGACTTTAATTTAAAGTCTATTTTTGTTCGATTGTGAAACCGGCCGTCAGTGAATTAAAATTTTAAATAAAATAATTAATAGACGATATCAGTGATTATAATTACGAAACGCTGCGTTGAAGATCGAGTGCAGTGTCGGTGGGCGTGTTCATACCAAGAAGAAGGCGTCGTTGAACAAATATTTTTTTTCTCGGACATTTCAACAGTTCCAAACAAGTGCTACTTTCGAAATATTTTGACTATGATACGGTAGCCACCAAAAAATACCCGGAGAAGGTAGCATTTCGTGTACTTATACTGAGGTTTTCTTATTTGCACACAGTAAAAGAACACCCTGTACGGAATCATTCAAACATCAGGTAAAAACACTCCATTGTCATTAATAAAAGTTAGCAATTGACAAACTTGAAAAGCATCCAAAAACGACATACCCATTATCTTGTCCTTGTCGTCTATTTTATGAGACAAGCCGGGGAAGACCCTGTCGCTCAGAGACGTGACGGTTTCCTTCCAATCCATTCCACCAAGGTGGATGTCAACAAGAATAATGAACCTTTCCGGTGGTCGTTAACAGCGAAAATCGATTTCAATTCAATTGTGTTTACGCGGGTCTCCCTGGCAACGTTCCTTTACCCCCTATTCCCACCACTCATTTATTTTGCGCGAACTTACCTCGTTCAGTTCTATTCCGATTTATGCAAACATTAAAAATTAAAAAAAAAGAAAAAGAAAAACGTCGTGCATCTAAACAATGCGAGAGATAAACTGATAAGATAAGATATCGATAATAATAATTATGTCCGAGGCATCACCATGGAAGTGCAGAGCTTGATGGACGTCGCAAATTTGGAAAAGTGAGTGCGGACTGAAAACAAAATTTTCTGATTTTTTCCGGGCTTCTGTTGCGTTCGGTTTAGGGCCGGGGATTTCCTGCGCAAGTTTTGCGGGGTGGACGGCGACTTCCTGGACGAGTTCCTGCACAAGTGGCCAGACAAGTGGACCAAGTTCGAGGACATCTCCGCAGATGTTCAAGATAAAGTTAATCGGGCCTTCCGAGAGCTCGCTCTGAGGTGCAGGGACGCAAAGCTGCAGGAATTCCTCCAAGTTGCCGTGGAATGGTAGGTATTACACTCATTATTATTATAAAAAAAGTACCCAACAGCAATGGGGCCATTTACTAAGTATTTAAATTGTTGAAATGTGTCACAGTTTTATTTATTTTAAATTTTTAATTTAATGGCGACCTTGATACTAATAATAATAATTTGATTTCAGCATAATACTAAATAAACTCCACGATTACGTAGTCCCCCTAATTTATTATCAGCACAGCGACGAGGACGAATATTTCTATTACAAGTGCAAGGACTTGAGCGATAACAAGATCACTGCGGAGCAGTTTGGTGCCCCCGATGACTATGCGATACCTTTACTGGCAGCGGTGAGTTCCTCCTCCAAGTGAAATCGTACTTAATTCAAAGTGTATTTTGAGGTGGTCGAGTTGGCGAGCCTGGATGGGAAGAAGAGTCCAGCCGAGAAGGTTCACTGTTTGTGCACGACCTACGATTTGGTCTTTGCCGAACTCAAATGCGCTATTATTGAGATTATTTCCAGGTCTGGAGGTAAATATGTGAAAAACTTGTTGCGTTGGTTTCTAGGTAAAAAAAAAAAGATTTTGATTTCATGGCCAAAAGTTTCCAACATTTAACACCAATTGTGATTGTATGTACACCTTCAATACACCTTTAAACAAAATTTTATTTTATTTCCCAGACAAAGACAACGAAATTCCAATCATCGAAAACTACGATATTATCCCGGTTTTAATGACGGTCATAGTGAGAGCGAAAGTCCTCCACCTGCCCAGCAACATGTACTACATAGAGAATTTCTTATGGAAGCTGCAAGAATCAGAGAGCGTTAGGTGAGTGACTGGACAAGCAGAAAGACCTCCGTTTTTAATGCATCAACGTCTTGCAGGACCACCATCTCTGTATTCAAAAGCACGATAGACAGAATATGCACGGTATCAGAGGAGAACCTCCAGCCCGGCTGCGAAAAGGTCTGCAGGGACTTGGACCTGAGCAAGGTGATGAAAATCATGGCTGAGCTGGAGATGAAGCGGAAGAAGCAAGAGGAGAACTTGACCCTCCTCGACCAACACATGGAGAGAGTGTCGGATCTTATTTACGCCTCGACTTTCACAAACATCACCTGACTTTGCACTTTGATTTATTATTGTTATTGTAATAAACAAAATTTGCAACAACACTTAAAAAAAATCTTAAAAAAAAAAAAACAATTACAAGCTGCATTTTATAATATTTCCTGCGTTGTCTTCGACTACGAGAACGAAGCCGACATTAAAGCAATCTGGAATCTGAAAAGAGAACCTCAAGATTCTTCCGGGGAAGACCCAGTTTTCTATCACAGTCTCGTGAACTTCATCTCTGATTTCTATGATGCGTATTCCGGCAGTCGACTTCAATAACTTTGATTTACTATTGAAGGCGAGCGTGATCTTCTTGACGCGGAAATTATTGAAAAATCTGCCAGAAAACACAGTAATACCAACAACACGACAACACACGAACAGGACTTACTTGTGATAGTAAAGAAGCGCTGCGCTGCTCCCAGTAAAATAAATTCCATCATCAGCCTTGAATATCACATTATTATTAATATTATTGTTGTTAAAGGTGGGATTCTGCTTTGTTTTCGCTTGAGGGGGGCAGGAACTAACAAAGAACTCGCTGATGTCATCGAATCCGCGCCCCATAACCCCATCCTCGGTGTGCCCCAAATCAAATGTGTGGCATAACTCGTGCAAGGCCGAGCCTAAAGTAGTTGAAAAGCATGCTCCGAGCGTCCCCCTAAAATTCCATCCGAATTGAAACCAAACTGAACAAACCAAATTTTCCTCCCTTGGCATTACCTATAGCAACTATCATCCATGAACTTCGTCCTATCGACTAAAGCACCGTCATCAAATCGCTTGGCAACTTCGTGCACACTTTCCGGCCATGTATAGAGGCAAGCCGTCCCGAGCAGGGCCAAACCACCCCCACCCAAAGCTACGTAACCCTCGGTCGAACTCACAATCTCATCATGCGTTTCAATCTGCCTGCCGTGCTTACTTCCATTGTATCTCGTGCAGGCGAGGAAGCCCAAATACTTTTTCGTTTCACACCCG
Source organism: Prosopocoilus inquinatus (assembly GCA_036172665.1). Taxonomy (NCBI): domain Eukaryota; kingdom Metazoa; phylum Arthropoda; class Insecta; order Coleoptera; family Lucanidae; genus Prosopocoilus; species Prosopocoilus inquinatus. The sequence continues at coordinate 71,161,250 of CM069870.1, read as the reverse complement.
ATTCCCGACTGCATGATTTCCCTCCCCAAGCTCGCCCATAGTTCATTGGGGGCCATGTCAAGGGCGGTTTGCCATTGCAGCTTGCTCTTGAACACCACGCACTCGTCTGATTTAATTTGGAAGGTCTTCCTGTTGGCCAATTTCTCCGCAATGAAACACTGAAGTAGCTTGCAACCCGTCAGGATGCGGGCTCGCGCACTCTCCACCGTGTTGGCTTGCGTTTCAGGCGCTTGGAATTTACCATCGTGGCCTTCGTTGATTACGTAGAGGGGGACGACTTCGAAATTCGTCTCTCGCCTCGAGTACTTGATGTTAAGGCCGGCGTGAAGGCAGCAGTAGCCCAAACGAATGCGATTCTCGTTGGGTTTCAATTCCACCAGGCATTTGTAGTGGGTCTTGTCGAGTGTCGTCGGCTCGAAACGTGCGCCATTTTCAATGAAAACTTTCAGCGGGTGTTTGTTGTTCGAGTCATCAGCGCAGTCCGAGTCATCAGCGCAGTCAGAGTGGGAGACTGTTATTTTAAGCAACAGGAACGAATGATGGACGGTCTCGCCGTCTTCGATGTTATCAACGACGATTTTATTCACAGTGTTCTTGTGCATTCTTCTTGCATTGCAGAGTATTCACGTGGTGGATCAACTGTGAGAAGGGGGCTTTTACATGTTCATTTCGAGAGGTTGGGGCCTCTCTCGTTCGAAGCCGGCGACCTATTTCAGAGAACTTAAATAGAGGAAACACGAATATTACTCCTCTAATGTGTTTCTAAACGATTTAATAACGAAATATGCGAAATTCTTCAAAAGTTGTTACGGCGTCCAGGTTGACATAACCTCAATTTTTATTATGCGGCCAAACCTAACGAAATGAGCTGTAATGTAACCTTATACTAGTCAAAATCTTAACGTTGTGTGAAAGCAATCAGTTTTATAACGCATCTTTGTAGGCTGTATGAAAAAATGATCGATTTAAAAGCGAAGTGTAAACGAAATGCACCAGACATAACCTCACTCTTTGAACGCGCATATTTCAGCGTCTTTAAGCGAGATTAAAACAACGCTTACCTCATTTAATGGTTCTTGTGGGTTAAGACGTGGTATTCCATATTGCAATTTGGTGAATCTTGCTTTGAAATGCACGGAAAAATGTTAGTAATTTTAAATAAACAAACCACAGCTAAAACTCAAACCGCCGCCATTACAGTTCTCCTGCAGCGCCGTCGAGTTACTGAATAGGTGGCGCTGTTTCTTGAAGTATTTCGAATATAATTAATATATTTATCATAAATTAAAACTTAAATTAAATTATTATGACGAGGCCAAACATAGTAAACATAGGTAAAAGATATATTAAATGTCAAAGCCAACGTTGTATCAGGCGTTGTATATGTGGAGCAACAAAATGCGCGCCTCACGCGGCCTGGGGGGAATTAAAATAAAAAAGGCGCGAAATTTAAAAATATCTCTGCGTTAATGGTTTAAGTATTGTTCAGGAAATTAAATAATCTAATACATTGAGCTGCATTCTTGCCCAAGATACTAGTTTAGGGCTATTCCAGAAGAACAAACGGACAATTTGTGACTTTCTTTCTATAAATTACGACCACATTTGCTCGGATCGTTTTTCGTTCCGGGGCCGCGCGGTCGTGATAGCCGAAAACGTGCACTTTTCACTTATCGTTCTCTCTAACCTTATTTTTATCACAAATTGTCCTGTTCGTTCGCCTGGGATGGCCGCAAACGAAATTTTAAGGTTTAATTAAAGAAGAAATCGAATTAATACTTTGGCTTCTGTCAACCGATTCCAAACATTTCAAAATCAATAAAAGGTAACCATGGTAACTTAGAAATATGCTAAGGATTAGAGATTACTATAAATAGAGTGCCGTCACTGCCATCCCAGCGACCTGGGGGGAATTATAATTGCGTTTAAAACTGTGGCAATAGTCATAAACCCCCGTGCATAGTAAATAGTAATACAATTTGTGCTACATTAAAAGATTAAAATATGTTTGGTATTTATCGGGAAGGAAGGACACGCGGGAGCACATTTTTCTGGTGTTGCCTACAATTTCCTAACAGATGGCGCCACGCGTTTCAATTATTAAATCTTTTTGTTTAAATTAATTAAAATAACATTCGATTATTCATAAAAGTTCAATTTGATTCGCCGAAATTCGATTTAATTAACAGACACCTTCCAGTTTCACCGGCATATTTATTTTATGATAAAAATAAAATATGTATTTGTACCCACACTGTATTTTATGGATTTGATTTGAACGCGCGCATTTCTATCGCAATACCATCATCGTCAGTCCAGTACTAAGGACAATTTCAAAAGTTTAGTCAAGTTATTACTTTAAAAAATAGCCCCGACAAACCGATTTCTTGTTTTTTGTGTCTTTTTTTTTAATTTGTTCATTAATTAATTTGAAATTGTAATTAAAACATTTTTAATGTCTTAATATGTAAGTGCGATGTTATTGTTTTCAACTTATTTATTTATTTTTTATAGAAACACCATTTTTTTATTGAATTAAAACGGAATCATAAAAGTGTACGTTTTTTGATTTTTATAATATACAGGGTGCTTTATCATGAGCTTGGTTACAAAACGATGATTTCAGTACAAAACATGAAAATACATATATTTTTTAATACACGTTTCAACAAATGAATCTCGTGTTCTGCTTTTTTGTTCTCATTCTTTTTAATTTCTGAAAACTTTCAATCTGATACGTATTCGGCGACAAGAAGAAACGAAAGACGATCGATATGAAAAAGAAGACCTAAAAAAGAAGAGAGTGAATGAGAGATAGATAAAAATGCAAAGAATGAAAACTATTAAGATTACAAAAAAAAGATTACTGCGAAGTACGACGAATGTCAAGATCAACTCAACTCAACAAAGTAAAAGAATTAAATGAAAAAAAATTCTTAATGTCAACCCAATCTAACTGCACTCGACCTAACTCCATTATATTTTTAAAATTTTATTTTATGTAAAATTAGAATTTAGTCAGCCCAAGTTAAATATTTGAAATAAACATTGAAAAATAAAATAAAAGTAAGAAAAATATTTACATGGATTAACATAGCATTAACAAGTCTCAAGGTCAACTGAATTCACCCAACTTATTGTATCTTGTTGCACTTCACTCAACCCAAGTAAAAAATTAAGAAAGATAAACTGAAAGTAAAAAAATGGATTTCAACAAATCTCAAGGTCAACCCGGCTCAAGTGAAATGCATTCAATTAAAGCAAAAAATTTAAAATGCAAAGGAATAAAATCCAATAAATCTCGAATCTATTCAATCCAAGGAAAAAAATAAATAAAAATTAAAAAACAATAGAAAACTAAATGAAAAAATATTTTCAATGTCAACCCAATTTAACTATACTCAACCTAACTCAATTCAACCCAAGTTAAAAATTTAGAACAAACATTAAAAAAAAATAAAATATACACATATGTATATATTAAAATATTAAATTTTATACGTGGATTAAAGTTAACGAGTCAAGATGAATCCGAGTCAACCAACATCAACCTAACTTCATCTTACGTAAGTAAAAGATGTAAAATTAAAAGTAAATATAAAAAAATTAAAAATCAATTAAAGTGAATTCGAGTAATGTCAAAGCCAGTCCTACCTAAGTTATCTCAATCTAAGTCCATTTAACACAAACAAAAATGATTAAAAATAGCGAAAATTAAGAAAGAGAAATTAAAAGTAAAAAAGTTCAACAAATCTCAAGGTCAACCCGGTTCAAGTGAATTGCATTCAATTAAAGCAAGAAAATTAAAATGCAAAGTATTAAAATCCAATAAATGAACTCGGATCTATTCAACCCAAGCAAAACAATAAATAAAAATCAAAAAACAATAAAAAATGAATTAAATGAAAAAATATTTTCAATGTCGACCCAATCTAACTGCACTCAACCTAATTCAATTCAACCCAAGTTCAAAATTTAAAACAAAGAAGAAAAAAGTTAAAAGTGAAAAAATAAGAGTATTCAATTTTATACATGGATTAAAGCTAAGTTCAACAAGTCAAGATCAATCAGACTCAACCAACATCAAACTAACTTCAACCTAACACAAGTAAAAGATGAAAAATTAAAAATAGATAATAAAAAAAATTAAAAATCAATTAAAATGAAATAAAACTAATAGGAGAGCAACTTCAGATTTACCGCCTATCAATAAAAATAGAGTATAAGTTCATTTAACACAAATAAAAATTAAAAGTTGGGAGAAAAAATTAAAAGTGTAAAAATCGATAAAAATTAAAAATCAATTAAAATAAAGGTAAGAACTAATTGTGCTAGCTTAGAAAAGATACACACTATTTTTTGTGACAACTGACAACTGTATAAATACACGTCAATTTGTTTCTTTTGTTTTTGGAAGAGGGGCGCCAATTACTGTTTCGCGTAAGTGCGCCGATTACCCTTCTTCGGGCCGTGCTTGCGAGGAACTATTTTTTTTTACAGTCGAAAAGAACAGACAAACAAAATGGTCAGTACTACCACTTCCTAAGACATGAAAAAGTTCTTCTGAAACGCTCTGTATATTGTTGTTCTTTTTTATTTACTTTTTTTAATATACAGTTTGTACCTGATCCTGTATGTGATCGCAAGGAAATCGAGGAGGTGATACTTGGAACGTAGGGTCTTTCGTCTCAATTTTCTTTTTTTATTTCATTTCCTTTTTTTTTAAAGTGAAATAATAATTTGACAGTTTGACATTTCACACCGCCGTATCTCCTTAACCATCTAGAATTGCACACAAGTTTAAACGAACTTTTTTTTACTCAAAATAATCAGTACTACCACCTCACAAAATATTAAGCCTTGCTTCTGAAGCCCTGTATAATATTCTGTTTTTTAATATACAGGGTGCGCCTTGATGATTAACAGAATCAAAATCATAATAGAATCATAATCATAAAGTAAGAGAATTAGAGAAGTTTATTTTTGAATTTAGGACTGAATAGACAGACAGCTTTTGTTGTCGTTTTCTTTTTCTTTCTTTGTTCAAAAATAACAATCTGTTTGACATTTCAAACAGCTGCAAAATGGTCAGTCCTACCACCTGCTGAAATATTAATATATATATTTGTTTCTAAAACACGCTGTACAATACTGTATTTTCTTAATATACAGGGTTTAACCTTGATGATTGCGTTTCCTCTTTCTTTTCGTACAAAAACAACAATCTGATAGTTTGACATTTCAAACAGCCGTATTTTCGTAACCATCGAGAATCGCACACAATTTTACACGGACTTTATTGCTCGAAACGATCAGTACAACCATCTGCTGAAATATTAAGGTTTGTTTCTAAAACACCCTGTATAAAGTTGCACCTTTTTTCTCAATATACAGGGTTTAACCGTGATGATTGCATAAAAATTGATGGGTGACCCCGAGCTGATTTTAAACAAAAAGTCTCTCTCTACACATGTGGCGCAAAATGCGTCGTTTTCGATATACAGCGTGATAAAAATAATTATCGCTCTGTATATCGAAAACGCAGCAGTTTAGGTCACATATGCACAAGAACTTTTAATTTTTTTTTTAACATACAGGGTTTAACCTTGATGAGTGCGTTTCCTTTTTTTTTGTACAAAAATAACAATCTGATGGTTTGACATTTCAAACAGCCGTATCTTCGTAACCATCAAAAATTGCACACAATTTTATACGGACACTTTTACTCAAAACGGCTAGTACTACGACCTTAAAATTTGATTCCAAAACACCCTGTGTAATATTGAATTTTTTTAATATACAGGGTTTAACCTTGATGATTGCGTTTTCTTTTTCTTGTACAAAAATAACAATCTGATGGCTTGACATTTCCAATAGCCGTATCATCGTAACCATCGAAAATCGCACAAAATTTTATACGGTATTTTTTACTCAAAACGGTCAGTACTACCACCTCCTGAAATATTAAAATTTATTTCTAAAACACCCTGTATAATATTGTGCTTCTTTTTAATATACAGGGTTTAATCACGATGATTGCGTTTCTTTTTCTTTTTGTACGGAAATAACAATCTGATAGTTTGACATTTCAAACAGCCGTATCTTCGTAACCATCGAAAATTGCATACAATTTTATACGGACATTTTTACTCAAAACGGCTGGTACTACGACTTCCTGAAACATTAAAGTTTGTTTCCAAAACACCCTGTACAATGCTGTATTTTTTTCTTAATATACAGGGTTTAACCTTGATGATTGCAGAAAAATTGAAGGGGCGACTCCCGGCCTGATTTTAAACAAAAATGTCTCCGTACACACTTGGCGTAAAATGCTTCGTCTTCAATATACAGTGTGATAAAAATAATTATCGCTCTGTATATCGAAAACGCAGCAACTTACACCACATATGCATAGGAATTCTTTATTTTAAAATCAAGAATCACTTCTGCATACTTTTTGTGGTTAGTTATTTATAATCAAATATCGGATGAAAGTATGAAATTCAATGTCATTCTCATAAGGGGTACGTTAGGTAGACGGTATGCCGATCGCGTGCTTTGCGTTTGTTACGGCGTATTCATCGCCATTAATAGCCCGGCGTTCATGAACTGGCCGCGAGCGTGCGCATTCCATTCAGGAAACGAAGTGACCGTGAATATCCATACAATTGTCCTAAGATTGCTTATAATACATGTTTAATAATAAAATTTGATTTGATTTGATTAAAAGGCGAGAGCCTGACTTTTAGTTACGCCCCTGGTAAAAAAAAAATCTCTTTAATTTAAAGGCAATCGTGATCATACTGTAGGTATAGCACTGACAAAAAAAAAAGCATTGTACATGTATTACCAGTGGCGTATCCACGATTTGAAAACTGGGATCTTAAGTGATTGCATGAAACGATTTCAATTTCATTTTAAAATAAAAGTCACAGTCACATATCCAAAAAGATGCGAAAACGTGATTATTTATGCATCAGAATGTGACTTTTATTTTAAAGTCTCCTAAAGTTCGAGTATGAAATCGGGAGTAAGTTTGCCTAAAACGTCTTTAATATAAAAGTACACCAGCGGCGTATCCAAAGTTTGAAAATAGGTGGTCCAAAACATGTGTATTACCAGTGGCGTATCCACAATTTTAAAATAGGGACGACGTCAAATGGCTGCATGAAATTAAGTTGTGTGTCTAAAAACGCCTTTAATATAAAAAAGTAGACCAGTGGCGTATCCACGGTTTGCAAATAGGGGCTCCAAAACATGTGTATTACCATTGGCGTATCCACAATTTGAAAATAGGGATCTCAAACGACTGCGTGAAACTAAGTTTGTCTGAAACGCCTTTAATATAAAACTACACCAGTGATGTATTCATAAAAGTACACCAGTGGCGTATCCACGGTTTCAAAATAGGGGGTCCAAAACATGAGTATTATCAGTGACGTATCCACGATTTGAAAATTGGGATCTTAAACGACTGCGTGAAACTAAGTTTGTCTGAAATGCCTTCAATATAAAAGTACACCAGTGGCGTATCCACGGTTTGAAAATAAGGGGTCCAAATAGCTACATGTAGCTAAGTTTGGCTAAAATAAAGGTAATAAATTGATCTTAACATTTTTTATATCTAAGACACCTAGAATGTTGTAGTGTGAAAACATTTAATAAACGAGTTAAAGAGATGTTTATCGAAGCTATCGCGTCGAGTGCCACTCGAAGAGTCGTGTGTGTTTGCCGGTTACGCAATTTCACATCATTAGAGATGCCCGGCAATTATTCATCTAACGGTATCAGTGACGTACGTGGTCGCGCGCGTTATCGCTCAGATACGCGCACGTAAACAACAACGCACCGCAAACTGCATAAACTTATCTCTGTTACACTACAATCGGCCAGCGTGCTTCCATTTCAATCAAACGGGCCCGAGGACGAGCGCAGATAACCTCCAAATTCAAATATTCATTTCCTTACACTGTAAAATTTGTAAATAGCTCCGCGTGTCGTGAACTCTGACATCCTCATCCCCACCAAGGCGATAAGCCTTATTTATTTAGTTCAAACTCGAGAGAGTTCACTAAAGTCACCTTCAAGTTTTTGGCCATCCTGCACGATTATTTATATTAATTAATCGCGCGACCCTGAGTTTTTTTTTTTTGTTATTTGCCTGTGGTCGTTAGAATGCATTAGGAGGTTCTATTTTTAGAACTCGCATTTTGCACCGACGTGCAGAATAATATTGCGCGCAAAAACGCCTGGTTTTTTTCTCGCTCGCTGTCAATGCACCCACCGAACGCGAAGGATTTCGTTGGACGATCACTTGTGACCGTGACTTTTTTCGTTTCTGCTAGAATGCATTAGCGGCGGCTTATTTTTAGAACTCGCCCGTTGCACTAAAGTCGGTATTTCACTTCCTAACCTCGAAATCAAATTTTGACATTAAATTGTAGGTTACTATTTCTGTCTAAAGGGGTACACTGCGACTGTGGTTGACGTACTGGATGTTCCAGTTTCTTCGGAATTCGCTTTTTTAAACCAGGGGGAGAACGGACGGTTTTGGGACACCCAGTGTTGCCAATCAACTCGAATTCCTTTTTCGTCATCCACTATTTCCCTCATAAAATTCCCTAAATTAATCAGGGAAATTTATATAGGAGGTTAAAATTAAAAACACGATTACGATAAAGATCTTCCTTTCCAATTAAAAAACGAGAGAAAAAAAATATTAAACCAACCTAACCTTGCACTTTGTTACAATCAAAAGCATTGCTGCCAACTCATCGTCATCAAATTTCGAGTTTTGTACCCTTTCTTTTTTTCTGGTGGGGGGGGAGGGGGCGAAAAATCGTATTTTAACGTTAAATATCGTATTATCCTGTAAAGGCGCTTAACAATAACAGAAAAAAAAAGGAAATATTTGGTTAGGTTTTTCAAAATTTGTTTGCAGTTTCGTTTTTCGAATGTAGCGCGATCGTCACTTGTTTATTATGGATTATTGTTTTTTTTTGTTTTTTTTTTTTGAATTTGAAATTCGCTCCCAAACGTTTCCGTCCTCTTTTCAATTATTTTTTCCTGCGATCGTCATTTGTTTCCAACTTGTGTTTCTGTCGTCTTCTGTTTTTTTTTTTATGTCGCTGTTGCCGTTATTGTTCGATTACAATAAAACAATAAAAAATATTTATAAAGGTTTCCCGCAATTAACTGCAATTAACAAAACCATCCAAACCTTGCACTTTGCGCCAATCACTTGAAGCAGCGCTGCCAACTTATCAAATTTCGAAGTTCATATTCTTTTTTCTGAGGGGGCGGGGGCAAGAAATCGTATTTTAACGTTAAAAATCGTATTATCCAGTAAATGCTCTTAATAATTAAGAAAAATAAAAAAAAAGTAACTGAAATGTTTGGTTAGGTTTTTCAAAATTTATTTGCAGTTTCGTTTTTCTAATGCAAAGCGTTGGTCACTTGTTTATTATGGATTATGGTTTTTTTTTCCTTTTTAAGTTTGAAATTCATCCTCAAACATTTCCGTCCGTTTTCGAATTACTTTTTCCTGCGATCGTCATTTGTTTCCAACTTTTCCAAAAATTTCTGTCGTCTTCTGTTTTTTTTTATGTCCCTGTTTCCGTTATTGTTCGATTACAATAAAACGACGAAAATATTTATATTTTCAGCAATGAATCGCAATTAACAAACGAAAGAAAAAATATTAAACTTGCTCAACCTTACACTTTGCAGCAATCCGAAGCAATGCTGCCAACTCATCAAATTTTGAAATTCGTCGTACCCTTTTCTCTTGGCGGAGGGAGGGGGGGGGGGCAAAAAATCGTATTTTAACGTACGCAATCGTTTTATCCAGTAAAGGCGCTTAATAATAATAATAAAAATCAGAAAAAAACTGAAATATTTGGTTCGGTTTTTCAAAATTTATTTGCAGTTTTGTTTTTCGATTGTAACACGTTGATCACTTGTTTATATTGTGGATTATTGTTTTTTTTTTTGATTTTGAAATTCGTCCTCAAATATTTCCGTCCTTTTTTGAATTATTTTTTATTATTCGTTTCCTGCGATCGTCATTTGTTTCCATTTTGAAAAATTTCCGTCGTCTTCTAATTTTTTTATGTCGCTGTTACAGTTATTGTTTAAAAGAAGATTCGTCTTCTTTTTCTTTTTTTTTATCGTTGTTGCCGTTATTGTTTGAAAGAAGATAATTCGTTTTTTTTACTTTTTGTTTTTGAAACAATTTCTTTTCCCCTCTTAAATATTTCTTAAATATTTGCTTTTATTTGTGAATTTCTGTTTTCTTGTTGTGTTTTTTTTTTAATTTCTCGTTCCTATTTTACTCTTTCAGGATTTGTTTCAAATCGCCAAACTTTTCGATTTACCGCGTTACCAAAAAAAAAAAAAAAAATTAAAAAATATACCTATCAGTCAATTTCTTTTATTTAACACCTTGTATGTAATGGTGTTTATGAATTCGTGAGTAAATTCTAGCCTGAAATGATGGGTCGCATCATGGGTCTAGCGCGAGCGGTTTTCGAGCTTTTTCATTTGTTTTCGATGGTATAACTCGAGAACCAATCAAGATAGACCCATGGTGCGACCCATCAATTCAGGCTGGAATTTACTCAGGAATTTGAAAATGCAAGGAAAAATGCAATTTTCGTATGTCACCCCGAAATTGCGTCATTCAATTTTCTTTCCTGGTTGACTCAAGGTTTCAAAACAATCGCGTCACTTTAAATTTAGCGCTTAAAATTACAGTTGAATTATTTGTGGATAGGTGGCGCAATGATTTGTTGAAGTTTTAATTGTTATTAGTCTAGAATGTAAGTTGTTATTCGTATTTCTTTTTTAAAATTTTAAATCTACAATTCGTTTTTCGAAATCTTTCTTCTATATGTGTGATCGTCATTTGTTTTTTTTTAACTTTAGTCAGGAACGTTAGTTTCTTTTTTCATTTGTAGTGGTTTGTCAAAAACGTTTTTTGTTTGTTTTCTTTTAGTTGCCTACAATTTTTCAGAAATCAAAATTAAATTAAATTTCTTTGGAAATGTTAATTTTTCCACTTTTCCAATCGTGCGTTTCCGGATCATCAATTGTTTGCCCTTTTTTCCGTCTTACTTCCGCGAAACGTAGAGATTATCTTCTGTTTTTTTTCCCTCAATTTGCGAACTTCATTTTTTGTTTGGAAATTTTAATATTAATTACTTTTCGTTTGAAGAAATTTTAAATCTAATTTTATCATTTTCATTTAAAACTATTTGCGTTCAAAATATTTATGCGTACGATTTTTAAAGCCGAAATTTTGCGTCGTACCAACTGCTAAACAATCGTACTGGGTGGTCAATGTCAACTGTCCTAAGTTGGCAATCCTTAATTTAAGGTGGCACGACTAAATAATTGCCTGTCATGATCTATTTCATATCCGGTGGTTTTAATCTGTCAAAAGAACGTTATGTTTTGGTTATGTCGTCGTTATAAGAGTAAACACGAGGGTGAACCGCATAACGTCTGACATTTCGGCGGAAATAATAAAATACGGAATCATGTTTGTAAACCATCAAACATGAAAATGTACTAATGTAGGGATCTTTTCGTTGCCAACCCCGGACACTTGAAACTCACCACTTTGTATTTAAAACGACTATTCGTACGGTTGGTAAGATTGATCAGAAACAACGGAACGAACCAGGCAGTGTGAATTTTTCCAGCACTTGGCGGTTCAACTTGACATAATCGCCAACATTAAGAAATGAAAACTCAAAAGTAAGAACATTTTTAAGTAAGAAATTGAAAAACTCCCTAAATTTTAATGTTTTTCTCTTTTGTTTGAAATTATCCCCAGATCTAACGACTTTCTCCCTTTTGTTGGCAACATCGGGGTGACATATTAAGATCAAGACGTCAGAACGTTGTGCCTCGCGTATTCTTGATGAGTTTAATCGAGCGAACGCGATAAGAAACTCGGTTTTCCCCGACAGATTGTAAAAATAATCGCCGCTCCAAATTCAGCCTACATTTAATTTTATCGCAGAAAGCGATAAAATGTCGTTTTATTTACGTTGGTATTACGACAGTACAGTGTTGTTATTGTTGTTCTTCCTGATGACCACACTCAGGACATTTCGGGCATTTTTGCCGCTTCTGATCGGACAATGAACGCACCCTATTCATCGGTCCTGATACTACGCAACCAACGCAGTACTCCCCGAAATTTTCTGCAGGGCCGTAGCCGGTGGCTCATCTTAAAACTGGTTGGCATTGAAGCCGTTATTTTTAATTTTGCGTGTAAGCAAAAGTAAAATTAATTAACAAAGAAAAAGAAATGAAGGTAAAATGACGTAAAAATTTGAAATAAATATAATTCGACCAAAGGTAATTAATAAATAACGTAGATGTAAAATGTACAAAGGGAAATGAAAATACTGAATGGAAAGAAACCATTGAACGCCAAAGAACAAAGAATGACGCTGTCATCGTTGCGTTGCCAACTGTCATTGATTAAAAAATACGAAACCAGATGCACACCTGACAAATGCAAACGAGCGCGACAGTGTTTCTGCCTCACCCGGTAGTTTCAAGACAGGGGCGGCGGCGGGGGGGGGGGGATTTGACAAAGAAACATCTATTTTATAGTGCGCATGCGATGGAAGTACAGTCACGAGCATAAAAACGAAACATTTAAAGCTGAAAGGTGTAGGAAATGTTCCGTTTTCTGTGTTCGCGAATGTACGTTATAGAATTCGTTGTTTCACGAGTTTTTAATTTAAATCGTTTTAAAACGTAATACCTGTCAAATTGTGACTGACATTTCTCGAATCTTAAAATGTCACATTCTAAACACGACTTAAATTTGAAGGCTGCTAATACCGGTCGCGGATCTGTTTCTTTTGTTTTCCTTTTTTATGAATCGTTTTGCCTTCTTTTTCTTAAATAATTCTTTCAGGGCCGTTTCCATAATCAGAGTTTAAATTTAAAGTTACTTTAATCTAAAAAAATACATTTGTTTCCCTATACTTAAAGTGACTTTAAATTAAAGCTTCCTTAAAATCTGATTATGAAAATGGCCGTTAGACTGATTTGAGATCTTTTTTAATTTTTTTTTTTTTACAGAAATGAAGTATGTATGTATATTATTTGCCTTTTTAAATTTAAAGGAAAAAACTGCGTCGCTCCGTCGATAATGATAAGCAATGTTAATTCGTCAAGAACTTTAGGATATGTCAAAGTCATTGGTCACCGTTTAGTAAATTCTATACTATTTTAAAAAAGCAAAACATTATACAGGAGGTAAAGGCAAATAGTGTATTAAAACACCAAACATATACTGGGTGTTTCTAAACACTTAGAGTTTTATTTAAAGACAGAGGTTTTGAGACACCCTGTACAGGGTGTTGCAGAAAGAAATTTTAATATTTTAAGAGGTGGTAGCAGTGATAATTTTGAGTAAGAAAAAAATGTTTAAATTTGTGTATAACTCTCGGCGGTTGTGATGATCCGGCTGTCTGAAATGTCGAATATTTCTATTAAAAAAAAAGAAAAAGACAAATGAAAACAAAAGCCGTCTAATTATCCAGTCCCAAACTTCTGTTAGGCCAACTTATCCAGGACATAAATGAATAAGAGCCTCTATTGCAAAATAAAAAAAAAGAAAATCGCGGGAAAAGGTTCTTCTGAAATAGAAACAGTAGCAGTAACAGCAGCAGTAACGGTAACAGCAGCAGTAACAGTAACAGCAACAGTAACAGCAACAGCAACAGAAGCAAAAAGAAACACAAGAAGAGGAACAAAAACAGAAACAAAAACAAAACAAAAACTTAGTAAAAAGAATTTTCTTTATCCGCTAATATTTTTGTTTTCATTTAGATTTTTTTTTCTTAATGTGAATGTTCGTCTTTTGTTTCGATTTAGTTTGTCAAATTTTACTTCCTTCAAATTGAAGTCCAGATATATTTTTTTAAATCAATTGTTTTTTTTTTACTTACGACGCCTTTCAAACGCTTGCATTCGATTTAATTTTGAATTTTGAACTAAAGTAACAGTAACAGTAACAGCAACAGCAACAGAAGCAAAAACAAACACAAAAAGAGGAACAAGAATAGAAACAAAAACAGAAACAAAAACAGAAACAAAAACAGAAACAAAAGCAGAAACAAAAACAGAAACAAAACAGAAACAAAAACTTAGTAAAAAGAATTTTCTTTATCCGCGAATAATTTTGTTTTCATTTAGTTTTTTTTTTCTTAATATGCATATTCGTCTTTTGTTTCGATTTATTTTGTCAAATTTTACTTCCTTCAAATTGTCCAAATATTTTATTTTAAAATCAATTGTTTTTTTTTACTTACGACGCCTTTCAAACGCTTGCATTCGATTTAATTTTGAATTTTGAAATAAAGTATATTATTAGAATTATTATTATTATAAGGGGTTGCGGATTTTTGCTTGGATTTATTCGGTCGTGTTTAAACAGATGGTTCGCCTTTTGTTTTGATTTTCTTTTCCTTTTGTTCTGTTTGAGAAGAACAACAAAATCAAAATTATTCGTTTAACGACTCGAATAATCAGTTGACTTTTGTTTGCGCTTCGTTTCTCGTTTGGTTACCGGAAAGATCGTGTTTTGTTTTTCGATTAAGAAGAAAAAGGTAAAGCCGGGAAAATAGAGCAAAGTGAAAGGGAGTATGGTTGGCATAACTGGCAGAAAGGACAAAGTAACTGTCGAAGTACGTTTCGGTCTTATTAGACCTCATCAGGACAGTAAAACCAAGGTGAAAAGAGTTGACAACTGTTGTTATGGTTACGCTTACCGTACTCCCTTCTTTCATTTTGTTTTATTTTGATGTTAAAAAATAATATTTTTATGACAAGTAAAAATCTATTATTGAAGTTAATTCTTGTTCGATGAAAATTGTAAGTACCTACAAAGTTTTTTAAATCTCGAACCGAACTTATTTCTCTTGACAACTTGTTTATTTACTTTTTTTCACTCCTGACGAAGCTATAAATCTATAGCGAAACGTTGAGTGTTTTCCCTTCATAATTCTGTCTGGTTCGAGATTAAAAAAACTTTGTACTTTCAAAATCTATTGTTAGTACGTACCGATGTGATAAGTAGACTAGTTTTTGTTTGATTTCTATTTTTTTTTTATTTTCTTTCTTTTCTACTGCATGTCCCAACTCAAAATTAACTCTCAACGATTTTTGTTTCTTTCCTAAATACAAACTGGACCCGCCTCTTTTTCTGTAAAATCAGGTCGTCTTTTATTTTAACCGAAAAAGAAAATACCGAACCAATGAATTTTTCAAACGTTCTAACAATTTCATTTCCTTTTTCTTGTTTCGATTTCATTTTTTTCTGTTTTACGAAAATGACATTCCTCTTATTTGAGATTCGAACATAACACAGTCTCAAAGTTTTTTCTTTATTTACGATCAAAATAATAAATTGATTTTTTTTTTGATTGAGAGATCGTTTCTCGATGAAAAAAAAATTAACAGCGAATTTTTTCGTTTTCGTTACGTAATAATTAGAGATCGGAATCATATATTTCGACCTCATCAAGAAAAGAACGGTTAATTTGTTCGTGAAAAAAACTAAAAGAGTAATTTTTTAATTCGTCTTTATTGGACAATTACTTTTTGAAATAATCCGAGGAGCACCCTTCCCCTCGACTTCCAAATTATTTTGCGGAAGTCGTAAAAAAAACAAAAAAAGCGATAGAATGCCGCAGCTGATGACGCTGAAATATGTAATTCCGATCTGTAATAATAATATTTAAATGTTATTTGTCATTTCTTTCTTTTTTGATAAGGAGATCGTCTTTTGTTTCGATAAAAAAAAATATATATATAAACGGCTAATTTTTGCGTTTTTTGTTACGTAATAATTAGAGATCGGAATCTTATATTTCGAACTCATCAAGAAGAGAACCGTAAATCTGTTCGTGAAAAAAAGATTTTTTTTTAATTCGTCTGTATTGGTCAAATCGTTTTTGAAATAATCTGGTGAACCCCCCCCCTTCCCGCCCGACTTTCAAATTATTTTACGGGAGTCGTAAAAACAACAAAAAAAAAAACGAAAAAATGCCGGTATGATGACGTTGAAATATGTAATTCCGGATTGTAATAATAATATTTAAATGTTATTTGCCATTTTTCTTGATAGAGAGATCGTCTTTTGTTTTGATAAAAAAAAATATTTAAACGGCGAATTTTTTCGTTTTTGTTACGTAATAATTAGAGATAGGAATCTTATATTTCGACCTCATTCCGAACTAAAGGAGACTTTAAAATAAAAGTCACCGTCATATGTCAAATAAATGGGAAGACGTGGTTATTTACACATCAGAATGTAACTTTTATTTAAAAATCTCCTTTAGTTCGATTATAAAATCGAGCTTAAAGCCTGGATTTCCTAGGATAACGGCACCGTAATGTGGCGGCCGTAATACGACGTTGAATGACATCACGAAGCGTTGAAAAATGACGCACATTGGCGTAAAGCAAGCAAG
This sequence comes from Prosopocoilus inquinatus, assembly GCA_036172665.1. Taxonomy (NCBI): domain Eukaryota; kingdom Metazoa; phylum Arthropoda; class Insecta; order Coleoptera; family Lucanidae; genus Prosopocoilus; species Prosopocoilus inquinatus. The sequence goes on along the minus strand of CM069870.1, from coordinate 71,144,745 downwards.
AAAAAGCGCCGATATGTATTTATTTTATATATTTCATAATGATCTGTCTAGATTTGACGTTAGATGACGGTGACGTTTGCCGTTTTTTAGGAAACCGAATGTACTTAATGTTCTTAGCTCGTTTTATGTGACGTTTTTCACCGGCCGTTATTTTACGGCACCGCTATCCTAGGAAACAGTCGGTCATGTTTGTCGTATTGTCTTATTGTTTATCTTTTGTTTTAATATATGTTTTAAGTACGATTTGTGGTTTTGTTGCGGTGAATAACTATTTTCGATGCAAGAGTGGATTATTCTTCTTGGACTATTTCGATATTTCGGTGCACGCTGCGATCCTTGGAGGACGATTCCGTAGTGGCGCAGAAATCGGCCAGGGTCACTCCTCTCCTCGCGCCCTTGACTTTTAACCTCGCCCTTCTCCTTCTGAGAACTAGCTCGTGACAGCTGGTTGTCTTCTTCAGCGCTAACTTGCCACCTTTCTAGTTAATTATTCAGGAAATAAAGTAAATTAATTCGAGTGGTAGTAATTAATCAGGAAATATTCTCGCAAGTAATGTTTTTTTTTTTTTAGCTTAAGCCCAAGGAGATTAAAATTAAAAAGGGTGAAGCTTTCTCGACAAGTCTGAAAAGACATGTAAACGTCGTTCGAGCAACCATGGAATGCGAATTCGATAATCGATTTCTGATATTTTTACCGAAAACCAAAAATGCTACTAACAAAGAAAATCGAGATCCAACTTTGTACGGTCTGTTAAAAGAATTGGGGACGAAATCCGCACGTGTTTACACCATGCGTTCTGTTGAAAATAAATGTTTTCCAAATTCACATCCCCCAGTGGTGATAAAATATTTAAAAATTAAAAAAAATAAAAATAAAAATATTTAAAATAGTGACTTTTGAAAAAGCAAACAATCCGTTTTGCGAAACGTCAAGATGAAGGTAAATAAGATTTAATTCTTATTTAAGAATTAAATAAGATTTAATTTAAGAATTTATTTAAGAATTAAATAAGATTTAATTCTTATTTACCTTCATATTGACGTTTCGCAAAACGGATTGTTTGCTTTTTCAAAAATTACAATTTTAAATATTTTTATTTTTCAGCTTGTTCTAAACAATTTTCTTCATCGTATCAATTCTGCATTATTTTACCAAAATAAATAAATAAATATCGACTTTATTTCTGTTGAGTTCAGCAAAATTGCTGAAAAATGAAATTATATATTTGTTTTGTAGAAATAGATAATTCGCGGGGGGCCGTTGCATCGACCGCAACGAACTGCCCGGTGATTGATACGCCACTGGATTTAGCTTCTGCATTTGGCTGTCTTGCTGCTCGTTTGAGGGACCACCTTGCTGCGCCGATTAAAATTTTGTTAATCACTACATTTTTCTTCATTTTTGACGAACTACGGGCCCCGTTATTCGCTTCTCATTTTCATCTAATTTGTGAGTTTCGACCTTGAATTACATTTGTTTAGTTGAAGTGCTTACTTAACCTTGAAGGTGTACTCCTGGACGATTCTAGTGTGCGTGAATAAAAACAAATGGCTTATTTTGTTGGACTGACTTGGTAAATTCATTCCAGTGGTGGTAATCAATCAGGTTCGGCTTCGAAATATTCCAAGCAGAAAAGTCCACAATGGCTGAGAACGGATTTTTTTTAATTCGTCTTTATTGTACAAATCCTTTTGAAATAATGTCCCCCCCCCCTCCCGCTTCCAAATTATTTTGCGTAAGTCGTAAAAACTACAAAAAACCGATAGAATGCCGCAGCTGATGACGCTGAAATATGTAATTCCGATCTGTAATAATAATATTTAAATGTTACTTGTCATTTCTTTCTTTTTTGATAAGGAGATTGTCTTTTGTTTCGACCAAAAAAAAAAAAATTTAAACGGCTAATTTTTTCGTTTCTTGTTACGTAATAATTAGAGATGGGAATCTTATATTTCGACCTCATCCAGAACAGAACCGTTAATCTGTTCGTGAGAAAAAGATTTTTTTAATTCGTCTGTATTTATCAAATCCTTTTTGAAATAATCTGGTGAGCCCCCCCTCCCCTACCACCCGACTTCCACATTATTTTAGGGGAGTCGTAAAAACAAGAAAAAAATGGAAAAAATGCCGGCATGATGACGTTGAAATATGTAATTACGGTCTGTAGTAATAATACTTAAATGTTATTTGCCATTTTTCTTGATAAAGAGATCGTCTTTTGTTTCGATAAAAAAAATATCTAAACGGTGAATTTTTTCGCTTTTGTTACATAATTACAGATCGGAATCTTATATTTTGACCTCATCAAGAAGAGAACGGGTAATTTGTTCGTGAAAAAAAGACGATTTTTTTTAATTCGTCTTTATTGGATAAATCCTTTTTGAAATAATGTGCCCCCCGACTTCCAAATTACTTTGCGGGAGTCGTAAAAACGACAAAAAACCGATAGAATGCCGCAGCTGATGACGCTGAAATATGTAATTCCGATCTCTAATAATAATATTTAAATGTTATTATCTTGTTTTAATTTCTCTTTTGTTTTTAATACACAGATCTTTTGTTTCGGTTTTCTTTTTTCTTATTTTATGAATTCGAATAATTAATTCTAATAGATTTCAAAAGGTTTCTGTTTTAATTTCTTTGACGTTTTGTTTGTTTGTTTCTTTATTTATTATTATTTTAATTGATAGACCGCATTTGTGTCTCAGGAAGAAAACAACTTCTCACAACAAATTACTGAGTATTTCATTTATAGGTACACTCGCGTCCAAAAGATTTCGACCTACATTTTACGTTTTGTTTTAATATTTGTTTCTAATTGTGATTTAGTGTGTATGCAATCATGATTTACTATAATTTACTCACTTCTTGCCGATTTTTAATTTATAAACTTAAATTAAACCGAGGTTTAAATGATTTGAACTCATGTCAAGTACGAACAGTTGCAACGTTTACTTAATTAGAGGAGGCGATTATTAGAAAAGAAGAAGTCGGATTTTTTAAATAAACTGAGGAACACCTGAATCGGACAGTCAAAGGTGAAATACCGGCTGTCACGTCCAAGGTTTTTCCTTCGGGGTACCTTTCCTCGGCAAAAACAAAATTCGTCTAACTTCTAATGTCAGTTAATGCACTCTGCACGAGGACGCAGCATGCAGTTTTTTATTTGCCCGTTCAACATCAAAGTTCGCCCCTGAACTTTCCTCCTCTTCCACTCCCATAATGCAAGAAGCAGCAAGTGGCCGATTATTTTTATTTTCACCGCTTACCTCATCGCATAATCAACGCATCGACCGTAAAAAATCTTCATCATTCAAAAAATAGAAGATAAAAGATCTAGCAGCTTAATTTTCCTTTTCTTCCTTTTGTCAATTGTGTTTCCCAATCTGTCAAATCGTTTTCCGGTTTAGGAATGCCATGTCAAATTTGTATGACAAACAGGAAAGTTATTTTGAAAAATTGAAAAGCTTTATTGGCAAATGAGGAAAACCAAAAGAGAAATTATGAATTAAACTTACTTTTTTATTTTTTTCTAATTTGTCTATTGCGTTTGCCAATCTGTCAAATCACTTTCCAGTTTTGAAATGTCATGTCAAAGTTGTGTGTCAAACAGGAAAGTCATTTTCAAAAATTGGGAAGCTTTATTGACACACGGGGAAAACCAAAAGAAAAATGATGAGTTGAGCTTATTTTACTTTTTTCGTTTACGTTTCGCAATCTGTCAAAACATTTTCCAGTTTCATAAATGTCAAAGTTGTGTATCAAACAGGAAAGTCATTTTCAAAAATTGAGAAGCTTTATTGACACACTGGGAAAACCAAAAGAAAAATGATCAGTTGAGCTTACTTTACTTTTTTCATTTACGTTTCGCAATCCGTCAAAACATTTTTCAGTTTCATAAATGTCGAAGTTGTATATCAAACAAGAAAATCATTTTCAAAAATTGGGAAGTTTTATTGACACACGGGGAAAACAAAAAAAATGATCAGTTGAGCTTACTTTACTTTTTTCGTTTACGTTTCGCAATCTGTCAAAACATTTTCCAGTTCCATAAATGCCAAAGTTGTGTATCAAACAGGAAAGTCATTTTCAAAAATTGGGAAGCTTTATTGACACACGGAGAAAACAAAAAAAAATGTTCAGTTGAGCTTATTTTACTTTTTTCGTTTACGTTTCGCAATCTGTCAAAACATTTTCCAGTTTCATAAATGTCAAAGTTGTGTATCAAACAGGAAAGTCATTTTCAAAAATTGAGAAGCTTTATTGACACACTGGGAAAACCAAAAGAAAAATGATCAGTTGAGCTTACTTTACTTTTTTCATTTACGTTTCGCAATCCGTCAAAACATTTTTCAGTTTCATAAATGTCGAAGTTGTATATCAAACAAGAAAATCATTTTCAAAAATTGGGAAGTTTTATTGACACACGGGGAAAACAAAAAAAATGATCAGTTGAGCTTACTTTACTTTTTTCGTTTACGTTTCGCAATCTGTCAAAACATTTTCCAGTTCCATAAATGCCAAAGTTGTGTATCAAACAGGAAAGTCATTTTCAAAAATTGGGAAGCTTTATTGACACACGGAGAAAACAAAAAAAAATGTTCAGTTGAGCTTATTTTACTTTTTTCGTTTACGTTTCGCAATCTGTCAAAACATTTTCCAGTTTCATAAATGTCAAAGTTGTGTATCAAACAGGAAAGTCATTTTCAAAAATTGAGAAGCTTTATTGACACACGGGGAAAACCAAAAGAAAAATGATGAGTTGAGCTTATTTTACTTTTTTCGTTTACGTTTCGCAATCTGTCAAAACATTTTCCAGTTTCATAAATGTCAAAGTTGTGTATCAAACAGGAAAGTCATTTTCAAAAATTGAGAAGCTTTATTGACACACTGGGAAAACCAAAAGAAAAATGATCAGTTGAGCTTACTTTACTTTTTTCGTTTACGTTTCGCAATCTGTCAAAACATTTTCCAGTTCCATAAATGCCAAAGTTGTGTATCAAACAGGAAAGTCATTTTCAAATATTGGGAAGCTTTATTGACACACGGAGAAAACAAAAAAAAATGTTCAGTTGAGCTTACTTTACTTTTTTCGTTTACGTTTCGAAATCTGTCAAAACATTTTTCAGTTTCATAAATGTCAAAGTTGTGTATCAAACAGGAAAGTCATTTTCAAAAATTGAGAAGCTTTATTGACACACTGGGAAAACCAAAAGAAAAATGATCAGTTGAGCTTACTTTACTTTTTTCGTTTACGTTTCGCAATCTGTCAAAACATTTTCCAGTTTCATAAATGTCAAAGTTGTGTACCAAACAAGAAAATCATTTTCAAAAATTGGGAAGTTTTATTGACACACGGGGAAAACAAAAAAAATGATCAGTTGAGCTTACTTTACTTTTTTCGTTTACGTTTCGAAATCTGTCAAAACATTTTCCAGTTTCATAAATGTCAAAGTTATGTACCAAACAAGAAAATCATTTTCAAAAATTGGGAAGCTTTATTGACACACGGAGAAAACAAAAAAAAATGTTCAGTTGAGCTTACTTTACTTTTTTCGTTTACGTTTCGAAATCTGTCAAAACATTTTCCAGTTTCATAAATGTCAAAGTTGTGTGTCAAACTGGGAAAAAAATTGAGAAGTTCTATTAGCAAACGGGGAAAACTAAAAGGAAAATGATAGATAGATAAGTTTACTGCGCTCCTTTTTCTTGTCGTCAATAACCTTTCCCAATCTGTCAAATCGTTTTCCAGTTTCGGATATCTCAAAGTCGTACGTCAAACGGGAAAGTCATTTTGAAAAATTGACAAGCTTTATTGACAAACGGGAAATACCAAAAGAAAAACGAGCAGACAGACGAGTTCCTGCAATACGGTCCTGTAAAAATTATGTACGTTTATAATCCGGACCTGTCTGTTTTCGTGCGACTGTCAATGTTTACGTACGCACACGCAAACAAAATTCCACGCCTTTTTTTTTGGAAGCACGCAAAAATCTGCTCCGATAATAACAACGAACCGATAGAAGGTTTGGCCTTGAATCTTTGATCTTTGCACCAGTGAATCGTGGCGCGGCAGTGTGTTTCGATTGAGCCAGGACCGTACTTTAAAGTAGCCACTCGAAACTTCAGAACAACTGAAAAATTTAATTACGGATCTTGAACCACGGAACTCGACTCTATTTAACCCAAGTAAAAAAATAAAAATTAAAAAATTAAAAGTAGATAAAAGAATAAAAAAAAAAATTTCAACATCCCCCCAATCCAATTGAACTCAAGCTAACGCCATTCGACCGAAATAAAAAATTCAGAAACAGAAACATTAAAAAAAATGTTAAAATCACGCTGAACAAATTTCAAGGTCAACCCAACTCAATTGAATTCACCTAACTGTGTTCACCCGAAGCAAGAAAATGTATAATCTAGAAAATAAAAAGTTGTTTTTGGAGAATTTAATAAACTAAACTAAAAAAATGTAAAAAGAGTAAAACAATTAAAGCGAAAAAAGAAAAATTAAAAGTAGAAAAAGAAATAAAAGTAGGAAAAAATTAAAAATAGAAAAAATTAAAAGTAGAAAAAAATTAAAAGAAAAAAAAAATTAAAAGAAAAATATTTTAAAAGATCAATAAATATCAAAGTCAATCCAACCCATCTGATATACAGCCTAACTTCATCTAATATGTACAAGTAAAAGATTAAATGACAAGCAAAATTAAAAGTAAAGATTAAAAAAGAATTAAAGGCAATTAAAATGAAGCTCGACTACTGGCAAGGTCAATCGAACCAATGTGCTCTCAACTTAATTCCATTTAAAACGTATTTAAATTAAAAATTGCAAAAAAAAAGAAAAGTGTAAAAATTGTTAAATATTAAGAATCAATTAAAATGAAGTTCAAAGTTCAACTAACGTCAGCGTCAATCGAATCCAACAGATCTCAACCTAACTCCACTTAATACAAATTTAAATTAAAAATTACAAAAAAAATACAAAAGTACAAAAATTGTTAAATATTAAAAATCAATTAAAGTGTTCAATTAACGTCAACGTCAATCGAATCCAACTCCACTTAACACAAATTTAAATTAAAAATTACAAAAAAATATAAAAGTACAAAAATCGTTGAACCCAGGTGATCTTAACCTAACTCCATTTAACAAAAATTTAAATTAAAAATTGCAAAAAAATAAAAATAGTTAAAAATTAAAAATCATTTAAAATAAAGTTCAATTAACGTCAAGGTCAATCCAACCCAAATGATCTCAACCTAACTACATTTAACAAAAATTTTAATTAAAAATTGCGAAAAAATAAAAAATTGAAACATGTTAACCCAACTGATCTCAACCTAACTCAATTTAAAACGATTTTAAATTTAAAATTGCAAAAAATTAAAGTGTAACAGCTGTTAAAAATTAAAATTCAATTAAATGAAGCTCAAGCGATTTTAGCGTCAGCATATCTCTATCTTGTTCTGTTCAACTCAAGCAAAAATTAAAAAGAATAAAAAAATAAAAAATCCGTTCAAAAAAATTAAAAAAAAAATTTTAGCGTCCGCTCAATCCAACTGAACCGAACCCAACACCATTCGACTGAAGTAAAAATTAAGAAATAGAAAGATTAAAAAAATTAAAAGTAAAAGAAAATGTTAAGAACAAGTTCAGCAAAATTTCAAGGTCAACTCAACGCAATTTAACTCAACCTAACTGTATTGAAGTAAAAAATTGAAAATTAAAATTAAAAGTAAAAAATGTAAAAAATTAAAAGTAAACAAAAAATGTAGAAAAGGAGAAACGATTACAGCAAAGTTCGACCAAAGCAAACGTCAATCATATTCGATCCAGCAACTAAACTCGATTGTATTCAACTTATCAAAAAAAAACAAAAAAAAATTGAAAATCAAAAAACATTAATTAAAATGAGCCTCAACAAATCTCAAGGTCAACTGAATTCACCCAACTGTTTCATATTACATTGCACTCCGTTATGCGCAAGCAAAAAAATTAAAAAAAAATACTAAAAAAAAATTAATTAAGTTAAAATTTAAATTAAGTTAAATTAAATTAAAGCCCATCTGACATACAGCCTAACTTTGTCAAACTCAAGTAAAAAGTTAAAAATGGCAAGCAAAATTTAAAGTAAAGATTAAAAAAAAATTAAAAATCAATTAAAATGAAGAGAGCCTGAAGAAATGTGTAGCAATCGTTGATTGCGATATTCATGATTTGATTGAGAGACTATGGCCACAGTCTCTCAGAGAAAAATTAAGAACGCGTTACTGTCTCCCACTCAATGCGATTCAGCGTCGCGCACTTCGCTCCTGATTGGATGTGTAGCTAGCAGCAATCGTTGATTGCGATACCCCTCTACCGACGTCACGCCAAAGAAAACTGAATTAATTTTGAGAAACTGTAGTTATAATTCACATAGTTTTGGCTAAGTCATAAAGCTATGACGTCAAACGTATGCCGCAACGCCCGAAAGAGGCGCCACGAAAATTTCAAAATTTTTTTTTTTGCCGGGGTCGACGAGTTTATCGCCGAGGCGAATCGAACGCCTCAAACCAAATAAACCAATCCGTTTGTTTATTCAACAGACCTAACCTATCTGAACGTTTCGGAGAGGTTATCGGCGGATCAGCTGCAGCTAATTCGGCATTCCTAATTCGGCGAGGAGCGTGGCGAATCCGCGCGGCGATCAAGCATGAACTACATCCGCATCTTAACTATAGGCTTTGCCGCATTACAACCAGTATTTGGTTTGAAGAGGGGGAGAAAAAAAAAACAAGAATGAAGAAGAAGTTTGCATTGATATCTAACAATTTCAAGCGTTAAGTTAATGGTCAGTCACTTGCACAAAATCATAAAGTCAATGGTCAGAAGAAATCACGTGATGCGTCTTCTCACTCAGTGAAGAAAGAGTCTGGGGAACTGCAAAATCCACGGTCATCAACAATGACTGTTTGAATTGGCAATGCGGGATTTTATTTTTCAATGATAGGTACAACTGGAGTGGAGTCGCTTCCGGCTGTACACGACTTGACATTGACAGCTGTCATTGTTGACACGAAATCGTCAAGTCAATGGGCACAACAAACCACCGCCGCACACTGTGTTATTTGCTAAATCTAGCGGTACTTAATTTAAAACGGCGCATCTCACTTTCTAAAATTTCGAGTGTAACAAAAATATAGACCGCTGCTCCAGGGATGCATTCTACAGCTTCAAAATAAAGAAAAAAGTTTCTATAAATATGTGTACAGAGTGGACCATTTTTGATGGTTTTACAGGGTTTCTCAGTTATTTATAGGAATAGAAGAAAACCGTTTTCGTGACCCAATGCTACTTTTTCAAGAAAAACTCAGTGGAGAAAACAAAAGTTAGCTATCTCCATTCGTTCGGGAAATATCGGCAGAAAACGAATTTTTCCGAAAAATTATTTTTCACAATATCTCAGCTGTTTGACAAGATATTTTGAAAATTCAAAAACTGTTTTATTCAGAAATTAATGTAGATTTCGCTGACGTTATTGTCTTTTGTAAAAACTGCGCCAGTTCTGCGAAACGGACTATAACTTTCTAATTTTAAATGGAAACCGTAGTTGGCTATGACACAAATAAATTGCTTATTTAATGAGGTTTTCAAAAATATAAGGTTTGATATAATTATTTTTATAAATAACAAAGATACTTATTATTTTTTATTTTCCGGTAGCTAACAAGCCATCCATGACACCAAAAACAAAAAATATAGTTCAATTGTTTTCCCAAAAATCAATTATTATTAAGTAAAACGGTTAATTTAATTCAATAAATAAATAGCTTCATATATCTATCTGAAACTGACATAAAATCACAAGAACGTAAAAATGGATTAACTCCATTTGAACATTTCTTTAATTATTAATGTGAATAGTTAAGAGATTTTTATAAATTTTAAATTGCATAAGTTAGTACATTTCTTTAAGAAATAATTGAATTGTCGGATATTTCCTAAGTTTAATAATGCTTTCAAGAACTTTTGTATATTAATAAATGTAATCGCGGATAGAAGTGAAATAAACATATCTAAGAATTTTTGATAATATAAAATTTAAGATTTAATAATTTCAAAGGAACATATAACATATAATTCTTCAAAGCTGCATTAACAGTTAATCCATATTTACATTACTTGTAGTTTTATGAGTTCTCTAATAGTATTAGATATTTATTTTGTTAAATTTAATTACCTGTATTATTTATTCTAATAATAGATTTTTGAGGAAAACAACTGAATTTTCTTTTGTTTTTATTGTCATACATAGCGTGGTAAGTACTGCAAAATAATGAAATTATTATTTCTTAAAGAAATGCACTAACTTATGCAATTTAAAATTTATAAAAATCTCTTAACTATTCACAATAATAATAATAATTAAAGAAATGTTCAAATGGAGTTAATCCATTTTTACGTTCTTGTGATTTTATGTCAGTATCAGATAGATATATGAAGCTATTTATTTATTGAATTAAATTAACCGTTTTACTTAATAATAATTGATTTTTGGGAAAACAATTGAACTATATTTTTTGTTTTTGGTGTCATGGATGGCTTGTTAGCTACCGGAAAATAAAAAATAATAAGTATCTTTGTTATTTATAAAAATAATTATATCAAACCTTATATTTTTGAAAACCTCATTAAATAAGCAATTTATTTGTGTCATAGCCAACTACGGTTTCCATTTAAAATTAGAAAGTTATAGTCCGTTTCGCAGAACTGGCGCAGTTTTTACAAAAGATAATAACGTTAGCGAAATCTACATTAATTTCTGAATAAAACAGTTTTTGAATTTTCAAAATATCTTGTCAAACAGCTGAGATATTGTGAAAAATATTTTTTCGGAAAAATTCGTTTTCTGCCGATATTTCCCGAACGAATGGAGATAGCTAACTTTTGTTTTCTCCACTCAGTTTTTCTTGAAAAAGTAGCATTGGGTCACGAAAACGGTTTTCTTCTATTCCTATAAATAACTGAGAAACCCTGTAAAACCATCAAAAATGGACCACACTGTACAGGGTGTTCATGACAGCCGCAAAAACAGTTAACTTTCTTATCTGAATTTTTACGAAGTAACTTATATTAGAAAAGTTTCAGGACCTTTCCTGTCCAATTTAACGATAATTTCGGAAAAACAAATGACTATCAGGGTTTAGAGATATGTCTGCAATAGCTAAGTTTTTATTTGAAACTTCATGAAGTAACTTAAATTAGGAAAGTTTGAGGACCTTTTTCGCTTGATTTTATGGCAGTATCGAAAAAAAATGACTATTTTTGAGATTTTTAATTGTTTTTATTTTTCACGAGAATATGAGCTTTTTACCACTGAATTACATTCAGGATGTCTAGTTAAATTCGTCTCTAGAAAACGATTTTCTAGCTATCGATACAGTTTTCCGCGTATACTCTGTATAGAAGTTTTTTTCTGAAACGTTTCTAGAATAAGCTACTTCGTAAAAATAAGAAACTTAATAGTGTATAATATAAACTTTTTCCTTTATTTTTATTTGTAGAATATGTGAACTGGCGGCCTGTGATTCTGTTACACTGTGTATAAAAAAAAATAGTAAAATTCAAAACACAGTAATAAACATAATTTTATCTTTATGTACGATTTAAAATAAAAAATGTATTTCCAATAGAATAAAAAGAATTCAAGTATATTAATCCATATGGAACAAATAAATTAACTAAATTATCTGAACCAGTTAAAAAAGACTTGCATTAAACATAGATTAAACGATGAAGTAAATAAATAAAATAACTGCAGCTTACGTAATTAAATTTAAAAAAATTTAATTGCGAACAAATTTTAAATAAATGCTCCACATAAACCATAAGTTTTCTAAACGTGTTAATGATGTCAAACGATTATCTATCAAATGCCTGAACTTGAGGACAGATAAGTGTAAGTATAATGTAATATAATATTCTTTGAGAATTTATCGGGCTTTGTCAGTTTTCGACAAACTGTGGAGATATGGTGATAATTTATTGCATACTTTTATTAAAATCTTTTTTGAATCAGATCAGGTCAATTTTTTCTCGATAGGCGAAAGACACGAAGTTGTAAATGAATATGACTCTTATATTAGTCAGTTATTTGTGTTCTTTTTTTAATTTTATTAAAAAACAGCAACTAGTTAGTAACAATTGGGGTCAACTCTGAAATTTTTGGTCGGTAGTTAATTATGTAACACGTTACGTCAATCTATATTTTTCCGCCTATCAAGAAGAAATAGTGTATAGAAGTCAATTCATTGACATTGTTTGAGGTCCACTTCATTTGTTGACCATTATTATGAAATTGTAAAAATGCAGGAATAAATTTTGTTAAAAACTGTCTGCATTAGTCGGAGTCTTCTGAAGAAGATTCTAATTCAGATTGGAACCCTATCTCAGGGCATTCTAGAAGTTGTAAAGTGTCATGATGAAATCCTTGAGATGTCTTAGGTGTGGGTATCTTTTGACTTGATAGAACAGGGTCAGATGTTAATAAAAATCTGTGTAATACGTCTTCATTCGTTGCCTTTCGTGATATTTTTCGGGAATAATTTTCCCGGAAATTTCTTAAATAGTCTTTATTGCGCGATTCTTGAGCGTCTTCAGCTAATTCCCCAAGAGGCAATATACAAGAAGAAATAATTTCCTTTCCATGCATCAAGATTTTGTGGATGCTTGCGGGCATATAATACCACCAATATTGGGATAGATATATTTCCTTGGTTTCCGTGGCATATTCATAAAATTTATCAGAATTGATTTGGAAGCCACTAGACAAAGTTTGCAAAATTATTTTTAAATGATGTATTAAGTCTGCGTCAATACCAGTTATGGTCGCTGTCAATGCCGGATTACTGAAGAACCTTCGAGCTGTGTTACCATCGTTTGTGTTGCCGGCAGATTGCTTTGGAATATCGACAAGTAATCCCAATTCCTCTCGTAACTTGTCCTGAATTTCTGTCTTTCTCCGCTTTACGCATTGCTTATCATCCTCACTCCTAGCTTGCCATTTCTTTATTCCTAATTTGTAGGAGAGGTGGAGTATAAATTCGAAGGCTCTAATCCAAGAGTGGAGCGGAGAAATACCAAACTCATACATACTTTCTATGGGCTTTTTTTTCGTCAGTTCTTTAATAGTGTTCATTTCTTTCGGCGATGCTCCGCATATGTAACACAATTGAGAAGACTGGAATCGCGAAAGTGCACTGCAAACTTTACCATCGATCATTGAAAGTAACATTTTATACTGTATTATAAATTCCCTTTCTTCAATTTTTACTAAAGTTGACGTTAACTTGTTTATCTTTTCTTGTAAAACCTTAGTTTCTTCGTTTATCACGTCTTTTGTTTCCTTCTTATACGTAAACTTTATTACTCTGCAAAATCTTGGTTCTTCCATATTATGGTATCTTGTTTGTTACTGGTATGTGTTATTAGACGTAATGGTACAAATGCTATGGAGAATACAGCTTCATCACTACTCTCTGACACCAGTTTTTGTTTATAGCGGCTTTGCGATGAACTTCCGTCACAACCCCATTTGCATATTAATGTTAATGTGTTATTTTCAGCTTCTGAGAGAGATAAAAGAACATCTTTTTGTACAATAACTAAGCGTTGTGCAGTTAAACTTAATAAATCTTGTAAATTTACTTCAGCAGAAGTACATATCTGTGATCAAGATCGTCTCTTTAGGTGGATAGCAAAGTAGTTTTGCTTGTTTAACTAAATTATACGAAGGAAAGGTGGACGATCCAAATTGCTTGCATTCTTTTCTAATGTTTTTATATTGTTGTGTTGTCAAATTATTGTTTACCATAACAGAAAGTGCCTTTTCTGGAGACATTTGCTGACTTTGTGATGTTGAACTTTGCCTGGCATGTTTTAATTTTGTTGCTCTTGTTGGTGAAGATGCTGATATTTCCTTAAATATATTAGCTGCATCTCTCTTTCCTTCCGATCTCATTGTAATTTCTGCTGGCAATAAAATTTCTTGCGGCGATTTTATTTTAAGAAGCTGTGCAGCTTTTCTGTTTTTCACTCTTTTAGTACATTCTTCGAAAGGTTTTACTGGGCGCCCTATTTTAGGAGAGGGTGTTACATGCCCACTATTTGGCGTTGAAGGTATTAACTGTTGCCTAAGAGGTGACTCGATATTCCTCTCAAGCCAGCCTTTATTTTGAATTGCGAATGTATGCTTATTTCTTGACGCTAACTTCCATCTCTTCGCTACCTTGCAACAAAAACATTTGACAATATTTTTTAATTTGTGCATGTCACCGTCAGTTGGTTGATTAATGTTATTAAACTGAATAATCCAATTCGAAATTGTTTCTAAATAATCCTTACCCTTACACGTCTCCCATATTTCAAACAGCATATAGTTTGTAATTTTGTGCGCATCTGCAAATAAAAATCAGAATCATTGAGATACGCAAGTTTACGCAGCTAATTTTTAATTGTTCTTATAAGAAAAAGAATGTATTATTATAATTTAGTTGAATTGATTTGAAACTTTTTGAAACTTTTTTTGTACATCTTGGTAAAATGAAAATTCACACTACATATTAATAAAATTCAGCAAGACTACTTACAATTTTTATTTTCATTTGAAATTTTTGCCTCCATCTCAGAAATGTACCATAAAAACACTAAACCTGACGAAACCCACTATTGTCACAGGGTGTTTCAAACACAGAGATTCAAACAATGCTAATAAAACTACTTAGATTTTAACCGTCTTACATTTGAATTATTTTAAATAATTCAGCCCGGTAGCAAGTAATCTATACTCCAAAATTTTATATTTTCCGAAAACAGTAGGGTTTTATCTACATGACAGAACCTGTTTGACATTAATCATGCAGATGTCCTTAATTTGAATTTTGTACCGCTAGATCCGAGAAATGACACACTGTGCGCCGTCCTGACAAATCAGCGATTGAGAAAAGTGATCACGTGGTTTAGCCTGCCCAGTTTGGGCTGAGCTTTATTTTACCGCCCAGTGGCGTAGCCGCAGGGGTTGCGAGGATGGCATAGCGACGCTGCGCGTTAAGATGCCGCAGGCGTTCGTTCGAAATCTACAGAAAAAAGATGGTCGGTCTCTAGAAAGATTCACAAGCGCTGGAAAAAAAGTGACAGCTTATTATTTGCATGTGTCACATTTTAAAGATTTCTGAAAAGAGTGTATATTCAAATGCAGAATACAATCAGAAAAAAAGTGAAAAAACGAAAAGAAAAGCACGAGTAGGAAAACAATTTCTATAAAAAAAAATTGAGAAAAGTAGGTATCGAGCGTCAATTTCGTTTGTAGCGCCATCTGTTAACCCGAGTCGTGAATTTGTAATTTGCCGACCAAGAGATTCCAAAACGATTGAAAAACGTCTGTTGAAGAATCCCGAAAAGAACTTCGAATAAGTAACATTTTATGGTTACAGCGACAGAAACACATGTGGCGCCATCTGTTACCCTGAGCCGTAACATTGCGGTCTTTATTTGCCGCCGCGGAAAATAATTGAAACACCAAAAAACATTCGAGTGCAATGTTCTTAAAACGAATTCAAATATATATAAAAAAAAAAAAACATAATACGCTTGTGGCGCCCTCTGTTACCTCGAGTCGAAATTTTGTCTTCTTTATTTGAATGATGGGGCGGGGAGCAATTTCAAAACGACTGAAAAACGTTTAGGAACGTTCAAAGACAATCTCCTGAAAAGAACTTCCAATAAAAAAAAATTATACTTAAACAGTCACAGCGAAATCATTTACAAGCACTTGTGGCGCCATCTGTTACCTTGATACGCAGCGTTGCGGTCATTATTTACCGCGGAAAACAATTGAAACAACTAAAAACATTCAAGTATAATGTTCTTAAAACGACTTTAAATTTTAAAAAAAGAAGAATAATACTTTTGTGGCGCCTTCTGTTACCTCGAGTCGTAACTTTATCTTCTTTATTTGAAGGAGGGGGGGAGGGGGACAATTTCAAAACGACTGAAAAACGTCGGGAACGTTCAAAAACGGTGTCCTGAAAAGAACTTCGAACAAATAAAATTGTATGCTGAAACAATTGCAGTGAAAGAATTTACAAACACATGTGGCGCCATCTGTTACCCTGAGCCTGGTCTTTATTTACGGCCGCGGAAAACAACTGAAACACTTAAGAACGTTCGAGTGCAATGTTCATAAAACGACTTCAAATTTCAAAAAAGATAATAATAATAATAATACGTTTGTGGCGCCATCTGTTACCTCGAGTCATAAGTTTGTGCTCTTTATTTGAAGGGGAGGCAATTCCGAAACTACTGAAAAACTTTGGGAACGTTCAAAAACAAAGTCCTGAAAAGAACTTCGAAGAAATAAAATTGTATAGTGGAGCAGTTACAGCGAAAAAACTTAGAAACACATGTGGCGCCATCTGTTACCCTGAGCCGTAACGTTGTGGTTTTCATTTATGGCGTAAAATAACTGAAACACCTAAGAACATTCAAGTGCAATGTTCTTAAAACGACTTTAAGTTAAAAAAAAAAGTTTGTGGCGCCATCTGTTAACTCGAATCGTAACTTTGTCCTTTTTATTTGAAGGGCAAGCAATTTCAAAACGACTGAGAAACGTTGGGAACGTTCAAAAACAATCTCCTGAAAAGAACTTCGAATATTTTTTTTTTTATTTTAACAGTCACAGCGAAATAATTTATACGCACTTGTGGCGCCATCTATTTCCCTGAGGCGTAACGTTGCGGTCTTTATTTACCGCGGAACACAATTGAAACTCCTAAGAGTGCAATGTTCTTAAAGCGACTTTATTTATAAATTAAAAAAAAAAAACTGTATTCCTAATTTATCTGAGGCGCCATCTGTTACCAAGAGTCGTAACTTTGTCCTCTTTATCTGAAGGGGAGGCAACTTCAATGAAACTGAAAAGCGCTAAGAAACTTCAAAAAATTATGTTATAAATAACAATTTTGAACAGAAGAGGTTTCAAACAAATATCAAATGCAAGCAGCGCCATCTGCCAGTCTATAGCCGCGACGAATTTCGTTCCTTTGAACTTCCGGAAGACAGGTTCAAAACATTTGAAAACAAATTTACTTCTAGAAAGGCTAATTGATCGATTAAAAGTATTTGAGAAAAAATTTAAGAGTACTCCGCTTAGCGTCAGTTTTCAGGAGATTTTCTAACCTAAAATTTTGACAGCTCTTGTTACTTTTTAGAAATAGAATAATCCGAAAGCAATTAAGCAGTGTCGATTTACTCGAATACTTAGAATATTTCAAAGATTTTTCGTCAGTTTTAATTTCTTAATGATAAATTTTGTAATAATAAAAGGCGACGGTAAAATTTTGCTACCCGGCGACTTGACTTAGTTAGTTACGCCACTGGATATAACAAAAAAAATGTAAATTATTAATACGTGGAAAGATCACTAACAGGAAGAAAAATTAGTAGCAAGTTAATTTGGCTTGCGGTGGACCTCCTGAGCATCTCCAGTCCAGCTTTTCGGTCCTATTTGCGACCTCGTCAGCAAGAGAGCAGCCCAAACCGTTCGAAGACCATATATAATTTTGTCGGCGCCTTCTGTTTAATTCAAAACCTTTGTCTCTTATTTCGCTTGAACTTGAAATTTCCGTGCGGCTCTTTGAATCGCCTTCTGTCAAATTTGATTCAAAAGTCGATCGCCTTCTGTTTCTCGCTTTTGTTTCCCAGAAACTATCGCTTCTTCGTTTTGTAGCATGTCATTCTATCGTCCTCAAATATAATTTAAAAAAAAATCGATGGCCTCTCGTTTATTGCTCGGTCTGGAATTTCGTTCTTCGTTGCGTGCGCCGATTATTTGACATTATCATCTTCTTTTAAGTACTGTACGGTCAGGCTCTTAAATAGTGTCTCCCTTTTAAAACTGTGAGGGCCGTTTTCTCAGTCACACTTTAATTTTAATCTACAGTTTGTTACCATGGAAACATTTATTTTTACAATTGTCAACAGGGGAATAAAATGAGATTAAGTTTAAACTGCAGCTGAGAAAACGAGCCTAAGTCGCGATCTAAAAGGTAAACAAGCAAGTGTGTTGAATTTTATCTCACGTTTATTTATGTTTACCTATTTGCTGGTTTACTTGTCCGCCTACAATGGGCCGAAGGAATCAGCCTGCAATTTTAAGACATTACTAAAAAGCGTGACTGTACATTTTTGAAATGCAAATGTATTTTAGCTCATGTAACGCAGAGCGTATTTTTTTTTTGTAACTGTGTTACAGCCTAGTATAAAATATTCTATTAAATTTAATCTAAGTTCTAAGCCACTTGGAGTGAGTAAGTATTCAGAAATTATCTGTTCTGTAAATTATGTTGGGTGGTTCGAATTCTTGTGACCTGCCGTTCGGGTCGAGCTTCCAGTAAAACGAACGCGTTCTTAAAAACGCCTAAACCCTTGTGTTATGCATTCGAATTCCAATGAAAGAATTTATCACTCCAGATAGGTGGTTTCTCCTTATTTTTGACTTCTATGAAAATTATTCCTATCAGATAAAGCGCTTGTTTTTTTAAACTCGTCATCTTTTCAGAGAACCAACCTTCCCCTAGCCCAGATGTTCCTAACCTTTACGAAGCATCAAAATTTCAAACTTAATTAATCTTTTCCAAACAGTAGTTGTAAATATACTAATAACGTTAACATTAAATTTATTCTGTCATCAAGGTCCGCAACTTCTTTTAAAAGAAAACATTCAATTTTGTTTGTCGTAATCAGTTTCCAAGTCGTGTTTCGTTTGTTGTCTCTTGTTTTATTTTACGAAAGCTTACGCTATTAATTGGTTTCCAAACAATTTTCTCACCAAATTAATTAATTAATTAATTTAAATACTCAACAGGCTGAATGTCAAGATGGCGTCGTGATGAAAGCCGAATTGCTCTCGTCTGGCGGTTTAAATTCGCCTCACACGACGACTTTCTTTGTCGCGGACGTTATCTGACATTGTGGCGCCACCATCTTGGATTCCAATATGGCGCCGGTCATGAGGACCGAATTGTCCTCGTTCGGACGTTTAATTTGACACCCCACACGGCGGGTTTACCTCCACGCGGACGTCTTCTACATCGTAGCGTCGCCATCTTGTATTCCAAGACCTAATTTCCCTCACCAAGAGGTTTCATTTGAGATGTCAGACGGCGGGTTTGCCTCCACGAACACGCTCTTTTACATCGTGGCACCGCCATCTAGGATTTCAATATGGCGTCGGTTATGAATGCCGAATTGTCGTCGCCTGACGTTTCATTGAGATGTCACACGGCTGGCTTACCTCCATGCGGACGCTTTCTTATATCGTAGCACCGCCATCCTGGATTCCAAGATGGCGTCGGTCGTGAGGACCGAATTGTCCTGGTCCGGGCGTTTAATTTGACACCCCACACGATGGGTTTACCTCCACGCGGACGCTTTCCTACATCGTAGCACCGCCATCTTGGATTCCAAGATGGCGTCGGTCATGAATTCCGAATTGTCGTCGCCCTGACGTTTCATTTGAGATGCCACACGGCGGGTTTACCTCCACGCGGACGCTTTCTTATATCGTAGCACCGCCATGTTGGATTCCAAGATGGCATCGGTCATGAGGACCGAATTGCACTCGTCTGGGCGTTTAATTTGACACCCAACACGACGGGTTTACCTCCACGCGAACGCTTTCCTACATCGTAGCACCACCATCTTGCATTCGAAGATGGCGTCGGTCATGAGGATCAACTTGTCCTCACCACGACGTTTCTGTTGAGACGCCACGCGACTGGTTTTTATCGTTAATGGTGGTCGCGAATTAATCTCTCATTTTTCGAAAGAGATGTGAAATAACTAAAAATTATCGTTTTTTTTTTAATCCGTGGTGAGTGCCCAACGGGGGCGAGGGTCTTAAGTCATTGGCTTGTCAAGAAGGGGGAGTATAAATTGTGCGTAAGGTGTTCCCCGGCTTTGTTTACTTCCAAACCACCTCGCCGTTGAAGGGGAAGCAGTTTCGAATTGTATCCCCAGCACTGAAGGGTACCTGAAGTGAGACCTACGAGATTAAATTCGAACGCGGTTCGAACCCATGACTTTGCAATTAGCCGGTCCTGTTACTACTGGATCGTTCAGGCGTTTCTTTTTAATCTTGAATTTTATCTAAATACCATAATCTGTTTTAAGAAGAGAGAAAAGAAATGGGGCGGCACCATCACCTCCGCGTAAGGAGAGAGGTGATTAAAAAAAGAGATAGCCCTTTCCTCTTTCATTGAGACAACTCTTTGCAATTTAAGTTTGTTTTCGGTCTTTTCATTTTCGCTCCCTCTTCTTTTTACTACTATTTTTTTTTTTTTGGCTGAAAAATCCGGAAGAAAGGGAAAAAGATTTATTGCCTGAAGTCTTCCGCGTTACATTCTCATTCAAATCGAACCGACATCCGTCGTCGTCTTCGGTCCGCAAAGTCTCTCACCTCCGGGCATCCGAAGAACGTCGTGTAGAAGAACCATCGGCAGAACCAGTACAGGACGAGGATTCCGAAGAGGCTGGCGACGTGCGCGGTAGAGCAGGCGACGTCCAGCAGGGCGGACACGACGAGCGCCGAAAGGAAGAAGAAGGCCCACTGCTCCCCGAACGCAAGGTTCATCATCAGCGAATTGGTAAGCCAAAGCAGCACGAGCAAAAAATCGATTTGGCAGCCGAAATACTCCGGCGCACTCCTCAGCGCGACAAAGAGATCTTCAGTCAGTGTCATTTTGACTATTGGGGTTTTGCGCAAGTCACACGCGGTTTATTTATTTCAAATTTCAAATTTGGAAAAGCTCGTGGAGTAAGCTCGAAGGACCATTTTTTTTTCTCATCGCCGCGGATGCAGCGTCCAAATGGTTTGCGGTTTGTTGATAATTAAATTAAATTTCTAACCGACGCGACGATGTCATTTTGACTCAATTTTGACTGAACTGTGATCGATTCGAAGCATGTTGAAGAGAACAAAATCCGAGAAGTGTTCGATCCCTCCAAGCTGTCTTGCAGTTTATTTCGAATTTAGAAAAGCTCATGGATCTCGAAGGACCACCTCCTCACCTCGTCGCGTCGGATGCAATGCCCAAATGGTATGTGGCTTGACGATGTCACTTTGACAGACTTTTGACACAGTGAGTGTTTGAGGTTTGAAGCATGCTGAAGAACAAAATCCAAGAAGTGATCGACCCCCCAAACTGTCTTTCGATTTACTTCAAATTTAGAAAAACTCGAAGGACCATATTTTTCTCACCTCGTGGGATGTAATGTCCAAATGGTATGTGGCTTGACAATGTCATTTTGACAGACTTTTGACACTGTGATTGTTTGAAGTTTGAAGCATGCTGAAGAACAAAATTCAAGAAGTGATCGACCCCCCAAACTGTCTTTCGATTTACTTCAAATTTAGAAAAACTCGAAGGACCATATTTTTCTCACCTCGTGGGATGTAATGTCCAAATGGTATGTGGCTTGACAATGTCACTTTGACAGACTTTTGACACAGTGAATGTTTGAGGTTTGAAGCATGCTGAAGAACAAAATCCAAGAAGTGATCGACCCCCCAAACTGTCTTTCGATTTACTTCAAATTTAGAAAAACTCGAAGGACCATATTTTTCTCACCTCGTGGGATGTAATGTCCAAATGGTATGTGGCTTGACAATGTCATTTTGACAGACTTTTGACACTGTGATTGTTTGAAGTTTGAAGCATGCTGAAGAACAAAATTCAAGAAGTGATCGACCCCCCAAACTGTCTTTCGATTTACTTCAAATTTAGAAAAACTCGAAGGACCATATTTTTCTCACCTCGTGGGATGTAATGTCCAAATGGTATGTGGCTTGACAATGTCACTTTGACAGACTTTTGACACAGTGAATGTTTGAGGTTTGAAGCATGCTGAAGAACAAAATCCAAGAAGTGATCGACCCCCCAAACTGTCTTTCGATTTACTTCAAATTTAGAAAAACTCGAAGGACCATATTTTTCTCACCTCGTGGGATGTAATGTCCAAATGGTATGTGGCTTGACAATGTCATTTTGACAGACTTTTGACACTGTGATTGCTTGAAGTTTGAAGCATGCTGAAGAACAAAATTCAAGAAGTGATCGACCCCCCAAGCTGTCTTGCAGTTTCTTTCGACTTTAGAAAAGCTCGTGGAACTCGAAGGACCATATTTTTCTCACCTCATCCTGTCGGATGCAACGCCCAAATGGTTTGTTGCTTGATGATGTCATTTTGACACTGTGATTTTTTTTGTTGGAAGTTGGAAACTTGTGGAACGAAATCGAAGAAGCGATGGACCTCCAAGCCGTCTTCCTCTTCGGCTGTACTTTCGTGGGGATGTGGGTGTTGCTCAGGTGGCTAGCGAAGCAGATCTGTTCGGTCATGTGGCCCTTCTTCCTCGTGGTCGCGGTGCTCGCGGTGAAGACCACGTGGAGGAAGACGCTGGTGGCCGAGGTCATTCCGGAATACTGGAAGATCGTTAAGGCCATGGCGCAGAAATTCGCCATCAACGCCACACGACATTAAAAAAAAACACCAAATAAATAAAATTCACGTCGTCGTCTTGTGTTTGTTGAGAAGTGCCACAAGATTTTTGGCCGAAGACGGAAACGTCACGTCTTCATCTTCATGTCACGTCTTCGTCTTCATGTCACGTCTTCATCTTCATCTTTTTTTTCGTTTCGTCTTCGTATTCGATTGATTTCCTGTTGTTCTTGGACTCAGATACGTACAAAATGTTAGTTGAGCTGATGATGGATGATTAAATCGGAAACACGAAGGTCCTTGTGGATGGTATCAAAACAACGAGGACGAGGATTCTCTTTATGGTCTGTACCGCAATTGTGAGGGTGATCTTCTTTTTTTCGACTTGGTAAGCCCTGTCAAGATCTTTGAGGCCACTCCAAGTAAATACCCTTGCACGTACTTTTTCTTCTTTTCTCCTTCTTACGTTTGGTTTCTTTTTGATTGATATTTTCCCAGCCATCAAGGCTTTGTTTGTGTTTGTGCTTCCTTCATTTTGTACTATCTCTTCCTTTCCTTTTTTTGAAGAGAATCCTATCGAGTTCATCTTGAATTATTTTCTATCACTTCATTCTCTTGACTTATATTTTGATTGAGTATTGCTTTACGTAACTCTTTTTGAACACCGGAAGGTAGAACAATGTCAAATTAATACCGCAAACAATAAATACCGCAAATAACTCTCAGTGTTTTTTAATGTTGGCGATTTCTAACGCCCACGCAGGTCATTACAAACCGTTTTCAAGCTACATGCACCGTATACATCGGGTTTCGAACAGTCGAGGGCTTGTTAAACTGCATTTTCTTATGAATGGGGCTAATGTAAGAGTATTACTTTCGGTATATCATCGGATTATGATAGTATCACATGTAAACATCTTGTTTGAAGGAGCACCGCAAGCGAGTTTACATGGATGTTACACCGGGAGGTAGAACAATGTCAAATCAATGCCGCAAACAATAAATACCACAAACAATTCTCAGTGTTTTTTAATGTTGAAGATTTCTAACGCCCGCGCAGGTCATTGCATACCGTTTTCAAGCTGTATACATCATGTACATCGGGTTTAAACTTGTCGAGGGCTTGTTAAACTACATTTTCTTAAGAATAGAGTTAATGTGAGAGTATTCCTTTCGGTATGTCATGGTATTATGAAAGTATCACATGTAAACATCTTGTTTGAATGAGCACTGCAAGTGAGTTTACATGCATGTAACTCCGGGAGGTAGAACAATGCCAAATCAATGCCGCAAACAATAAATACCGCAAATAACTCTTAGTGTTGCTTAATGTTGACGATTTCTAATGTTGGCACAGGTCATTCCAAACCTTTTTCAAGCTATATGCATCGTGTACATCGGATTTAGAACTGTCAAGGGCTTGTTAAACTGCATTTTCTTATGAATGGGGCTGATGTGAGAGCATTACTTTCGGTATATCATGGTATTATTAAAGTATCACACGTTAACATCTTGATTGATTGAGCATTGTAAGCGAATTTACATGGGTGTTACCCGGGGAGGTAGAACAATGTCAAATCAATGTCTCAAACGATAAATACCGCAAATACCTCTCAGTGTTCTTTAATGTTGACGATTTCTAACGCCCGCGCAGGTCATTACAAACAGTTTTCAAGCTATATACACCGTGTACATAGGATTTATAACTGTCGAGGGATAGTTGAACTGCATTTTCTTATGAATGGGGCTAATGTAAGAGTATTACTTTCGGTATATCATCGGATTATGATAGTATCACATGTAAACATCTTGTTTGAATGAGCACCGCAAGCGAGTTTACATGGATGTTACACCGGGAGGTAGAATAACGTCAAATCAATGCCGCAAACAATAAATACCGTAAATAACTCTCAGTGTTTTTTAATGTTAACGATTTCTAATGTTGGCACAGATCATTCCAAACCGTTTTCAAGCTATATACATCGTGTACATCGGATTTAAAATTGTCGAGGGCTTGTTAAACTGCATTTTCTTATGAATGGGGCTGATGTGAGAGCATTACTTTCGGTATATCATGGTATTATTAAAGTATCACATGTAAACATCTTGATTGATTGAGTATTGCAAGCGAGTTTAGATGGATGTTGGCCGGGGAGGTAGAACAATGTCAAATCAACGCCTCAAACAATAAATACTGCAAATACCTCTCAGTGTTCTTTAATGTTGACGATTTCTAAAGCTCGCGCGGGTCATTACAAATTGTTTTCAAGCTATATACATCGTGTACGTAGGGTTTAAAATTGTCGAGGGCTTGTTAAACTGTATTTTGTTATGAATGAGCGAGTTTTTCTTTTTCTTCTTGTAACAATCCAAAATATAGTGTGACACTGGCCGTAGTATCGAGAATCAAATTAGAATGAGTAATAGTCCTCTCGCATTCCTTCATCTTTCCCACACACACGCATTGCACAGGCAGCGATTCCGAGACGAAACGTTCACGGAATCGTAGCACTCACGACGTAAACAGGTGGTGTATTGTATCCGGAATGGAAATGTGGGTTTCTTCCTGCGCGGCCGTGAACTCGTCGCGTTTGCGGAATTGTTTTGGTGCGTTTTGTTTTTCTTTTTTTTTTTTTGTTCCTAGCGCGAAGGAATCCGTCACGTCAAGGATGTCGCCCCCGGCGCGCGTTTGCTCGCCATCCGTCCATCCATCATTTTCGTGACGCGCGAGCGATTTTCGACTTTCAAGGTCAAGCGCGCAAGCAATTTATTCAATTGTTTATCAATCGCACGCGGCGTTTGGAACACATTTTTTTTTCTTCCCCGCCCTAATCGCGAAATTCCGAGACTTGAAGCTGATATACACGCGCGCGCGCTAATTAATTGATTCCTCTGACGTCTTCGGCGCGGCAATCGCAATCGCAGAGGAAAACGCTCTTGCACTTGACACTGGAACCGAGATTAGATTGCGCAATGAGGGCACCGGGATAAATAATGCGTTCGGGCTACAAGGCTTCAAGGGCAAGGTTATCATCGTCGATGGGGCTTTAATTAGTTCCGAGTCCTCGAGGAGATCATGAACTTTGAAACCTTTCAAAGGTCTTCGCAAAATCCATTAAGAAAAAAAAAAAAAAAAAGAAAAAACAAATCCTAGTAGAAGAGCGTTCAATTTCGAACTTGCAGTTGCAACTGTTAAAAGTTTTCATTTTCGACACGTAGCTGTCAATTTTGACAGCTTGATATGCGTCAGACAATGTGACCAACTGTATATTATCTATTATATATTCGCGAGCAATAAATTTTGGTCGTCACTGATGAGTGATAATCAAAGGTTGGCAGCGAGAATGTATTTTCTCAAAAATTAGGAGAATGATGACTTAATTTTGAATACTGGAAATGCTCTCTTAAACTTACTTTCGACACTTTCTCCATAAAATGTAGGATATTTATCTTAAATCGAATTGAAACCGACTGATTATGTCGATCAAAATTTAACACTCGCTTCGCCAATCAAAAGGTAAGCAAAAAGTTTATGATTGTTTCCGACAGTCAGGGGTAGATGGCGCTGGTTATAATGAAATCTCAAAACCTGTCTGCGAATTTGCCATAAAAATTTAATGAAAACTCAATAAATTAAAGCGAAATAAGTACATAATGTAAACTCAAATAGAAATGAGTCACATCCAACTCAAGATCAACCCAACAAAATTCTCAAAGAAAAAAAAAATAAAATTCAAAACTCAGGAAATTTAAAAGTAAATATTTAATTCGTATTAGAAAAAAAAATAATAAAAATCAATTAAAATTAGAGAGTAATTAAATTCAAAGTCAAACCAACTCGATGTCAATCGAACTTTGCTTAACCTATGCAGAAATGAAGACCCAAAAAAATTAAAAAATCAATACTCAAAAATGAAAGCGCACTTAATTAAGTTCAAGGTAACTCTACTCGAGCCTTGCATAAATGAAGACCCGATAAACTAAATAATGAAATCTCACCAAAATTTCTAAAAAAATTATTTAAGCCAAATATGTAATTACATCTCAGAACAATTAAAATTAAAAACATTAAATCCAATGAAAATTAAGTAGAACACGACTCAGCTTGATTTAATTCTGCTCGAGCCATGCAAATTTGAAGACACAAAAGATTTAATGAAAATTCAATAATTAATCAAAACAAAATATGTAATTAAAATTCAAATACATGGAATTAAGTAAAACTCACCTCAAGGCCAACTCAATTCAACCTAACCCAACGAAAAGCTCTCAGAAACCCGTGCAAAATGAAAATCCGATAATTTTGTAATCGTTTAACAAAATGAAACTTAAAACTTAAGAAAAATTAGAATTTAAATGTATGATTCAAATTCACAAAGAATTAATCAAAATTAAAGCTCAATTAAATGAGGAGTAAGCTAGTTCAAGGTCAACCAGACTCAACTGAACCCAGCTCTATCCAACCCTGCAAATAATTAAATGGATACACAAAAAATCAAAGTCCATAACTTGAAAGCAAATGAAAACTAAAGTTGCAATCGAATCAAAAGAATCAAACTTAAAAAATTAATAAAATTGAACCCAATCCAGTTCAAGGCCAACCAAACTCCACTCAACCTGTACTACCTAAAAATGCGCATTTATTCAAAACGAAAAGTTCAATAAAATTAAAACTCAATCGAAATTAACTGCAACCCAACTCAACCCAAAAATTAAGAACTAAAAATTTAATGGAAATTCGAAAAATTAAGAGGGTACTAAAAAATTAAAATCCAACTCAACTCAACCCAAATCTGCGTATTCCAAAAATGCAAAAATGAAAATCCAGAAAAATTTAAAATAAAAAGTCAAAAAACATAAATGAACACTTAGGAATTGAAACTCAAAACTCAAGAAAATTAAAATTAAAACCCGATTAGAATTAAGTCCAACTCAATTCAAGATTAATCCAACCCAAATATGCCTAATCCAAAAATGCAAAAATGAAAATCCAGAAAGATTCAAAATAAACTTAAAAACGAAAATGGACACTCAGAAATTGACACTCGAAACTCAAGAAAATTAAAATTAATAAATTAAAACCCGATTATAATTGAACTCAAGCTAAATCTGCCGGACCCAAATGTGCAAAAATGAAAATTCAGAAAAATTTAAAATAAAAAGTCAAAAAACGTTAACGAACGCTTAGGAATTGAAACTCAAAACTTAAGAAAATTAAAATTAAAAAAATTAAAACTCAATTAAAAAAAATAGTTCCAACCTAATTCAACGTCAACACAACTCAACTCAATGTGGCTTTACCCAACACAAAAATGAAGATCTAGAAATTTAATGAGCACTTAAGAAATTAGTAAACAAGAAAATTAAAACTCAAAAAGAAAGAATTAATACTAGATTAGAATTAAGGTCAAGAAAAAACGGGACAAGCGCAAAAAATCGGGACTTTTTAATACTCACTTTTTTCCAAATTTAAGTGCTTGTTCATAGTGACAATGTTGCCAATAGCAAAAGGCCTTAGCACGAAATCTAAACGTTTAGCTTCAATTATCACTGGAATGTCACCAAAAACAGACATAAATTTCCGCTAGAAGTAAATGATGAAAAATCAAATTGAGTTTTCCCTCTGGCGTATCCAAAGTAGTACTAGGCGTATCAGGGTTGGCAACACTGATCCCGAAATTGAAATTACAAAGTGAAAACTGGCCGTTATCGAAAACAAAACAAAAACAAAAAGGACGATCGACTGATAATGAATACACACAAGAAAAAAGTTAGACGTTTCTTTGCTCGAAACAAACAAAATATAAATAAATAAAGGAAACAAAAAACAAATACTATTGATGATAAAAAGGGAAACCTTCGATAATTTTTTTGTTGTGCAAAAACAGACGGGATTCTATTGTTTTTCATTTGTCACGTCCGACACGACAATTTCTGGAAAAAAAATGTGAAAACCTCCTTTGTTTGTATAAGTGTTGATAAGGTACAGTACAAAATTAAAACCAACATAACCTCAAAATGGTAACAACCAGAAAAGTGCGAGAAAAATGAATCGAGATTATTGTTTTGCTAAATTTGAGCAAGATGTGGTTTGCATACGTTATGCTTACGCAGTTGGTACAAGTGAGTAAACAACAAAGAAAAACTTTTCTGTTTAATTTGAGGTTAGATTTTACGATCAAACTTTTCAGCTGTCACAAATTTTGACACAACCCAACGTGCGTCAGACAACGCGAGCAACTGACAGTGTCACTATGAAGTAGGATCAAATTTCTCGAGCCGAGCCGAGCCATGCCTGGCAAGACGAACGGCAGGCTCGACGAGCTTCAACCCCAATTCGTCATCGTCGAAACGTGCGGTTGCGTGGTGCTTTGGGGCCTCATCGTGCTGCTGCTGATCGTGCAGTTTCCCGAGCTGTGGGGTCTGCTCTTCTTGTCTGCTCTTCTCCTCTACATCATCATGGACGTCACCTTTTCGGCGGCGTACCTAATCAGTCTTCTAACGTTCCTGATCGTATACTCGATGGTTCGGGGGATGGTCAACGCAATCGCCCTCAGCAGGGACGCGCAGGATGAATCGAGGCGTCCGACGCCACGATGAAAAATGACATACCACTATTTAAAGTGACAATTGACTTGCACGTGCCAATAAAGTGTTTCTTCTTATTTATTTGTTACTCTTGCGTGTTTACGGTTTTAAAAAGGCGAAGAAGCAGAAGAAAATGAACCGAGGTGACCTAATCGAATGTCACTAATTTTATAATTCTGTGACCCTGTATAAGGAGACCCTGTATAAAAGAGGAGGCGGCCACAATAACCGGAGGGTCTCTGATCCCAGTTACGAATTCCAGTAAGTTCTAGTGGCATCTAGAGCTGAGAGGAAACTTCTGGATTTTTGGGCCGACTCACAGAGGGCACGAGTGTCTCGCAAAACAAATGACAAGTAAATCTATCAGCGCCACGAACCTGTATATAGTTTGTTCGGTTATTTAACAATGTCATTGAACAAATGCGTCTTCATTAAATAAATGCATAAATAATGAATACACCAATAAAAACGGGCACTCATTATCCAATCGCATGTATATACAGGGTGTGCACCGAATGCCGCGGTCTTCTCTACCGTCCAAAGTACGTAAGACATAAAAGAAATTCAAAGGAGCTAAGGTGTAACTCAGTCAGCCCTATTTTATACAATTATTTTTGACTGTATAGGGTGTTCAGTAACTGAGAGCCATACCAAAGTTTAATTTTTTAAATGGTAAATCCTGTACATGTACAGTCACGAGCATAGAAAACAGAACATTTCTTATTACAGGGCGTTCAATAACTTAGAGCCATACCAAAGATTTGTTTTTTAAATGGAAAATCCCGCAAGTACAGTCACGAGCATAGAAAACACAACATTTTCTATTACAGTTTTTGCTTTGTTTTTTGCTTGCGACTGTACAGCTGAACGAGATGTGGAAATCTGTCGTTATTAACCATCAAACTTGTCAAAGTAGGGCTCAACAAATCAGCGATCAAGTCAATCGAACCACCCTGTACAGAATGTTTAATTTTTTTTTTCTTCACCCCACATAGAATATTTGATTCATTTTTATCTAAAGATGATCTCTTAAAAGTGTTTTATGATACTTTTCACGTCTTTATTAATCGCCAAACTTGTGTTGTCAAAGTGGCGTGTCAACAAAAGAGTGATCAAATCAAGTAACTCACCCCCCACCCCCCAAACACAGCCCACACATATTGCTTGATTCATTTCAATCTGAAGATGATCTTATAAAGTGATTTTCTACACTTCTCGCCACCTTTTATCCAACTGTCAAACTTGTGTCAAAATTGGGCGTCGACGAAAGAGTGATCAAATCAAGTGACCCCCCTCCAAACTCCACAAAGTGGATTTTGACACTTTTACCCTTTTTAATTAACTGTCAAACTTGTATTTTTTCTTAACTGTCAAAGTGGGACGTCAACAAAAGAGTGGTCAAATCAAGTAACCTTCCACCCTGCATAGAAAGTTTGATTCATTTCAATCCGAAGAAGATCTCACAAATCGGTTTTTGACGACACTTTTCACTTTTTTTTTTAACTGTCAAACTTGTGTTGTCAAAGTGGGACGTCAACAAAACAATGATCAAATCAAGTGACTCCCCTCCAAACCCCACACAGAAGGCTTCATTCATTTCAACAATCTGAGGAAGATCTCACAAGGTGGTTTTTAACGACACTTTTCGGTTTTTTATTAACCGTCAAACATGTCCGTCAAAGTAGGGATCTAGACAAAAGAATTATCAAATTAAATGACAATCCTCCAGACCCACTTAAAGTGTTTGATTCATTTCAATCCGAATCATTTTTTTATTAACTGTCAAACTTTTCCGTCAAAGTGGGGGCCTCGACAAAAGAGTGATCAAATCAAGTGACCCCCCCCCCCCCCCGAGCCCCACTTAGAATGTTTGTGATTTCATTTCAATCTGAAGAAGACTTCACGAGGTGGTTTTTGATGACACTTTTCACTTTTTTCTTAAGCGTCAAACTTGTCTTGTCAAATTGAGGCATCAACAAAAAAGTGATCAAATCGAGTAACCCCACTTCGCCCCACATAGAATGTTTGATTCATTTCAATCTGAAGATGATCTCACAAAATTGTTTTTGGCGACACTTTTCACTTTTTTATTAACTATCAAACTTGTCGCAAAGTGGAAGAGTCTCGACAAAAGAGTGATCAAATCAAGTGACCCCCCCCCCAAACCCCACATAGAATGTTTGATTCATTTCAATCTGAAGATGATCTCACAAAGTGGTTTTTGACACTTTTCACTTACTTATGAACTGTCACACTTAAAGTTTAGTTTAGTTGCCTATCAAACTGTCAAACTTGTCAAAATTTCTGACAAAAAGAAATCTACGGTGATGAGCACGTTGGTTATTTTCTAAGTTGCCATATTTATTACTAGAAAAACGAAAATTTTTTAGTTAACTGTCAAACTGTCGAAATTTCTGAAAAACAATTGTAAGTATTTTGCTTTTCTTTTTTTTTCAGGGCGGAGGTGAGCACAAACACCGAGCGGCGTTTCCTTGGTCGCCGCGTTTTTCGAATTTTTTTATTTAACTCACAAAGTGAAACGTCGGCGAGAGAGAAATAAAATTTCTAAAAATACAAAAAAGAAAAGAACAAAAGAAAATGATTAAGGGCATTTTGTTTTTATTTTTCATTCACATTTTTGTTCAATATCAGAATATTTTATTTATTTATTATTACCTAAGCGAGAGGCAAATTTAGGTTACGTCATCGATTTATGTAAGTGACCTTGGAATGCAAGAAAAGACATAGTGACACTAGCGAAGATTAATTAGACAGAAAGCTAAACAATTTAAAAATGAACGAAAAGTTAAAAATTTGATTAAACCACAATCAGTTTAAGACATCATGATGTCTGAAAACATTTTTTAAAGAAAAGGTTAGAAGCAAACCTATGAAAATATGTAATTGAAAAATTGGACACAGTGCTGCCAACTTTTGGTAACCATTTTACACCAGACGTTTTATAAAAATACACTAAAATTTCGCCGGATCTTTTTTCCAGAACCGATGCACAGGTGTGATTTCAATAAATCATTAACCACGGCACTAAGTAAGAAGTAAAATACACCAAGTTGGCAACACTGCATGATTCTTGAAATTACACTTCATTAATAATTAATCTCTTAGAAACACTACCGAGAATTTAAAATTCTTTATTAATTTAAAAATGTTTATTCTTCTTTAATCTCTCTTCAAGTTGCTTTTTGTTATTTATTTCATCTCGCTGATTCATTAAACCAACAACTGAAGCTTAAAGCTGGAAATATTTTGAGGTTAAGTTCCTTTGCAGTCGATCGCGTTTTGTTTTTCATTCACTTCAGCATTTTATTCTGCATAATTGAAATACGTTATTATTTAAAAAATTTTGTTCTTTTTTGTTTTCTGTTCTTTTATTTGCTTAATTTTTTTGGTGATAATTAAGTCAATAATGAAAGCTGGAAGTATTTAGAGGTTAAGTTTCTTTAGTTCCTAAACTTGTTTCTTTTGTTTTGTTTTCTAGCTCGCTTATTCTTGAAAGGCGATCCCCTATTGGTTCTAAATTAATTTCGAAATTTTCTTTTCTTTTATAAGTAGATACAATTATCGAAATTGATTATTATTTTACAAATTAATCGCCTCTAGAAGTTTGTAGGTGTTCAAATTGTATTTTGTTTTTTATTTCATTTTGGGCTGCGTTAAGTAAACGGTCAATTGGTTAAACCAAACCGTTACGTGATCAGTCTTTCCAATCGGTGATTGGTTGGTTCGGTGGTTTGGTCTCTCCGCTGACTTCTTGACAATTTGATTTCATGCAGTTCGAACATCGACTGTCCAAGTAACCACGAATGCTTGATTAAATTCTTCTAAATATGTACAAAAAGCATTTTTACGCTTTATTAAATGTTTATAAAGCATTTCTGGTGACTTGGGTTAACTCAGCCTTTAATAATAATCAAAATCAGGTATTTTGAGGTTAAGTAAATTTTTTCTTGTCTCTTTTGTTTCGTTATTTTGAGATAATCGATCGTCTTTTGTTTTTCGTTGGTTACTATTTTTCCGATGATTAATTTCCACCTTCGTTTCGCTTTTTTTTAATGTTTTAGTGATTCCCTATTTTCAGTAAAAACCAGAATCTGTCCAAGAACGTATTCAACAAAAGTAAGGTTATGTAAAGTTACTGCATGGAAAAAAAACACTAAAATTTGCACTACTTGTCATAAAAACGCATCAGAATTTACATTGTACACCAAAAGCTTTATTTTTATCACATAGTGTTTGTTAAATACACCAAATCTGGTGTAAAATGCAGCAAGTTGGCCACACTGATTGGACGCAAAATTGGACGTTACCCAAAAATGCCAAATGCGTCGCTGTCGGTAAGATAAGGAGTGACAGGGCACGTTCAGAAAGTTGTCGAGCCAGGTGAACAGCAATTAAGAATGAAAAATTAAAAATTAATTTGTTAAATCCAGATTGGTCATTCATTTTTTATTTGAAACGTCTCATTAATGATGACTTCTCTTTAACTCTATCACGTGACGCTGTCAACAACGAAAAGTTACTTCAGTCGTGCAAAGGGGTTCCTAGATTTGATCGCCGTTTATTTTACTTGTCAGAGTTCGGAAACAAACTGTCATTTCTGTTACTAATTTCAGATTTTATGGTTGGCTGACCTGATTTGATATTATTATATATAAAAGCGATACGCAGCTTGAAAAACTGACGAATCTGACAGATTATTTCCGAACCGTCTCAGGCATAAACGTCAATCCAATCTAGGACCCCTTTAAAAATAAAATCCAGCGTCGCCAGCTCAAACCAAATCGTCATTCTCGCTATGATAAGTTTGTAGTACGTGGAAGTCTGTTGTGGTGTGGGTGCGACGGGGATTCGCAGAACCTTCGACGATTTTTCCGAGCGATTTTCGAGAAGGCGAGGAGGAGTCACTGGGGATCTTAAGGTCGACCACTCTCGGTTTCTGCCGTAAACGGCTCGTTACGGCATACGCGGCGGCCGTACGTTATGATGTGTTTGTTGGTTGCTAGCTGGGCCCGTAATGACGTAACCGGGCAAGGTCTGCAAGGAAGACTGGTCAGTGTGGCGCCTTCTCGGAGCTCCTCGAATCGAAAAACCTGACATTGATAGTTCAATGTTCGGACTGTGGACGGATCACCCGCTACAGGTTGGTCATCAGGTGCTCTTCACGTGCGAATCCGAAGATTCTAGATAATCGCAGAAACCGTGGAGGAAATTACACTCCCTTCTTCGGAGTTGCAAAAATGACCATTGGATAAATCCTTGGAGGAAATTGCATTCTCTACTTTAGGGTTTGCGATTTTCTACCACGGAATTAAATTAAGAAGTTACTCAAGAGTTAAGAGTCGCAAAAACGGGTTTACGATTTTCCACCATGGTGTTGAATTAATTTTAAAAACATATGATCTCTGCAAAAATCGAATAAATCTGCTAAGGGAATCGCATTCTCTTCCCTGGGACTTGCGATTTTCCACTGCGGCATTAAATTAAGAAGTTTTTCTAGGATCAAGAACCGCAAAAACAATGAGGTTACGATTTTCCACCACGGCGTCAAATTAATTTAAGAAAAATATGACATCTGTAAAAATCGACTAAATGAAATGCGTGGAGGGATTTGCATTCTATCCCTTAGGATTTGCGATTTTCCCCCACGGCTTGAAATTAAGAAGTTTCTCAAGAATCAAAAACCGCAAAAAAACGGGTTTACGATTTTCCACCATGGTGTTAAATTAATTTAAAAATGTGACCTCTGCAAAAACGACAAAAAATCCATGGAGGAAATTGCATTCTTTCCTTTGGGGTTGGCGATTTTTCACCACGGCATTAAATTAAGAAATTTCTCGAGAGTCAAGAACCGCGAAAACGAGTTTACAATTTTCCACCACGGCGTCAAATTAATTTAAGAAAAATGTGACATCTGTAAAAATCCTTCCTTGGGATTTGCGATTTTCCACCATGGCAAAATTGAGAAGTTTTTCAAGGATCAAGAAACGCAAAAACAACGGGTTTATGATTTTCCACCATGGCATTAAATTAATTTAAAATAAGGATGAACTCTGTAAAAATCGTATAAATCCGTGGAGGAATTTGCATTCTCTCCCTTGGGATTTGCGATATTCCACCACGGTATTAAATTAAGATATCTTTCGAAAGTCAAGAACCGCGAAAACTGGTTTACAATTTTCCACCACGGCGTCAAATTATTTAAAAAAAATATGACATCTGTAAAAATCGAATAAAACAAATCCGTGGAGGAATTTGCATTCTCTTCCTTGTGATTTGCGATTTTCCCCCACGGCATTAAATTGAGAAGTCTTTCAAGAGCCGCAAGAATAACGGGTTTACGATTTTCAACCATGGCATTAAATTAATTAAAAAAATTATAATATCCTCAAGATCGAATAAATACGTGGAGGAAATCGCATTCTCTCCCCTGGAATTTGCGATTTTCCACCACGGCATTAAATTAAGAAGTTTCTCAAGGATCAAGAACCGCAAAAACAAAGGGTTTATGATTTTCCACCACG
Source organism: Prosopocoilus inquinatus (assembly GCA_036172665.1). NCBI lineage: Eukaryota > Metazoa > Arthropoda > Insecta > Coleoptera > Lucanidae > Prosopocoilus > Prosopocoilus inquinatus. The sequence continues at coordinate 71,109,075 of CM069870.1, read as the reverse complement.
GCGTTATATTAATTTAAGATAAGTATGATTAATAAATCTCTCGAGAGTCAAGAACCGCGAAAACGGGTTTATAATTTTCCTCCACGGCGTCAAATTAATTTAAGAAAAATATGACATTTGTAAAAATCGAATAAATCAAATGCGTGGAGGAATTTGCATTCTCTTCCTTGGAATTTGCGATTTTCCACCAAGGCATTAAATTAATAAATCTCTCGAGAGTCAAGAACCGCGAAAACGGGTTTACAATTTTCCACCACGGCATTAAATTGATTAAAAAAATTATAATATCTTCACAATCGAATAAATTCGTGGAGGAAATTGCATTTCCTCCCATGGGATTTGCGATTTTCCACCACGGCATTAAATTAAGAAGTTTCTGGAGAGTCAAGAACCGCAAAAACAACGGGTCTATGATTTTCCACCACGGCGTTAAATTTGTTTAAAAAAATATATGACTTCTGCAAAAATCGAATAAATCAAATCCGTGGAGGAATTTGCACTCTCTCTCTTTCTTAGGATTTGCGATTTTCCACCACAGAACTAAATTAAGTAATATCTCGAGAGTCAAGAATCGGGAAAACCGGTTTACGATTTTCCACCACGGCGTTAAATTAATTTTAAAAACATATGACCTCTGCAAAAACGACAATCGAATAAATCCGTGGAGGAATTTGCATTTTCCCCCTTGGCATTTGCAGTTTTCCACCACGGCATTAAATTAAGAAGTTTCTCGAGAGTCGAGAACCGCGAAAACAACGGGTTTATGATTTTCCACCAAGGCGTTAAATTAATTTAAGAGAAAGATGTAATATGTAAAAATCGAATAAATGCGTGGAGGAATTTGCATTTTCTTCCTTGTGATTTGCGATTTTCCACCACGGCAATAAATTGAGAAGTTTCTCAAGAACCGTAAAAACAACGCGTTTACGATTTTCCACCACGGCATTAAATTAATTAAAAAAAAGTACGACCTCCGCAAAAAACGACAGTCGAATAAATTCGTGGAGGAAATTGCATTCTAATCCATGGGATTTGCGATTTTCAACCACGGCTTAAATGAAGAAACTTCTCAAGAGTCAAGAACCGCAAAAACAACGAATTTACGATTTTCCATCACGGCATAAAATTAAAAGATTTCGAAAGAATCGCAAAATGAGACTCCGATAAATCTACGCTCTCCCCCTTAGGGTTTACGATTTTCCACCACGCCATTAAATTGAGAAGTTTCTCAAGCATCGCAAAGACAATAATCCAATAAATCCGTACGCTCTCCCCATTGGGATGTACGATTTATCACCACGGCATTAAATTGAGAAGTTTGTAAAAAATGGCAAAACGAGAATCCAAGAAATTCGTACACTCTACCCCTCGGGGTTTACGATTTTCCACCACGACATTTAGATTAAGAAGTTTCTAAAGTATTGCAAAAACGAAAATCCAATAAATTCGTACGCTCTCCCCTTTGGGGTTTACGATTTCCACCACGGCATTAAATTAATTTAAAAAAAAAGATGACCCCTCATCGATAACTGTGATGAAGGAAGGTGTTGTTTTTAATGTCGTTTGATTTCAGTTGAAACGAAAGTGAGAAAAGAAAGGAGCGAAAAAAATAAGCCAGATTGAGAAGGTCGGAGACTCTGCTGCTGAAGATAAGGCCAATTACTTAATCCCGGGCTTGCTCAATTGCATTTCGGCCTCCTAATCGGCAAAGGTCGGCCGCCATTTTCGATAAGACAGCGGCGGCGACAAATCGAATTATTCGATTGGTCGGGCAGGTTAATGCCTGATTGCGGGGCGAAAACCTTTCGACCTTGTTTTGCACATTCCCGGCTGAGGTCGTGATTTGGACTTTAAAAGTGGAAGAGAAATTGCATCCCGGAAGGTCCTCGACCCCGGGGCGGGCGGTTGCAGCTGGCGGGTTCGTGTAACGGGAACGTGCACCCCTCGATTTTTGTGCCAGGAGGAGGGTAACAACCTCGTGTTGTGTTTTCCTTCCAGCGAAGTATCTGCACGTAGATAGCTTTGACAGTTGTGATTCTGATCCGCGATAGAAACGTCCAAAGTTCAGGTGAAAGCTTTGTTGTTGCTGGTTGGTTGGTTGGTTAGTTCAGTTTCGACGAGACAGTTGCGAAATAGAGAAACAAAAAAAGTTACACGTTGCCAGATCCTCAATTTTTAACTTACAGAACCTAACACCTTAGAGGCAGCCTCTTGTTTCTGTCAACTGTCAAAGTACACTTGTCAGTAATGACTATTGTCAACAACAACAATCGAAACTTACTTGGGTTATACCATCCCATCAAAAAAATAAAATAAATAAATAAATAAAATAAAACTCAGCATTGCCAACGCAATCATTCATTGTTGACCATTCATTCTTTTGTACAAAGTCACTAGAAATGTTTGTGTTGGCAATGCCGAGTTTTATTTTTAAATCGTACAACCAGAGTTCACTTCCGATTGTTGATAAATAGTCATTATTGACAAGTGTCATCATCAAAACGTTTCAAATTCAAAGTGAACGCTGGACATAACCTAAAATTTCGTCGTTCAAATCTCAAATGTCTGTGTCAAATAAACAAAACCAAAAAAAAGAAAACATTTCCGGTTGCAGTGTTGCAAACAGTCGAATGCTCTCAAATTTTATTTTGCCAACTCAAACTTTGTATTTCAACATTCTACTTAAGCGTGCCAGGTTTGGCAACACTGGCATAAAACGTTGAAGCTATAACAAAAGAAAACTACGGCGGTGTTGTTTACATCAGAAACACAAATAAACAAGCGACGATCGATTGTTCAAACAAATCCAAGAAACGTTGTTGACGGTTTGAATAAGCGTAAGAATTTTTTTTCACACTTTTGTCGCCCTCTTGCGTTTCGAAAATGAATTAAAAGCGATGATGACAAAAAAAAATAAACAAGAGACGTTCGAATTCCAAGTGATTTTCGTTGTTTCTGTTCATACTCTGAGTGCTTCGAAAATACACAGATGGCGCCGCTGATAATGCAAAACATGCAGGTAATTCAATAGATGGCGCTGATAATTCAAAACAAGCAGATAATTTTCTCTTTGTCGTTTTTTCGACAAACAGTTGCTGCTCTTGATAAGGCTTTGTCGTTTTGTCGACTTATTGATTCCTGACGAAAGATGCTGACAGTCCCATAGTTAACGCTGATGTAAATGTAGAGGCTTTAAGGCTTTGAAATTCGTCATCAATTCGCAATTATTTTTTGTCGTCTTGTCGATTTACTGTTTATAGCGAAAAGATGCGGATGATCCGTAGATGCCACCGATATACATATAAAGGCATTTAGTTTGAAAGTCGTCATCGAATCGTTACATTCTTTTGTCTTTGTCGTTTTGTCGATTCACTGTTTCCTAGCGACAGATGCTGACAGTCCAATAGATTACACTGATACAAATGCAAAGGCTTTTAGTTTTAAAGTCGTCTTCAATTCGCAATTTTTTTTGTCGTCTTGTCGATTTACTATTTATTGGCGAAAAGATGCAGATGATTTATAGATGGCACTGACAAATACAAACGCATTTAGTTTGGAAGTCGCCATCGAATCGTTACATTTTTTTGTCTATGTCGTTTTGTCGATTTACTGTTTCCTGGTGAAAGATGCAGATAGTTCAACAAATCAAGGTGATATAAATGCAGAGGCTTTTAGATTGAAAGTCGCCTTCAATTCGTATTTTTTCTTGTCGTTTTGTCGACTTACTGTTACTGGCGAAAAGATGCGGATGATCCGTAGATGCCACCGATATAAATACAAAGGCATTTAGTACGAAAGTCGTCGTCGAATCATTTAAATTTTAGTTTAGAAGTTTTCAATTCGCAATTGTTTTTGTCGTATTGTCGATTTACTGTTTACGAGATGCCGAAGATCCTTAGATGGGACTGACATAAATACAAATGCATTTAGTTTGGAAGTCGTCATCGAATCGTTCAATTTTTTTGTCTTTGTCGTTTTGTCGATTTTCTGTTTCCTGGCGAAAGATGCTGACAGTCCAATAGATCACCCTGATATAAACACAAAGGCATTTAGTTTGAAAGTGTTCAACGAATCGATTTTTTTTTCTTTGTCGTTTTGTCGATTCGCTTTGAAATGTCGGCACTTATTAACAAATCGTTATATTTCCTCACTCTGTCGTTTTGTCGATTTACAGTCAACAAGTTGCAGATTATTCAGTAGATGTTACTGATAATAATGTTGCGTAAGAAAATCATTTACGTACTTTGAAATGTCATGATGACGCTTACGCCTAACAAATTGTTAAAATTTTTTGTCTTTGTCATTTTGTCGATTTTCTGTTTCCTGGCGAAAGATGCTGACAGTCCAATAGATCACCCTGATATAAATACAAAGGCATTTAGTGCGAAAAAAAAGTCATCATCGTATCGACAATTTTCCTTCTTTGTCGTTTTGTCGATTTACCAGGGACAAGTTGCAGGTTATTCAATTGGCGGAGGTAATAGAAAAGTCATTTGCTTTGAAATATCGGCACTTATTAACAAATCGTTATTTTTTCTCACTCTGTCGTTTTGTCGATTTACAGTCAACAAGTTGCAGATTATTGAATAGATGTTACCGATGATAAAGTTGTGCACGAAACTCATTTACATACTTTGAAATGTCACGATGAGGCTTACGCTTAACAAATCGTTAAAAAAATTTCCTCTGTCGTTTTGTCGACTTATCAGCGACAAGTTGCAGATTGCTCAACAGATGGTGCTGGTGATAATATTGCTGAAATCTCGCTTACTCTTCAATGTCGGCGTTCAAGAAGTCGTTTTTTTCTCTGTCGTTATGTCGATTTACTTGCGACAAGTTTCAGATTACTCAGGAGATGTTGCTGCTGATAATAACATTATAGAAAGTATCACTTAAAAATGTCTGCTGCGCTCAACAGATTATTAATTTTTTACTATGTCGTTTTGTCGACTTACCAGTTGCGAGAAGTTACGGATTATTCAATAGGTGCTGGCGATTATTTAAGTATTACACGAAACACATTTATTTTGAAGTGTCAGTACTCAAAAAATCGTATAATTTTTTCTCCGTTTTGCTGCGATATTTCGATAGATGGCGTTGATAATTCTAGAGATAGTGATCGTGTTAAAGCAAAAAAAAATAAAAATTAAACCGAAAAAGAATATTTCTGCCTGCGGACGATGTTGAGGGTCGTCTATAAAATTTTAACTTTATGAAACCACCCCAGGCAAAAGGGCCTGTTGTCTCGGCGACGTGTCTTGACATTGACCTCGCCAAGCTCAAAGCTTAGCCCCAGCAGTTTCTAATCCGACCAACGTCAAAATGCACCTAGAAGCGATCCGTCTCACTTTAAATTTGAAAATAAATGGTTTTTTAAACTATAACCGGACAGAATTATAATTGGAAAAGCACTCAACGTTTCACTATCGTTTGATAGCTTCGTCAATCGAAACCGTTTACTGACAAGAGTGGACTTCAATTAAATTTGAAAGTTTATGTTCACTTGAACGCATCTGAGGTTTCCTGGGCGAGTCAAAATTAAAAAATTGTACTCTACAGGTGTCCCGGAATAACGACACAGAACAATAAAAAAGAAAAAAGCCAGCAAACTAAAGTAAAAAAAAAAGTTGATTCGACAGACATATTTTGGTTTCACCGCAGAAAAATAAAGGAATAGCAGAATTCTATTAACTGTGTCTGAGTAAATTTCACATCTCTCTTATCAACATTTCACTTTGACAAATAAACAAAGAGTTTGACAGTTAACTGAAAGTTTGAAAAATGCGGCAGCTAATAAAATAACCTACGCTTATGCTCACCACCATAGCAAAAAAAGGAAGAGAAAATACCCTTCATTATGATTTTCAGAAATTTTATTCCTTTCTTTTCGGCATATCGCTTTGACAAGTTTGACAGTTAACTAAAAAGTTCGAAACACCTAATGATTGTGCTCATCACTGCAGAAAAAGAAAAGAAAAACAGAATACTATTAACAGCTTATAAGAAATTTTACGGCTCTCTTATCAACATTTCACTTTGACAAATTAACAAAGAGTTTGACAGTTAACTAAGAAGTTTGAAAAATGCGGAAGCTAATAAAGTAATTGACGCTTGTGCTCATCACCACGGCCAAAAGAAAACAGAAAAATACTCTTCATTATGTTTTTCAGAAATTTTATTCCTCTCTTTGCGGCATATCGCTTTGACAAGTTTGACAGTTAACTAAAAAGTTTGAAACAACTAATGATTGTGCTCACCACTGCAGAAAAAGAAAAGAAAAACAGAATACTATTAACCGCTTCTAAGAAATTTTACGGCTCTCTTATCAATATTTCACTTTGACAAATTAACAAAGAGTTTGACAGTTAACTGAAAAGTTTGAAAAATGCGGCAGCTAATAAAATAACCGACCCTTGTGCTCACCACCTTGGCAAAAAAAGAAGAGACAAATACTGTTCTTTATGTTTTTCAGAAATGTTATTCTTTTCGGCATATCGCTTTGACAAGTTTGACAGTTAACTAAAAAGTTCGAAACTCCTAATGATTATGCTCAATACCGTAGAATAAGAAAAGAAAACCAGAATACTATTAACTGTGTCTAAGAAATTTTACGTCTCTCTTATCAACATTTCACTTTGACAAATTAACAAATAGTTTGACAGTTAACTAAGAAGTTTGAAAAATGCGGCTGCTAATAAAATAAACGACGCTCGTGCTCATCACTGCAGAAAACGAAAAGAAAAGCAGAATATTCCTAATTGTTTTTCACAGACTGTATTTCTCTTTCATCGCCATTGCACTTTTGGCAAGTTTGACAGTTACATTTTGATAAGTTTGACAGTTAACTAAGAGAAGTTTGAAAAATGCGACAACAAAGAAGATAACCAATGTTTGTGCTCACCGCCGTCGAAAAATAAAATAAAATTAAAAGGTTTTTTTCAGCAATTTGATTTCTCTCTTGTACTTTGACAAATTTGACACTTAAGTGAAACATTTGAAAAATGCGGCTATTAAGAATGTTCGACAGTTAACAAAAAAGTTTTTTATTTAACAATTTTTCTTCGTAATAAATACGGCGAGTTAGAAGATAACCAACGCGTTCACCACTGTAGAATCTTCTTTCAGAAAGTTTGACAAGTTTGACAGCTAATAAAAAAAGTGAAAAGTTTAAAAACTATTTTGTGAGATCATCCTCAGACTGAAATGAGTTAAACATTCTACGTTGAGTGGGTCACTTCACGTCCTTTGTTGACTCCCCCGTCCGACCAGTTTGACAGTTGATGAAAGAAGTAATTTGATAGCAAATAAAAAAGTGAAAAGTGAAAAAACCACGGTGTGAGATGACCTTCATATTGAAATGAATCTAACATTTTGTGTTGAATAGGTCACTTGACGTCCTTTGTTGACAGCGCCGTTTGACAAATTTGACAGTTAATGAAAGAAAGCAATTTAACAACTAATATAAAAGTGAAAGGCGTAAAAATCACCTTGTGAGGTCATCTTCAGATTGAAATGGATTAAACATTCTGTGTTGAATGGGTCACTTAACGTCCTTTGTTGACACCTCCGTTTGACAAGTTTGGCAGTTGATAAAAAAGGTAATTTGACAGCTAATAGAAAAGTGGAAGGTGTAAAAACCACTTTGTGAGAGCATCTTTAGAAGTTGGCTGGGTCACTTGACGTGTCCTTTGTTGAAACCGCCGTTTCACAAGTTTGACAGTTAATAAAAAAAAGTAATTTGACAGCTAATAGAAAAGTTAAAGGTGAAACAACCACTTTGTGAGATCATCTTCAGATTGAAATGAGTTAATCATTCTATGTTGGGTGGTCCCTCGACGTCCTTTATTGACACCCCCGTTTGACAAGTCAGATAGTTAATAAAAAAAAAGGAAATTTGACAGCTAATAAAAAAGTGAAAAGTGTAAAAACTACTTTGTGAGTTCATCTTCAGTTTGAAATGAGTTAAACAATCTATGTTGGGTGGGTCACTTGACGTTCTTTGTTGACTTACCCGTTTGACAAGTTTGACAGTTGATAAAAAAATAAAGTAATTTGACAGCCAATAGAAAAGTTAAAGGTGTAAAAAGCACGTTGTGAGATGATCTTCAGATTGAAATGAGTTAAACATTATGTGTCAAATGGGTCACTTGACGTCCTTTGTTGACAACCCAGTTTGAAAAGTTTGACAGTTAATAAAAAAAAAGTAATTTGACAGGTAATATAAAAGTGAAAAACATAAAATCCACGTTGTGAAATCATCTTCAGACTGAAACGAGCCAAACATTCAATGCTGGGTGGGTCACCTGACGTCTTTTGTTGACCCCCTCGTTTGACAAGTTTGACAGTTAATAAAGAAAAGAATTTGGCAGCTAATAGAAAAGTGAATGGTGTAAAAGCCACAATGTGAGATCATCTTCAGACTCAAATGAGTTAAACATTCTAAGTTAGGTGGGTCCCTGAACGTTCTTTGTTGAAAGCACCGTTTAACAAGTTTGACAGTTAATAAAGAAAGTAATTTGACGGTCAATGGAAAAGTGAAAGGGGCAAAAACCACTTTGTGAGATTATCTTCAGATTGAAATGAGTTAAACATTACATATTGGGTGGGTCACTTGAGGTCCTTTGTTGACACGTCAGTTTGACAAGTTTGACAGTTAATAAAAAAGTAATTGACAGTTAATGAAAAAAAGTAATAAACGTAAATACCACTTTGTGGTCATCTTCAGATTGAAAAGAAGAAAGGAATTAAGAATTCCATGTGGGGTGGATCGATGCATCGCTATGAATGACGAGCATGCCCGCGAGCATGGACTTACGTCTGTTCCAAACTGGACCAAAAATTTGGATTACGTCGACGCAAATTAAATAAAACAAAAAAAGCGCGAGCAAAACAAAACAAAAACAGAAACGGAAAGGAACCGGATAGCCTTCGAAATGGCAAACACGCAGCGCACGTATTCTAGCGCCGGATCGGCGCTGTTTACTTTTTCGCCGGCGTTTTTTCTTCGCCCGTTTTTTTTCCGTGCAAATTATATAACGATTACGGCCGCGCGTTCCACGACAACAACAAAACAAAAAAAAAAAACAAATCACAAACAAAACAGATGCGCGTAAACAATTATAAAATTTTGAAGGCTAAGCGCGCGAGTTTTTCTTTTTTCTGGTTCGCTCTGTACATGCGTCGATTTCGATTGCCGGGGCAATTATAAATGCATTTCGCTTTATTGCGCGTTAATTTGTTTTTCGCCGGCGTAATTGGCCCCCCTCAATGGTGGCAATGAACTGTTCGATATGCGCTTTCCCCTAAGCCCGGGCCTAATTTGTGCCCGATTAGGTAAGGCCGGTGACATTGCCGCTCTAAATGACTTCGGAATTCCGCGTCCGTTCTTGAACCTGAACGCAAGGGAACCACCGTCCCCGCACACTTCGATTTCACTTGGATCGAAATTTTCCAAAACCCAAAATCCTCCGAACAAGAAACATTTCTTGGCTGGCACTTTTTTTTTCTTTGTAACATGCAACAACAAAAGCAACAGAAATAAAAAAAAAAACAAGAAATATATTCCAAATGGGGATAAGGAAGGATATACAGGGTTGTCAAAATGATGTGATCATTGTTACCAAGCGATTGAAATTTCCCTTAAATCTGGAAAACACACGTGACGTTGACGTAGATTCGATTTTTTTCTTCTCGAATCGATGAATACTTTCAGAAAAAAAATCGAATCGAATTGAATCGATTCATCAGAAACGCGAAACTCATTGTGGATACTCGATCAAACTAATTTTCACTTTGAGGTAATAGATGGCGCTTCAGTATGGCCCGCATGCGCTTATTAGCCTGGGTAAAAAAATCGATTGATTCCAAATAAATTGAATCAAAATATCGAATCGGATCGAATCGACTGACTAATAGATTCAAGAAAAGTTCGCTCTGATGGATCAATTCGATTTTTTTTTTTTGAATCTCGAAGTGAATCGATCCGTTTTTAATAAAGTTTAATTTTGAAATAATGAACATGAACCTGAAAAGCATTGATTCGATTTTTTGCGTGTCGATTCGACTTTCTGCGCATCGATTCGATTTCCTCCTAATTGATTCGATTCCATTTGAACCGATTTATCATTTTGTGCAAATGGATTTTATTTGTATTGAACGACTGGATTAGTCGATTCGAGTCGATATTGTCGGAGAATCGTAAATCAAAGCGAGAAGAAAAGTCAAAAATAAAAAAAAAAAAATTTTGAAGAATCTTAAAAATTCCCAAAAAAAAAAATCGCAAGGGTATTCCAAGGCCAAATCAATTGCATTGAGCCTGAGCGATTTCTAATCCGAGGAAAGAATTATTAAAAATAAATAAAACTAAGACAAAAAAGTTGAAAATTAATAATTTAAGCAAAATAAAAAAAAGCAAATCCATAGCTGCTGGAAATGTTACAAATTTGGAAAAATTCTTTCAAGGTCAATGTATAAACCTATCGCAACTGCATCCAACGCAAGTGGACGCAAGCCGAGGACAAAATTATGAACAAAAAAAAAAAGAAATTATGAGAAAATAAGGCAAAGAAAGTTAAAAATCGATTAACCTATTCGAATCGATATTTTTCTTGAATCGATTGACTGTTTGGAAATAAATAGAATGAAAATATCGAATAGAATCGAATCGATTTTTTCTTCGAATCGATGAATGGTTTCAAGCAAACATCGAATCTATCTAGAATCGAATCGATTTTTTTCCGAATCGATGAATGGTTTCACGCAAACATCGAATCTATCCATCAGAACGAATCGTTCTAAATAAACTTTAACTTGACGTAATTAGTAGCCTGGAAAACATCGGTTCGCAATATTACATATTCAATTCGATTTAATTCAATTAGACGAATTAAAACCTACAAAAATCTTTAAAAAATTAAAAAAAAAAATTAATATCAAAAATTCTTAATAATTAATTTAAAAACTATTTTAGCTAAGGTCAACCCAACCAAAATGCTGAAGTGAATTACCAAACTGAGGAAAGAATTATTAAAAAAAAAATACATTGTACTTCTAAAAAATTAAAACAAAACAAGTCGAAAATTAAACATTAAAAAAATTACAAAAAAAGAAACAATTAAAACAAATTTGGAAAAATCGTTTAAAGGTCAACCCAACCCGACTGCAGCCAGCCTAAGTGGACACAACTCAAGGAGAGAATTATGGAGAAAAAAGATTAGGAAAAATTAAGGCAAAAAAGAAATTAAAAATCGATTGACCGATTTCAATCGATTTTCTCCTTAAATCAAATTCTTTTCCACCACGGCATTTTCTATCTTATTTTAAGTCCTTACATCACGCGCTCAATTGTATTTAATTCGTCTTTTTCTCGTTTCAACCCCTCTCCCAATTTTACTAATTGAATTTAAATCCAAAAACATTTACTTTTCTTGAATAATGAAAGTTGAAAATTTCTAAAGATTTCTAAAAAATGTTAAAAATGTTACGAATTTGGAGAAAGCGCTTCAAGGTCAACCCAACTGCATCCAACCACACGACTGAACACGGCTCGAGGAGAGAATTATGAAAAAAGAAAGTTATGAAAAATTAAGGCAAAAAAATCGTTTCGAAATAAACTCGAGTCGAAATATCGATTCGAATGAAGTCGATGAATAAATCAAAGGAACACGCCGATTCGCTCTGATTGATCGATTCAATTTTTTTTTCACGTAATCGATGAAAAGTTTCGGGAAAAAATTGAATCGAATCCATCCATCATCAGAGCGAATCGTTTTGATTAAGTTTCCTTGAAATGGTATTTTATTTGATTCGATTCGTGTTGTGTGTCGATTCGATTCGGTGCGTATCGATTCCCTCCGATTCCCGATGCGAATCGATTCATCATTTTATGCGAGTCGATTTTATTTGTATCCAACGATTCGACTAATCGATTCGACTCGAATTTTTGGAGAATCGAAAGTCGATTCATGCGGGTCTATTCAAAACTCATTCATAGGTCCCTATTTTTTTGTTTCAATATATTCTAAAGTTCTCTGTCTCTCTCTTTCTCGATAAAGCATGCTCTAACTGATTCGATTCGTTGTGGTCGATTCCGTGCGTGTAGATTTTCTTAGATTCGATGCGAGTCCGTGCGAATCGATTCATCAGTTTACGCGAGTCGATTTTATTAGTAATAAACGGAGTCGATTAATCGATTCGATTCGAATTTTTGAAGAATCGAAAGTCGATTCATGATTTGAATCGATTTATCATTTTATGCCAGTCGATTCTATTAGTATTAAACGGAGTCGATTAATCGATTCGATTCGAATTTTTGAAGAATCGAAAGTCGATTCATGCAAGCCTACTCAAAGCTCATTCACAGGTTCCTATTTTTTTTTTTGTTTCAACAGATTTTAAAGTTCTCTCTGTCTCTTCTTTTCTCGATAAAGTATGTTTTAATTGATTCGATTCGTTGTGGTCGATTCCGTGCGTATCGATTTTCTTAGATTCGATGCGATTCCGTGCGAATCGATTTTATTTGTATTAAAAGATTCGACTCGAATGCTTGGAGAATCGAAAGGCGATTCACAGAGGCTTACTAAAGCTCATTCATTGGCCCCTACTTTTTTTGCTTCAGTATATTTTAAGGTTCTCTTTCTCTCTCTTCCTCGATAAAGCACACTCTAATTGATTCGATTAATTGTGATCGATTCCGTGCGTGTCGATTTTCTTAGATTCGATGCGATACCGTGCGAACCGATTCATCGTTTTATGCGAATCGATTTTCTTAGTATTAAACGAATTCGATTAAACGATGCGACTCGAATTTTTGGAGAATCAAAAGTCGATTCATGAAGGGTCAAGGCTCATTCATAGATCCCTCTTCTTTTTTGTTTGAATATATTTTAAAATTCTCTTTCTTTCTCTTCTTTCTTCTCTTTCTTTCTCGATAAAGCACAGTTTTATTGATTCGATTCGATGTGGTCGATTCCGTGCGTATCGATTTTTTTTTTGATTCGATGCGATTCCGTGCGAATCAATTCACAGTTTTATGCGAATCGATTTCATTTGTTTTAAACGATTCGACTCGAATGCTTGGAAAATCGAAAGTCGATTTATAGAGGCTTACTAAAGCTCATTCATTGGCCCCTACTTTCTTTTGTTTCAGTATATTTTAAAGTTCTCTTTAATTGATTCGATTCGTTGTGAACGACTCCGTACGTATCGATTTTCTTACATTCGATGCGATTCCGTGCGAATCGATTCATCATTTTATGCAAATCGATTTTCTTAGTATTAAACGGATTCGATTAATCGATTCGACTCGAATTTTTGGAGAATCGGAAGTCGATTCGTGCAGCCCTACTCAAAGCTCATCCATGGGCCCCTACTTTTTTGTTTCAATATATTTTAAAGTTCACTCTCTTTCTCTTTCTCGATAAAGCGTACTCTAATTGATTCGATTAATTTTTCTTAGATTCGTTGCGATTCCGTGCGAATCGATTTATCATTTTATGCGAGTTGATTTTATTTGTATTCAACGATTCGACTGGAACTTTTGAAGAATCGAAGGTGTGATTCATACAGGCCTACTCATATGTAGGACAATATTTTTTTTTCTTGTTTGATCTCTCTCTCTATCTCGATAAAGCGTATTCTAGTTGATTCGATTCGTTGGGGTCGATTCCGTGCGTATCCATTTTTCTTAGAATCGCTTCCTTATATTATGCTGATCGATTTTATGTGTATTAAACTATTCGGTTGGGTTGGGTTGGGTTCGGTTAATCGATTCGACTCGAACTTTTGGATAATCGAAAGTCGATTCAGATAGGCCTACTCAAAAGCCCATTCATAGGTCTTTATTTTTTATTTTTTCAATACATTTTAACGTTTTCTCTCTCTCACACACACACACGCGCTCTTTCTCTGTCTCTCTTTCTCTCTCTATCTTCCTGTCTTCGGTGCTCATTTAAACTCCCATCTACATAGAAGCAATCTAAAAAAATTGTGGTTAAAGGAGGGAGTACCTCAAGGGCCATTCGTTGGTCCCTTGTTTTTTTTTCTTCAATATATTTAGCGCTCTCTCTCTCTTTTCGGTGCTACTTTCCCCTTCGAAGTTGCGTTCGCAATCGCAATCAGCGGATGACTTGGTTTTTGATGAAATGCAAAACCTCAAACTTGTCCGCGCGCGCGCGCGCTTTTCTCAAGCGACTTACTGATTGACATTCAACGTTGAATGGCCAAAACGACCCTGGTTCGAACCTTAGAAAAAAAGACGGAAAAGTTTCACCTTGACGACCGCGAACCTTGCCCAGAGTAAAACGCGACTAACGCTGCATTAAAAGTGCATTTGCCTCGGCAAAAACAACATCCGCCGTGGCAATTTGCTATAATAAATTAATTAAAAACAGTTTTTGCCATTGTTTTTCTGCACGCTCGGTGGCTTTTCGCCTAACCCCCGCGCGGGCGCTCGCTCGGTGTCAAAGCGCCCCGGCGAGGTTATGTTTTTCTTTTTTTGCGCGCGCACGCGCACATCGAATTTCGAATTTCTCTTTTTTTCTTTGATCAATGGAAAATGCGTCTTTGATTTGATCCTATGTATAAGGGCAAGGACGGACATGCGTTCACCCCAAAGCGCGGTGCGTACGTGCGGGAACACCACGACTGTTAGTAAGAAGAAGAAGAAGAAGAGGAGAAGGTCAAGTTCAAATCCGTATCGTCGCGAGATTCCCCTGTGCGTAAACAGATTCGTGTCTCGAAGGCACTCCGCTGACGTACGCATCGAAAAATGTTACGTCAATTTGTGTCGTTGATCCAAAGATTCCAGGCAAGACGAAACCGTGCACTTCGTCTTTAATTAATTAATTAATTAATTACGTCGACCGCGGTGGAAAACGCATTTCCCGCAGCGTTCACTTTGCTTTTCCACCACGGCATTTGTTACCTTATTTTAAGTCATGCGACTGTATTTAATTAATTTTTTTCGTTTCACCCCCCTCATTCTCATTTAGTTTAAATTCAACAACAGTTACTTCTTGAGGAACGAAAAAAGAAAAAAAATATTTGCGAATTCCGCCAAGCCAACACCCTCGGCGGCGACCGATGCCCTGCGCGCCCTACCTGGCCGGTGGTGGTTGGTGGTGGGTAATAATAATAATAATAAATAGTAAACCTTGGCAAAGTCAAATATTTACACGGGGTGAGAACCCCCCCGTCCTCCCCGACGTTTGTAAATTAAACAAAGACGTCGGCGGAAGAAGTCGTTGCTGCTTTGAAAAGTCGGTCCTTGAACTCGTGCGCTTGGGGTTGTGCACACAATGGCCCCGGTGGTTGGATGTTGACCGAGAGCATTTATTGTCGGTCTTCTTAACAGAGAGCGGTGCCCTTTTTAAAAAGGGGGGCCGTTATTCGAGGAGACGTGCAAATCAAGTTCAAAGACCTCCATCCGAATTTTTTTTGTTTTTCAGATTGTGTTTCCTCCCTTCGTCTTGATCTGGCCCTGTCGTGTTGTTTTTGTGTCGTGGGTATTTAATTGAAGTTACAAGTTAGAGGGATGGGGGGGGGGGGGAGGCGGAGGAAATAATTAAATCAAATTATTGATCAACGCGGGGCTCGGTCCACGCCTATGCGTGGTAAACATTACCGAGAAGAAGTTGCGGGTGTTTTTCCTCAAAACAAAAACAATAATTTGTTTGTGATGACGACGAGGAGAAACAAGCAAGTGCACAGAACAATTTCATTGCGATAACGAAACAGCTGCCTGACGCTTCGTTTATTATTTAATTTTGTTTTAAATTTCTTATAGCCAGTTGCAGCAAACACTTAAGTCGAGCTTAAATTTAAGTACTGCTTATAAAATGACATTTAATAATTTTTTTTTTTTTTTCAAAAATACAAGCAGGAAATAATTAACTTAATAATAGCTAGTAAAATAACAAAGAAAAAAAAAATTATAGAAATATAGTCAAACATTAGAGAAGAAAAAATACAGGCAAGAAAATAATTACTTATAATTGCTAGTAAGATAACAAAGAAAAACCACAGAAAATTTGAAATTTAATACAAATGTAACAAAAAAACTAAAAAAGAAGGGTAAATTATAATTAAGAACAAATAATGGCCGCAAAGTCCTAGGACTTGTCTGCGGCGAGTGAAGTATGACCTAAAAAGTACAATAATAAAAATAAAGTAACTGATGAGCAGAATAAAGAAAAATACAAATATATATAGCTACTAGTAATAAATTTAAAAGTAAAGGTTAAAGGAGTAACTGAATACAATTCGGTACGGAAAATTAATACTGTGACAAGTTTGCTACAATGTTGGAAAGTACGCAAAGGGTTACATACGGCCTATTGCATAGAACAAAAACCAAAAGCAAGAGTTATGTCCCAATAACAGAGGGTGAGACCCGGTGAGTAGACACTAATCACTAATTTGACAGTAGCCAATCCTTTACTTGTGTCTTCACGTCTCTAAGGGTGCGTTGTAATAGCGCAGGTTTAACTCAGGAGTTAGCTGAACCTGGTTTAACTTTAAGCCAGTGTTAAATCAAGAGTTCGTTGTATATCTCCGAATTTAACAGAAGTTCCTTAACTCGTTGCTACTCCAAGGTTGGCTACAATGAAATGGAAGAAATATTCACTGCGCACGCCCGGTTCGTATGACAACGCCACGTGCATTTAGTGTATTTAGTGTAAATGTGTTTTTAGCTACCCTGAAAGTTGAAATAAATAAAGGTAAGTGCATGTTTTAACAAAGTGGTATTATTAAGGAATATTACATAATTTTATTAACCTTAGATGGCTGCTGAAAAAAGAAAAAGGGCTGAAAATTTCACTAATAAAGAAGTTGATTTATTGATGTCAATAATAAAAAGATTTGCAAATGCAATTGAAAGTAGGAAAACAGATGCTGATAATAACCAGATTCGCAAAGAAGCTTGGCAACAAGTATGTGATATGTATAATCAGCAGAGCGGAGAGAAATACAGAGATGTGGAAACTTTAAAAACTAAATATAAAAATTTGAAAAAAATTACTTCAAACAAATTAATTCAACAAAAAAAATACATGACGGGAACAGGCGGTGGGCCACCTAAGGAGATAAATCATGATTCAGTAGATGAAGATATTTTAGAAATCACAGGAAGTGAACTCACAGGGGAATTGTCACATTTTGATGATGATGTCATCTTCACCTATACAATTGAGGCACAGGAAGCCACCACAAGTGAAAAAAACCAACATACAAACATATTAAATAATAAATCTAGCAATACAATTAGTGAAGATAAAAATTGTAATGAGCCAGAGTCATTACCTTCAACATCGTCAAGTATGTTATTAACATTTCAGTAAATCGCTTAGATAAGAAAGTTTTTATGAATCAATGGCGATTGAATATGCTTTTTGTTTTAGGGGAAGCAGAAAAGAAGGAAAACAAGGAGGATAAAGGTAATTATAAAAAAAATCGTCTTAAGCCAACCTGAAATATTTTTATAATTTTAGCTTCTTCTTGGAGTACCTACAGTCCTCGTAAACTGAGGGCACCCGTTGCTAAATCACTGCGGCCGAGAGACAACACAGCAAGTATTATTTTATTTATTTTATTAATTTTCTTTTCTAATTCTGTGAATCTGTAGGAGATAATTCCTTGAGAACAAAATTAAGCAAGTGGGCCAGTACAAAAAAGGAAGTAGCAGAACTGCAAAAATCATGTTTATTAGAAGAGCATCAGCTAAAAATGAGACATATGCAGGAAAAACATGATTTGTTTCTTTTGCAACAACGCGAGCGATTCGAAAATGAAAGGAAAATGATTCAAGAAAAATATTTATTAGAAATGTGTATTTTAAAGAAACAAAATCATTGTGAATAGGTAACTACATTTTTAATTATAATCTACAATAAATATATATGTAAATATATTCTTTAAATTGTTTTATTATTACTCTTCAGACTGCATAATATTAAATATTTCTTACAAGTCCTGCAAAATGTCCAGTAATTAACACATGTCTGCATATATTGTTTTCATTAATATTGCGAATTTGTATCGGTTCATGTTCATAATTATTAACATTCATTGTCAGATCTACGGCTGCTTCTTCTTCAACAGTAACTCTTGGTTCTGCATCATTCATAGAAATGGCAATATTGTGCAATACTGCTGCAGAAACCACCACAGCTTCTACTTTCGCTGTTTTTAACCTTAACCCATAAGCGAGTGCGAGGAATCGTCGTTTCCAAGTGCCAAAACATCTTTCTATAGGGTTACGAGTTCTTATTTGTGCTTCATTAAAAAGATGTTCAGCTGCTGATTCAGGTCTTGCCAGTGGTGTAATCAAATATTTCTTAATGGCATAGCCACTATCTCCTACAACAATGCTGTCTTCTCCAAATTCTCCATTTTCTAATTTAATTTTTAATAAGGAATTGTTGAAAATATTGGAGTCATGTGCAGATCCATGCCAACGGCATACAATATTTCTTATAATCAATTCACTGTCACAGACAACTTGAACGTTGTAAGAAAAGAAACCCTTCCTATTTCGAAAACGTTCAGCATTCTCACCACCGGGTGAGATGATTTTAATATGGGTGCAGTCAAGCGCCCCCACACATCTAGGAAACTTGGCAATATTATAAAAACCTTGTCGCACTCGTCTAATTTCTTCCTCATCGGTAGGCATTTCTATATATTCTGGGCGTAACTGTGCTAGTGCTCGTGTAACTTTAGTTATGGCTCGTGAAACAGTGGCCTTGTCTATTCCGCTAAGCTCTCCAACAACCCTTAAAAGAGATCCAGTTGCCAAAAATCTCAAGGTTATAAAAACCATATCTTCTGGTTTTAAAGCATGATTCCTAAAAAGTTATCACTTTAATTTTTATTAAGTACATTTATAAAAATTCCTACCTGTATGTTTTTGGTGAAATATCTTCTCTGATTCTATCCACGATATGACTGACAACTCTTTTTGATAATCTGAACCTTTCTTTAAATTCGAAGTCACTCCACTTTTCAAAATGATTTGTTCTATCACGAAAAACGCGAGGCACTCTTAAAACATTATTTATCACTTCAATAAAATCTTCATCATCCGTTAATTCATTTTCTAATCCGTTGACTTCCAACAAATTTCGTAAATCCATTTGTAGGAAGCAGTAAATTGTTATTCAATGACAGTCGCAGTTTTAAGGTTAACGTTAACTCTGACTTAATCGGCCAAATTCCTAGGGTTAACTAAGACAGCTTTGACTCCTAGATTATCAGCAAATTAAGTTTCATACAATGCATACATCGCGTTTAAACCAGGATTACATTTAACTCGCAGTTAACTCTTGTTGGTACAACGCACCCTAAGAGTTTGCAGGTTAGCAATTCTTTCGGTAACGAGTTTAGAACTTTTGGAATTGTGACGGCTAATGTACGGTCACCGTATTTATTAAATGACCATGGCACACGCAGCACTCCCGCATCCTGACCCCTGGTGAAATGTGGACCGTCGCACTTTACTTTATTTAGAGGTGAGTAGTAATAAGTTATAATCATTATATATTTCAAGAGTTTTTTTATAGGTAGTAAGCCACAGTAATTGTAGGGATTAACTGCAGTAATGGTATGGGGGATCAAGTACTTTACAAAACGATCTTGTAAGGATTGAATCCTATTTATGTGCACATCCGATGCCCACCCCCATATAGATAAACCGTAACGTATTATTGATTCCACTAAGGAACTGTATATTAGTCTGAGAGTTGTTTTAGGCATCAGAAATTTAAGATAGTAGAATCGGGCTACTAATACACGAAGTTTAGTACATAGAGAGTCTATATGGCTCTGCCAAAGGAAGCTATCGTCTAGGAGAATCCCCAGGTAAGTATATTTTTTTACTATTTCAATTTTATAATTGCAATCGCAGTCGCGTTTATCCTGATGTAAACACGAGATTGAATGGTTTATAATCTCAATATTTGAGGCAATTTTAAACTGGGGAGAGGCCACATACATCAGTTTGGTTTTGGCGAAGTTAATAGACAATTCTTTGTCATGAGCCCAGTTTTGGAAATTATTGAATTCTTCTTGTAAGTTCGTTTCAGCAATGTGAAGGTCCTTATGTGCTGATAAAATTGCTGTATCATCAGCATAAAGGAAGCATTTGCAGGTTTTAAAGATGGTGTGGACGTCGTTTACATAGATTAGGTAAAGAATGGGACCCAGAATGCTGCCTTGGGGAACACCTTGAGTGATATTGTATTCATTACTGTACGTTTTGGCAATTTTAACGAAGAATTTTCTATTTTTCAAATAGTTTTCCAGTAAATCGAGAACAGGACCTCTGATTCCAATTTTCTCCAGGCAGCCGAGGAGCTTCACATGGTTTATGCAGTCGAAAGCTTTGCTGAAGTCAATGAAAAGCAGAAGAACATGTGTGTTAATGTCAAGTTTATGATTTATTTCGTCGGCGAAATCCTGCAGAAGAGTTGTGGTACTTTTTGATTTTTGGAAGCCGTATTGTTGAGGGGTTATTATGTTATATTTTGTAAGATAGTCCACCAATTTGTTACATAAATATCTTTCAAATACTTCGTCCACTACCGACAGTAACGAGATTGGACGGTAATTATTGTATGATGAATGGCTACCATTCTTGTGTATCGGTCTGATGATGGATTGTTTTAATTCGCTGGGTACCTTTTTCTCTAGTAGGATTAATTTTATTAACTTGTGGATAGGACCACTAAAAATATTCATATAAATTATTAAATGTTTCACCTGGATTTGGTGATATATAATAATAATAATAATAATAATAATAATAATATTTATTGATGATAAGAATTCCAAAGGAATTTTCACACGTCAAAGAAAAGTATACAAACAATAAGAAAGACAATATTACAGAGGCGTACAAGGCATAGTAAAGTCAAACTTAATGCATACTAACGGCCGCAACATACAGAATAAAGAAAATTTGAGGGGTAGTTGGTAACTAGTGACCAGCCTGCTGGGAAGTACAAGTTGACGGGATTAAATCAATGAAATCATTATTCAAAAATTCTTGAATATTGTAGAATGCTTTTTGCAAGAGATATATTTTTATGGTGGTTTTAAATTGCAGGGTTGTAAGATTTTGAATATTGCGTGGTAAAACGTTAAAAAATTTAATACCAAAATAATTAACACCATCTCTCGACCTCTGTATTCGACTGTGATTTGTTAACAGATCATTCTTGTTTCGGGTATTGTAACTATGAAAATCTTCATTTCTTTTATATAATGAGAAATTTGTTTTTATATGTAGTAGACAGGTAAATATATACAACGAAGGAAACGTCAACAGTTTAAATTCAATAAATTTTCTTTTGCAACAGTGTACAGATCCCAGTCCTGCGATCACTCTGATACATCGTCTCTGGATGCGAAAAACTTGTGAAGCGTGAGTGGAGCCACCCAAACACAAAACTGCATATGACATGTGAGAGTAGAAATTTGCGTAATATACTTTTACTAGCGTTTCAAAAGTTACAACATTTTTTAGATTACGTAGCATAAAGATACCAATATTAAGTTTTTTTTTGACAGTTGTGAGATATGCTCCACCCACGTTAATTTCGAGTCCAAATTGTATACCTAAATATTTTACGGGTGCAGGCTGGGAGTCGAGTGGGCGAAGAGTGAAGATCAATTTTTGAGTTTTAGCTGTGTTAGTGCTTAACAAATTAGAGCAAAACCAATCCAGGACGTTGACATGTGTGTCTCTTACTTGGGTATCTAAATTTTCAAGGGAATTGCTCTTACAGAGAGTACAGGTATCATCTGCAAACAAAACTATCTTGGCGTTATCTGTTATTTTCGACGATAAGTCATTTATAAAAGTTAAAAATAAAATTGGGCCAAGAACAGATCCTTGTGGAACTCCGTGTTTAATAGGCAGTCTAGTTGATGACTTGCTGTTATACGTAACATACTGTGAGCGTCCTACAAGATAAGAATTGATTAGATTTAGGCTCTCCTTGCCAAAATTTAAAAATTGCAGTTTGCGCAAGAGTAGATCGTGGGACACACAGTCAAACGCCTTGGTGAGATCATAGAATGAAGCTTGCGCGTAACATTTTTCTTGAATGTAGTCGACTAAACTGCAGACAGCAGTTGAGGTAGATATATTTTTTCTGAACCCAAACTGGGATTGATCAATTAAATTTTCTTGCTCAAGGTAAGTCGATATTTGAATCTTAAGCACTATTTCAAATTTCTTACCAAAGACTGGAATGATTGAAATTGGTCTATAGTTTGTAATGTCTTCACTGCTACCTTTTTTAAATACCGAGACGACCCTCCCAATTCTAAGACAAACAGGAAAAGTGTTCTTACAAATGCACTCATTTATTATCTTGCAGAGTGGTATAATTATTAAATTTTTTATTATTTTTGATCTTAGAATTTAATGAAAACGCGTCTAAACTCGTGCTATTCTTCATATTGGTAATAATATCTCGCATCTGGTTAAAGCTTATCTTTTTGAAATTAAACGGTGGTGATGCATTATCTTTCAAAGGATGAGCTTCACTTAAGTAAGATTTCTGAAGTAGGCGATGGTATGGTGGAAATAATATTACTTGCAACTTTGGTAAAAAATTCATTAAAGTCGTCAGCATTTAAGGAGTTTGACTGAGAAGATTTCTTTTGGGGGTTATTATTTCTTATTACTTTCCAAGAGGCCAGCTGTTTGTTTTTTGATTTACTTATAAATTGTGCGTTGGCAGTCATTTTATTATTAAGGATAATCTTTCTGTAATGTTTGCGTTGGGAACTTAATGTTTCTTTGCTAATTATATCGGGATAACTTTTGTGGATATGCGTAGATAGTTGCAGGAGATTTCTAGCTCGTCTTACTTCATTATTAAACCATGTAATTTTTACTAGTGAGTCTCTATTGTCGTTAACTAGTTTAGATTTTAACGGAAAACAGTTATCAAAAGCATTGGTTATTTGTTGAATGAAATAGGAAAATTTGACATTAACGTCTACGGTAGCATCGTCAATGAAACTAAAATCAATAACAGATACAGCATTATAAAAATCAAACATACCGGCGTCGGTAATGGGCCGATAAGTTATTCTCTTTTTGATGTAAGAAATTTCTGTTTTTGATGTTATACGACATTCATTAAGTCACATTCTAAGCGGTGCTTAAAGTTAAGCTCGACTTAAGTGTTTCGTGCAACTGGCCCTTATGTCATTACTAATATTATTAATTTCGTGCAATAAAAATTATAAATCGTCAAAAAAATTCATCAAAACCGTCATAAAAAAGTAAAAAATCATAATAATGATGGGGGGGGGGGGCGGGGGGGGGGGCTTCAATCCTGCCGACCACCCTTTCCCCAAGACAGTGGAAGCGAATCGAGAGCCCCAGTCTCAATTTCTTTATGTTCTGCTCTATATACCACGTTTTTTTTTTAATTCTTAAGTAAATTCTTAAATGATTCTGATCTTTTCACGTTTAACAACTTATTTTATTTACTTGCACAGTCCCAGAGCCCAAGAATTCCGCACCCTCGGAGTTATTATTTTGTTCGTATCGACCCTATCTATTTTCCGTTTCTCTTTAGTCATTAAGTGAATTCTTATCTCAGCCATTGCTATCTATTTTAATTGCTTGCACAGTTTCAAAACTCAAGAACTCCAAATTGTTATTTTCTTTTTTTCGACCCTACGCGTACTGATTCTCTTTAGTTCTTAAGAAAAATCTCATCTTAGCACTTGGAATCTATTTTATTTGCTCGCACAGTTCCAAAACCCAAGAACCTGTCAGGTCTGTGATTCCCCATAAATTCTATGCAAGTGGATTATATTATATATATCTACCCTGTAGATCTTGTAGGGTACCGAGGCAGACAAGATACATACCCAGAAAAATCTAGCTGGTATGGCCGCTAGCTCAAAGTCGGCGAGGGGAGGTTCGCACAAAGTATTCGAACAAAAAAATGATGTAAACAAAAAAAAAAGGAATTGGGCGCCACACCGTTTATTTAAAACCCCAGAAGTAAAAAAAATTACCAGCTTCACAAAGAAAACGGTGAAAATAATTAGATTTTACAGTTAAATGCATCTCTCAAAACTCCAAATCGGTTCACGCAGGTTAATGCCATATCAAAAAGTTGTACACCAAAAAGATCGATTCAATATTACTTTATTAAGTCCAAAAAGTTAAATCCACAAATAACTGGTGGAACAAACAGATCAATTAAATGCAAATATGTAATTAGTATATCATGACCTTTTGAGATAGATACGGTAACTACCCTATGGCCCAAAATAGTACTATTTTTGTTTTAATGCAAATGTCGAAGCACGCGATAAACTCAACAAAAAAACCAAAATGTTGGTAATGGCGCTCGACAACCCTAACAGCTTTCACTTCTAGCTAATTAACTAAAAAAAAAACTAATTCTACTGAGGTGTTTTCTTAGTTACTATAAACATGTATCTACATTAAACCTCCAACTTTAACTTTCCGATATCGGCAATTTCCAATAATTAATAATCAAAAAAATTAAAACTGTAACTCACGGACCACTTCCGGTAGGTAATTGTTCCTATCTCTTGCGTGAATTCCCTCTGTTGTAAGAAAGCGAAGAAATGTGGGCTTCGAAGGGTGTGAATTTGTTATTCACGTGGCGGAGTCCAAAGTCCAAGAGAAATTTCCGGAATGTGCACGTAAATCACCAGGAAAATCAAACAACAAAAAAAAACTTCGATTAATTAATCGAGGTTTTGTCGGAAGAAAAGAATGAGCACCACGTGCGATGAAAGTTTTTCCACTGGAAGTGACGAAAACCAGTCCGAGGACCAAATAACAACAAAACCCACGAAAATTTGGCTGGTTTTTAATGCTCTTGATAGTTGCTTTTAATTCCATACAATTCGTGGCCAATTTATTTTAAAATTTCGCAACTTATCCGATGAGTTTCACCTCGTGATTTTTCAGTGATAGTTAAAAATGGTAGTGCGCAAGAATAAAAATTTTTAGCAAGGACATGCGCAAATTCATGGAAAAATTTAAACGATTGACCAGAGAGGGCGATACCTATATTTGCAATGTTTAATTAAATGAAAACGTGACAAACCCCACCGCCTCCAAATTGTTATTTTCTTTGTTTCGGCCCTACGCGTACAGCTTCTCTTTAGTTCTTAAGAAAAATCTCATTTTAGCACTTGCAATTTATTTTTATTTGCTTGCACAGTCCCAGAGCTCAAGGACTTCGCCGCCTTCGAATTACTACTTTAATCGATTCAACTCTACACACAGTTTTTCTTTAGTTCTTTCCCTTAATCCTTATTTTAGATTAAGCAATTTTATTTACTTGCACAGTCCCAAAATTCAAGGCCCCACCGCTTCCGAATTGTTGTTTCCTTCGTTTTGACCTTACACACATTTTTTCTTTAGTTCTTTCCTTTGATTCTTATCTTAGTTTGTTTTATTTGCTTACACAGTCCACAGTCTCCGACAAATTATTATTACTATTATTATTGCTATTTAAATTGAAGACGAAGTCAGGACTGCAACTTGCGAGATGCTTCGCGTCATAGCACATGTCACATTTTAAGTTAGGTTTAAATATGAATTGCTTAATCCTTGGTTTAGTTCATGCAATTTATTTTATTTGTTTGCGCAGTCTCAAAACTCAAGACCCCACCGTCTCCGAATTGTTATTCTTTTCGTTTTGACTCTACATGTACTGATTCTCACTAGTTCTTAAGAAACATCTCATCTTAGCGTCTGCAATTTATTTTTATTTGCTTGCACAGTCCCAAAGCTCAGGAACTGCGACACCATCGAATCATTATTTTAATCGTTTCGACTCAACAGTCCCAGAGCTCAAGAACTCCGTCGCCTTCGCATCATTGTTTTAACCGTTTCGACTCCACATACAGTTTTTCTTTAGTTCTTTCCCTTGCTTGTCATATTAGCTCACGCAACTTGTTTTACTTGTTTGCACGGTCTCAAAACTCAAAAATCCTTCCACTTCTGAATTCTTATTTTCTTCGTTACGACCCTACACGTACTGTTTCTCTTTAGTTCTTAAGAAAAATCCCATCTTAGCTCACGCAATTTATTTTTATTTGCGTGCACAGTTCCAGAGCACAAGAACTCCGCCAGCTTCCAATTACTATTTTAATTGTTTCGACCCTACATACAGTTTTTCTTTAGTTATTTTCCCTAATCCTTATTTTAGCTCATACAATTTGCTTTATTTGCTTGCATAGTCTCAAAACTCAAGGACCCCGCCGCCTCAGAACTGTTATTTTCTTCGTTTCGACTCTACATGTACTGTTTCTCTTTAGTACTTAAGAGAAATCTCAACTTAGCGCTTGCAATTTATTTCTATTTGCTTGCACAGTCCCAGAACTCAAGAACTCCGCCGCCTTCGAATTACTATTTTAATCGTTTTGACCTTATAGACACATTTTTTTTTAGTTCTTTTCTTTGATCCTTATTGTAGCTCATGCAAGTTCTTTTATTTGCTTGCACAGTCTCAAAACTCAAGGCCCCACCGCCTCAGAACTGTTATTTTCTTCGCCTCGACTCTAAATATGCTGTTTCTCTTTAGTTCTCATGAAAGTTCTCAACTTAGCACTTGCAATTTATTTTTATTTGCTTGCACAGTCCCAGAGCTCAAGAACTCCGACGCCTTAAAATTATTATTTTAATCGTTTCGACCCTACACACATTGTTTCTGTGATTCTTATCTTAGTTTGTTTTATTTGCTTGCACAGTCTCAGAGTTCAAGAACTCTACAGCTTCCGACAAATTATTATTACTATTATTATTGCGATTTAAATTTAAGACGAAGTCAGGACTGCAACATGCGAGATGCTTCGCGTCATATGCACATGTCACGTTTTCAGTTAGGTTTAAATGTGATCTCAAATTCTTTTAAAGTTAAAAGTAAGCACGTCGGCCTCGAAATATATATATTTTTTTAATTTGATTAAAACAGCTTTGCCTTCTGGCCATGACATGGAGCCTGACGGGCCTTGGTTCCATGTCTTCGAAGTAATTAACAAAAAAAAATCAAGTTCTCATCTTAGCACATGCAATTTATTTTTATTTGCTTGCACTATCCCAGGGTTCAAGAACTCCGCCGTCTTCGAATTACTATTTTAGTCGTTTCGACCCTACACACAGTTTTTCCTCTAGTTCTTTTCTTTGCTTCTTACCTTAGCTCATGCAGTTTGTTTCATTTGCTTGCACAGTCTCAAAACTCAAGAACCCCACCGCCTCCGAATTGTTATTTTCTTCGTTTCGACCCTACATGTACTGTTTCTTTTTAGTTTTTAAGAAAAATCTCCTTTTACCATTTGCAATTTATTTTTATTTGCTTGCACAGTTCCAGAGCCCAAGAATTCCGCACCCTCGGAGTTGTTATTTTGTTCGTATCGACCCTCTATGTTCTGTTTCTCTTCAGTCATTAAATGAATTCTCTTCTCAGTACTTGCAATCTATTTTATTCGCTTGCACAGTTTCAAGACTCAAGAACGCCTCCGAATTATTATTCTGTTCGTCTCGAGTCTATACAGGGTGAGTTTTTTTATCTTGAGACAAGGCAATATCTCGAAAACTATACGTAGGATCAAAAAGCGTTGTGAATATAATTTGTTCCACTTGAAGGGGCTTATCTAATGATACAAATCGCGATCTCTCACCCCCACTCCCAGTGGGGGGGGGACTTCCAAATCGCAAATAGGAACCACTATCTTTTATTGCAGATTCGAATTCTACATCTCAATCTACGTAAGATTTGTCCGAATCTTTGTTTTGGATTCCTGGCCGATGGCCTTGAATTAAAAAAAAAACTGTATTTAGCCTTACCCAGGAACAATGACGTAATAGGTTTCTATTCCCATCAGGTTGCTTGTTTTCAATTCAAATTAATTTTAGGTATATGCATTAGACCCAATTCAAGTCAATTCAAACGACTATTTCTTTAGTATGCAGCTGATAAGCTCAATTAATTTGCTGTCAATTCACTGTAGTTTTAGGTAAACGTATTAGAACCAATTCAAGTCAATTCAATTGATCGTCTCTTCTGAATGTAGTTGAAAAACTCAATTAATTTTCGAAGTATAACCAATCAACCCAATCAGCAAGCTGCATTAAATTCAAATTGCCGAGTGACATGTTCTGCACCTGGTGGTCTTCCGCGAACCGTCCAGGTTAATTTTAAGGTCTGATTTTATTACATGCCCGTTTAGATTCATAGAGTTGAGATGATGCAATTCAATTCAATTCAATCCTAGCTACACGCGATAAGCCAACCCGAAACTGAATTGAATATGCAATAGTTAATTCAGTCTAGTTTTAGGCATACACATTAGACCCAATTCAAGTCAATTCAAACGATAGTTTTAGGTATATCAGACTCAATTCAAGTCAATTCAAATGATCATCTCCTTAGCAAATATGTAGTTGATAAATTCAAGTAATTTTCGAAGTATAATCAACCGAATTCAACCAGTTTCGATAAATTCGTCTTCCGCTAACCGTCTGGTTTAATTGTGAGGTTTGATTTCATCATACTTCCATCTGGATTCGTAGAGTTCAGATGACACAATTCAATTCAATTCTTGCTACATGTGATAAACCAGACCGAGACTGTGTTGAATATACGATCAATTCGATCTAGTTTTAGGTATATTAGACCCAATTCGAGTCAATTCAAATGATAGTTTTAGGTATATCAGACTCAATTCAAGTCAATTCAAACGATCATCTCTTTACTACATAGTTAATATATTTAAATAGTATGCAGTCAATTCAATCTAGTTTTAGGTACACGCATTAGATCGAATTCAAGTCAATTCAAACGACCGTTTCTTTAGTATGTAGTTGATAAACTCAATGAATATGCTGTCAATTCACTGTAAACGTCTTAGACCCAATTCAAATCAATTCAAACGATCATCTGTTCAGTATGTAGTTGATAAACTCAATTAATTTTCGAAGTATAATCTATCAACCGAATTCAGCAAGCTGCATTAAATTTGTCAAGTTGCCCAGTGACATCTTCTGCACCTGGTGGCCTTCCACGAACCGTCCAGATTA
Source organism: Prosopocoilus inquinatus (assembly GCA_036172665.1). Lineage (NCBI taxonomy): Eukaryota > Metazoa > Arthropoda > Insecta > Coleoptera > Lucanidae > Prosopocoilus > Prosopocoilus inquinatus. The sequence goes on along the minus strand of CM069870.1, from coordinate 71,079,980 downwards.
ATTTTAAGAAAGTCTGATTTTATTACACCCCCGTCTCGATTCGTAGAGTTGAGATGATGCAATTCAATTCAGTTTTGAGGTTTGAGTTCATCATAATTCCATCTGGATTCGTAGAGTTCAGACGATGCAATTCAATTCAATTCTTGCTACACGCGATAAACCGGACTGAAACTGTGTTGAATGTGCGGCCAATACAATCTAGTTTCAGGTATATTAGACCCAATTCAAATCAATTCAAACGATCATCTTTTCTGTATGTAGTTGATAAACTCAATTAATTTTCGAAGTATAATCTATCAACCGAATTCAGCAAGCTGCATTAAATTTGTCAAGTTGCCGAGTGACATGTTCTGCACCTGGTGGTCTTCCACGAACCGTACAGATTAATTTTAAGAAGGTCTGGTTTTATTATACCTCCATCTAGATTCATAGAGTTCAGATGACGCAATTCAATTCAATTCTTGCTATACGCGATAAACCAGACTGAGACTGCGTTGAATATGCGGTCAATTAAATCTAGTTTCAGGTATATTAGACTCAATTCGAGTCAATTCAAACGATAGTTTTAGGCATATCAGACTCAATTCAACTCAATTCAAACGATGATCTCTTTAGTAAATATGTGCTTAGTTGATACCAAAAACTGTAGTCCCTTTTATGAATGAGTTGTCGACAAAAGCGTTTCAAGGACATCAAAACAAAATCGTCGTTTCGGAGAGGGAAATTCTTTGGGGGTTTCGTGAATAAGACGAGAAGAAGGCGATTCAATTTCAATAACAGCCGTGCTCTACTTATTTCGATTACGCTGTTATATAAGTGTTTAATGGAGTGGTCGTCGGAGCATAAAGAGAGATAGAGGTTATCGCGATGTTCGCGCGCTATCTATGCAGATTTGTGCACCGTCGTTATTCATGCCAAGCCAACACATTTTATCGCCGCCTCTCTCGTCCATCAGGCTTATCCGACGTCCGCTGATTTATGTCGTTTTTCTTAAGACGTTATATCATTTATTGCACGCGTGCACAGTCTCGATTAACAAACAAAAAAAAAAAGGATAAATAAATAAATGTTACTACCATTGGCAATCTTTTTTTTTAAATATTAGTATCACTGCTGCCTATTAATTATTGATTGAAACGTTACTTTCTGTCACGGTGAACGATATATTAGGTGAGGCCGCGGTCGTGTGTCGATGTGTGCATGAAAGCGCGAGATCAATTGCGAGAGCGACGGCTGAAAGAGGGGTTCAAATAATCAACGCGCGAGAGAGAACGGTGTTTAATCCTTCGGCATGAGATGACATTGAAATATTTCTCGCAGTTGCGTGCAAGTTCCGAACGCCCGCGCCGCTACCTATTGATTCTTTACCGTGTTTTCTATGCATGCGCGTTTTTTGCGATTGTTTTGTTTTGTTGCAACTTGGAAGAGATTCGGCCCGCAATAAGTCACGAGCGGCGATAAACCCACGGGTTTTCTTCCGCTGCGACCTTGACGGGGGTTATCGGAAGAACTTTCGAACGCGATATTTCGAATGCGCAAACAGATTCCCCGCCGTCTTTTATTGTCGATGGCGAGATTGCATAACGTTCCGGAATTGCATAACGATGATGACGCGCGCGCGCGCTTTTCTTTCGGAACGCACCTCGTATACAATCAGCTCAATTTCATTCATTACATTTTACATCTTGTGATACATTACACGAGAAACATGCTCAAGAAGGTTTCACCATTGTTTTATTTTTAATAATGTGATGTGATGCGTTCGATAACAAAAAATATACCGGGTGTCCCAAATTCAGTGCTGCAACGTAAATTTTCGTTATACCGCATGATAAAAAAAATCGGGTTTTGTTGAAAATGACAAATAGCAAGACTCTACTGGATAGAGTACCTGGAAGTAAACCTTAAATAACAACCTTTCAGGAACCACCCCCAAACTAGAACGTTACAGACTATCATAGAAAATTAGACACTATCCTAGAATATGAAAAATTAGGGGAATATACTATTGGAAAATACTGGATTAGTTGGAGTAATTTCGTTTCTTCGTTTTGTTAATTGGAGAACTCTCATGTACAGTCGAGAGCAAAAAAAAGACAAAACCAGTTTAGTGTACTAGTTCCTTCTTAAAATGGTATTGTTGAAATACGTCTGCGCAGATTCTGCCAAAGTTTGAAACTTGTCAAATTTAAAAGTTTTCTCGGCGCCAGTTTTTCAATCAGGCTTTAACTTTAAACTCCGTGGTATTCCGATGGAAACAATTGTCCTTACAATTAGCGAAAATATTGCTTATAAATTTTGCAAAAAATTTAGTCGATAGAATGGAGAAGCAATGACTTATCGATGATATTCTACAAATTTAGAAACTATCCTAGAACGTTAGAGGCTATCCTAGAAAATTAGAAACTATCCTAGAACGTTAGAGACTACCCTAGAAAACTAGAAATTATTCGTGAAAATTATTTTCAGCTAAACATGTTAGGTGACGAAATAGTAGGTATTTTTATCAAGATTTATAAGCAATGTTGCCATCTTGACGAATTTATCTCTGAAATTAGCGACTTTTAAGCAATGATGGCGACCCTCTTACGTTAAATAAGGTAGATACGTCTAAAGTACAGCCGGTCACAAAGCCTGATTGGGAATTTTCGAATTAATTTTTTGTTTATTAAATAAATTTGTTGACAATAACCTATGAGATGTGTTGGGTAACTAATTGTCTAATGACTTAACGGCTTACTAAAGCTTATAGCTTATTTTCTTGAAAATTTGGAGGAATTTCAAGCTCTATCTTAATTAATTTAAATTAAGTAACATGAATTAATTTTAATTTTCTCTTTCTTCCATGATCTCCGTAATATTCACTTTCTGGAATAACAATGACAATATTTTATTACATGCATTTGTATTTTTTTTTGTATATTATTTGCTTTTGTTCTTTCGCCGGCATTTATTTTTCTTGCTCTCCTTTGGACTTTTCCCGCCTCATTTAGATCGGTTCTCTCGTTCGCCATCATCGATGTTGTTCGTATATTTTTTTTAAAGTAAAATATATATTTTTTTTAATCTTAAACCGGACAGAAATTAGAATGGAAAACACACAACGTTTCGCTATCGATTAATTGCTTGGTCAGGAGTGAAAAAACAAGAGTCAAGAGAAACAAAAGGTAACATGATTTTAAACTAGAATACGAATTGCCCGGAATAAAGGTAAAAGTAACAAGAACTAAATGAAGACTAATTTTGTTTTGGTTCTTTTTCAGAAATGATTTCTTTTTCTTTTACGTCATTTACTTTCCTTGTCTCTTCTTCCTCTCGTAAAATCGGCGATTATCATTTGTTTATCCTCTTCACTTTTTCAACTGTCAAAAATGTTCTCGTTTTTGCTTTTGTTTTATACCGGCTGTAGAAATGGTTGAAAAATGTTTGTATTGCTTGTTCTTTCGTAGTCATTTGTTTTTCTTATTTTCTTCGGGATTTCTCCGTCGTCGTTTCGATTGGGGTCTTTCGATTGTCAATGTTCTTTGTTTGTTTTTAAATTGTTTATCGAGAATTAAATAATCATAAACTTATTTCCAATTTTTCGCATTTATTCTTCTTTCGTAAATCAAGGGGCGGGAATTAGCTTCTTGGCCGCAGACACGTATCGTCATTTTTTCGGCAAAAAAAAATAATGGGAAACATCGAAAAAACTATCCACAAGACTGAACTGTCTTGATGAAGCCGCCAACCTCATGGCAAAACGTCGAGTAAAACAGAAAAGTTAACAGCCGCAATTAAAAGTTTAATGTTTGCAATTTTCATGTGCTAAATTTTTCATAAAAAATTTAATGTACTTAATTCTTTTATTAGGTAAGAAAATAAATTATGTAAGCTGTTGCGGTTTGGTTAAAGAAAAAAAACAAATTACATTTTACTTTTTAAGTTTTTAGAAATTTAAGTTCCTTCTGCATTTGTGATTTTGTTTCTTATTTCTAGTCTCCTTAGACAGATGAGAAAAAAGCAGTGATGTGCGTGTAGAGAATTGAACGTAATTTACATAATTGTATATATATGTAGACAATGACGTAGTTTACACCATACTTTATTATGTAGACAATGTAAACAATTGTTTTTTCCCATGTATCATAGTCATATCGTCAACATAAAAGTATGAACTTTTTAACAATAATAGGCGTATTTTTTCGGTAATACTTTAAGATCGTGTTCCTGCAATTGTGATCCATATGCTTACGATCCAAATGGAGGCAATCAAGAAAACAACAACAAATATGCTGGATTTAATCAAAACTATTTGCTTGCTTTTTGTCTATTCATTTTTCTTCAGTTTTTTTTTTTTTCTGTTTCTTTTTGTATTTCTCTTCTTTTTAATCGAATTAGTTTTCGCATTTTATTGTTCACCGCTTTTGTTTCCCATGAGTTTGTTTTTATTTGCAATAACACGTCATGTTTCATTTTTTCCATTGTACTGGTAGTTCTGTTTTTTTTTTTTTTAAACTTACTTTATCATTTTATCTTTCGCGTTTCTCCTCAGTATACTAAATTAATTTTAACATTTTCTTGATTGACACTTTCTCATAGTTGTCTTTTGTTTCCTACTAGTTTTCATTGTCTGGAGATTCATTTGTTCTTTCAGATTTCACGAGAGGCGACGATAGTGAATGTAACAATCGTTACAAGTTCTTTTTTTTTTTGTTTGCAATAACTGTCATTGATTTTCATTTTTTTCCATCGTAGTTATTCTGTTTTTTTTTGTTTAAAACTGAAATTGTTTCAAAATTCTATCATAGCCCACTTGAATATTGTAAAAATATGTTTAAAATTCTGTATCTCGCAAACTTTTTGATTAATATACCAAGTATTTTAAATTTTTGGAAAGGTAATTTTATTCTCTTTTCAAAAATGTAATGATATACAGGGCGTTCCATATAAAAAATCAGAATTTCCGCTTATATCTCAAAAACTATGCGTCTTAGAAAAATGTAACTAACAGTAATGGATTCTACATTAAAAAGTGCCTTAAGGAAGTTTTTACAGAAATCGAAAATTTTCCATAAACAAAAAAGTTATGAAGGTATTTAGAAATCAATTCTATAACTGGGCTGCAGTCAAAGAAGATTGATAGTAATACTCTTTTATTTATTTATTTAGAAATCGCAAAATTTTGAAAAACACCGCCTAGTTTCTAGACGGTTCAAGATATCAAAATGCGGATTTTATCATTAAACTTGTCATAAAAATCGAGCTCTAGACACCGAGGTCAGTTTTTGTTTAACTCATCTACAAATAAATAGGCATTCCCCTTTAAAAATGTCAAATTTAGCCCACCCTGTACATACAAAATGAGAGAGAGGTTACCACAGTGAATGTCCGTTAGTTGAATCGATACTTCTCTCTCACTTTGTGCAAGATTTTATATCAATTCTTGCATAGTGTGAAACGGTCCTCAGTCGTCAATCTTCTTTTGAAATTTTTTTGTAGTTCATCTTCTTTCATTTGCTTTGTGTTTATCTCAGTTGTGATTTTTTTTTTCATACTCTATTTCGGCGTTCGTTTCTTTTTCAATTCGTTCAACGTGTTGTTCTTTTTTGTTTTCATTTTGTGTGGTTCATGCTCGTATTTTATTGCTGTTTCTTTGATTTTTCTCCTGTTCCTGAAATTTAGGTTGTGTGAAGAAACCGAAAATTTAATTGTCTTTATTTTAATGTAACCTCAACTGTGAATATCAACGGACAATAATTTTCTACATTCTCTACATAGTCTACATCGTCTACGTTGTCTATACACATTTTTTACATGTAAAAGTACACAAACATTTTGTTTTTTCAAATTTTTTGTTTTTTTTTTAATTTTTTTTATAATTTTGATAATTTATCGTTTTCGCATGCCCCGACTCATCTGTCAGAGGGCGCTAAAATATGGAGTGGCACGCGGGCGGCTTTTGGTCTTGCGTGGGCCTTGCTTATAATCAGACAAACCGCTCGTTCCCTTACTGATGACGTCAAAATATGTGATCCCGATCCCGATCTCTAGTAGCCAATCAACTTACAAATTAATAAATATAATATAATAAATAATAAATAATTTTCGTAACTGGAAAAAGGTAAGATGGGATTGGTGGCGGGCGTGGCGAAAATCGGATACAATGCAAAGTACCGAAAATTTCTATTTAGTATCATCATACAGGAACCGTTAATCTTGCTTTGAAGATTCTCCCGTTGTTGTTCACCTGACATGTGCCCGGGCACCATTCACCCCCCTAGACAAAGAACACCTACCTCTTCATCCTCATCACGCTGCCGCTGCAGCTGCGGTCACGTGCTTCTTCTCACCACGGCCTGTTATTAACCCTTTTAGAAAACGCAGTCTTAGTATTAGTATTTCTACCTGGAAGCTCGAATCACACCTGCAGGGTAGGAGACGACGGCGCCCTTCGTTGTCTCTCGAAGTTTCAAATTGCCCGGGTAGGGGGGGGGGGGGGGGCGAGGGGTCGGAACGCGAAAGCCATCGCGAATTTTCGTAGTTTTTTTTTCCTTGTCGTCGATCGAATCTACCTGGTGGAAGAGGCGGCAGGCAGGTGCGTTTCGCGATTTGTCCAAAAAAAAAAAACCAAAATCGAAATCACGGGGCAAAAAATAACGGCCCGGAATTTTCCACCCTTAATTAGGCCCGCCACCTGTTCTCTTTCTGACCCACATCCACCCTCGACGACCTGCAGCTGCCACTAACAGCGACAGCAACAACCCTCCGGTAAATTCCGTTACGTGTTGCCTGTTTTCTGGTTCTACGGTGGTACTGGACCAGGTGTAACCGATCAATGATCATGCTTTCTACAGTTTTCGGATGAAATTACAAAAGGAAACGAAAAAGAAAGCCGATTGTTTGGTGAAGGCTTATTTTAAGAATGACGCCAGTTCTAAATTTTTTTTTTTGAGAAACGCGACAACACCACTTGAGCACCCCAAGTGAATTTACGTGTATGTTACTGCGGGAGGCAGAAAAATGTGAAATCAATGCCACAAACAATTAATATCACAAATAACTCTCAGTGTTCTTTAATGTTGACGATTTCTAATGTTGGCACAGGTCATTGCAAACCGTTTTCAAGCTATATACATCGTGTACATCGGGTTTGAAACTGTCAAGGACTTGTTAAACTGCATTTTCTTATGAATGGGGCTAATGTGAGAGCATTACTTTCGGTATATCATGGTATTATTAAAATATCACATGTAAACATCTTGATTGATTGGGTATTGCAAGCGAGTTTAGATGGATGTTACCAGCGGAGGTAGAACAATGTCAAATTATGCCGAAAACAATAAATAAAGCAAATAACTCTCAGTGTTCTTTAATGTTGACGATTTCTAACGCCCGCGCAGGTCATTGCAAACCCTTTTCAAGCTATATACATCGTGTACATCGGGTTTAAAGCAGTCAAGGGCTTGTTAAACTGCATTTTCTTATGAATGGAGCTGATGTGAGAGCATTACTTTCGGTATATCATGGTATTATTGAAGTATCACATGTAAACGTCTTGATTGATTGAGCATTGCAAGCGAGTTTACATGGATGTTACCCGGGGAGGTAGTACAATGTAAAATTAATGCCGCAAACAATAAATACCGCAAATAACTTTCAGTGTTTTTTAATGTTGACGATTTCTAATGTTGGCACAGGTCATTGCAAACCGTTTTCAAGCTATATACATCGTGTACATCGGGTTTAAAACAATCGAGGGCTTGTTAAACTGCATTTTCCTATGAACGGGACTAATGTGAGAGTATTACTTTCTGTATATCATTGGATTATTAAAGTATCACATGTAAACATCTTGATTGATTGGGTATTGCAAGCGAGTTTAGAGGGATGTTACCTGTGGAAGTAGAACAATGTCAAATTAATGCCGCAAACAATAAATACCGCAAATAACTCGCAGTGTTCTTTAATGTTGACGATTTCTAATGTTGGCACAGGTCATTACAAACCGTTTTCAAGCTATATTCATCGTGTACTTCGGGTTTAAAACTGTCAAGGGCTTGTTAAACTGCATTTTCCTATGAATGGGGCTAATGTGAGAGCATTACTTTCGGTATATCAAGCATTATGATAGTGTCAAACATTTTTGATTGTTTCGTGCTTTCCTCGAGCACTAAACATGTAAGAATCATCTTGAGTCACCACGTCCCCCCCCCCCTCCCCTCCCAACTTTCAAGTGCTGTTGAACCGTGACGATAGTGTAAATCATCCACTGTCACATCCGACCCAATTTTCGAGTACAGCTGTCTTAATTAAACACAAATAAGATACAGAATAGTTAAAACAAACTGGCTTTTAAACAATGTAATGTGTGGTAGATCTATTGCCTTTAATGGCAATACAGAAAGTGGTATCGCCTGAAAAGTTAGGTTAGGAAATGAAAAGAGAAAAAAATAATGAGAAAGAAATAAAGTCACCTCCAAACGATATTAAGTAAGATACCGAGAGAGGCGAGGCGAGGTGCAGGTAATTGTAGATCGATTAATTCGGGCCGGAATATTTCGTGCTTTCTAGAGTTTTACGGAGAAAGGACGCGGGATGATTGGATAATACGTGACAACTGACACTCGGCTGGAATTAATGCGTGGAAAAATTCGCCTAAATTCGACTCTTTCTTGTGAAACATCGCGCAATGATATTCACAAAAGTAAAAGTAGAAGTCGCGGTGATTCGCGTGAAACACGAGGAGGAACCAGTGGCGTAGAGCTGTAAGGGTTGCAAAACAATCAGGCCCCAAGTTGTCATATGCAGTTGCCATAGAGTGACGAAACAAACTGTCAAATTGTTGTTGACAAGCAAATAGTTGTTGAAGAAAAAAGTATTTTTCTGACTTTAAAAATTGCGAAGGTATTTCAGTTTTTAGAAAAAGTAAGGAAGGGGGGGGGTTACAACTTAAAAAGAAAAGTAATTCACTTCGAACTTAATTGTTTTGTGGATGTTTTCACCCAAATATATTTTGTAGAGATGCTTTATTCTGTGCGTCCTAATTAATTGTTTTTCTTTTTTTATTTTTCACGTACAACAAATAATAGAACAAACAAACAACAAAATATTATGTTCAGTGGAGTTCAAAAAAACTATGAAAACAGTGAACGCTTAAAATGTAGGTGAATAAAAACAGTTCTCTTTAGTTTTGTTTTGTATAAGACATTGGTTTGTTCGTTGATTGTACACATGATCTGATCCAATAAATGATTTGATTTGATCATTTTCTTTTCTAATTTGTTGTTTGATTTGCGTTAGGTTGAGTTGGACTAACCTTGAGTTGGGTTGGACTTTAAAGTTGTACCTTATTTTAAACTTATTTTTAATTGAGTTTTCAATTTTGTGTAAGTTTTAAATTTTTTGAGTTTCGCACTTATGAAATTTTAATATTTTCGAACCAGCCTCTTGGATTGAGTCGAGTTAAGTTCAATTTAGTTGAATTCGATTGGTTTTAATTTCAGTTGATTTTAACTTTCTTTTTTTTTTCGTATTTTAGGGCGTCGGAATTTCTCTTCAAAGTTTTATTTTTAATTGTTGGTTTGCGTAGAGTTAGGTTGAGTTGAGTTGAATTGACCTTGAGTTAGATTGGACTTCATTTGCTATTCAACTAATTAAACTGGTTTTAATACCAGTTGTTTCAAATTTTTTTGTTAGGTATTTTGTTTTAATTTTTTTGGTAAATATTTCATGTCATTGAAATTTCTCAAGATGATATTTTTAATTTTTCAGAATTTTATTTGTTTGCTTGGCTTGACTTGAGTTGAATTGACCTTGAATTGGAGTCCAATCTAATCATTTGACATTCAGTTGATTAAATTGAATTTTAATTCCACCAAGAAATAATTTTTTTTGAGTTTTAATTTTCCAATTTTAATTTTGACAGTAGTTTAGGTCCACAATTTTAGGTGGATTCGATTCCAAGATGACTTGGACAGGTTAATTAGATTGTAAAAGACCCGTTCAAATTGGAGGCCAACTTCGTTTAGAATTTTTTTGTTTTTTTAATTTTTTTAATTTTTAATTGAATTGAATTTCTTTTCTGAATTTAGTTAAGTTAGTCTTATTTCGGACTTCCGAATTGGATTTTGTTTTTAGTAATTTTTAATTTTAATAATTTTCATTTTTAAGTTGAGTTTAAGTTGAGTTGAACTTGAAATTGAAATTTTAATAGTGTTTTACATTTTCAAGTTTATCTTTTTCAGTTTCGGAGTTAATTTAGATTGAGTTTACTTTCAGACATTGAGGTTTTTTAATTCTTGACCATTTCTTTTAAACTCAATTTTTTGTTTGAGCCGGCACAAGCTAAATTGTTTTGAGTTTAGTTGACCTTGCCTGGTTAATTTAAATTTAATTTTTTTCAGCATTGATATTTTTCGAGTTTTTTTTTAATTCTTGACCGGTTCAAATTAAATCGATTTGAGTTGAGTTGACCTTGCCCGGTTAATTTAAATTTAGTTTTTTTTTCGGCATTGATATTTTACAAGTTTTCTTTTTTAATTCTTGACCATTTTCTGAGAATTTTAATTTCTTGCTCGAGCCGGTTCAAGTTAAATTGATTTGAGTTGACCTTGTCTGGTTAATTTAAGTTCTGTTTTTCTTGCCGACATTTTTCATAGTTTATTTTTAATTCCTGGCAGTTTTAACTTTCTTGAGTCTTAACTTTTTGCTTGGACCGGATCAAGTCAAATTGGTTTGAGATGAGTTGACCTTGCCTTGTTAATTTACACTGAGTTTATTTATAGACTAATTCAAAATGTTGCGAGAAATATCTGTTGGGATATTTTTTTAAAAAATTTATTTCCTTTTTTTACGTGGTATTTGAAATAAGTTTGGGGGAAACAATTGAGAAAAATGATTGTAAAAACAGTTATCATTGAGTAACATAGTAATTGATAATAACAAAGAAACTGGAATCACTGCATTCGAACTATAAATGTGATTAAAAGTCACTTTCAAACGAACTGAAGTTCGTTCGCTTCTGATAAAGAGTGCAGAAGTTAAGAAGTTCTTTTTTTTTTCAAGTAAATAATTCAAGTGTTTCCTCCACTCTTATTAATGGCTTCATGCTGCTCAAAAAGTGGTTCTTGTCTTGATCAGACTCACGCTATAGATATAATTTGCGATGTTTCGATAACTAATACTTTGCTTCAATTTCTGTACAAGAAAAAGTTTCATGTCCCCCTCTCTCTCACACACACCCTTGGAATAATATTTTGAATTTTTTTTTGTAAATTTAGATTTCATCACGCTTCGTTTAATATTATCATTAATAACAATAAGAGAATATTTTTTTTTATAATTAGTTTTCAAAAAATACTCTGTGCATCGCAGTCTCGTGAAGAACGACGGACGATTGGTGAGTCGAAGATTACTAAAAGAGAAGGACCTTGCCTCCAGGTGAGTCGCAAATATTTGCGCTTTTGCGAAAGACCCACGAGTCTTTAAAAATAGCTTTCGACAAACAGGCGCTCGCTGTTTATGCAAAGTGCGGCGATTTTCGCAACTCGCGCGTAGATCGCCTTTAATTTGGTAAGAGGGTCTTGATTGGGGTCCTTCCTCCGGCCTTGACACACAAAACGCCATTATTGCTCCGGCTCATTCAGCAACAGCAGCAGCGGCGGAGGCGCGGGCGGCGGCGGCGACGACGACCACCTTGGCAATAACAGCGACCAAAGAATTTTTTTTTTTTGCCTTTCGCAATCGTCATCAATTGGCGATCGATCGCCTTCTTGCGCAATCGCCCGTCCAAAACAAAACAAAAAAAATAGAAGAAGCAGAAGAGTTCTTTTTTTTTTTTTCTCTTGCGGTAGCCACCACCCATCGCCCATACTCATCCGTCTCCATCATTTAAAAAAGTTATGCGTCTCGAGGTATTAAATAATTTCAACGAGGCATTATTGCAACACACACACACACAGAGAGAGAGATTACCATTCAATGAGTGTGCGCGATAGTTGAAGTGGTTGTTAATACTGATGTAACGACGTCGAGTTACGAAACGCTCTTGCTGAATACTTTGTGCTGCTCTTCATTTTCAGTGTCGTTCGCGTGTTTGGAAAATTTCGTCGTCGTCGTTGTTGTTCTTGAACTTGGAGGATGAACCGCATTCTGACTTGAAAAAAATCTAATAAAACTACTAAAAATACGACGTTCCGCAATGGTCAGTTTTAGGGCCGATTCTGTTTGTCCTTTTTATTAATGTGCGCAGATTGTACGTTTCGACCGTGCACTGTTGCGATTTCACAACCGGGATTAAACTGAAACACAATTGCGACTAATTAAGTTAAAGTCAAGTTAAAAGTATGAGAAGACTAGTACATTAAACTACAGTGTCTCAATTATACCGGGTGATCAACGGAATTCACAATTATAGGAGGCTGTGGTTGGTGCTATTTTATGCTGCGCGGTTGGATGCACTGAGAAAAAATTGACAGTTGTCACATTTTAGGTTACGCTCGTGCTTGGTACAATCTTTATTTTATTTCGTATGGACGCTGATGTAACTTCTTTTTTAGAATGCTAGGGGAGGTTCCGTAAAACAAATCCGTTTGTTATCAATCATTAAAAAAAATATATGAATGTCACAATTCTGACATTTCAAACTGCAAGCTTGTGTTGCCAACTTTTTGGAAAATATCACAGCTTGCTCTGATTATAAATTCCGTTGACCGCATGGTACTTCTGAAAGACGATGTGCGTGTTCCATCTGGAATAATACCAATCTAATCAATATAAACAGAGAAAAAAAGAAACAAGAAAATACAAAAGACGATCTAATCAAGTTTCTAAATAAAATGAGAAAAGGAACGCGGAAAATTCTTTGCGCGAGCGACAAATAAAGAACGAGAAACAAAAAAAAGAACAAATTTCGGAAACAAGAGACGCTTTAATTTTCAAAACGAGAAAATCAATAATAAAAAACGAAGACACGACTGGAAGAATCTCTTAGGAAAAATTCTCTTTCGAAAATTTGGAAAACAAAACCAACAAAAACGAATTTCAGAAACAAAAGCGAGGTGTCGGGACATTTGCGCCGCGGACATTTGCGCCACCGATACATTTGCGGCGCTCGGGTTAAATTTATGGGTCAGGGTCGTGGTCAGGTAATGTCATTAGCAATTTTACATTTGCGTCGCTGCCCTAACCTTAATTTTTGGTTTTAACTTTGGTAAATTATAATTTCCGCAAATTTTAAATAAAATTATTTCCCCACTTTGCACGTCCGTGTAAAAGTCCTTCTGAACTAGTATATTGTACTTCTAAATTAGTAGTTTTTTGTTTTGTGTTTTAGTAAATTTTATTTAACGTGCTATTAATTAATAAGAAGATGGATAATTCTTCCTTGGAAAAAAATGAAAAACAAAACCATGTTCATGTTTTATTGTTTAGCACTGATACTAAGTAGTGCAATATTAACTGGAACTGACATTATGGTAGTTTTTATCAAAATTTCAAACAAATTTACACTCTCAAGGTCAATCCAAATTTAATTGTATGTACAAGTATGTGAATTTCTATCTCTTACGGGCATCTGTGTAACTAAAAAAAAACTGTAGCATTGTTAGGACACTTTTTGAATACAATTCAAAATTATGTAAAAAGGTGAACTTATTTTCTGATGTTTTATTCACCCTGAAAATATTGTAAGATATTTCTGAATCACGGTGTATAAAAATAACTATTTTGGATTAATTTCTTGAATTAATAGGATACACCGCTTTTCTTTTGTTTCCTATGCTAGTCTTAGTGCTGCCTTTTTTTTAATACAGTGCCGACCTTTTTTGTTTTTTATTAAATGTTAATCAAATATTATTAAAATGTTTTGACAGTTTCGACTGTAAAAATAATTTCATATTCACGTTATTTTACAAATTTCGTTTATGAAAATTTGAGAAGTATAATGTCGCCACTGATCTGGCAAGAGCTACTATCTGACATTGTTTCGAAAATGAGTTTCTTATCACAAAAAATACTCAAATTGCAAAGCATAAAACTGAACATCTATTAAACTAAATTTGCATGCATTTATATTTCAAAAAAAACAAACAAAGAAGCGCTTGCTAGATCTGTCAAAACATATGAACAAGAGAGCTGGTTAATAAAAGTAAGCCTACTAAGATTAGAACAGGAAAGAACAATAAAAGAAGACAGTTGTTTATTCTATTAATTTAAGATCCAAGAAGGTATACACATGTTTAAAAAAAAAACAGAAAGAAATTCTTTATTTAATGATGAAGCTGGCTACTATGATATATACACATATTTAAAAAAAAAAAACATACTTTTATGTCTTAAAACGAAAATTTAACTGGAGACCAAAAAGGCAACTATACTGCTGAATTTTATTCGAAAAAGTGCCCTAATAATGTTAAAGCTGTTTTTTTAATACCTCGAAAAATAAACGAGATTGACGAAACTTGAAAACCAAAGAAAATAGTCAATTTCTGTTTGCACTGTTGACTTTGTCTCAAAAAATAGAGATCAAGACTTTTCTTACTCTTATACTTACAGAGAAGCCCATGAGACACCAAAATTGATACACATTGTAAAAGCCTTTTTTTTATATTTACAACATCTCTCTAGAAACATTATTTCAGGAACTAGAGAAGACACTTTAAATTTAATTTAATTCAAAGTCATCACGAAAAACAAAGGCGCACCACGAAGAGGAGAAAAAACACAATTTGTGTTTTTTAATGGAACGGCTTGTATAATATTTGATTAAATGAAAGGCATTTTTTCCCTGAATTCAAAAATACAGGATATTTGCATTAATCGTTCCTAATAATATAATAATTGAGTTTAAAATACCACTCCTAATAAATTCGCGACTAAGAAACAAAGACGCGTAATAATAACATCAACTATTAAAAGTGAACTCACAGTAAAGTATTACACATATGATTATTTTTGATTCGCAAGAAATAAATTTAATAATAATAATAATAATTATATTTGTCAATAGGTCTTGCACAAAGTTATAAAAACAAAGTGAGGACATGTGACTTGTCATACAATACAAATAAGAAGATTAAAAATATTTCAAAACATCATACATTAAAGAATTTTTCTAAGGAGTAAAATGCAGCTGTTGTCAGGAACGATTGCAGCTTGTTCTTGAGTAGCTTTACATTGGATGGGATGTTTCCATTCCACAGTGTTTTAATTTTGTTAAGACATAACAATCCCATGTATTCAGGACCTTTCTGACTTATAGCCAAGCGATTGAAAGGCAATCTCCAATCATCACGATGTCTGGTCAAGTAGTCATGGAAGTCGCAATTTTTATTTATACTTTGAGTAATATTTGTCGCATACAAGATTAGCTGATATATATAAAGAGATGGTAGCGTCATTATACCAAAACAAGTAAAAAATTCTCGACAACTCCTACGGTAAGTGATTCCTGCCATAATTCGAATAATCTTCTTTTGTATGGCGAAGATATTAAACATATTACCACTGCCACCCCATACAAGTAAGCCATAAGAAATATTTGAATGTACAAGACCAAAATATAATAAACGCAGTACATCAGATGTTACAGTGTCTTTTAGTCTGTATATTAGAAATAGGTGTCTGCTTAACTTCAATTCAAGATCTTCAATGTGTCGACTCCAAGTTAACTTCGCATCAATGTGGACACCAAGAAATTTAACGTCGGGAACACAGGTAATAGAGGTTCTTCCAGATCGTACTAGGGGATATGAGTCGAGAGTAGAATTTTTTGTCAAGATCGGGACTACTACGGTCTTGGAAACATTAAGCAGTAAGCCATTAGATGAACACCATTCTTCCATTTCTTTCATTGTATGATTTGCCTTAACAATAGCTTCAGATGTGAAATTATCTGAGACAACAAACGTTGTATCATCCGCATATATAGTTGTTAATGAGGCTGATGGACATCGACTCGGCAAGTCATTTATGAATAAGGCAAACAGGATTGGGCCCAGTATAGAACCCTGGGGTACACCCGCATTCACCTCGGCAATGTCAGAGAACGTATTGCTTATAACTACCTTTTGGGATCTATTGGAAATATAAGATCTAATCCAATTATTAGCTGTGCCTCTAATACCCATTGCATCAAGTTTATCACATAAAAGCTGATGGTTTACCGTGTCAAATGCACGACTTAAATCGCAAAATATGGTATACGTTTTCCTTTTGTTGTTTAATTCACTAAGTAAATAGTTGTATGTTGTGGTTATGGCAGTAATTGTTGATTTGCCTTTTCTGAAACCATGCTGAGAGTCATTGTAGAGGTCGTGTGCATTGATATATGAATCAAGTCTTTTGTGAAAAATTTCCTCAAATATTTTTGAAATTTGATTTTGAACAGCAATGGGTCTGTAGTTGCTTACGTCATGAGGACTTCCTTTGTTTTTGTATATAGGCACAATCTTAGAGGACTTCAAAGCAGAGGGATATATTCCTTCACAGAAGGATTCATTAATTATATGGCTCAATGGAAAGGCAATTAATTCAGCCACTGATTTCAGAACAAAACTGGGCTGGGAATATTGTCTGGTCCAGCGCATCGCTTCCTACATTTTTCGTTAACTGTGCGGATAACTTCTAATGGATCAGTCGGAAATAGAGACATAGACTGCATGAAATTTTCCTTGGAGAAATTATTATTTGACACAAAATTGCTAGAAGAACTTTCAATGAAATAGGTATTTAGCATGTTGGAAACCGTTTTTGCGTCAGACACTTCGTTATTCATTGAATCAAGGAGCGTAAACTCTGGAGTACTCTTGTCGAATCTTTCGGTATTAATTATATTCCAGCATTCACGATTCAGATTGGAGGCTTTAATAATCCTGTTGGAGTTATAAGTATGCTTAGCCGAATTGATTGTTATTTTATACAATTATTTTAATTCCAAAAATCGTTGACCAGTTGATACCAGTCATCGTTTAAACGTTTATCAGTTTGATTCATTTCAGTCAACATCTTACTTAATTCCTTAATGTGATGTGTCTTCCATGGAAGCTGGTTTGTAGGTGTTTGTATTTTTCTGCGGACAAGCGGAAAAGCCATATTAAAAAAATAGGAAAGCGTTTCCATAAATGCAGTGAACTTTTCATTGGTGCCACTGGCATTATATACATCATACCATTCCTCAGAAATTAAGTAGTTCTTGAAGATATCAATATTTTCCTTTTTAAATTGTCTTCTGAATTCATAATTCGGCCCATTGTTGAAGTTCAGTGTAGAAATGTTGATATTTTGATAGGTATGGTCAGATAAATGAGTATCCACTACATCGACATTACATGAGAAATCAGTGAAAACGTTATCTATGCAAGATACTGAATTTTTATTTCTTCTTGTTCCCTCAGACGATTTTAGTATTAGATTGTATTGGAGCATCGCATTAATAAGTTTTCGAGTTTCCGTTGATGTGATCAGAGTGTTGATGTTAAAATCACCACAGATCCCATGAAAGTTATAAGGTGGATAAATTTTTCCCAATTCCGAATCAATGTGTAACAAAAAATCATCAAGACTGGTGTTAGGAGGTCTATATACACACACAACAACATATTTTAAATTATGCATTGTTAATCTGCAAGCTGTCATCTCACATAATCCTTCTTGAGAGCTACATGCTACTTTCTCCTCTTTGTTCATCTAATAAGAAGTTTACACGTAAATTTTCATCTAGGCAAGAAATAAATAATTTCCCAGAACGGAGGCGCAAATGTTCAACTTTAAATCTTTACCTGTGCGGTTATTGAACACCTTTTCTTAGAAGGGCGCAAATGTATCGGTGGCGCAAATGTGCGCGGCGCAAGTGTCCCGGATTCCAAAAGCGATCGCTTAAACAACAAAAGATCAGTCAAAATAACGAAAAAAAAAAACCTAACCCTGAAGGGGCGACAAGGGCGAATTGAAGAAAAAAAAAAATCGGTAAAATTTTAAAAATAAAATGAAATAGCAGCAAAAACAAAAGACAATCACAAACAGTGACGTAACTACGTCCGGGCCCGTGTTCGACTTTTTTGTCTGACCCCTTTTCGTTCGTATATTTTCAGTCCTGAAGCTCAGAAAACGCATTTAAACTTAAATTTGTTTAAGATTTCATTAAAACATAGTAAATTGAAGAAAAAGAAATAAATGGCGCCATCGGAAAAAAACAAAGATTTTCGAGATTTTCAATTGTTTTCAACTTGTTTAAATGGAACATTACGATTTATTTAAATTTATCGTTAGATAGAATTGTGGATAGGAAACAAATCGACTTTCTTTCGAGCGTATACGAAACATGAATTACGTGAACGTAAACTCGGGGTTGCCAGATTGTTTGCAGACAATGTCACCAACTTGTTGATAAACTGTAGCCGAAAGGCCCCAATTTTTTTTTCTTTTTTTGTTTTTGAGGGACAACAGAAACTTCGAGCGAAAAACAACGATATGCGAAGAATAAATGCGACAGAAAACAAACAAAAATTGCCGATTGGAGATAGCATAAATCCAGTACAAGAAAAAAAAAAAAAACAAATGAAACTTGTAAAAAAAGGAAGAAATGAAAAAAAAAACAGAAAATAAAAGCCACGAAGCGAACGAGAAAAAAACAAAAGATCATAGACAACACCACGCTGAGCGAACGAACAATTTTCGAATAAAAGAAATCGTGGAAAATAAAGAAAACTGTAAGAAAGTCAATAATACGATTAAAAAAAAAAAACAAAAAAGATATGAACGACGAAACACACTGCATTAAACAAAAGATCATATCTGACTCGCAGACACATTCCAGGAAGTCAGCACGTGCTAATGTATGATGTAAAGAAGGCTCCGTAATTTTATAGCTCGAATGTGAACGCAATTTAATCTCTCCGTCGAAATTATAACTCGCAAAAAAACTAATTCTCGTGATCTAGTTACGCAAAAAGAGGAGACTTCGGCGGCTTAATTTTAAGACTGTAACATATTCATTTGGATCATCAAGTGATTCGTAAATATATTCCAGAAAATCAGCACATGTCAATGCGTGACATAAAGAGGGCCCCTTAGCGTTAAAGGTCGAGTGTGAACGCAATTTAATCTCTCCGTCGAAATAATAACTCGCCAAAGACAACTATAATTCTCATGATCTAATCGCGCAAAAAGAAGGAGATGTCGTCGGCTTATGACTGTGGCATAGTCATTTAGATCAAGCGATTCGTGGACACATTTTAGGAAATCAGCACATACCAATGCGTAACATAAAGAAGATCCCACATCCTTAAAGGCCGAATGTGAACGCAATTTAATCTCTCCGTCCAAATAATAACTCGCCAAAAAAGAATTTAATTATGCCATTTTTATGCCCACATATCCTCATCCTAACCTAAAGCCGATGTAGAATATACTAGAGGAACACAGAGATTAAAAAAAATTGATTGCCTTTGAAATTTGTACGAATTAAAAAAAAATTAGCAACGATTCCAGAGTGAGTAGCTTGCGAACGAAGAAGGTGTGGGATTGAACCCTTGATATATGCGCATACCGAACGGTTAACAAGTCGAAACCTTGAATTAAAAATTAAGAGCCCGTGAAATTGCTGCAGTCCGTGTGCAAGCAGCGCGTAATAACACGCAACAATTGGAATAATAATAATAAGAACGACGAGTGAGTAATCAAGCTTTGGGGAATTCACAACTTCTCTGCGGGTTTAGACTTTTTCGAAACCGTTTTGATTCAATGAGATTGTATCACAGGAGAAAACCAACAGACGAATTAATATTAGACTTTTGGAAATCGTCTCGATTCAATGATATTGTATCATAGGAGAAGACAAAATGACGAGTAATCGGACATTTGGAAACCGTTTCGATTCAATAAGATTGAATCATGGGAGAACACATAATGACGAATGATGAGACATTTGGAAACCGTTTCGATTCAAAGAGATTGTCTCATGGAAGAAGACAAATTGACGCATGGTCAGACATTAGAAAACCGTCTCGAATCAATGAGATTGTATTACGGGAGACGATAGAATAATGAATGATCAGACATTTGACATTGTTTCCGAGAAGACAAAATGACGAGTAATCGAACATTTGGAAACCATTTCGATTCAATGAGATTGTATCACAGGAGACAACCAATTGATGAATTATTAGACTTTTGAAAACCGTTTCGATTCAAAGAGATTATATCATGGGAGACAACTAAACGACGAATTATTAAACTTTTGGAAACCGTTTCGATTCAATGAGATTGAATCATGGGAGAAGACAAAATGACGAACGATCAGACAATTGGAAACAGTTTCGATTCAATGAGATTGTATCACATGAGATAACCAAAAGACGAATTATTATTAGACTTTTGGAAACCGTTTCGATTCAAAGAGATTGTCTCATGGAAGAAGATAAGATGACGCATGGTCAGACATTAGAAAACCGTCTCGAATCAATGACATTGTATTACGGGAGACGATAAAATAATGAATGATCAGACATTTGAAAATCGTTTCGTATCAATAAGATTGTGTCGTATCACAGGAGACGACAAAATTACAAAAAAAAAATGGAATGTTCAGTGGGCGGGGTGGAGTAAAGAAATGTGAATTTGACCTGATGAGTGAATCCAAAGGGCATCTCCCTTGATCAAACCTCATTGCTTTGAATTTTCGATTTTTTTTTAATGTACTTTACATTGCCTTCCTCCGCCAATCCATTTCATTTATCAGCAACTTGCGCAGGTAAATTTAGCTTTCCTTAATGAATCGTATTGTAAAAGAAAAAAAAAAAATTGGGCAAGCCGCCGGCCGTGCGTCGTTGACCCGAATCGGCCGGCGCGCACGTCCGAATGAATTTAAATGAACACGATTTTTTTTTTGGCGGCCGCCCGTCTTCATTTAGTAATTTATTTATTTATATATTTGTCGCTGATGAAAAAAAGAACGTGATTAACGTGACGAAACGGTCCGCAGTTAATTGCCGCGTGGCACGCGAGCAGAATTGGAATTCCGCAGGGGCGGACGCTTGCACCCTTGCAGTTTGCAATCCAGTCCAATCCAATTCCTCCGTTTATTACCTTTTACAACTTCATACGTACTTACTTACTTACTTTCTTCGTCGGTGTAGCATTCGGAAGCGTCAAGAAAATATAAAACAAAAAAGTTTAAAGAAACTTTTCACAAAGGCAAAGACATGAAATACAATTACAATTAATTACAATCTTCTTCATCTTTAACTTTTTCTTCTCAACTGTCGATTGCGTTCAAAAACTTATTGTATTTTATTTTTCAAGTATTTTCAGTCATCGTCCGTTACGTTGCATTTAAATTTCTAGTCTTTACCGTTTCTGATTTTTAGTTTTTTATTCCTCTCGTCGACAGTTCTCTTTTCATTCTCGATTGTTTTTTTTTCCAATAACTCGTTGCTTGTTGTTTTGGTTTATGTTGCATCGTATTCTTAATTTTTATTGTATTTTTCATTTCATGTTCATAATTTTATAAAAAGGAGTTTGAAATTTTATTCTATTTACAAAAAAAATATACATATTTTACACCAACTATAACGTAGATCACGAGGGCTTGTGAATCTTTCAATTATTCAACTATTCGTTGTGTGTTTTTTTTTTTAATTTTCCTACTGTACCCGTTCTTCTTGCATTGTACAATTGGTTTTGTTTATTATTTCATTTCTTGATATTTTTGGTCTTTATTTCAATATACTTCATTCATTTATATTTTCAATTATTGATTGTTCTAATTTTTCTGAGCTTTACTTTTCCCCCATTTTTATTTTTTAGTCGTTCTTCGCCTTTAATTTTTTCTTCTCATCTTTCGATTGTTTTCTTTTTTTAATTTCAGTAACTCGTTGTTTTCGTTGTTCGTCTTTATCGCATCGCGTTCTGCATTTTGTTTGCATTTCACGTTTAATTTTTTTTATTCTTTTATAAATAAATTAAAAAAAAAATTCTAACTACGAAGATGTGCTAATAAAATGCGAAAGATCTATTCGATAATCCATTGTATGAAACCGTAAAGAACAGAAAAAACAAAAGAAAATTGACGACGTTGAACAAAAAAGAAAACAAATGAAACTGTAGACGGAAAAAAAAAACTAGCAGAAAACAAAACACAGTCTGTTAGTCAACAAAATCAACGAACGTTTTGCAAATAAAAACACGACTAGGATAAATAAAAAAACAAATGAATCTCAAGACGAAAAATCAAAAAAAGTCATTTCAAATCAGTTTGAAAAAAATTTACGAAAAAGAAATACGAGAGCGCACGGAGATGGACAAAAAAAAATGAACATCGACGAAAATTTTGCTAATAAAAACATGGCTGGGATAAATTAAAAAACAAATTAATCTCATTTTCTCAAAATCAAAAAAAAAAGACTAGCAGAAAACAAAAGACAAAACAGAAGGTGTAAGTCAAGAAAATGTGAAAGATCAATTTGATAAAAATAAACAAATGTAAATTACGAAAGGAGTTTCGCAATTAGCTTGCTCTCGTTTTTGTCAAAAGATGGCGCTCTACGTAATAAATTTCTTCTTTAGAAATAAAAAATATATATATGGAAACGCGAAAAATTGGAAATAAAATAAAAAATTGGAAAAAAATAAAAAAAAAAATAAAAAAAAAAACAAAGAACGTCGACACTGACAATCGAGAGACCCCAATCGCAATGAGGGCGAAGAAGTCCCGAGGAAAATAAGAAAAACAAATGACTACGAAAGAACAAGCAATACGAACATTTTTCGACCATTTCTACAGCCGGTATAAAACAAAAACCAAAACGAGAACATTTTTGACAGTTTTAAGATTAAAAAAACAATTTACTTAAAAAAAAAACGAAGAACATTTGCGATAGCGATCGAGATGAACAATCTAAATGAGACGGGAAAAGTCCAAAGGAGAGCAAGAAAAACAAATGACGGCGAAAGAACAAAAGCAGTGCAAAAATGTTCCATTTCCACAGCCAATACGAAACAAAAAGCAAAAACGAGAATAGTTTTTGACCGTTTGAAAAGGTAAAGAAGAAAAACAAATTACGATCGTGGATTTTACGAGAGGAATAAGAAACAAGGAAAGCAATTGACGTAAGCATCGTGACGAATACCAAAGAAAAAGAAATAATTTCAGAAAGACAAAAAAAGGAAGAACGTTGACGTTGGCGATCGAGAGACCCAATCCAAATGAGCCGGGAAAAGTGCCAAAGAGAGCAAGAAAACAAATCACAGTAAAAGAACAAGCACTGTAAACGCTTTTCGATCATTCACCGCGAACAAACATAAAAGAAATACAAAAACGAAAAAACGAGAACATTTTTGGTACTTGAAAAGCAACAAAAAAAAAAACAAAACAAACACTATAACTTCGAAAGGTAAAGAAGAAAAAACAAATGTTTCAGTTTCAGTAGATTTTTTGACAAATATTTGTGAGACCGTCAAGTAACATTAGTCCGTTACGAAGCATTGTCAAATCAAAGTCAGACATACAATAGCGAAAAAAAACGTTTACTTTTTTTTGCACCCGACAGCACTTTCAAAAAGCGGGACTTTTCAAAACTCTTTAGAACGCGGAACAAATTGTTAAAAAAAGCGGGACTGTCCCGCCAAATTCGGGACGTTTGGTCACCTTACGTTAAATGCCGTCGGCAAGATGGGGAGTGACAGGTCGCGTTCAGAAAGCCGGGTGAACAGCAATTAAGAATGAAAAATTAAAAATTATTTTGTTAAATTCAGATCGGTCAGTCATTTTATATTTGTAAACTGAAACGTCCCGTCAACAGTGTTGCCAACTATCACAAATTTAATTCGCAAGATAAATAAATAAATAAAATAAAGATCGACTCTATTTCTGTTGGCGGAGTTCAGCAAATTTGTTGGTTGATCACTCAACCAACACCATAACATACAAAAAAATACAAATGCACGTAATAAAATATCGTCATTGTGACACCAGAAAGTGAATATTACGGAGATCATAGAAGAAAAAGAAAATTAAAATTAATTCGAGTTATGTTCAAGTTATGTTATTTAATTCAAATTAATTAAGATAGAGCTTGAAATTCCACCAAATTTTCAAAGAACATTGACAGTCGAGAGACCCCCAATCGAAACGAGGACGGAGAAATCCCGAAGAAAATAAGAAAAACAAATGACTACGAAAGAACAAGCAATACAAACATTTTTCGACCATTTCTACAGCCGGTATAAAACAAAAACAAAAACGAGAACATTTTTGACAAATGAAAAAGTGAAGAGGATAAACAAATGATAATCGCAGATTTTACGACAGGAAGAAGAGACAAGGAAAGTAAATGACGTAAAAGAAAAAGAAATCATTTCGGAAAAAGAACCAAAACAAAATTAGTCTTCATTTAGGTCTTGTTACTTTTACCTTTATTCCGGGCAATTCGTATTCTAGTTTAAAATCATGTTACCTTTTGTTTCTCTTGACTCTTGTTTTTTCACTCCTGACCAAGCAATTAATCGATAGCGAAACGTTGTGTGTTTTTCCATTCTAATTTCTGTCCGGTTTAAGATTAAAAAAAATTATATATTTTACTTAAAAAAAAAATACGAAGAACTTCGATGATGGCGAACGAGAGAACCAATCTAAATGAGGCGGGAAAAGTCCAAAGGAGAGCAAGAAAAACAAATGACGGCGAAAGAACAAAAGCAAATATACAAAAAAAAATACAAATGCATGAAATAAAATATTGTCTTGTGAAACCAGAAAGTGAATATTACGGAGATCGTAGAAGAAAAAGAAAATTAAAATTATTTCAAGTTATGTTATTTAATTTAAATTAATTAAGAGATAGAGCTTGAAATTCCTCCAAATTTTCAAAAAATAAGCTGTAAGCTTTAATAAGCCGTTAAGTCATTTGACAATTAGTTACCCAACACATCTCATAGGTTATTGTCAACAAATTTATTTAATAAAAAAAAATTAATTCGAAAATTTCCAATCAGGCTTTGTGACCGGCTGTACTTTAGACGTATCTATCATATTTAGCATAAGAGGGTCGCCAACACTGGTTAAAAGTCGCTAATTTCAGAGATGAATTCGTCAAGATGGCAACATTGCTTATAAATCTTGATAAAAATACCTACTATTTCGTTACCTAACATGTTTAGCTAATAATAATTTTCACGAATAATTTCTAGTTTTCTAGCGTAGCTTCTAACGTTCTAGGATAGTTTCTAATTTTCTAGGATAGCCTCTAACGTTCTAGGATAGTTTCTAAATTTGTAGAATATCATAGATAAGTCATTGCTTCTCCATTCTATCGACTAAATTTTTCGCAAAATTTATAAGCAATATTTTCGCTAACTGTAAGGACAATTGCTTTCATCGGAATAACACGGAGTTTAAAGTTAAAGCCTGAAACTTTTAAATTTGACAAGTTTCAAACTTTGGCAGAATCTGCGCAGACGTATTTAAACAATACCATTTTGAGAAGGAACTAGTACACTAAACTGGTTTTGTCTTTTTTGCTTTCGACTGTACATGAGAGTTCTCCAATTAACAAAACGAAGAAACGAAATTACTCCAACTAATCCACTATTTTCCGACAGTATGTTCACCTAGTTTTTAATATTCTAGGATGGTGTCTAATTTTCTGTAATAGTCTGTAACGTTCTAGTTTAGGATAGTTTCTAAATTTCTGGGGCATCAAAGATGAAATAAATAAATATTTGTTTGTGAGTTCTAACTTTGTTACTATAGTTTGATTTTTTTACAAAATTTGCAAGCGATAATTCCGCTGAACAAAACACGTAAATAAGCTAAAAGAATGCACTGGAAAATTCTGACTCCGGATATGATTTTAATTAAGCTAAAACTGGCCAGAGAATATGAAACAAATAAAAAAAGGGTAATTTATTTGCGAAACGTCAAGTAAGTTAACAAATTACCCTTTTAGCTCGTTTTAAAAAGTTTTTTTTTATTTGTTTCATATTCTCTGCAATTCTCACGAGCAAGAACTATCCAAAAATAAACTGAAAGTGGCCGGAAATCCGCTAAATTGGCAACACTGCTCATCAATGCCTCTTCTAAATTCGCGAAAATCAGTAACCAACAGATGACGCTTTTAATAAGGAAAACAAAGAGCTGTCATAGGTATTATTCAGTATAACTTGTACTATTTGATTCATCAATGCTTTTTGTTAGTTTTATTATTGTGTGTACATTATGGTAAAAGTACGGAAGCGTCAGTAAACTCACAAACATTTCAATTTAATGTCTTTTATAGGTTAACCACATGCCATTCTAATGCTTTCCTGATTGCAGGGATCTTCGCAAAACTTCCGCTAGACGTCAGCTACTCCGTGATTTTTTCGAATAACGCTGATGTCACTTGACAGCTGTCAACAGCGGAAGGTTACTTCAGTCGTACCAATTTAAAATAAATAAAATCCAGCATCGCTAACTCAAACTAAACCGTCGCATCGTACGTCTGTTGTGATGTAAGTGCGACGGGGATTCCCAAAACCTTTTCCGAGCGATTTTCGAGAAGGCCCCCTCGATCGTGAGTGGCAGGGTTCGAAAAAAAACTGTTTTTTTAAAAAGAACAAAATTTCTGTTTTTTTTTTGTTTTAAACAGTTTTTTTTTGTTTAAAACATGTTTAAAATTGACTCTAAATTAAACATGTTTTAAATAAAAAAAAACAGCTGTTTAAAATAACTTTTGAATGTTTAAATTGCCCTTACAGCTTAGATAAAAAGATATATATTATTATTATTATTTGATATTTGTGTAAAAAGAAGAATTTATTAAAATTCGATCTCTAATTAAAAGAAAGATGAAAAGTTTGTAATGTTAGATTATGTACCCTTTTAGAAATAATGTACGTACTTTGATAATAATTTAAATAATTTGAGGTAGGACTTGATTTATTTAGGATCTACGGTCGCGGTGTTTTAAATGATTTTCAAAGAAAGTATGAAGTATTTGGTATCAATATACTGAGAAAAACATTCCCAAATAAAAACTAAAATCAAATACAATCCAAAGAAATATTTTTTGTCAAATTACTTGATCGCATTAGAACTAAAATACATGACTCGTGGCTTTCAATAAAGGGAAAACAAAAAATTCAAATATGTAAAAACATGTAGGATGTTCCATTTAAAATAACAAAGTTGATATTACTTCCGGCGAAATCAAAAGTCCAGTAGGTATATGTCTGAAATTTCAAATTAAATTTTTGTTTAATTCATCGTTTTCAAATTTTAAACAAACCTTAAAATTCTAGAAGGACGAATATACGGCCTTGGGACACACGGTAGAAATTCAATGAAGACAAATGAAACGATAACGTTGTAAATAGTTTAAACAGCGATATCCTACGATCACTTTTTGACCTAACATTGCATTATCATTGACAAATTCAAGCCAGTTTGCTACATAATAACTCATCCCGTAGCCCATAGTATGAACAGGGAAGCGGAGGACCCAGTATGTTTCAAAACTTAATGTAATAATAAAAGGTTAAATATTGAAAAGGTATTTTAAAATTTTTACAATATAAGTATTATTCTAGTGATCAGTAGTAATTAATGAATTGATTATAATCATTCTAATGCAATTCAAATTTAGTTCAAATCAGAGCTACAGTGTAGTCATCACGTCATCAGCTCAGCCACGCATTGTCTGCAATTATTAAAACAATTGATATGAGAACAAAGTAAAGTTTAAAGTTAATCTGTCAGTGAAATACAGACCCTAAACAATTAACTTCTGGTTACACAGAATTACGTTGCAAAAATAAAACACATCTATCAAAAGTGGTCTTTTTTTAGTTTAAAACTAAAAAAATGAATTTAAAACAATAACAAAAAAACATGTTTAAAACTTAAAAATAAAGCACTTATATCAAAAGAGTTCTTTTTTAGCTTAAAATTACAAAAAATGAATTTAAAACATCAAAAAAAAACATGTTTAAGACAGATGGTATGTTTTTAATTCGGTGTTTTAAACATGTTTTAAACATTGTGTCTTACACAGTTTGTTTTAAACTTTCCAACCCTGGTGAGTGGTGATGAGGAGGAGTCACTTGGAATTTTAAGCTGCTACAATTTTTTTTCTGAGATTCTCTCTCATAGAGAGTTTTCAATGTTCTTTGTATGGATTTTTTTTTTTGCAAAACATTGCTTATACACATGTAAATGTATTCTCCACGTACAAGACACTCTCGTCTCCTCCTCGCAAACCGGCTTCTCCAAATCGCCGACCTTCATCTATATCACACAGTGACACAATTTTTCAGATTTTGAATACACACACACACACATGTTTGTATCGCATATACGTATGTATATATAAACATGACGCGATTTTTTTTTTATTTTTGTATATCACGAGGGCAAGGATAAAACAAGCTGTAGATACTTGTAGAATTTCGGATCCCAATCGATCCTCGCGAGCCAAAATCCGAATAAAAGCAGCAACAACAGCGCTTGCAGATTAGATAACAACGTGCCGCGTATGCAGATGAGTGAAATGAGAGCATTGGGTCAGGGGTAGTATGTTGAGAACGCTCATGGTCATGACTGACTTGCACAACACTTCGCCTTACGGTGCCTTCAAATATTCATTATTATCTCTCCGTATTTTTGCCGTGTGCTCGAACAAAAAAAAAAAAAGAAAAGCAAAAAGAAAAAAAAACGACCGGTAATTGGCCGCGCGCATACATATTCATTCACTCACTCACTCCATAATAATAATGATAATAATTTTGCCGCCACTGTATACATATAGTATGTATTTTCATGAGCTCTACATAATATAGTTCAGTGTTAATTAAAGCCGTCTGTTTTTATAGGAAAATGGGTTAAGGATTGTATCGCGCTGTCATGTCGTCGTTCTTGGATTAATAAATAATTATCACGAAAACAATACGTGTTAATATAAAAGAAACTATCGTGGCGGAAATTAATCGTTAAAAATAGACGCAATTCATTTGTTACTGTAATAATTGAGCTCTGTGGCAAATTTTTAAAAACGAAAATCCATTTCGAAACTGGGCGAAAACATTTAGAGTTTCAAAACCGTTAAGAAATTGAAAATTCCAAGAAAAAATCACTCTCGGAATTAAAGCCAACCCAACTCAGTTCAACTGAACAGAACTTAAAACTCAAATTTTTGAAACAAACAAAATATACTAAAGTTCAATTAACTGAACGTCTCGTCTCTTCCTCCCCTCGCGATCGCGCTGTTAATTTTTGAATTCAATTTAAGCGCGGGATTTACTGAGCTTTTTCTCAGTTTTCCAACGCTTTTTACCAGAAAACAATCGACGAACGCGTTTTTGACTTACAATCAAAATTCTAAAGCGACGCATTTTTCATTTGCTCGATTAATTGAACGACTCTCCCTCCCCTCGCGATCACGCTTATAATTTTTGAATTCAATTTAAGCGCGGGATTTACTGAGCTTTTTCTCAGCTTTCCAACGCTTTTTACCAAAAGACAATCGACGAATGCGTCCTTGAGCTACAATCAAAATTTTGAAGCGACGCGTTTTTTATTTGCTCAATTACTGAACGTCTCTCCCTCCCCTCATGGTCGCGCTGTTAATTTTTGAATTCAATTTAAGCGCGGGATTTACTGAGCTTTTTCTCAGCTTTCCAACGCTTTTTACCAAAAAACAATCGACGAACGCGTCCTTGAGCTACAATCAAAATTCTAAAGCGACGCGTTTTTTATTTGCTCGATTAACTGAACGTCTCTCCCTCCGCTCGCGATCACGCTTATAATTTTTGAAATCAATTTAAGCGCGGGATTTACTGAGCTTTTTCTCAGCTTTCCAACGCTTTTTACCAAAAAACAATCGACGAACGCGTCCTTGAGCTACAATCAAAATTCTGAAGCGACGCATTTTTTATTTGCTCAATTACTGAACGTCTCTCCCTCCCCTCATGATCGCGCTGTTAATTTTTGAAATAAATTTAAGCGCGGGATTTACTGAGGTTTTTCTCAGCTTTCCAACGCTTTTTACCAAAAAACAATCGACGAACGCGTCCTTGAGCTACAATCAAAATTCTAAAGCGACGCGTTTTTTATTTGCTCGATTAACTGAAGTCTCTCCCTCCCCTCACGATCGCGCTGTTAATTTTTGAATTCAATTTAAGCACGGGATTTATTGAGCTTTTTCTAAGGTTTCCATCGCTTTTCACCAAAAAACAATCGACGAATCGACAACTACAAAAGGGAAAGTGGGTGCATTTTCCAAATGAATTTATTTTTCGGGGCTACCTGGAACGTACAACTTCTATACGACAGGATGTGCATTGCCCACCTTGCCCACCCCGACGAGCCGCCACTGAATTTTTCAGCCACTCGTTTGCTGAGGAGGCCCTCCAAAGGGGCCGAAATACCAACCGGACAGAAGGAATCTCGGGGAGTTTTACATTCGACATAAAAAAAAAATTATAAAACCAGAGGAAAACATAGATAGAGCTACTGAACTGAGCCCAAATGAACCCAACTTCTTTTAATCATTCAAATGTGAAACGTTCAAAACGTTCCAAGGTGAAACCAAACCAACTAAAAATATTAGAAAGTTTGGGGAAATTCGAAAAAACTAAAAAAATGAAATATAAAATGTTAAACTTAAAAAGTAAGAAAAAAAATGCAAGAAACAATATGCAAGAAAACGTTTCAAGGTCACTCCAGCCAAACTTTCTTTAATTTAACAAAATATCTACAGATAGAGAATTGAAATAGTTTCTTATCGTTCAGTGAGCTGGGGGGTGGATAACTGCCCCATTTGCCTCACCTTAGCCACCCCCATGGTCACTACTTTTTTCAATGATTTCACTTATACATATGTGTAATGTATCACTATACACATAGTTGCTATTAATTGGCGTGGGGGGAAGGGAAGGCGTCAAACAATTTTTGTCTTGCAAAGTGGTCGGCGATACCAAAAAGTTTGGGAACCTATGTCCTAAACCGAAAAAAAGCTTGCGAAAATAAAGTTTCCGGTGATGGTCTCTTCATCTCAGGGGTTCATTCAGTGCAAAAGAAAAAAAGAACATTTTAACACCAAGCAGCATTTGATCTACGAGTTTTGTTGACCGAACCCGTCAGTTCGTTGCTTTAAGATTAGGACATGGACATGGCGGGAGTTTTAAAGAGAGTTACGACCGGGGAATGAATGCTGGCTATGATTAGAGTTTGGTAAAAAAAAATTATATTTTATTTTTTAAGTTTTTAGATATTTAACTTTCTTCTGCATTTGTGATTTTGTTTCTTATTTCTAGTCTCCTTAGACAGATGAGAAAAAAACAGTGATGTGCTTATAGAGAATTGAACGTAATTTACATAATTGTTTACATGTAGACAATAACGTATTTTACATCATACTTTATTATGCAGACTATGTAAACAATTGTTTTTTTGTTCTCATGTATCACAGTCATATCATCAACATAAAAATATGAACTATTTAACAATAATAGGCGTATTTTTTCGCAAATAATTTAAGATCGT
Organism: Prosopocoilus inquinatus; assembly: GCA_036172665.1. Classification (NCBI taxonomy): domain Eukaryota; kingdom Metazoa; phylum Arthropoda; class Insecta; order Coleoptera; family Lucanidae; genus Prosopocoilus; species Prosopocoilus inquinatus. The sequence continues at coordinate 71,048,485 of CM069870.1, read as the reverse complement.
GTTCCTGCAATTGTGATCCATATACTTACGATCCAAATGGCGGCAATCAAGAAAACAACAACAAATATGCTGGATTTAATCAAACCTGTTTGCTTGTTTTTTGTCTATTCATTCTTCTTCAGCTTTTTATTTTCTGTTTTTTTTTTTGCATTTCTCTTCTTTTTATCCGAATTAATTTTCGCATTTTATTGTTCGCCGCTTTTGTTTCCTATGAGTTTGCTTTTATTTGCAATAACTCATTTTTCATTTTTTCCATTGTATTGGAAGTTCTGTTCTTTTTTTCAACTTACTTTATCATTTTATCTTTCGCGTTTCTCTTCAGTGTACTAAACTGGTTTTCACATTTTGTTGATTGACACTTTCTTATAGTTGTCTTTTGTTTTCTACTAGTTTTCTTCGTCTGGAGATTCATTTGTTTTTTAAGATTTGACAAGAGGCGACGATAGTAAATGTAAGAATCATTACAAGTTTGTTTTTGTTTGCAATAACTGTCGTCAATTTTCATTTTTTTCCATTGTAATAATTCTGTTTTTTTTTTAATTTAAAACTGAAATTGTTTAAAAATATTATCATAGCCTGCTTGAATATTGTAAAAAAATGTTTAAAATTCTGTATCTCGCAAACTTTTTGATCAATATACCAAGTATTTTAAATTTTTGGAAAGGTAATTTTATTCTCTTTTCAAAAATGTAAAAATATACAGGGCGTTCAATATAAAAAATCAGAAGTTCGGCTTATATCTCAGAAACTATGCGTCTTAGACAAATGTAACTGACAGTAATGGATTCTATATTAAAAAGTGCCTTAAGGAAGTTTTTACAGAAATCGAGAATTTTCTTAAATAAAAAAGTTATAAAGGTATTTAGAAATCGCAGAATTTTGGAAAACACCCCGTAGCTTCTAAATGGTTCGAGATATCGAAATGCGGATTTTACCATTAAACTTGCCATAAAAATCGAGCTCCAGACACCGAGGTCGGTTTTTGTCTAACTCATCTAGAAATAGGCGTTCCCCTTTAAAAATGTCAAATTTAGCCCACCCTGTACATACAAAATGAGACAGAGGCTACCATAGTGAATGTCCGTTAGTTGAATCGATACTTCTCTGTCACTTTGTGCAAGATTTTATATCAATTCTTGCAGTGTGAAACGGGCCTCAGTCGTCAATCTTCTTTTGTTATTTTTTTGTAGTTCATCTTCTTTCATTTTTTTTGTGTTCAGCTCAGATATGATTTTGGTTTTTTGCGTGCTCTATTTCGGCGGTTGTTTCTTTTTCAATTCGTTCAACGTGCTGTTTTTTTTGTTTTTATTTTGTTTCGTTCATGCTCGTATTTTATTGCTGTTTCTTTGATTTTTTTTCTTGTTTCTGAAATGTAGGTAGTGTGAAGAAACCGACAATTTAATTGTCTTTATTTGAATGTAACCTCAACTGTGAATGTCAACGGACAATAATTTTCTATATTCTCTACATAGTCTACATTGTCTATGTTGTCTACATTGTATACACATTTCTTACATGTAAAAGTACACAAACATTTTGTTTTTTCAAATTTTTTGTTTTTTTTTTAATTTTTTTTAATAATTTTGATAATTTATTTGTTTTCACATGCCCCAACTCATCTGTCACAGGGCGCCAAAATACGGAGTGGCACGCGGGCGGCTTTTGGCCTCGCCTGGGCCCTGGATTGATTTACCCCAATTTAACATTTGACCTTCCACCAAATTTGTAACGTAATATCTTCACTCGGCCAATCGGTCGCTGACTTTTCCACGAACGCCCCCCCCAACCGAGGAAAAAAAGAAATCCTGGGACAAAACCGTCGTTTTTAGGACGCGTCGTAAAGTGCGGTCGCACGAAAACGGACGCGCCAAAAGGGAAAGTCGTCTTCGTAATTTACGACGCGCGTCTTCGAAACGCGCGAACGTGATTTACGGGGGGGTTGTTGTTGTTGTTGTTCTCGGTAAGAAAGTCGGCGTTTCGGGGGCGCGTTTTACGGCCGGGCCGTAAAATCCGCTACCGTCTGACCCACTTACCCGTTCGTCTTCTTATTGTCGTCGTGCGAAAGGAAGAAGCGATTTGGGTCGGCCCCGGCCGCACAGAGGGGAGCCGCCCCCTTAGCTGGTCGATGATCGTAAAATATGGGTCACAGGTAGGTACCCTAAATTGTAATTTTCGGGATTCGAAAAGAAGTTTTCGCCTTTTGACAGAAACAGAAAAATGCGTACAGCAGGATTCAACAGTTGGCATACAAAAACAAAAAAGGATTATTAAATTTTTGTAAACAGAGAAAAAATAAGGGGGAAGGGATGTAAGTAAAGGTAGAAATAACAGCGGGCACAAAACTAGTAGCGTTCGATGAAATGGAAGCAGCAACAAGGATACAGATCCCAATTAAAGAGAATAACGTTAACAAAAAAAAGGGAAGTTAAATTTTTGTAATTCGAGAGAAAATAAGGGAGAAGGGATGTAAGTAAGTAGAAATAACAACGGGCACGGTAAAATCCAAGCAAGTTACAAATGGAAATAAAAAATAAAACAAATACAACTAGCATCTGCTGGATAATTGCACCGCCATCTTAGAGCCAACAGTGTCCGGACTCTTCTATTGGAGAGACCCAAACTGTGGTCGAAATAGCTGTTCAATGAATCCTAGGGGGTGGGGGGATTCTACGCGCAAGCTAATTTTCAAATAAAATTCAGCCAAGTTGAAATAAGAAAGTAACAATCAATTTATACCAAAAAGTAGAATTTTATTTGAAGGTTATGTAACACCTTGGAAAATGATTGATGTACACTTTCTGACTTTAAAGGAAGACGTTAAAAAACAAAGACAAAATAGAATGAGAATGACTAACTACAGTTGGTTTGCTTGTTTACTTTCTTGTTTTTTTTTTTTTAAATATTTTTCTTTCTTGTTTCCTTGATCTCTTTCTTGCCTCTCCGGCCTTGCTTATGTTGGACTTACTTCCAACTCAATTTTAACTTGACTTTTGAGTTTTTGGTTTATTGTGTTTAGAAATCTTTTATTTTTCAGTTTTCGCCTTGGGACAGGCAGATAGACTTAGACTACTGAATTAGGTTGGGCTGACCTTGAGATTGGTTGGACGTGGTTTCTATTGCTTTTTAATTTTTTTTTTTTAATTTTCTTCACTCTCGACCATATACTTCAAAACGTTTTACTCGGATCGAAAAGAATTAAGTTGAGCTCAGTCCGACTGGGGTGACCTTGAGACCTGTTGATCTTAATTTTAATTGAGTTTTAAGTTTTTCACTTTTGATTTCCTCAATTTCAAATTTCTTCCTCGGCTCCAACGGAAACGGGTTGACCTTGAAATTGGTCGACTTTAATTTTCAACTTCAATATTTCTCACTATTAATTATTTTTATAACTTTTAATATTAACAATTCATTTAGGTTAAGTTCAGTTGGGTTGGTTTTACCTTGAGATTTAAGAGATCAAAGTTTAATTTTGAACTTCAATATATTTTTTTTAACTTTTAATTATTTTAATTTTGATTGATTTTTTTTGTTTAAGGTTTTTTACTTTTATTTTTTTTTTGGTTTGCAATTTTTTGCTCGGGTCCAATTGAATCGGGTTGACCATGACATTGATTGGCCAAGTTTAATATTAAACTTCATTACTTTCTTTAACTTTATATTATTTTTTTTTAATTTTTAATATTAACAATTGAATTAGGTTGAAGGTTCAGCTGGGTTGATTTGACCTTGAGATTGGTCGAGTTTAATTTCAAGTGATTTTTAATATTTTTTTTTCTAAATTTTTCACTTTTAATTTCTTCAATTTCGAATTTCTTTCTCAGCTCCACCAGAATCAGGTTGACCTTGAGATTGGTCGAGTTTAATTTTAAACTTCATTATTTGTTTTACCTTTAATTATTTTTATAATTTTTAGTATTAACAATTAAATTTGAATAAAAGTTCAGTTGGGTTGATTTGACCTTGAGATTGGACGACCTTAATTTTAACTGATTTTTAATTTGTTTCTTTTCAATTTTTTTCGAAGGTTTTCGTTTTGAATTTCTTCAGTTTCAAATTTTTTGCTCGGCTCCGGTAGAATCGGGTTGACCTTGAAATTTATTGGTCGAGTTTAATTTTAAACTTAATTTTTTTTACTTTTAATTATTTTATAATTTTGAATATTCACAATTGAATTAGGTTAAAAGTTCAATAGGGTTGGTTTGACCTTGAGGTTGGTCGAGGTTAATTTTAATTGATTTTTAAGTTTCTTTTGTTTAATTTTTCACTTTTAATTTCTTCCGTTTCAAATTTTTTGCTCGACTCCAATAGGATCGAGTTGACCTTGAGATTGATTGCTCGAGTTTAATTTTAAACTTTATTATTTTTTTAACGTTTAGATAATTATTTTTACAACTTTTAATATTAACAATTGAATTAGCTTGAAAGTTCAGTTGTGTTGGTTTGACCTTGAGATTGGTGGAGTTTGATTTTAATTGATCAGATTGACCTTGAGATTAATTGGTCGAGTTTAATTCTAAACTTCAAACATTTTTTTAAATTTTAATCACTTTTGAAATTTTGAATACTGACAGCTTCGACAACAAGCATGGCCGCCTTGCATGGGGGACTTATTATGTAGCAAATCCGCTTCAGTTTGTCTATCCTACTGCAATGTCAGGTCAAAAAGCGATCGTAGGATGTCACTGTTTCATCTGTTCATTAAAAATTTTATTAGGTTGAAAGTTCAGTGGGATTGATTTGATCTTGAGATTGGTCGATCTTAATTTTGATTCATTTTTAAGTTCTTTTTTCCAAGGTTTTCACTTCCTTCACTTTCTTCAACTTCAAATTTCTTCCTCGGGTTCAATAGAATCATGTTGACCTTGAGATTGATTGGTCGAGATTAATTTTAAACTCCATTACTCTTTACATTTAATTATTTTTACAATTTTTAAAATTAACAATTGAATTAGGTAGATAATTTAGTTGTGTTGGCTTGACCTTGAGATTGGTGGAGTTTAATTTTAAACTTCAAACACTTTTTACTTTAATTACTTTTGTAATTTTTAAATAAAAAATTAAATTAGGTTGAAAATTCAGTAGGGTTTACTTTTTCGAAATTATTAATGACTTTAATTTTTTCGTTCGTGGATTTTTTTAACAACGACTCCGAGTCCCACAATTTTCACTTAACCTCAAAATCCAAGTCTTATTGGTGTAGTCACAATTATTGTAATTGTCAGTTATTTAAAAAAAATGAAATAAATTGTACACTATTAATAAGCGAATGACGTTTAAAAGAATATGGAAGTTTGATTTGTTGTAACTCTGTAACGAAGTGAAATAGGATTTAGGTTCACATGACGTTTTTCGTTTAAAATGTCCTTCCCGACAAGATGCCGAGGTTTGTTGCACCCGATATAAATCACCCTGTATATACTAGCCTGCATTTTATGAAGTCGTTTAAATTGCATTGTAATCAGATGTAATTCTGCAACGGAGGAATTTGTCGAATGACTTTTGTCCATCATTGTGTTTCCATATAAGCGTTTCTTCTAGGAAAATCTTACTTCTTGTGTAATCTCCGACGTGAAAAAATAGTTTTTACTGCGTTGCTACAAGGGAAGAGACATAAAAGTCGGCTTGCACTTAATCCGCAAGAACTCTCTCAAAGTTTCCAAAGCAGCAAGCGCATTAACGACCGATATAAATAAAGGGTTTTACGTCTCGTAAAGTTCTTTACGAGCGACTTGACTTTATGCAATAGGTACAATGACGCTCACTTAAAATGACACTCCTGCATGCGACCCACATCGTTAAGTACGTTCAGCGCAATGGCTACGAAATTGTCAAAAAAAAAGATTTTTGAACGTCGTGATACATACAACCTCTTTATTTGTTTGTTTAAAAACTAAATACGTATTTCGGCAGCTATGCTACCATCTTCAGTAGATGCCTTCTTCTTGATCACAAGAGAAGTGACTGTGTCATGCCTATCGCTACCTTATAGTATACTAATTCGTTACGCTCCAATGAAGCGTGCTGTGTAAACCGAGCGTCTCACCGGATTGCGTCAACCAAGTCAAGCAACACGGAACCTGCCAAAGGCCCATGATCGATGTTCAATAAATCTCTCTTATTTTTGTATATGAAAATGGTTTCAAACCCGTCTAATTCCCTGTTGCGTGACGTTGCTTTTACTTACCTAAGATTGTTTGAATCTATTTTATGACTGGTGTCAAAAATATGTTGGGCAACACTGGATTTTTCAATTCTATTGTACTTTAAATGAGCTAAGTGTTCTTTAAAACGTGTCAGTATATTTCTTTTCGTTTGCCCAATATATTTTTTAGTACACCCTTGCCAAGATATTTCATAGATTCCTGATTTCTGATTTGGTTCAGTTTTGTCTTTTGTCCTGTGTTGCTTGACTTGGTTGACGCAATCCGGTGAGACGCTTGCTTTAGACAGCACGCTTCATTGGAGCGGAACGAATTAGTATACTATAAGGTAGCGATGGGCATGACACAGTCACTTCTCTTGTGATCAAGAAGAAACGCATCTACTGAAGATAATAATAATAATAATAATATACATTTATTTCAATAAATCATAGGAAAAAAAAATATCATTACAATAGATTGAAAAAGTCAACAATGACTGCAAGAGAAAAAAAATACAAGAAATTCTTCTTTATATAATGAAGCCAAGAAAAAAAACACCCAAATAAAGACAAACAAATAAAAAAGTTAAAGTAAAGTTCTTAGAAACTCTTAGCCTCACTGTAATTTAGAAATTCGTTCACACTATATGGTTCCATATTTAGTAGAAATATATGAAGTTGTTTTCTAAATTTTGACTTGTTGAAACTCGACTTAATAACTCTTGGTAGTTTGTTGTAGAAAGACATTCCACTGTATAAAGGACCTTTTTCGGTTAATTGTAGCCTGTGAATTGGTAGACTGTAGTTATGATGCCTGGTAGTATACTGCGAAACTTCGTGGTAGTTTTCAAATTTATCCTTATGTTTGTGTAAAAACAGCAGACAAGCTTGAATATACATAGCAGGTACAGTAAGGAGCTGATTTTGCATAAAATATCCTCTACAAGATTTTCAACATGGCATATTAATAAGCATAGTACGTAAGACTCTTTTGGGTGATGAATACTCTTCCAATGTGCGTACTGCTACCCCAGAAAATGATTCCATAATTTACCAAAGAACCAAAATAAGCGTAATATACAGTCTTCAAGGCAGAGGGATGAGTATGGTGTTTTAAAACTCTTAGAGTAAAACAAGCTTTATTTAATTTAATTATCCCGTTATTAATATGCGCTTCATAATTTAGATGTTCGTCTAAAGTAATACCCAAAAATTTCACCTCATTGCTGAATATAAGATCGCCATGAGTTCTTATATTTACAGTATTTGGTTTTTCATAGCCAGCTTGACTGGTTCTAAATAAGGCACAAGCAGTTTTGAATTTATTTAATGCCATCTTATTATTAGTAAACCAATTTTGAATTTTCGGCATCACGATTGTCAGAGTTTGTATGAGTTCCATAAAATTAGAGCCACGTACCAATAAGTTTGTGTCATCAGCATAATTAATTATCTTCCTGTGTTATATTACGAACAGAACTGAACTCCCTTGAGGTACGCCAGTCTTATTTTTCAAATAACCAGAGGTATACTTAACTCCATCTACGGTGACGTATGTTCTTTGAGGTCGTTGGTGTAAGTAAGAACGAAACCATCTCAAGACATTACCTCTAATTCCGTATCTGTCCAATTTCTCCAATAAGATCGAGTGGTCGACACTATCAAATGCTTTAGACAGATCTAGAAACACGCCACATGCCAATTGTTTTTGTTCTATAACATTGGTTACTTCTTCGACAAAGTGGAATACTGCGGTATCTATAGATCTTCCACTCAAGAAGCCATGCTGGGAGTCATTAATCAATTTATTGGTGACTAAAAAATGTTTCAGTCTAGTACACATAATACTTTCGAATACTTTTGAAAAGTTCGTAGTTAAGCTAATAGGCCTGTAACTATCAGAGTCTCCGCGATCATCTTTTTTGAAGAGAGGCACAACTTCAGTAATCTTTAATTTATCAGGAAAAGTGCCACTTTCGAGAGAGCAGTTAATGACGTTTAGTAAAGGTTTCACAAAATTATCTAAAGTGTATTTTAAAACTTTTGCTGGAATACAGTCAAATCCTGTGGAGGTTGTATTTCTTAATTTTTTAACGGCGTCTATAACTTCCGTCTCAGTTACAGGGTATAGGAACATGCTTTTATCATTGGAAGATGGGAGATCAATAGCTGCGGTCATAGATGTTGACCAAGTGAGATTTTTTTTTATTCTTTCTGCCGAGGAGCAAAAAAATTTATTTAAGTCGTTTAGTCTTTCTAATGAATGAGGAAAAGCAGTTTCAGATTCGGAAGTTTCACCTTGAGAAGCTGTTACATTAACTAGTGACTTAACAATAGACCAGGTTGTTTTAATTTTATTGTCAGAATTCTGTATTTGCTCACTTATGGTTTGCTTTTTTAGGTCGTTTATTAATTTGAAATATTCTTGTTTTGCCTCTAAATAAAGTGGTTTAGCTTCTTCCATGTAGATAGAGATAGTGAAAAGAGAATCCATCAGTTTCTTAGCGTCAGTAACCTCCGGTGTATTGTATATTTTCTGATTCATTCTAGTTGACTGCAACGGAAAAGCTTGTTGAAACGCTTGTTCAAAAATATTCGAAAAGCATTCCCACTGGTTGTTTACTTCTTCCGGTTGGAATTCATACACTGCATTCCATGACAGATTCGAAAGAATGTCATTGATTTTTCTTAGGTTCCTAATACTGAAGAAACGCTTCTTAATCAAGGTTCGCTTTTTCTCGGTTCGACACAAAAAATCCAACCTCTGGGCGGTGTGATCAGATATGTAAGTATGGATGTAAAAATACGTATTTAGTTTCCGAACAAACTTTTTGTAGTTAGGAGGTTAAATCCAATTTCTTTGTACTACAAACCACAGTCTCCAATCCATTTTAATAACCTCTGTATTGTTGGGAATAAAAGCGCGGGCCGAGTCCGTCCCTGTCGCGAGCGCAAGTTTTCTACTTTCGTCCATGACGCGAATAAGGACGAATTTGTGATAAGCCGCGCGGCGAATGGAAATTTATCGGTAAAGTCATCGATGAACCGCGTCGTCCTTTCGCGTTTTGTGCACAATCACGTCGGAATTGTTATTACGAAAGCGGATGATACACAATTGAGAAACAAAATGCGCTTTATCGGTCGTTGAACCGCAGCGCTTGCACCGAAAAGTGAACATCGGTTTCGGTATCTTCCATCTCCAGGTGAAAATTGTTTACAACAATCAAAACAAGCTCAAGGCGATCAAAAATATCGATGTTACAAAAATTACGAGGGACTTGCACTTAAGAAAAATGTCACATTAAAAAAAAGAAAATAGAAAAATAATCAGAATCATTCTGTGCTGGTGAAAAATTCATCAACACGCAGAAATGATTTTAAATTTAATGCATTATCTAGCCGGCCTGGGCAAATAAACAGCTGAAGCGCTGCTTGTCATTTCAAGCGCTTCCTTAACCTAAAATTTTGACAGCTCTTCCCAGTTTCTAATTGACAGAATCAAGCCTCGCTTTACTTAGCATAGAAAATGCTACACCAAGTAAATCTGTAGAAGAGGTAGCGTGCGATGTAATTGCAGTTTTTCTTTTTTTTTTTTTTTCAAAAGACGTCAGAATTTAACCTCACTTTAATAATTCTTCTCTTGTTATAAGCACAGCTTCTAATACAGTCACGAAATAATACAAGCTGAGTTATTCATTTGTTTAAGTTTAATAATTTTGGGTCTCAGTTTTATGTATTGTAATTGTTTGCTTCGGTCGAGCTAAGTTCAAGGTTGACCTTGAACTTAGCTCGACCGAAGCAAACCCAACCCCTATTCAACCCAAGAAAACCCTGAAAGCTAAACGAATTCAAATTGAAGAAAAAAGAACTCAACTCAGTGAACATTAAGTCTAATCCAATCTCAAGATCGACCCAACCTACGCGCTGCTTGTCATTTCAAGCGCTTTCTTAACCTAAAATTTTGACAGCTCTTCCCATTTTTTAATTAACAGGATCAAGCTTACCGCTACCTAGCGTAGAAAATGCTACACCGAAGAGATCTGTAGAAGACGGTAGCGTCCGATGTGATTGCAGTTTTTTTTTTTTTTTTTTAAAAGACATCAGAATTTAACCTCACTTTAATAATTCTTCTCTTGTTATATGTACAGTAACGAAGCAATCTAAGCTGAGTGATTCATTTGTTTAAGGTTAATAATTTTGAGTCTCAATTTTATGTATTGTAATTTTCTGCTTTGCTCGAGATAAGTTCAAGGCCTAAGTCGACTCAACCCAAGAAAATCTAAAAGCTAAAAATAATGCAAATTGAAAAAAAAAAACTCAGATCAGTGAACATTATAAGTCTAACCCATCTCAAGGTCGACCCAACCTAACTCCTCGATTCAACCCGGAAAAGCTTAAAAACTTCGAAAATCGAAAACATCGAAAATCGAATTTCAGAACTTGAAATTGAAAATTCAAAAAACATCGACCAACTCAACTTGTTCTCGGTGGATTTGAGTTTATAAAAAATAAATTAAGAGTCAAAGTTTCGGTCACTAAACAATTGAATGATCAAAAAACAGTCAACTGTGATTAAGTTCAGCTCAAGCAATGCAAAAACCCAAATCAACTGGACTCAATGGATATTAAGTCTAACATAATTCAAGGTCAACCTAAACCAACCCGAATCAACTCCAGAAAACCTAAAAGCTAAACGTTTCAAGCTGAAAAAAGAACTCAAATCAGTGAACATTAAGTTTAACCCGTCTCAAGGTCGACCCAACCCAACTCCTCGACTCAACTCGAAAAGCTTAAAAACTTCGAAAATCGAATTTCAGAACTTGAAATTGAAAACTCGAAAAATATCGACAAACTCAACTTGTTCTCGGTGGATTTGAGTTTATAAAAAATAAATGAAGAGTCAAAGTTTCGGACCCTAAACAATTGAATGATAAAAAGACAATCAACTGTGATTAAGTCCGGCTCAAGCAATGCAAAAACTCAAATCAACTCGACTCAATGGATATTAAGTCTAACATAACTCAAGGTCAACCTAAACCAACCCGAATCAACTCCAGAAAATCTAAAAGCTAAAAATTTCAAGCAGAAAAAAGAACTCAAATCAGTGAACATTAAGTCTGACCCGTCTCAAGGTCGACCCAACCTAACTCCTTTCCTCAACCAGGAAAAGCTTAAAAACTTCGAAAATAGAAAACTTCGAAAATCGAATTTCAGAACTTGAAATCGAAAACTCAAAAAACATCGACCAACTCAACTTGTTCTCGGTGGATTTGAGTTTATAAAAAATAAATTAAGAATCAAAGTTTCGGACCCTAAACAATCGAATGATCAAAAAACAATCAACTGTGATTAAGTCCAGCTCAAGCAATACAAAACCCAAATCAACTCAACTAAATGAATATTAAGTCTAACATAATTCAAGGTGAACCTAAACCAAACCGAATCAACTCAAGAAAACCTAAAAGCTAAAGATTTCAAGCGGAAAAAAGAACTCAAATCAGTGAACATTAAGTCTGACCCGTCTCAAGGTCGACCCAACCTAATTCCTCGCCTCAACCAGGAAAAGCTTAAAAACTTCGAAAATCGAATTTCAGAACTTGAAATCGAAAACTTAAAAAAACATCGACCAACTCAACTTGTTCTCAGTGGATCTGAATTTATAAAAAATAAATTAAAAGTCAAAGTTTTGGACCCTAAACAATTGAATGATCAAAAAACAATCAACTGTGATTAAGTCCAGCTCAAGCAATGCAAAAACCCAAATCAACTCGACTTAATGAATAGTAAGTCTGATATAATTCAAGGTCAACCTAAACTAACCCGGATCAACTCAAGAAAACCTAAAAGCTAAAGATTTCCAGCTGAAAAAAGAACTCAAATCAGTGTACATTAAGTTTAGCTCGTCTCAAGGTCGACCCAACCCAACTCCTCGACTCAACTCGGAAAAGCTTAAAAACTAAAGTAGAAAACTTCGTCAGAACTTGAAATTGGAAACTCAAAAAATATCAACCGACTCAACTTGTTCTCGGTTGATTTGAAGTTAGAAAAAAATAAAATAAGTCAAAGTTTCGGACCCTAAACAATTGAATTATAAAAAAAAACAATCGACTGTGATTAAGTCCGGCTCAAGCAGTGCAAAAACTCAAATCAACTCAACTCAATCAATATTCAAGGTCAATCCAAACCAACTCGATTCAACCCAGTAAAACTTAAAAACTTGAAAAAAGCGTTTTAATCTTTTATGACGACCTTCACATTTTTTTTAAATTCAATCTTGGGTTTTAATTTTTAATGTTTCGTGGGTTGAGTAGTTTCAAGTTTGTCGTTTTTAAACGGTTTTAATTTTTTTTTCCTTGTGGTGTCCTGGATTGAGTCGATTTGGGTTGATGTTAGAGTTCGAATTTCTTATAGCAGAGACAGACTTGCTAATATTTTAAATTCATTTAATTCCTTTTTCTAGATTTGAGTTAAATTGAGTTGCTTCGGATTATATAATTAATCGTAAATGATCGAGTGTTGATTCGCGCAACTTTTCAGTTTTAATTATTTTAATTTTTCGGTTGGACCGGTACAGTTAGGTTGAGCAAAGTTGGATTAACCATGAGCTGGATTAGATTTTAATTATTTTGAATTTTAAGTTTCAAGCTTTCTTAGAGATTTCGAGATTCCATTTTTAATTTCGTTTTTAATTTTTACAGAGTTTTAATTGTATAAAGTTTAATAATAATTTTGAGCCTCGATTTTATGTATTTTAATTTTTTGCTTCGGTCGAGACCTAGTCGCCGATTAAAATTTTTTCTTGTTTTCTGGATTCAATTGTGCTTATTTTTGAGTTTTGTTTTGAGTAGCAACTTTATAATTTTAATCATTTTTATTTTTTTTATTTTTTGCTGGATTATGTGCATACAGTTAAGTTGAGTAGATTATATTATAATTATAAAAAAATTTGTTACAAATCGTTTTCGATTGCAGTGAAAACCTCGAGCAGCCTCTGTACAGCTGTTTCAGCCCTGCTTGGGGCTTCGTCAGCAGAGACGTAGCTCGATATTCCCACTGCAATGTCAGGTCAAAAAGCGATCGTATGGTGTCGCTGTTTTATCTGTTTATTATAATTATAGTATACTATATTGGACTGAATTTTAATCGTTTCAATTTTTAAGTGTATGCTTTGAGTGTTGAAGTTTCTTCGTTTTCGAGTTTCGAGTTGTTTTAATTTTTAACTTCTTGAGTTTCAATTTTATAAAGTTTCATACTTTTCAATTCTAATTTTACGTATCGGTTGGACGAGCTAAGTTGGCCTCAACTATAGTTGAATTAATTTTGTTTTTGGTGCGTTGAGGTTTTCATTTGTTTAATTTTTAACGGTTTTAATTTTCTCAATTTTTTTACTTCTGTTGACCCGAGTCAGATTGTTTTGAGTTGGGTCTGCCTTGGGTAGCACTTAGGTCCAGTTTTACAAATGCGGCTCAACTTTGAGCTGAGGCTTAAACCCTTAGCAACGATTACTTCAGCAATTGTTGTGAAGGATTTAAGCTTCGGCCCAAAGTTAAAGCGTCATCGTAAAACTGGGCCTAAATAATTAAATTCGAGTATTTTGTTTTTTTGAGCGTTTAAGTTATCACTTTAACTGCATCCAGTTTAGAGTTTTAATTATTTAGCTTTCTTTATTTTGAGTTTTGAGTTTAAATGTTTAACTTTTTGAGTTTCAATTTTATAAAGTTTCATAGCTTTTTAGTCCCAATTTTATGTATCGGTGGAGTTGAGTTAGGTTGAGTTGAGTTGGGTTGACCTCAACCACAATTGAATTAAATTTTTTTCGTGCGTTGAGGCTTTCATTTTCTTAAATTTTTGACGATTTTTTAATTTTTTTTTGTCGAGTTGTAATTTTTCCTTCGGTTGACCTCAGTTAGATTGTTTCAAGTTGGGTCTGCCTTACCTAAACAGCTCTTAATAATTAAAATTGTTGAGTTGAGGTCGTTTGGTCTCAACTGTAATTCAATTAATTTTCTCTTTGGTGCGTTGAGGTTTTCATATGTTTAATTTTTAACGGTTTTATTTTTTTTTGAGTCTGAATTTTTTCACTTCTGTTGACCCGAGTCAGATTGTTTCGAGTTGGGTCTGCCACTTAGGTCCAGTTTTACAAATGCGGCTCAACTTTGAGCGGAGGCTTAAACCCGTAGCAACGATTATTTCAACAATTGTTGTGAAGGATTTAAGCTTCGGCTCAAAGTTAAAGCGTCATTGTAAAAATAGTTAAAAACTAGTATTTTGATTTTTCAGCGTTTAAGTTTTCACTTTTTCACCATCCAGTTTGGAGTTTTAATTTTTTACCTTTCTTTATTTTGAGTTTTGAGTTTAAATGTTTAACTTTTTGAGTTTCAACTTTATAAAGTTTCATATTTTTTTAGTCCCAATTTTATGTACCGGTGGAGTTGAGTTAGGTTGAGTTGAGTTCGTTTCACCTCAACTACAATTGAATTGAATTTCTTTTTTTGGTGCGTTGAGGCTTTCATTTTTTTTAATTTTTGACGAGTTTTTTAAGTTTTTTTTTTGTCGAGTTGTAATTTTTTCCTTCGGTTGACCTCAGTTAGATTATTTCGAGTTGGGTCTGCCTTAGTTAAATAGCTCTTAATAATTAAAATTGTTAGGTTGAGTTGAGTTCGTTTGGTCTCAACTACAATTGAATTGAATTTCTTTTTTTGGTGCGTTGAGGATTTCATTTTTTTTTTAATTTTTGACGAGTTTTTTAAGTTTTTTTTTTGTCGAGTTGTAATTTTTTCCTTCGGTTGACCTCAGTTAGATTATTTCGAGTTGGGTCTGCCTTAGTTAAATAGCTCTTAATAATTAAAATTGTTAGGTTGAGTTGAGTTCGTTTGGTCTCAACTACAATTGAATTGAATTTCTTTTTTGGTGCGTTGAGGCTTTCATTTTTTTTAATTTTCGACGACTTTTTAATTTTTTTTTGTTGAGTTATGATTTTTTCCTTCGCTTGACCTCAGTTGCGAGATTGTTCCGAGTTGAGTC
The DNA here is from genome assembly GCA_036172665.1 of Prosopocoilus inquinatus. Classification (NCBI taxonomy): domain Eukaryota; kingdom Metazoa; phylum Arthropoda; class Insecta; order Coleoptera; family Lucanidae; genus Prosopocoilus; species Prosopocoilus inquinatus. The sequence goes on along the minus strand of CM069870.1, from coordinate 71,033,319 downwards.
TGCCTTACTTAAGCAGCTCTTAATAAATTAAAATTGAGTGTTTCGATTATTTACGAGCGTTTCAGTCTTCACTTCTTCTCCAGTGTCGAGATTTAATTATTTAGTTTTCTTTTATTTTGAGCTTTAGGTTTTAATTTTTTACGCCTAAGAAAAGTTACGTTATTTTTAAATTCAATTTTTACAAATGGGGTTTAACTTTGAGCTGAGGCTTAAACCCTTAGCCATGATTATTTCAACAATTGTTGTGAAGGATTTAAGCTTCGACTCAATATTAAACCGTCATTGTAAAACTGGGCCTTAGTGATTTTTTTGAAGTTTACTCGCATTCCTAACCCTGTTAATATTTTACCAGGACCGTTCTCAGAAAAAAAAAAGAATTACAAATAAATACAAGTTCAAAAGTTCAGATCTCAGTGGTTACGTTTTTTTAAAATAACTAACGAGCACTGAACCCTCTCCTGAATGTGACATGTGACAACAGCTTACAAGTGTTTCTTTTTTTAAAAAGTCGCGCCACTTTTGCATTATTTGTCTACGGGGTTTTATCGTAGGAACACTCTCAATTTCCGTCAAGGATTCCATGGCGAACGGTTTCCTAATCGCAAAAGACCTCAGACTTCAGAAGTGTTTGCGTCAAAAGAAAAATTCAAACGGCCGCATCTCCGTAACCATCGAGAATTAGACGCAAGTGCACATGAACTTTTTTATTTAGAACGGCCGATACTGTCGCCCCAGGCAATAAAAAAACTTCCCTCTTAAACACCCTGTATATATTAAATGCTTGTGGTTATTGGTATTCCTCTACATGCTTTCCAGTGAGACAGTAAAGGATTCAAAAATAATAATAATAACCTAATAAAAAGTATTTCAATATTTTGGATGTATCTATGTAGGTGTGCCGCTGGGGAATACTTTGAGTCCGCTGCTATTTCTTTTTTCTAAATAATTAATTCGGAGTACGTGTTTCGCGGGACACTTTTTAAGCCGTGGCTGATATTTGAAATAGATCCGCACGAAAAATGCGAACAAGGAAAAAGAAAGAGTTCGGATGTTCAAAGCAGCCAACGAAGCGAGAACTACAATAAACAGTTTCTTGTCGGCGGTTGTTGGCGAGGCGCAAAAAAGTAAATAAGATAGAAAGGAGCGCGCGCCTGCCTCATTTGCATAAACAACAAATCGAATGTGATGCATATCCGATCAGGACAAAAAGAAGAAGACGGAGGAAAAAAAAAAGATACAAAAGACAAAACCTCGGAAGACTTTCCTCTCTGACGTTTCTGCGAACCTACTAACCCAATATCGCTAATGAGATGAGCGCGTGGAATTATTGCAACCTATCCTGCCGCGTTTTATATTGTGATAGGTCGAGCAGTATAACCAACAACAGTAACAGTAACTCGGTAATCCCCCCAAGAGGATGGAAATTTTTCGGCGCCGGAGGTGAACGACCTGGCCGTGCGTTCAACCCTTTTTTTTGTGGTGCATGGGAAGAAATCGTGTTTTTTTTTCTTGTTCTTCTTCACCCTTCGGACCGCGATAAAAAACTGGGCCCTTTGGAATGACGAGGAGGGCCTTTGTTCTTTGCGGCCTGCGACCGACACGGGGTTATCGAACTCGCACGAATTCTCTTGTTGTTCGCACCAACACGCGGAAGAAGCAGGGGGAGAGGGACAATGGGGTTTCTCGGGGGACCTTCCCAGGCGTTTTTGTGCTGCGCCTTAAAAAAAAAAAAAAAAAAAACGCACCACGGTCGTGTCAGGTATTTAATTATTATTAAACGAAAGCCTAGGACGATTGACTGGAGGGTGAGATGGAAAAGGAGAAAGGGGACGAGGGAAACCAAAATCAGGGTGAAACTTTATAAAATACTCGGTATTCTGTATTCTTCCGTTATCTTACCTCTTCGAATGATGCAATTTCTGCGGTAAGTGTTTACGACAGGAAATTTTTCGGCTGGAACGTGTTGTAGGTGCACGAAATCCTAAATCACGTACTTGCTTGTAATATTCAATAGAGGGGGTGAAAAATAGTTCAACGATCGTTAAGACTGCAGCGAGAAGTTTTTCTCCCAATAAAAAATAAATAAATAAATTAATGTTCGACCGGAGCTTTTCAAGCTTAGACGCGTCCCTCTCTATTCCTCCCAAATTTTCGAATTTTTTAGAACGCAAAATTACTACTACATTAGTTTCGCGTAACGCAAGCCACGGCCTGCTTTAATTTGAAAAACGTACGGTCAGGGGTTGGAAGCCCACTTTTCATCCCAGCTACGTCCCCAATTCTTTTAAAAATCCCTACCAAGTTGGATCTCGATTTTCTTCGTAAGCAGCGTTTCTGATTTGGTAAAACGGCATGTACAGGGTGACTACGCGAGAATTCCTACCCCCTTTAACACCATTATTTTTGATTTCAGGAAAAAATGTAAAATACACAACTTATAGGGACTAATTCAATTCAGTTTCTCTGTGGCGTGCTCACAGAAAAACAATTGATGGTCGGATAAACAAGATATAAAGTAAAGTTTTTTTTTTAATGGAATACCCAGTATATTATTACGATTTTCGATTGTAAATGAAATTCCACAGGGACTACGTGTATAATAAAACCACTAATGTAGAAGGTGTCTATAAAATAATTCCTATTTAATTTATTTTATTTTTGAATTTTAGAAATAGAAAACTTGAATAATGATTCTTTTATACTAAGAGATGTGAATCAAAACATGTTAAAAAGATTTACACTTTGCGTAAAAAAAATTGAAGATGCTTTGAATATGTTTTAAATTAAATTCTTAGTCATTTTTTAAAACACAATTTTTCCGAAATATTTTTCGTTTCTAGTTAAAAAGTTAATTTTTAGAAAACACGTAAATCGATTTAATTATGTTAATGGTAAAATTTTATTTAATGTTATTTTATTTAAAACCAAAACTTCGTTTATTTTTTTAGGTATCCGACGCTCAATTGTTTGTTGTGAATATCTGTCTACTCTAACGATGATATCGTTAACTCATCTGTAAATGGAATCAATATGACTTCGATTAATATTAATCACGTACAAGAAACTGATGTACTCTGTGCCATAAAAAAATGAAAAACAAAATGACTGCAGGAGATGATCAAGTGCCCAGTTTTCTAATTAAAGACTGTTGTGATGTATTCGTTAAACCCCTGTTAATCCTCTTCAATCTGTCTGTTAGATCTGCTGGCTTTCCTCATGGAAAGCTATCTAAAGTTATTCCTGTCCTCAGATCCGGGGATCCCACAATTATCTCCAATTACAGGCCTATTTCGATCTTATCAAACTTTGCTGAAATTTTTGAAATTGTCATTTATGCCAAAATCTACCCCAGCGTAAAAAATCTTACATCTCCTTCTCAACACGGATTTACTGAACGGCGATCTACCGTAACTAACCTAACCACTTTTGTACAGTTTATAACTGAATCACTTGACAGACGAGAAAAAGTTGACGTCATCTACACTGATATTAGTAAAGCATTCGATAGCATTAGCCACTCAATAGTCTTAAATAAATTATCTGGTTTTGGTTTTACTGAAAACCTAATTACATTTTTTAAATCTTATCTGGACCAAAGACGACAATACGTCCACCCTAATGGCTTCAAATCCCACTATTTCACAGCCCCATCAGGTGTACCTCAAGGATCGAACTTGGGTCCTCTCCTCTTTGCACTCTACATAAACCACCTATGCCAATCAGTTGATTGTGAAGTTCAGCTGTTTGCCGATGATGCCAAATTCTTCCATTCAATCAACTCTTTTCAAGATTGTGTTACTCTACAGCTAAACATTGACAGAGTTAATCAGTGGTGTGCGGCAAACAGTCTGCATCTTAATATTAACAAATGTAAAGTCATGACGTACTCTAAGTGCATAAAGAAGTGGATATTTGAATATAAGGTGGGTCAGGCTCCTCTCACTCGAGTTACAACTGTAAGAGATCTCGGGATAATCTTTGACTCTGAACTTACCTTCTCTCAACACGTGCTGTCACTGGTCAAATCATCAAATAAAATGATAGGTTTTATTATTAGGAATTGTAGATCTTTCACCAATGAAAAAGCCTTAAAAATGCTTTATTTCTCTTTAATCCGGTCCAGATTGGAATATTCAGTGATTGCTTGGATACCGATATTGAAATGGCATTCTTCTAGCTTAGAAAATGTTCAGAGAAAATTTTTCAAATATATGTGGTTCAAGAGACATGGTGTATATCCTGAGAGAGGCTTAGATCAGGAACAGTTAATATCAAGATTCGAAGTTTCATCGCTTAGTCACAGGAGAAAATGTATTGTTGTTACTCTTTTGTATAAATTAGTGCATAATCAAGTAGATTGCCCGGTTCTATTAAACAAATTAAACTTTTTAGTACCAAGACCCGAAGCAAGAGGATCTTCTACTTTTTATCTTTCCATAGCAAGAACCAACATGTTATTGAGATCTCCAGTTCATGTAATGTGTTCAATCTATAATAACATCTGTTTAAGATGTGACATTTTCAATGATAATCTTGTCTCAATAGTAAAGCTTCTAGATAATGACTGATTTCTAAAGTCTTATTCTTAACCTTATTGCCCTCTTTCTCCATTCTCCATTCTATTTTTCATTCTCCAATTTATTCTCTCTTCTTCATGCTATTATTTTAATTAGGTTAATTCTAACATCATCTGTGAATCTGCTACATGTATCTTATTATTATCGCTTAAGTTAAGATTTAGTTAAGTTAGCTAAGCTTAGTTAATTAATTAGTTGATTAATGTTTAGTTGTAGCTTATAGTAAGTTAATCGCATAAGCATAAACCTCTGTTCTGGAGTAGTATTTGCCTTGTAATTGGAACTTTCTGTTCTGGCAATAAAGAATATTATTATTATTATCTGTGGCAGTATTGAAATGAACTTGTTTTATCCTTTTTTCTTTCTAAAATAAAAAATAAAAAAATTAAGCAGGAATTATTTTATAAACACCTTTTACATTATTAGTTTTATTATACATGTATTTGTATTAGAATTTTATTTCGAATCGAAAAACGTAATAAAATACAGAGTGTGTCATTAAAAAAAAACTTTAAATTTAAGTTTAGTTTATATCTCTTTTATCCAACCACCAATTGTTTTTCTTTGACCACACAGAGAAACTTTGAATTAGTCCCTTTAAGTTTTGTATTAAGCATTTTTTTCCTAAAATCAAAAATAAAAGTGTTAAATGGGGTAGGAATTCAAGACGTGGTCACCTTGTACAAAGTTGGATTTCGATTTTCTTTGTTAGTAGCGTTTCTTGTTTGGTAAAACGACACGCACAAAGTTAGATCTCGATTTTCTTTGTTAGCAGCGTTTCTTGTTTTCGATAAAAGTTAGAAATCCAATTCGTTTTCCACGTTTGCTCGAATGGCGTTATTATTATTATTATCACTGGCATATCTTCAGAATTGTCCAAAATGTTTCGCCTTGGAACGCTCATGTAGAAAATTTTACTTAGGAGGATGTCTCAAACAAATACGCCCGAATTTTTAAGTATAAAAAAATATACCGGGTGGTGGAATATAAAAAATCTTTGACGCTGTAACTTCCTTATTTTTTATCGGATTTTAACAAATGAAAGACGTCAAACAAATTCGGTTTAAAAACATTTTAACCTAACCTGCAGTGAATTTTTTTCTGACGTCTGTATTTTGACAGGTCGCACCCAACTTAATTATTTTTTAATTATGCTATATATTTTTCTGCGCTTATTACAATAGGAAATTTGTTTCTGAATACACCTTCATTTATTTTTTTAATTTTAATTTTTTTTTTATATATTTGTATTTTATTTTTATTTATTTATTTATCGGCACTTGGTTGCAATCTGTTAGGAAAACGATTTCTGTAAAGTCTCAAGGCAGCTACAGCACTTTTTCCATATTCAAAATATACTTCCATCATGCCCACATAATTTTGGTTATCCAGTTTAATTTTTTTTAATAAAAAAATGTGAGAATTTTTGAGATTAATTTTAGTAAAATGCGCGACAGACGGACATGCACGACCGTTAGTCCTTGTTTAACGTGATTATTTAATTTTTAAAATTTTCACATTACTTCCTCAATTCTCGTTCTTTTTCCATGTATGGGTATAATTGTTTAGATTTTCATATTCAGGAAAAACATTATTACTATACAAATGAGTGAAAAAAACACAATAGTAGTGCAATTTGAAAAAAAGAAGTCAAAAAGAGAACTCACAAAAAAATATTAAATCAATTCAGATTTCCCTCTAAAATTCAAAAACTATTTTCTCAATTTTCTTTTACTTAAAATCGAATGAAATAAGAAGAAAAAAATTGCGAAACAAAAAAGAATTTCAGCATCTCAAAAAAAAATTATCATTACAAAGAAAATATAGCTGTAAATAGAGAGAGAAAAAATGGTTTGGAGAGAAAGGCGACTGTTCAGTAGATAAAAAAAGCCTGCGCTTTGATTGATTACAAAAAAATAAAAAAAGCACCATGAAGAGTTATGTCTTCATTCGCGAAGTTAATTACATACTGAGGAAAGATATAAAGATGAGATGAGAAGATAAAATAAGAATGGCAGCGCTGAGATACGTTTTAAAATTCGACTAAAACGATTGTCCTTTGTGACCAAGAGATGGCACTCTAAATATTGATAAAACATTGATGTCTCCTTTAAACTTCCTCTTGTTTTTCTTGCAAATAATCATTTGTTAGAAGAATATTATTTTTTTAAGATAAAATGAAAAGATAAGATGAGAACGGCGACGTTGAGATACGTTTTAAAATTCGACTAAAATGATTGTCCTTTTTGGCCAAGAGATGGCACTGTAAATATTGATGCCTCTTTTAATATTCCTTTTGTTTTTCTTAAAATAATCATTAGTTAAAAAAATCCTATTATTTTTTAGAAAACGGTAGGGTTGAGATACTCTGGAAAATTCGATTCTTTTGGCAAAGAGATGGCGCTTTAAATAATAATAAAGAAATGAAATGTTGTCTCCTTTAGATCTGCTTTTGTTTTGTTTTTGTGTTTTCGAAATCGATTAGTTATTAAAAAAAAATCAATAATTTTCTTTTAAGATGAAAAATTAGATGGTGCGTCGGATGGTCCGCGGTAAAGCTCCTTTTACTCTAAAACGTGTTTAATACAGTTTTTTCTTTTGACCAAGAGATGGTGTTCAAAATGATTACCGACGCGCTTTGATTTTCTACACATTCGAGACATAATTTAAAAAAAAAAAAAATTACTTTCGCCATATTCCCGGCAAAGACGAAATCGTATTTCTCGACGATCGATTAAGGCAACTTTCATTTTTGGACAAATTTAGATAAACGAGTGAAGAGATGGCGCTCTAAGTAACTTAACTCGATTTCTTTAAAGCAAAAAAATAAAATAAAACAAAATAAATTAAAACAAATAAAAAAGGTAAAAGAGAACGCGAAATTGTTGCTTAAAATGTCACTGTGAATACCACGTCTTGCTATTTGAAGTCAGACTGAAGTAGCTTTAATTGTTGGTTAAGAGATGGCGCGGCGCTTTGAAAAATTTCCATCGGGTCTTTTAGATTTTCAATTTAATTTTGAAATTAAAATCAGGAAACTCAGTTAAAATGATTTTCACTTTCGAACAGCTGGCGCTTGATTTTATTAACTGTCAAATTTGAAGTTATTCAAAATTTGTAATTCATTATTTTCTTTCCACTAGAAGATGTGATTGACTTCCAACTCAAAATAGTTTCATTAGGAATTCTCTCGCTTTCAAATTAATTTGTAAGTCATAGATATCGCCGTACTTCAAGTGTTATCTGTTTCTGAATCTTCTGAAAGAAGTTTCTTCCGCTTGAGGGAGGTCACATTTAGATACTTATTCTCTATTAACAAGAATTTTGAGACAGAATGTACTAAAAGCCGGAAGAAAGTAAAAATAGAAAAATATGAGTCACTCGGTATAAATAATTCTTATAAATTGTTTTCAATACGCTACAATTATCGAAGATGTAATTACCACAGCTAGTGACATTCCAGACGTGCATGAACGTCGTGCAATATATGAATTTTGTAAAATTTCTACTATTCCTATTTGTTTAAACCATACAAACAAATTTTTCTCCTAAACTTTTTTAATTAGTAATGTTTAAATTTATTAAATACATGAACCTATTTAATATTTTTCCATGCAATCCAAACAGATCTGTTTTGAAGACGATTTCATTTTTACGTTTTTATGGTTGCAAAAGGAACGTTCGCTCGGCAATAAATCTCGTGAATTTCCTTTGATTAGAGGTCACACTCTCATCCTATTTTTTTTTTTTTTGTTGAGCTGAACGTCGTATTAGTATTGATACAAATCCACATATATTCGACCGGACACGTGTATTTTGTTCAATTTCACGTGTACACTCAATTGCCGCAAAAAAATCGTATGCTTTCTGGGCATGTCCGGAGTTTCCCGGACTGTGCTGATAAACAAAATTCAAATGACAAGCGGAATTTAAAACTCTCATGTCTGGGTACAACGTAAAGCAGACGTTGCCGTCAATTTGAATATTTATTTGAAAACAACCTAGCGTCTGTATTTCTCCATTTCTTTACTTCTGGACCATTTAATATTAACAAGTCGTTAATCAAAAGGAAAAAGAAATTCTTCGGTGGTGAAAACTTTGGCTGTCTTCTTGAAACGAAATTGTTGGCAACAGTTGCAAAAATATCAGAATCTCAAACGCAAGAGGAACCACTCAAACCAAGAATCTCGACAGAAATTAAAAAAAAAAAAAATAGCAAGCAAATAAAAAATGATTGAAAGTTATAGTCTTTAAATAACAAAAAAAAACGAAAGAACAAAAAATGCATTCTGTGTACTGCAAAAACAAAACGAAAATTCCTATAACAGACGAGAGAATAAAAACAACAAGAGAAAGAGAAACAAAGTCGAACGCCTGAAAGAAAGTTATTTACAAAAGTGGCAGAAAAACAAACCTAAATTTGAATCAACTCAATTTGAATCAATTTTTTTTTTTCAAAAATATCAAATCTCAAGTTCTGAATATAATCATCGCTGCGCTGTTAACAAAATGGTTAAAAATATAACCAAATTTTGAAATGGGGGAAACTCAATCACGAGAAAACAAAACTGTTTCGGACCACAGGATTTAAACAAAGAAATTTTATTTACGTTAAAAAAGAAACGAGAAAAAAGGAAAGATAACAAAAGACCATCGACTGCAACAAAGTATTAGCAACGGTTGGAAAAGAAAACAAAAGATGATCGATTGAAATGAAATTGATGGCGCTGGCGTCGGAAAAGGAAAAGACCCCTAACACGTTGTGTTCTCTGATTTTATTTTATTTTTTAATTTAAAACCAAAGGGCGCTGATAGATGGCATTTATTCGACGAGACGAAAGTCAACTAAAAAAAAATCTGATCTTCAAAACAAGTTTTCAACAATTGAAATTCCAAGTAACTTTACCGGCTGTTATTATAAACAATTCCGTTTTGTGTTCCAAGCGATATACGCACATATTTGTGAAAGCAAATAAATAAAGTATTTGATCCACAAGCGAGCGACGTAAAAACAATTGAATTTTTCCACGCTTTTGCAGAGCACAGTGTTAAACGTCACGTAGCCGGCGACGTTCTTAACTACGATTATTTATTTTTACAATTTAGAATAAATAATAAAATTGTGTTTTGCTCTTCTTTGCGCTCGTTTATTCAAGACTCGTGCGAGTTACTACTTGTGCGGCCCAAGATAAAGATATACAGGGTTGCCAAAATTGTACAACTTGTCAGTACAGGTTACAGTGTTGTCAAACGTGTAAAATTTCCCTTGAATCTGGGAAACACGCCCTTGACAGTTGACAGTTAACGTTATGTTTATAAATACTTCTGGATTAAACTTGCCCTTATTAAATTCAATCTTAATTTGCAGCCTTGCTTAAGTTATTTGTTGTTGAATGAATGGATGAAAGGATACGTTGATTCGTGAATTTATTTCAAAAATCCCGTCAATCAACGAAAATTTCGATTACTCTCAAAAATCCCTCCGAAACGAGATTTTCCCGTTCACATGACAACACTGTTTCTGAGAGAATTTTAGGCGAGTTGAAAAGCGGACGCGCGATGTCGCCACCTAAACAATCGCCTACATTTATTTGCTTATTGACAGAAGTAATATATTTTTAATTTTTTGACTTCGAAGTAAGTATTTATTGTAGGACAAGCGCCGGATCGTTCTGTTGCATCCCCCACAGCTACGCCACTGTAAATCCATGAATGAATGACATTACGTTCCGTTGAACCTACTACGGATATGCAAGTACATCGCGTGTTAAATGACGCATCGGATTACACAAGAAGAAGAAGAAAAAAAAATGCAGTTTGAGGTGAACGGTTCGTTCGCACAGGGTTGCCGAACGTGCGGAATTCTCCCCGGAAACTGGAATTTTCCAACGGAATATCAATTAACCCCGAAAGATTTTTAAAATTTTAAAATGAGAAACTTATAGCTGCCCGCGTTGCCTGACCTGCGACGACATTTTCCCTAAATCTAGGGATTTACTAGGGAAACTTTTTTGTTATTGACTTCTCAGAAAAATTTATTCTTTACGAAAGTTCCTGCGTTTTCCCCAATTTAAAACGCACTTGTCGAAATTTGAATAGCTCTTGTCGTATACCGAGGAGATCGAAAAGTTTGAAGTCGACGTAAGAGTAAAGTACCTTTATTTTTTGAGATGGGCAAAAATGTTACTTGGAAAAGTCGTTTGGAATTCCCGTGAGATCCCAAATATGAAATCACGGCTACCTATGACGAAAAAAATTTATAGATACGGGGAATGTCAAAAAGTACACGACACTTTGTTGCGTAGTAGACGGCCGTGATCTCATACCTGAGATCTTATAACAATTCCAAATTACTTTTTCAAATAAAATTTTCGCGTATCCCGAAAAATAAAGGCACTTTACTCTTACGTCAAAGCAAACATTTCGATCCACTCGGTATACTACGAGAGATACTCGAAATTTGAGGAGCGCATTTCAAGCATGGGGGGATGCAGCAACTTTAATAAAGAGTGAATTTTTCTGAGAAACTAACAATGACAGAGGTTTTTTCAACTTTTTAAAATCATCGTGCAGGGTTGCCAGACGCGCAGAATTTTCCCGGAAACTGGGAATTCGCACCGGTATATTAATCAGAAACCGTTTTTAGGATAATTCTAACGAAAATGGGATGCGAAACGGGTCTAGTTGCGTTGAGTAGTTTACGTCATTTTCCTTAGATTTAGGGAATTAGGCGCAGTCATGATTAGACACACATACACGGGAAACTTCCTTATTATTGACTTCTCAGAAAAATTTATTCTTTACAAAAGTTGCCGCATCTTCCCCAAATTAAAACGCACTCGTAAAATTTTGAATATCTCCTGTCATATACCGAGGAGATGGAAAAGTTTGAAATCGACGTAAGAGTAAAGCGCCATTAATTCTCGAGATACGCGGAAATGTTATTTGGAAAAGTCGTTCGGAATTGGCACGAGATCTCAAATACGAAATCACGGTCGCCTACGATAGAAAAAATGTATCGATACGGGGAACGTCGAAAAGTACGCGACATTCATTGATTCTTTTTTTTTCGTAATAGACGGTCGTAACTTCATACCTGAGATCTTATAACAATTGCGAGTAATTTTTTTAAATGACATTCTCTCGTATCTCCAAAGATTTTTCCGAAATTTAGGGATTAAGTCACCGCCACGATTAGACACACACGGGAAACTTCTTTATTATTGACTTCTCAGAAAATTTTATTCTTTACGAAAGTTCCCGCGTCTTCCCCAATTTAAAACGCGCTCGTCAAATTTTGAATACCGCCGGTCATATACCGAGGAGATCGAAAAGTTTGAAATAGACGAAAGAGTAAAGCGCCTTTATTTTTCGAGATGCGAGAAAATGTTACTTGGAAAAGTCGTTCGGAATTAGCGTGAGATCTCAAATACGAAATCACGGCCGCCTACGATGGAAAAAATGTATAGATACGGGGACCGTCGAAAAGTACGTGACATTCATTTGTTCTGTTTTTCGTAGTAGACGGTCGTAATTTCATATCTGAGATCTTATTACAATTGCGAGTAATTTTTTCAAATGACATTTTCGCGTATTTCCAAAGAATTTCCCGAAATTTAGGGATTAAGGCACAGCCACGATTAGACACACACGGGAAACTTCTTTATTAATGACTTCTCAGAAAAATTTATTCTTTACGAAAGTTCCCGTGTCTTCCCCAATTTAAAACGCGCTCGTCAAATTTTGAATACCTCCGGTCATATACCGAGGAGATCGAAAAGTTTGAAATCGACGTAAGAGTAAAGTGCCTTTATTTTTCGAAATGTGCGAAAATGTTACTTGGAAAAGTTATTCGGAATTGGCGTGAGATCTCAAATATGAAAGCACGGCCTCCTACGGCGGAATCAATTTTATGAGATACGGGGAAAGTCAAAAAAATAGGTGAAACGGGTTTCTTCGCCGTAGAAGCCATGATTTCATATTTCAGATCTCACGGCAATTCCGAATGGCTTTTCCAAATAACATTCTCGCGTATCTCGACAAATAAAGGCACTTTACTCTTACGTCGATTTCATATATTTCAATTCCCACGGTACACTGCAAGAGATTTTCAAAATCTGAGGAGCGCACGTCGAGCACGGGGGGATGGGGAAACTTTCATAAAGAATGATTTTTTCTGATAAATGAATAATGAAAGAGTTCTTTACAAGTTTTTGACATCGCACAGTGCAGAGTTGCCAGACGCGCAGAATTCTCCCGGAAACCGGGAATTTGCACCGGTATATTAACCGGAAACCGTTTTTAACACAATTCGTAAACGATATGGGGATAGCTGCGTCGCACGTTTTCCGTCATTTTCCCTGAATTTAGGGAATTAGGCGCAGCCACGATTAGACACGCACACACGGAAAACTTCCTTATTATTGACTTTTCAGGAAAATTTATTCTTTGCGAAAGTTCCCGTGTCTTCCGCAATTTAAAACGCTCTCGTCAAATTTTGAATACCTTCGGTCATATACCGAGGAGATCGAAAAGTTTGAAATCGACGTAAGAGTAAAGTGCTTTTATTTTTCGAGATACGCGAAAATGTTACTTGGAAAAGTCGTTCGGAATTGGCGTGAGATCTCAAATATGAAAGCACGGCCTCCTACGGCGGAATCAATTTTATGAGATACGGGGAAAGTCAAAAAGTAGGCGAAACGGGTTTCTTCGCCGTAGACGGCCGTGATTTCATATTTGAGATCTCACGGCCATTCCGAATGGCTTTTTCAAATAATATTTTCGCGTATCTCGAAAAATAAAGGCACTTTACTCTTACATCGATTTCATATATTTCGATTCCCACGGTATACGGCAAGAGATTCTCAAAATTTGAGGGGCGCGCGTCGAGTATGGGGGGATGGGGGAATTTTCGTAAAGAATGATTTTTTTTGAGAAATCAATAATGAACGAGTTATTTTAACATCGCGCGGGGTTGCCGGACGTACGCGTTTTTCCCGCGATTCCACGACTCGGCGACGCCTTGGCGGCGCGCGCGTAATCCGAGAGCGCTTGCTGCGACGCATTGTTTCTAATCGTAACTTCCTCGAAGCCCCATTTTGAATCGGCACGTCCTCAAAATTTTTCGTAAACACGGCGGGCTCGGGTGTCAGGCGAGTCTGCACTTTCGCGTCGTGCATCTCGCGCGGGATGAAGGAGGCGTTGCACTCTCGGCCGGGATCAACAACCCCTTATGTAATTCGCCATTAGCGAAATCGCATTGTTGTTTTCGAGGAGGTGTCACGTTCTCCGGACGAACGAAGTAGATCACGTAATACGCACACGTTTTCATTCAAGCGCAATTATTGCGCAACCGCTTCTTGTTCTTCTTCTTTTGGAGAGCGCGGAGGGCGGAAATTGTACCAGAACAGCCTTCACCGATCTCTCATGCTTCGACCAAAACAATGACTGGCCGAAATTGGCGGCGGTTCAATGCGGAAATTCGCCTTGGCCAAGGTCTTCTTCGACGAGTGCGCGTTTTGGGAAGAGAGGTTCAGTTCAAGGCTTTCTGATCATTGAGGATGATGATGAAGATGATGATTGATGACAGCATGACGGCCTCGAAATGGAGGAGACCCAAAAAAGAAGAAGAAAAAAAAAAGAAACCGCGCGTGTCACGATTAACTAACTAACTCTTGCATAAGGCGAGCGTTTCGTTTTTTAAAACAAAATAATCCCCGGCGTTGTTTATAAACATACTGTATGCAAAGAAGTGTGTCGCGAGCTTTGCAAATTGTTCACCTAATTTTCATTTGGGCAAAACTGACTTGGCATTTTTTTTTTTGCTGACATAGCAGGGGGATCTTGTTTGGTAATCGATTTCAACGTAATACCTCTATGACACATACCGCTGCATAAAATTCGTATCGCTCAGAAAAAAAGAAAATTATCGAGTTGAGTGATTTTTAATTATTGCATCTATTTTAAAAATAAACCTGTCCTGCTCGTTTTCGGTTGTTGTTCGTGATAAGATATTTGTTGAAGGTCGTTGGAGTTGTGCGGATGGCGTTTTCCCTTTTTTCTTTACCGGTCGAAAACGAGCAAAGCGAACGCACGAATTTCGTTGCCAGTCACAGGTGCAGCCTTTGCTCGAAGACCATCCAGGTATGGAATATTCATTTTTGTCAATAGATCAAAAAATGACAGCGTTCGCCTAATACTACAAAGTGATGTGCAAATGTACGTTTTCCGTGCAGTGCTTGTAGTTGTGTGAGAAAGGTTTTAGATTTTCAAAAAAAGAAAAAAAAACAATTGCCTACTATTGCAGCAATTATTCCCATCGCATAAGTTTAATTAACTCGTAATTAAACCTAACCACTAGCGAAATATACAGGGTGATCAGAGTCATTGCCGCACTACTGCTAACTTCGTTATCATTGAAGCTACAAAGTCGTTCAGATTAGCAAAAATGAACTTTTTTACGCATAATTACAGTGGTGACATCAAAATAAAGCGTCGCATTCTCGAAATAATTGCATACAGGTGTCCCAGAGCTCCGTTCCATAACTTTCTCAAAAAATTTGTATGTCGGTTTCAAATTTTAACTTGAGTACTCTGGAAATCTCAAAAGAAACTGACTTGTATGTCAGTTTCTCCAGAGCACTCAAGTTAGAATTTTCATGAATCATCAAGGGAATCTTCTAATTCACGCAAACTGGGAGGATAATTTTGAAATTAAAGCCGCGATTTACACTACGCTGTGTGTCCGAACCGAAACATAACACAGCTCAAAAGGGGGTCGCGAAACCTAAAAGTTTGGGAAATGCTGATCTAATTGAAACAGAATAACCGGACGGAAAGGCTAAATTACGTTAATATTGAAAAAAAAAAAAATAATAATAGTCTCACGATTTCTTGAGTTTAGACAAAGTTGATTTACATAAAAGGAAGAAGGCAAAACATTTTTAACGCGATAGCCTAATTGGTTAAAAACTTTCGATTTTATTCATCGATAGTTGATATCGTAAAATAAATAAATGTAACATTACTTCGCTCAGTCAATTATAATTTTAAATGAAATCGTTAATAAATGATGTCAATGATTATTATTACGAAACGCCGTCTTAATGAACAGATGCGGTATCGGTGGGCGTGTTTATACGTGTTTCATTGTTTTATAGAGAAAGACATCATTGGCCTTGCTAGATATTTCTTTCTCTAACACGTTTGCAGTTCCAAACAAGTGATACCCCTGATATTTTCTGGCTATGATGCGGTAGCCACCGCCAAAAATACCCGCAGAAGATAACATTTTTTATACTTATGCGACTTATACTGAGATTTATTTTATTTGCACACAATAAAAACATATATAAAAATATATTTGACGTTTTATGAAAGCTCATTAAAACAGAGTTTCACAAGAGTTTAGATATACTGGGCGTTCCATTTGAAAATTTTGAGAACAATTAACTTTTTCAAAACTCAACACCCTGTACACATAATAATTAATAGATAGAAGCTGTTCTGAAATTTCTGTAGATGAAATATTGTATTGACTACCTACAAAAATTCAGGACGAAATCTACATAAATAACAAAACCATAAGAGCTCAGAATAGAGCCATTTTCTTAAACAAACATTAATATCTTACAAACTCTTCCAAACTGTCAAATTTTTTTGTTATTACTCGTTATGTGTACAGGGTGGCCCAACGATGCGTATTTCTTCTGTGAGGCTTATGGGAAAAAAATTAGGAAAGAAATCTATAAAGAATTTTATACTAGACAATACGTGACATATTGTAAAATTATTTTGAACTATACAGAGTGATCAGAAAAATGGTGGTTCGTAGGAACTTATTTTTTTTAATAGAATACCTGTATATTTTTAGGTATTTGGATGCCCGACAGTGAGCTGATTACAACGGTATAAACATATTTGATTTCATTGAATAACTTTCGTAAAATAATTTTTTTTCTTGAAGAATTTTTCCAAAATTCTGTCAGTTTGAATATGAATTTCTGATTACTGAGGTAACACAGACGAACGAAAATCAAACACGATATTTTTAGGACTTTGGCCTTTATGAAAATGTGAACAAAATTAAGATATCTTTTTGCATTATACCGAGCGATCCGTACTTATGGAACATTCGGTATGCCATTTTTTTTTAATGGAACGGCCCACTTTTCATTTCAGAAATGGATAGCACTTAAATGCAGCTTTCTGCTGATATAAAGTTATATACCTTTATTTTTAATAATTTCGTCACTAGAAATTTTCTTTTCATAAGTATTTCAATGGTCGGCGTTTTAAACTATACACCCAGTATTGCTACTTTCCTACCTAAATTCAATCATTCGAAGTCATTTCTCGATCATTTGATTCTACTTTCAAAGATCTCTAATTTGAAAACCCCCGCGATAGGATTTATTTTGCCAAAAATAATTTAAAAGCAGACCATCGAAATACTTGTAAAAAGAAAATTTTTAATGACGAAATTATTAAAAATAAAAGTATATAACCTTATATCAGCAGAAAGCTATATTTAAGTGCTATCGATTTCTGAAATAAAAAGTAGGCCGTTCCATTAAAAAAAAAAATAAGATACCGAATGTTTCGTAAGTATCGATCGCTCGGTATAATACAAAAAGGTATCTTAATTTTGTTCACATTTTCATAAAGACCAAAGTTCCAAAAATATCGTGTTAGATTTTTGTTCGTCTGTGTTATCTCATTATTCAGAAATTCATATTCAAACCGACTGAATTTTTGAAGAATTCTTCAAGAACTAAATTTATTTTACGAAAATAGTTCAATGAAATCAATATAGCTTTATACCGTTATAATCTGCTCATTGCGGCGCATCTAAATATCTCAAAATATACAAGGTGTTCCATTAAAAAAAAATACTTTCCACGAACCACCATTTTTCTGATCACTCTGTATACTTCAAAATAATTTTACAATATGCCGCGTATTGTCTAATATAAAATTCTTCATCGATTTTTTTCCTAATTTTTTTTCTATAGGCCTCACAGAAGAAATACGCATCGTTGGGCCACCCTGTACAAGGTGACTACGCGAGAATTCCTACCCCCTTTAACTCTTTTATTTTTGATTTTAGGAAAAAATGCTTCACACAAAATTAAAAGGGACCAATTCAAAATTTCTCGGTGTGGTGACAGAAAAACAATTGATGGTCGGATAAAAGAGATATAAACTAAAGTTCTTTTTTTAATGAAACACTATATGTATAATAAAACTAATAATGTAGAAGGTGTCTATAAAATAATTCCTGCTTAATTTTTCTATTTTTTATTTTAGAAAGAAAAAAGGATAAAAAAGATTGTAGAATTCATTTCAGTACTGCTACAGATATTCACAACAAACAATTGAGCATCGGATAACTAAAAAAATAAACGAAGTTTTGGTTTTATACCGGGTGTCCCGCGCCATGTGCTCACCCTTCTAGAATCTTTATTTATTAATCGATTAACCTGAATTTTGGAGACGATAAACTAAACAAGAAATGGAATTTTCCGACGTACTGACAGTCGTCAAAGGACTTCCGGATTCGCCGGAAGTGATATCAACTTTCTTATTTTAAATGGAAAACCCTATATATTTTTACATATTTGAAATCTACGGATCATTACGAGTCCAAATATGTATCAATTGTTAATTTTGGTTTCCATGACAACGAAGAAAAAACTTTTTTATTTTTCAATCTAGAAAGCTATGAATCGCATTTTTTCGATCTAATGCGATCAAGTGTTTTGAAAAAATCACTCCTTTGATTGTATTTTGATTTTTAACATTTTTACAGTATTTGAAACTTTCATTAGCTCTTAACTCATTTTTTTCGATAGAACCTCATATGTTTCTTAGCTCAGTTCAACTGAACATTTTTTTCTGAATACGCTGATACCAAATACGTCATATTTTCTTTGAAAGTTATTTGAAATAAAGGGAGTGGAAAATTTCAATAAGATATGCTCTGTTTTAAATTATTTCCAAAGAAAATATGACGTATTTGATATCAGCGTACTCAGAAAAAAATGTTCTGAACTAAGCTAAGAAACATATGAGTTTCTATTAAAAAAATGAGTTAAGAGCTAATGAAAATTTCAAATACTGTAAAAATGTTAAAAATCAAAATACCATCAAAGGAATGATTTTTTCGAAACACTTGATCGCATTAGATCGAGAAACTGCGATTCATAGCTTTCTAGATTGAAAAATAAAAAAGTTCTTTTTTCGTTGTCATGGAAACCAAAATTAACAATTGATACGTATTTGGACACGTAATGCTCCGTAGATTTTAAATATGTAAAAATATATAGGGTGTTCCATTTAAAATAAGAAAGTTGATATCACTTCCGGCGAAACCGGAAGTCCTATGACGACTATCAGTATGTAGAAAAATTCCATTTTTTGTTTAGTTTGTCGTCTCTACAATTCAGGTTAATCGATTAATAAATAAAGATTCTAGAAAGGCGAGCACATGGCGCGGGACACCCGGTATAAAATAACATTAAATAAAATTTTACCATTAACATAATTAAATCGATTTACATGTTTTCTAAAAATAAACCTTTTAACTAGAAACGAAAAATATTTCGGAAAAATTGTATTTTAAAAAATTACTAAAAATTTAATGTGAAACATATTCAAAGCATCTTCAATTTTTTTTTTACGTAAAGTGTAAATCTTTTTAACATGGTTTGATTCACATCTCTTAGTATAAAAGAATCAAAATTCAAGTTTTCTATTTCTAAAATTCAAAAATAAAATAAATTGAATAGGAATTATTTTATAGACACCTTCTACATTTTTGTTTTTATTATACACGTATACTCAGTAGAATGTAAATTAGAATCGAAAATCGTAATAATATACAGGGTGTTCCATTAAAAAAAAAACTTAACTTTACTTTATACGTCGTTTATCCGACAGTCAATTGTTTTCCTGTGACCACACGCAGAAACTTTGAATTACTCCCTATAAGTTTTGTGTCTTTTTCCTGAAATCAAAAATAAAGGAGTTAAAAAGGGGGTAGGAATTTTCGCGTAGTCACCCTGTACTTTCGAAATATGTAAAAATATACTGAGTGTCTCGTTTAAAAAAAAATATAACTTTGGTACCTGGCCCTCAGTTACTGAACAGCCTGTATAGCCAAAAATAATTTTATAAAAAAGGCCGTGGCGTACGGCGGACAGCCTGTATACACTCCGCATATTAAATTAAATTAAATTAAATGTGTTTATGCGGCTTTGCTTGTAATTTATTTATTTATCTCTCAAATGCAAAAGACCAACATTCATCCTGATATGTCGTCCTAGAAACTAAAAAAAAAGGAAATAAATGACTCACCCCCTCTGCCATCTAAACTGCATACACGGACGTGGAACTGTAAAAAAAATGCGTATTTAATAAATTAAATCGAGAGAAGCTGTGATTTCACTCACCCTACCGTTTCACGAAGCGTGCGGTTCTAGTGCCGAAAATCCCCCAACCATCGACCACAATGCACACACTAAAAAAAATTAATAACTTCACTATCACAGCGAATTCCATGCAGGGGCACTTGACGATCGCATCGTATATTATAATAAACAAACTACCGCAAGAATAATGCAAATTCGCTGAGACTCGTTAAGAAAAGTTCGTACGTTTCCCAGTGATATCCGATGATTAACTAAGGACAAGGGCCAGTTAAGAGCAGAAGAGGTGGCCTTGGAAGTTTACCTTGTTTTTGCGGGCCTTTTTATCGTAGATTCGCTTGCACAACGTGCGCCGCGCCGGTAGAGTGAGAGTTTTATCTCGATCATTTTAAATTATTTTCAATAATACGGACTAAGCGAACTTAAACTAAGCGAACTTAAATTATAACAGATTTTCGCTTTATTAGATGGAAATAAAAATATCTGAGTATCGCACAGTGATCTAGAATGAATATTTAGCGTGAAATAATTCGAGAAATTAAGTCTTCAAATGTCATAGAAATGAATATAATTCTGTTAATAAACATTACAAAGAGTATGAAAAATATTACCGATGAGAAGTTATCAATAAAATTATGAAATTTCAAAACGCTGCCACCGCTAAAATAACGATCACCGATCAATAATATTTGATCTATTACAAAGAGTATAATGTGTAGATTCCCCTCATATGAAGAAACTGAAAAAATATTTGATATTAAGTTAACTGTGACTATTTAAACCAGCATAAGTCATTATTCATATATCGCACCAAAACAATTGCTTTCACTGAAAATTTTCACACAGTCATAAAGTAAACATACATATCTGTTTAATAATGTTTTTAGAAAGTTTTAGCCGGTTGATTTGAAGTAATTAGAAATTAATTAAAAGCGACGCTCGGACCAATGAAACAGTACCAATTTCAAATGTTCATAACTTTTCTCACAAAACTTGCAATAAAAATTCTGTTTGCAGATAATGAAAGCATGGATCGAAATCTATCGTTTAAACCACCCTCTGAGTTTTAGCCGGTTGGTTTGAAGTAATTAGAAATTAATTAACAGTGACGCTCCGACCAATGAAAGAGTACCAATTATTACAAAGTAATAAGTTGTGACATTGGCAAGAGTAAAACAATATTAACTTTACATTGTCCCTTCTGTATTATTTTGTACTTAAAAAATCGAGATTTGTACAAACAGTAAATATTTCATGGCTATTACGAAAGGTATTGATTTTATAAGTAGGAATTTAAACGGGTCCAAACCAAAAAGTAGAAGTAATTCTTGCAATTTTCGATCTGCTTATTCTAAATTAGGGTTATGAGAAATGTATTATGAAGAAATCAAAAACAATAACACGATAACTTAAGTAGAAAAGGTCTGGCACAGAAACGTGAAAAATCGTTTCAAATTTTCTTGTGCATGCAACAGGTAAGAACACAAGAGCAAATTTTATTCTATTGAATATTTTTTATAAACATAAAGTTAACTGACAAATATCCATTAGCTGCTTCAGATCTTTAGCAAAACTGAGAAAAGCGGAAATCTTCTTTTTTTCTGAAGTATTAGAAGAATTTTCATAAGATGCATTTTCTGGCCCAGAACATGCATCTTATGAAAATTCCTTTTATTAAAAGATTTTTACAAAACTCAGACAAAAACACCTTTTATAATAAACAAATAAACAAAAATTAATGTTTTCAAATACATACACGGTTTTCAAATGTTTTGTTCTTGAAACACAGCCATCTTAATGAATTTGAAAATGATAAAAAACAATTTTAATTCAGAATTTTATTCTCTATCGATTGGTCAAATAATATACAGCGTGTTCCATTTAAAAGAAAGTGTTCTATTCTCTTTATTTCGTAAACGCGTTGTTCATTTTTTTGTTTGTATGCATCGTTGCAATCAGCACAAAAAAAATACTACTAGTTTGCTAATTTAACCGGATCTGTAACTTTAATAATAAAAAAGTTAGTAATAGTGCCGAGTTATTTTTGAACAGTCTGTATACAGTGACAGCTAAAACGTTCGCACCATATGGGAAATTTTTTTATTATTGATTTGTTGTGTGGCTAAAAATAGCACTTATTTAGGGTACGAAAATTACAAAAAAAAATTGTAATTTGGAATTGTTGGGCAAACTAGACAAAATTTTAGTACGATTCGATAAGTATTTACAAAATGTGTTTCTTGGTTACCAAAGATTATTCTCTTCGGCTTAATACTTCAGAAAAAAAGAAAATTTCCGGTTTTCTCAGTTTTGCTAAAGATCCGAAGCACCTAATGGATATTTGTCAGTTAACTCATCCGAATGGTTAGCTTATTCATTTATGTTTATAAAAAATATTCAATAGAATAAAATTTGCTCTTGTGTTCTTACCTGTTGCATGCACAAGAAAATTTGAAACGATTTTTCACGTTTCTGTGCCAGACCTTTTCTACTTAAAATATCGTGTTATTGTTTTTGACTTCTTCATAATACATTTCTCATAACCCTAATTTAGAATAAGCAGATCGAAAATTGCAAGAATTACTTCTACTTTTTGGTTTGGACCCGTTTAAATTCCTACTTATAAAATCAATACTTTTTGTAATAGCCATGAAATATTTACTGTTTGTACAAATCTCGATTTTTTAAGTACAAAATAATTCAGAACGGACAATGTAAAGTTAATATTGTTTTACTCTTGCCAATGTCACAACTTATTACTTTGTAATAATTGGTACTCTTTCATTGGTCGGAGCGTCACTTTTAATTAATTTCTAATTACTTCAAACCAACCGGCTAAAACTCAGAGGGTGGTTTAAATGATAGATTTCGATCCATGCTTTCATTATCTGCAAACAGAATTTTTATGCAAGTGTTGTGAGAAAAGTTATGAACATTTAAAATTGGTACTGTTTCATTGGTCCGAGCGTCGCTTTTAATTAATTTCTAATTACTTCAAATCAACCGGCTAAAACTTTCTAAAAGCATTATTAAATAGATATGTATGTTTACTTTATGACTGTGTGAAAATTATCTGTGAAAGCAATTGTTTTTGGTGCGATATATGAATAATGATTTATGCTGGTTTAAATAGTCATAGTTAACTTAATATAAAATATTTTTTCAGTTTCTTCATATGAGGGGAATCTACAAATTATACTCTTTGTAATAGATCAAATATTATTGATCGGTGATCGTTATTTTAGCGGTGGCAGCGTTTTGAAATTTCATAATTTTATTGCTGGAATTTTATTGCTAACTTCTCAACGGTAAAATATCTAAGTGTCGCCCGAGTTTAATTTCATTGAAAACAAATATGCTTTAATTACTTAATTTAAAATTCGGTCGTTTTCGAAAGCAGTTTTCAAATATTTCTGTTATAGAAAAAACTTAAGGCAATTGATCTGTTTAAATAAAGGAGAGGGGGTGCTAATAATCTAGCAGTTTCCCTCTTTTTTCTTGATTGTTAATAATAAATAAACATCTAAGTTTGACTTATGTTTTAATATTGGAAAAATTCAAATTACGATTATGTATGGGCGGCGTCGGCTATCGAAAAGCAATTTGTTTTCCGAGGTTTTCTTTATAAAGGGTGTCCCAACACTGCGTTCTCGGGCCATATCTCGATAATTACTACAGATATCAAAATAGTTTCAGGACATTTTTATTTGAAAATTTAAAGGTCTACGGCGTAAAATTATTTTCACCTACACAGGGTGAATCAAAAATAAACTTTTTTATTTCAAATGGCACATCCTATACCGGCTCTTTCAAATTGGGTGTGCACTGAAGGGATCTTTAGTGTTTGTTTATTCTTTTTATATATTTATTTTCGTTCATTTAATATTTTTAAATAAATTTTAGTGCGATGTGTACTCTCTCTCTCTCTCAACCTCTCGGAGGTTACACGATTTAACACGATTTATCGTTTTTTTTCATTTATTTATTTTCATTTTTTAAATATTTTCAAATAAATTTTAGTGCTCTCTCCTCTCTCTCTCTCTCGACCTCTTGGACGAAATACCAATAAACTAATTCGAATTTAAACTAATTTAAATTTTATTAAATTGTAGATAATTTCTTTGTGTATTTTGTATTTTTTTTTTGTATTTTAGGGCTTCACGCGAGTAAGATTCGATGAAAGAAAAAAATCTTGCGCCGAGGGGAGAGTAGCGTTGAACGTTCACACCGTCTCTCTCTCTCTCTCTCACTCTCACTTTGTGTAAGTTTTTTTTATCATTCGAGTCTTAGGGGGCGCCTAGTGTTATTTCCTAGACGCAGAATTAAATTTTTTAAAAATTAAATTGATTGCGAGTCGACGATTTCGTGCATAAAAAGATTAATAACTTGGCGGGAGGGAGGGGGGGGGGGTTGATGGAAAGAATGGAACGAAACAAAGATCCAAAAAAATAAATAAAAATGACTTTTCCGAAATTTTCTGAAACTTAAAAATTTTTTGTCAAATTTTAACTTGTTAATTATTTTTATTTTATTTGATAAATAAACCTCTACCTGGGAGTAATACCGAGAAAAGAATTCGAAACTAAATTCGATTGTGTTTTGTAGAAATTGTTGTTACCTTTTTGTCATTTTTTGTGTTTAAGGCTTTATAAAAAAAAATTGAAACTTTTGGCAAATTTTAATTTGCTGTTTATTTTCAACTTTTTTTTTAGTAAATTTGTATCACCTCCACTTGGAGGAATTTGAAACCAAATTCCGTTGTTTTTTGCTGAAATTGTTATTATTTTTTTGACATCTTTTGTATTTAAGGCTTTTTAAGAATATTTTAGAACTTTGGCAAATTTTATTTATTTGTTATTTATTTTTTTAAGCAAATTTGTACAAGCTCCACCTGGAGCATTAAAATAATTTGAAACCAAATTCTGTTGCGTTTTTCAGAAGTTTTTTTGACATTTTTTGTGATTAAGGCTTTTTAAGAATTTTACGAAATTTCGGCAAAAATTAATTTGTTATTTGTTTTAATTTTACTTTTTTTAAGTAAATTTTTGTAACCTTTATCTCTATCTACCTGGAGCTAATACCAATAAAAGAATTTAATACTGAATTCTGTTGTGTTTTGCAGAAATTGTTAATATTTTTTGACATCTTTTGTAAATAAGACTCTTTAAGAATCTTTAAAAAAATTTGGCAAAATTCAAAATCTTGTTGCATCAAGTGAGAGAGAAGTATCAAATCTGCCAATAAACATTCACCGTCTCTCTCACTTTGTGCAAGAAATTGCATTTTAAACCTTGCACGGTGTCAGACGGGCCTAAGACAAAGCGCAGAATTGATTTTTTTTTTAATTAAATTGAATGTGACTGTGAAGACGAACAATTTAGGATATAAAAATTTAGGGCATGATATTTAAGAAATTTGACTTACGACATTTTGAAATTTCCAATATTTTGCTTAGTACCATGATCACCCTGTAACGATAAAAATACTTTTAATAGTGGCTTAGAATAAGCTAAAGTATCAACTACATCTGTGTCGAAAATCTTTTCTCTAAAGTTAAAATAAATAAAATATGAATAAATAAAATAATGGCCGCAAGCGACAGTTTTTAGATAAAATGTTAAATATCTTCAGAACGATTAGAATTAGACATAGATTATGGTACACAGAAAATGTGTAGAATTTTTATAAGCAATTCAAATTTGATATCATATACCGGCTGTTTCAAATTGGGTGTGCACTGAAGGGATCTCCTAAACCGTAAGAGATACAAATTCGGTTAAATGGAAGAAAAGTTGCACGAATCAATGCCTAATTCGTATCCATTGAGAGAATGATTTTTTTCTCATTTCTTCTTGAGTTATTAATAAAAATGTGAAAAAATCGATTTTCTTCTTTTCTGTGTATCTCTTTTATTATACATAATTTTGAAATTCTGATTTAACTTTCTACAGGCACTTTTTGATTCTGCTTCGAATAAGAGTAATAGAATTGAAGTCAAACGTTTCGTCTTTCCACAACCATCATCAGTTTCGATTTTTTAAATACAACTTATGTCTTTTTATTGTTCTCTTCGATGGCATTTTTTCTCTTGATTGTAATGATACATCACACTTAATAGTTGATATTAATTTGAAGCTTAAATAATTCAGATTCTATATGAAAATTTTATTTAATACATAATTTCAAATTTCTTGTTCCTTTTCTTATTTTTTTATTATTCTAGTCGAAAGCATTTTTTCTTTTGATTTCAGTGAGTGTAATCCTTAATACCTTTTTTTCAAGTAAAGTTGGAATATGACAAAAACTGATATCGTTTCGTCATGTTTTTCTTAATAGTAAATTTATTCCTAACCTCTTTTTTTATTTGTTAAGTATTAGCAACAACATTCAGTTGTCGGAAAAGGAAAAGTCAATAAATATTGACTAAATGATATGAGGTGGTTAACACAAACCAAATAAACATCAGTATAAACATATTAAATTACAAGAACAGAATAAATAAATTAAATAAAAAATATAGACGAAGAACATGACTCTGTGAAATAAATAAAGTGAAATAAATAAATTAAAGTAAATCCTCGAAATGTCCTCCACTGCTTTCAAGACACAGATTCGTTCTTAATCCTATGTGTTGTCTAGCGTGTCGAACATGAATTCGCGAAACATTTCTGTAAGAAACTAATATTCGCCTTCTTAGTTCCTCCTTATTATTTATCTTAATGCTAGTCACTGTTTAAATGTCGAAAATATAAAGCCTACTTTATCCTGTTTAAATTATGGATGGTGGTTCCGATATAACGTGCCAAACTTCAACTGGTTAAAACGAGTGAACTTAACCATATTTAAAAACAAATTAAAGATAGTCAAGTGTTGAGAGCCACTGAGTGCTAAAGAAATTAAAAAAAAAAATACATTGTTATAGAAAGTATCTTTCAAATTTATTACAAAAATATTCGTTTTAGCTGCCAATGTATTTGTAGAAGGCACTATTCAGTAATAATTAAATATTTTTAGTATAATTAGTATTCACTTTTTCTTTTAATCCAACAGCGCGAGTCAAAATTAAAAACTAGGCTTTTTCATTCCTATACTAAAGCTGAGATACTGATCTAGCAAGTTATATTAGAACCACTAGATATTTTTCGGTAAAAATAAAATTCATTTTCGTAAGTGCAGTGCATTATTAAAATAACCATACAGAAAAACTTTAAATAGTTTATTATAATTTACACTATAGCTAAGAAAATGAACTAAAAATTTGAAATTCGTCTATAATTGTTATTCAACTTATTTATTCTGTTCTTGTAATTTAATATGTTTATACTGATGTTTATTTGGTTTGTGTTAACCACCTCATATCATTTAGTCAATATTTATTGACTTTTCCCCTTCCGACAACTGAATGTTGTTGTTAATTAATACTTAACAAATAAAAAAAAAGGTTAGGAATAAATTTACTTATTAAGAAAAACATATCAGTTTTTTTGTCATATTCCAACTTTACTTGAAAAAAAGGTATTAAGTATTACACCCACTGAAATCAAAAGAAAAAAATTGCCTTCGTCTAGAATAATAAAAAGATAAGAAAAGGAACAAGAAATTTGAAATTATGTATTAAATAAAATTTTCATATAAAATCTGAATTATTTAAGCTTCAAATTAATATCAACTATTAAGTGTGATATATTATTGTAATCAGGAGAAAGAATGCTATCGAATAGAATAATAAAAGGAAATAAGTTGTATTTAAAAAATCGAAACTGATGATGGTCGTGGAAAGACGAAACGTTTGACTTCAATTCTATTATTCTTATTCGAAGCAGAATCAAAAAGTGCCTGTAGAAAGTTAAATCAGAATTTCAAAATTATGTATAATAAAAGAGATACACAGAGAAGAAGAAAATCGATTTTTTCACATTTTCATTAATAACTCAAGAAGAAATGAGAAAAAAATCATTCTCTCAATGGATACGAATTAGGCATTGATTCGTGCAACTTTTCTTCCATTTAACCAAATTTGTATCTTTTACGGTTTAGGAGATCCCTTCAGTGCACACCCAATTTGAAACAGCCGGTATATTATATCAAATTTGAATTGTTTATAAAAATTCCACACATTTTCTGTGTACCATAATCTATGTCTAATTTAACCGTTCTGAAGATATTTAACATTTTATCTAAAAACTGTCGCTTGCGGCCATTATTTTATTTATTCATATTTTATTTATTTTTAACTTTAGAGAAAAGATTTTCGACACAGATGTAGTTGATACTTTAGCTTATTCTAAGCCACTATTAAAAGTATTTTTATCGTTACAGGGTGATCATGGTACTAAGCAAAATATTGGAAATTTCAAAATGTCGTAAGTCAAATTTCTTAAATAGCAAGCCCTAAATTTTTATATCCTAAATTGTTCGTCTTCACAGTCACATTCAACTTAATAAAAAAAAAAATCAATTCTGCGCTTTGTCTTAGGCCCGTCTGACACCGTGCAAGGTTTAAAATGCAATTTCTTGCACAAAGTGAGAGAGACGGTGAATGTTTATTGGCAGATTTGATACTTCTCTCTCACTTGATGCAACAAGATTTTGAATTTTGCCAAATTTTTTTAAAGATTCTTAAAGAGTCTTATTTACAAAAGATGTCAAAAAATATTAACAATTTCTGCAAAACACAACAGAATTCAGTATTAAATTCTTTTATTGGTATTACCTCCAGGTAGATAGAGATGAAGGTTACACAAATTTACTTTAAAAAAAATTAAATTAAAACAAATAAATTAATTTTTGCCAAAATTTCGAAAAATACTTAAAAAGCCTTAATCACCAAAAAATCTGAAAAACACAACAGAATTTGGTTTCAAATTCTTTTGATGCTCCGGGTGGAGCTTGTACAAATTTGCTTAAAAAAATACAACAAAAATAAATAACAAATAAATAAAATTTGCCAAAGTTCTAAAATATTCTTAAAAAGAAAAAATAATAACAATTTCAACAAAACACAACGGAATTTGGTTTCAAATTCCTTCAAGTGGAGGTTATATAAATGCACTAAAAAAAAAAGTTGAAAATAAACAGCAAATTAAAATTTGCCAAAAATTTCAAATTTTTTTTTAAAAGCCTTAAATAGAAAAGATGACAAAAAGATAACAATTTCTATAAAACACGATCGAATTTAGTTTCGAATTCTTTTTCTCGGTATTACTTCCAGGCAGAGGTTTATTTAGCAAATAAAATAAAAATAACAACAAATTAAAATTTGCCAAAAAAATGTTAAGTTTGAGAAAATTTCTGAAAAGTCTTCCCGTTTACATTTTTATTTTTTTTATCTTTGTTTCGTTCCTTTTTTTCCCTCAACCTCGTCCAACACCCCCCCCCCCCAAATTATTAATCTTTTTCTGCACGAAATCTTCGACTCGCAATTAATTTAATTATTAAAAAAATTTAATTCTGCGTCTCGAAAAGAACACTAGGCGCCCCCTAAGATTCGAATGATGTAAAAATTCTCTCCCTCGGCGCAAGATTTTTTTTTCATCGAATCTTACTCGCGTGGAGCCCTAAAATACACAATACACAAAGAAATTATCTAGAATTTAATAAAATTTAAATTAGTTTCAATTCGAATTAGTTTACTGGTATTACCTCTAAGAGGTCGAGAAAAAGAGGGAGAGAGAGTATACGTCGCACTAAAACTTATTTAAAAATATCTAAAAAAAAGGAAAATAAATAAAATAAAAAAAAAAAAATAAACAAACAATAAATCGTGTTACCTCCGAGAGGTTGAGAGAGAGTACGCATCGCACTAAAATTTATTTAAAAATATTTAAAAAAATGAAAATAAATAAATTTAAAAAAAATAAACAAACAATAAATCGTGTTACCTCCGAGAAGTTGAGAGAGAGTACACAATGGCACTAAAATTTATTTAAAAATATTAAATGAACGAAAATAAATAAACAAAAAAAAATGAACAAGCAATAAATCTTGTTACCTCCGAAAGGTTGAGAGAGAGAGTACAGATCGCACTAAAATTTATTTAAAAATATTAAATAAACGAAAATAAATAAAGAAAAAAAAGAAACAAACAATAAATTCTTATTTCCTCCAACAGGTTGAGATACAAAATACACTAAAATTTAGTTTAACGATATTAAATAAAATTAAAAATAAATGAACAACAATTTAAAGACTGGGTGGGTGAATAAAATGAGTTTTTGATGAGCGTTGGGGGAAGAAGTCGAAACTTTCTTCTTCTTCGTTTTCGCGAAGAAAGTTTCGGATTTCGTCCGACGCTCGACGTAAACCCCCCCTTGTTTGCAGGTCCAGCATTCGGACCGAAATGAATTCATGAATGAGATGCAGTGTTGTGATACCGCGGATGCAGAAGAAACGACCAATCAGCGAGAGGGGAGACTGAGACCGATTGGCTCGGCCGGAAGACTCCTCCTACGCCCGTCTCATGCATCTCCCCCCTCAATCGGCTTAAGTTTTGAGGTTGAGTAACGTATAAAAGGTTTGCTTTAGTAGAATACGACATAGCATTGACACTCATAGCAGCAGCAGCAGTACCACACATACACACACAAACACACGCGCGTACATACACGCAGAGGGTGATCGGTGATATCTCGAAAAAGAAGAAGAAGAAGAACAAGAATAAGACTGTCACAGTAAAAAAAAAGAAAATGTTCCTTTACGGTTTCATGTGGTTGTGGAGTGTTGCGTGCGAAGAAGTGTCGGCCAGTCTTTTGCTCGTTTTCTTCACGGTGTTGCTCTTCATCCGGTTGATTCAGGTGGTAAGGGAGACGTCTTCCTTACCCCCGGGACCTTGGGGGTTGCCCGTGGTCGGATCGCTGCCGTTTTTAAAGGGCGATCTCCACCTGTACTTTCGCGACCTCACCCACAAGTACGGCTCGCTGATTTCAACCCGGCTCGGTTCGCAACTGGTTATAGTGTTGAGTGATTACAAGATGATAAGGGACGCCTTCCGCAAGGACGAGTTCACCGGAAGGCCGACCACGGAGTTCACGAGCATCCTAGGGGGCTATGGTAAGTCAGTCTTCAGTCACAGTTAGTCAGTAAGTCGTCAGACGAGGCGAGATGGCACGCGCCAATCTCTTGAATTATTGAACGAGCGGCGGCGTGCCGCAAACACAGCTCAATTACCTTCGACAGGGCCGGACTCGCATCATTTTATTAACGATCGGAAATCGAGTAAAACAAAAAAAAAAACGAAACGCTAGTCGACAGATTAATTCGTATTTTTTCAAGCAGCCGAACAAGCTAATAAAAAAAATAGGAAACGAAACCGTTTCGATATTTACATCAACTCATCAGTAAGGCATACTTAACTCTGCCGAAAAATCGCGACTTTTTTCTCGGAAAAATTGCCAACCGTTTCCCTCTCAAAAGCGATTTTCGTTTGTTTATTTTTTCCCCCATTTAGGAAAGTCAAATTATATTTTTGAAGATCCCTTCGAGTCAAAAAGATGCTTTCAAAAAAATAATAAATAAATAAATGATTATAAGTTCCGTTTCAAAAGCGATTTTCGTTTGTTTTTTTTTTTCTTCTCTAATTTAGGAAAGTCAAATAATATTTTTAAAAATTTCTTCGAATCAAGAAGATGGTTTCAAAAAAGAAAAAAACAAAATAATTATAATTTCCGTTTCAAAAGCGATTTTCGTTTGTTTTTTTTTTCCTTCTCCAATTTAGGAAAGTCAAATAATATTTTTGAAAATCTCTTCGAATCAAGAAGATGGTCTCGAAAAAGACAATTCCCATTTTCGTTTGTTTTTTTTTGTTTTCTTCTCTAATTTAGGAAGGTCAAATAATATTTTTGAAAATCTCTTCGAGTCAAGAAGATGTTCTCGAAACAAAAAAGAAAAACAATCGGCAAACAAATTAGGAACAATTCGCCGAATCTTTTCGACGTCTCCG
The DNA here is from genome assembly GCA_036172665.1 of Prosopocoilus inquinatus. Lineage (NCBI taxonomy): Eukaryota > Metazoa > Arthropoda > Insecta > Coleoptera > Lucanidae > Prosopocoilus > Prosopocoilus inquinatus. The sequence goes on along the minus strand of CM069870.1, from coordinate 71,001,376 downwards.
AAAATGATCTTCATTTGTTTTTTGTTTGTTTTTTTTTCTTAATTTGTTAACGTTTTGTTATTTTTTTAAAACTAAACAATTTTTTGCGCCGCTGAAGACGGCCGGCGTTTAAAAAAAAAAACAGTTGACGGTCGAAAAGCTTCCTCTTGGAAAAAAAAACAAGAAAAAAAATGTAGCTATTTTTCGAAAACCGAAACCTAAAGCGATTTTCGTTAGTTTTTTCTTTTCTCATTTTTTTCAAAAAATGCCGTTTCCGTTTCAAAAGCAATGTTCATTTGTTTTCTTTTTTCCTCCCTTTAGGAAAGTCAAATAATATATTTGAAAATCAGTCAAGAAGAAGATGGTCTCGAAAAAGAATTGCCATTTCCGTTTCAAAAGCGATTTTCATTTGTTTTTGTGTTTTTTTTATTATTTTATATTTCTTTCTTTGTTTAATTTTGAGCAATTATTTTTGAAAATAATTTACAAATGATTAGTGAAGTTTTGCGTTATGTATTTTTCGACCCCAGATGATCTCTAAAAAAAAAAAAAAACTATTGAATCACAAAAAAGAAACCGTTGCCAAATTTTAGTTTCGTTATAATACAAAACATCTTCATTTGTTTGTCTTTTTCTTTTAATTCTGAGAAAAAAAAGTTTCTTCAGTATATCTGTAACAGTTTCGAAATAAACATTATTATTATTATAATTTCTCAAGAATTTTGAATCGAAAAAAAAAATATCAGTTAAATTTGTGTCCCCTAACCACCTCCACTCCGAAAGTGATTTTCACTTGTTTTTTTTTTTATGAACAAAAGATGAGCAGAGAAAAAAACTGATCGACGAAAAAGGACTTTTTTATCAAATTTTCAATATTTTTTTCAAGGCTACCTCCATTATTTCAGAAGCGATCTTCATTTATTTATTTCGTTCTTAATTTCGTTTCAAAAAGACTTAAATTGTGGCACTCCTAACAGGACCTTGAAAAAAATGTAGTTTACCGAATTTTCATTTTTCGGAACCACATTCGTTGCTTTTTTTTGGTTTGTCTTTTTTTTCAAATTCAAATTCAAAACTAAATTTAAAAAATAAAACTTGTAAGGATATCTAATAATTTCGTGGAAATATTTTTGATGCGTAGGTACGCAAAGTTGTCCTTGAACAAAAACAAAACAAGACAGGGCGATTGCAGATTTTTATTTTCGGTGGTTCCCCGTTCAAAAACCATTTTCATTTGTTTCTTGTTTTTTTTTCTACATTATTTAATTTCGAACAAATAGGGGTGGTTTTCGCATTCCTTTCGTTTATTTCGCGCGATCTTCGAAGATGTCCTTGAACGAAACAGAAAAGAAAAACGACAAACGCCATTCATCATTTTTGTTTTTTTTTCTTCAATTTTTCGAGATTATCCCTCCCCCCCTCCTAAAAAAACGATTTTCATTTGTTCAATTTTTGGAGAGACCTGCTGCCCTTTTTTTGTGACGCAGAAGATGACCTTGAATAAAAAGAATAACGTAAAGTCAACGGTTGCCAATTTTTTTTTAGACACCATCTCTCTTCTCACCCCCCCCCCCCCTCCGCGATCGTAATTTCTTTGTTTTTTCTTGCGCAATTCCTCTCAATTCAAACAGTAGCCTCGAAAAAAATAAATAAATAATGACAAACCAAAAGAGAAAAAAAAAGAACACGCGCTGCTGTTTATTTTTTATTTTTTGAGACCACCTTCGTTCTAAACGCAGTTAGCCTCTTCATTTGTTTTTTCTTTTATTTGATTTTAAGGTGATATTTTAAAAAGTTTCTTTTTCTCCTTTTGTTCTGCAAGCGTCCACGTCACGAAGGTAGACTCGGAAGAAATGAAATTTGTTTTCGTTTTGATCCAAAAAGGAAGCGCAACAATTACTTTTTGGCCTTGCATCTATTCAGTCCGCTCGTTTCTTGGAAAATTTTAAAAATAAGTGAAATTATTCGAAAATTTCTTCGGTCACCCTGTACAAACCACGTAATTTTTTTCTAATTTTAAATAAATAATAAATGCCTAAACTCTAATGAGGCAAACAATGCAGGAAAGAAGATTTTGCAGTTAATTATAAAGAGATAAATAAAAAATTATTAAAAAAAAAGAAAATTATCGAATTTTTGATCGGAGTAGGCCATGGAAAACATTTGCATGAAATTACAACAAATTATTCTTTATTTACTTCTTCGCTCGAGGATGCAAAGCTTTGACCTTCGGATGGATCATAGTTCCGCAACGAAAAAAAAAGTTTCGTTTGCAAGGCCTTCTTTGTCAAAAGTTTCTTCAGACGGTCAGTAGATGGCACTTAATTAACAGATTCAATCATCTAAGAAGCACGAGTGTTCCAATAAATAAAGTTCATCACGTTGGTTTTGATTTACTTACTGATGAGAGACAGAGATAGAAAGAAAAAGGAGGCACGATTTCCTAAATCGAATGTGACGTTCGACGAATGACAGCTGTCACAAAGTTGCGTTTTACTTGACCGGTTGGGTTAGGTTTGTTCAATTTTGTCGAAAAGAAACTGTCACGAGCGCGTCTCTTTCGTTAAATTGATAAACTGACGTAAGCCCGGATTTTTTCACAAAACAAAGAAAGAGAACATAACCTCTAATCTACGAGAATACGTCATTTTGACATTTGTTAATATTAAAATTAATAAGTTGGTTGTAGAAGCAAGAAATGGATGTTTCAAGGGAACGTCCTACACTTGTTAATAAAAATAATTTTTAACTTGACGGTTGCTGTCATTTTTAAGTATGTAAGGTTATGTTGTTTGCTTTTTTGTTGGTTACGTTAGATCTGCGCGTTTGATTTGTCGAAGTCAGTTGAAACACTTTAGGCTCTTTTTATTTTTAATAACCAAACTTACCTAAGCAAAGACTTCAAATGCATGCGGCTTTTGCTTTTTTTTGACGTGACATAACCTAAAATACCATTTTATGTCAAAACAAAAATTCAAAGGCTGCTCCGCAAACTTTTTTTTAATAACTGAACGCCTGATACCTTTCGAAACTCAATGAACTTATTTGAAACAATTTTTCCTCTTCTTTTGTTGAAGGACGAGAACTTTGCAGAAGCCTGATTACGGCTCTGGCGTTTTGATACTCGATAGGATCGATACTCGATGGCCTTTTTAACAATTGAACGAATTTATTTAAAACAATTTTCTTTTGGAAGATGGCCCCTCTTCTCTTGTCGAAGCACGAAAAATTTGCACGAGCCTGAATCCGGCCCTGTCGTTTCGATACCCCGCGGTATCCAATTGACATACTTATCGTAATAACGCTCGCGATACTTATCACTTATCGAAAATCAATGAATTTATTAAAAAAAAAAAAATCCTTGAAGATGGTACCTCTCGTTTTGTCTCGAAGGACGAAAGCTTTGCAGAAGCCTGAATACGGCTCTGCCCTTTCGATGATACTCGTTACGTTCGATGGACTTTTTAAACATTTGAACGCCTAATACTTATCGAAAGACAATGAATTTATTTAAAATAATTTTTTTTGAAGACGTCGAAGGACGAAAAATTTGCACGAGTCTGAATCCGGCCCTGTCCTTTCGATACGCCGCGGTATTCAATCGACACACTTGTTATAATAACGTTCGCGATACTTATCGAAAGTCAATCGATTTATTAAAAAAAATTCTTGAAGATGGTCCCTCTCGTTTTGTTTCGAAGGACGAAAACTTTGCAAAAAGCCTGAATCCGGTTCTGCTCTTTTGATACTCGATGGACATTTTAACAATTGAACGCCTAATACTTATTGAAAGTCAACGAATTTATTTAAAACAATTTTTTTTTTCTGGAAGATGGCCTCTCCTTTTTTGTCGAAGGACGAAAAATTTGCACGAGTCTGAATCCGGCCCTGTCTTTTCGATACGTCGCGGTATCCAATTAACGTACTTATTACAATAACTAAAAAATATAATAATTAAAAAAATTCTTTGAAGATGGTCCCTCTCGTTTTGTCTCGAAGGACGAAAACTTTTCAGAAGCCTGAATACGGCTCTGCTTTTTCGATGATACTCGATACGATCGATGCTCGATGGACTTTTTAAACATTTGAACGCCTAATACTTATCGGAAGTCAATCAATGAATTTATTTAAAATAATTTTTTTTTTTTGAAGACGGCGAAGGACGAAAAATTTGCAAGAACCTGATTCCGGCCCTGTACTTTCGATACGCCGCGGTATCCAATTGACATACTTATCGTAATAACGCTCACGTCAACCTTCTCACAACCTTGACAGGTCAGCATTTTGAGTAAAAGTGGCCGCCGCAAAATAGTCCACATCGATTCACCACGAGCATTCAATCATCGCCATCATCTCACCATCATCATCATCGACGATGATCGACCGATAAGGCGCAATCGAGCTAACCCACTTTGTTGTTTCTATTTTCCAAGTCGAGTGCGTCATTATTGTTTAACAATATCAATTTATCAATCGTCGTCTATTTTTAAACAATGTTGTCGCAAGCGCGGCTCATTTTTATAATATGGGTCAGAGCCGAGCCGAGCCGAGCCGATACGATCCTCTCTTAATCGGCTGTGCTAACTTCTTTTTCCTTCCTTCCTTCCAGGCATCATCAACACCGAGGGCAGCCTCTGGAAAGACCAGCGCAGGTTCTTGCACGGCCGATTGAGGCACTTCGGCATGAGCTACATCGGCGCCAGGAAGGCGCAGATGGAGAGCCGCATAATGCGCGAGGTCGAGAGCTTCCTCTGCGTCCTGAAGGCCCAGAAGAACGAGCCGGTGGACCTCAACTCGTACTTTGCCGTCGCCATCTCGAACGTCATCTGCGACATCATCATGTCGGTGCGCTTCTCGCACAACGACGCCAAATTCGGCCGCCTCATGACGCTCTTCGACGAGGGCTTCAAACTCTTCGGCACGCTCAGTCCGGTCCTGTTCATACCGATCCTGCGTTACATACCCAGGATGACCAAGACGCGCCAGAAGATAGTCGAGGTAGGTAACACACCCATCGAGTGTTTCTTTTTCTTTAAATATAATTTGGTGTCTAGAGTGCTGTGAATGCTTTTTGTTGTACTATACAGGGTGTAACTTTGATGAAGGGACAAACATCAAGGACTGATTCCTTACGTAGAAATATGAAAAAAAAGTTCATATAAACATACGTCGGCAAGCGCATACTTTCTGAGATACAGGGTCAGGAAAAAAGTTGGGAAACTTTTTTGCCATCGATTTCCCAGAAAAATTTATTCTTTACTAAAGTTCCCGCATCTTCCCAAACCTAAAATGCGCTTGTCAAAATCTAAGTATCTATCGTCATATACCGGGGAGATCGAAATGTTTGAAACCGATGTAAGAGTAAAGTACCTTTGTTTTTCAAGTTACGTGAAAGTGTTATTTGGGAAAGTTGTTCGGGAAAGTCACGAGATTTCAAATATGAAATCGTGACTGCCTACGATCATTTTGTGATATCTCAGAAACTATGCGTTTGCGGACCTATGTTTACAGAAATTTTTTTTCATATTTCGGTGTGAGGAACTGGCCCTTAAAGTTTGGCCCCTCTTTAAAGTTGCACCCTGTATACATTTTAAATGAACCGCGCGCTTATCACAGCCCACTGGACGCCAGAATAAAAAAAAAAACATTCCTTATAATTCCTAATTCTTAATTGACCAGCATTAAGCGCCCCTGAGTAAGACGTAATATTTTTTTATAAATATAATTATTATACAGGCTGTTTGGAAAGTATTAGTAGAAAGAAATGGTAGTTGGTGATGGTGAGAGAACTACAAAAAAAAAACAACAAAAAAGTAAATGGTTGTAAAAAAAATCGGAACTAAGAACGTTGAACGTTTTTAAAAAAATTCGAAAAATTTAGAAATCAACCCGAGCGTGGGTAAGAAAATTACGAAAAAAATTAAAAGAATAGACGTAAGAAATTAAAAATTATTTATTTCTTAATTAAAAAGCCAACCCAATCCATCCGAAGAGAACTTAAGTGAAACCAATCTATGAGGAGAAAAACAAACAAAAAAAAAAACAACAAAAAAGTAAAAGGTTATGAAAAAATTGGAGTTAAAAGTGTTTTTGAAATGTCCAAAATTTAAAATTTAGAAAATAAATAAAAATTTACGAGAGAAGAGAATTTTATTGAAACTTTTGAAAAAGAGTAGAAAACAAAATTAGAACAAATTTGAAAAATTAAAAAAAAAAAAAAATTAAAAAAAATAAACGTAAGAAATTGAAAATTATGATCATTTTTTAATCAAAAGGCATTTCAAGGTCGACTAAACCTAACTGAAGTGAACCTAAAGGCATCCAATCTAGCCGAACTTCGGTGAATCCAACCCGAGGAGAGAATTTAACAAAAGTAACAAAAAAGTAAAAGGTTATAAAAAAATTGGAACTTGAAAATGTTTTCGAACGTTTCCGAAATGTAAAAAATTTCAAAAAAAAAAAAAGAAATGAACCCAATCCTAGGAGAAAATTTTAAGAGAAACTAAAAACAAAAAAACTAAAAAACATAAAAGTAAAAAAAATACATAAAACAAAAATTTGAAATGTTCGATAGTTTTCAAAATAAAAATTATGAAAAATTAGATCATAATATGTTTATAAATAATATAATATATAAATATAATATGATTCTTAAACGTGATCAAAACTTAAATAAAAAGAAATAAATATTATAATGATGAACCCAACTCTGAAAGAATTTAAAATAATAAAGAAAATCGAAAAAATAAATTTAAATAAAAATAATAGTTTAATTATATCATACAAAGAAACCAAATAAATCGCTGAAATAAAAAATAAACGCAAGAAATTGAAAATTAATTTTTTTTAGTGAAGAAGCATTTCAAGGTCAACCCAACCAAAATTTCTCTTAACAATAAATAAATAAATAAATAAACTGAAGAAAACTTAAACGAATCCAACCTAACAATAAGTAAATAAATAAATAACTGAACAGCAGTGTACCCACATATCAAGAAGAGAATTAAAGAAACAACAAAATAGTAAAAGTTAAAGTAAAAAAAAATAGAACTGAAAATGGTGAACATTTCTAAAATGTTAAAAATTTCAAAAAATTTAGAAATGAACCCAATAGAAGAAAATTTTAAGAAAAACTCAAAAGAGTAAAAGAATCATAAAACAAACAAAACAAAAATTTGAAAATGCTTTGTCATTGAATGAATTTTCGAAATAAAAAAAAATAAAATTTAAAAAAATTCGAAAATTCAGAAAATAAGATATTGTAACTAAGGCTAGTTAAAGGAAATAATGAAAAAAAAAATTATTAAAAATATTTTAAGATCAACTCAACTCAACTGAACAGAACCTGAAGTGAATCCAATCCAAGAGCAGGATTTAAACAAAGTATCAAAAAGTAAAATGTAAGAATTAAAACACACATTTTAAAACGTTCAACGTTTTTTTAAAAATGATAAAAAATTAGAACAGAAAATGGAAAATAAATTTGAAAAACGTAAAAAATCAGTGATCATTTAAAACTCTGGACAAGAATTTTTTAAAAATTTCAAGAAAGTACGTAAACAAATTAAAATTAAAAATATCAAAATTTTTAAAATTAAAAACAAGATTTTTAAAAATGTAAAAATGTAAAAAATTAAAAAGTGCAAGAAATCGCGGATTTTTTTATTATTATAAAGCATTCAACCCAAGAGAAGAATTGAAAAAATTTCAAGAAAGTAAAACGTAAAAAATTGCAACAAAAATTTCAAAAATGTTCAAAAAATAAAAAAAAATGAAATACTATATATATTTTTTTTTTAATTCCAGAACCGTGATGAAATGGGCATCTTCCTGCAAGAAACAATCGACGAGCACCGCAGGACTTTCGACCCGAGCCACGTCAGGGACCTCCTCGACGCCTACCTCTTCGAAATCCACAAAGCCGACGAAGAAGGCAACGGCCATCACCTGTTCGAAGGTCGCGATCACGGTAAGTCCCCCCCGAACGTTTCTTTTTGCGCTTCGATTGGAATAATTGATTGTTTTGTTTTTGTCTTCAGATCGTCAGATCCAGCAGATCATGGGCGACCTATTCTCGGCCGGCGTGGAGACCATCAAGACCTCGTTGCAGTGGAGCGTCCTCTTCATGCTGCACCATCCTCACGTGATGAAGGCCGTGCAGGAGGAACTGGACGGGGTCATAGGTCGCCATCGACTTCCGAAATTGGAAGACATCGCGTACCTTCCGGTGACCGAGTCGACCATACTCGAGGTGCTCAGGATATCCAGCGTCGTCCCCATGGGCACGACGCACTCCCCCACCAGGTAGGTCCCTCTTCGAAAAAAAAATAGATTCTTTTTCGTTCAAAGCCACGCGAGTAGAAATTAAATTCCCCGTGAGAACGATAAAATATTAGATCTGGCAACGCTGCGCCATAAATTTTGAATTAAATTGGCTTGAATTCGTTCAAGTCTTAAATCACTAACTCGATTGAATTGAGATGAATTGACATGAAGAAAATTTGGCTTCAATTGCATGATTCCGGTTTGAAAACGCGCTAAAATGAATTCTATACGATTGAGTTAGATATTCAGGTGATTGAATTGCGTTGAATTCACAACTGAATCCAATTGAAATTCAAATTTATTCAAGTTGTACAAACTCAGAATTGAATTGGGATGAATTTATCGGAAGGAAATTCGCGTTAATTGTCTTGAATTAAATCGCCTTGAATTCTCTCACAGCCGAAATTACTTCTATTGCGATTGAGTTGAATTTGAGTTGATTAAATTGAACTTAATGTTTCATCAAACGCTGTTGGCGAGCCTAACTTATGAAAAATGAGTTAGGTTCGTAACTCGATTGAATTGAGGCGAATTGATCTGAAGAAGGTTTGACTTGAATTGTATTGTCTCGGTGTGAATTGCGATCAAATTAAATTTGATGTGATTGAATTAAGGTAAATTTTTCATCAAATGCTTGAATTGAGTTGAATTTATAACTGAATTCAATTGAAATTCAAATTTATTCAAGTTATACAAGAATTGAGATGAACTGATTCGAAGGAAATTCGACTTAATCGTCTTCAAATTCAAATTCAAATTTATTCCCTATGTAATAATTGAATTAAATTGGCTTGAATTCGTTCACAGGTGAAATTAGTTTTATTGCCATCGAGTTAAATTTTAAGTTGATTGAATTAATTGAATTGAGCTGAATTTTTCATCAAACGCTGCTGGAAAATGAGTTAGGCCCGTAGCTTGATTGAATTAAAATGAATTGATCTGGAGAAGATTTAGCTTGACTTTCATTGCCTCGGTTTGAAAACGCACTAACGTGAATTCTATGCGATTGAGTTGGATTTCCGCCGATTGAATTGAGTTTAATTTCTTGTCACGTTTGCTCAAATTACAAAAAAATTTAACTGAATTCAGATGAATTTAATACGTTTACGTTGAATTTAGATTTATACGATCGAATTAAATTTGATGTGACTGAATTGAGCTAAATTTTTCATCAAATGCTTGAATTGAGTTGAATTTATAACTGAATTCAATTGAAATTCAAATTTATTCAAGTTATACAAGAATTGAGATGAACTGATTCGAAGGAAATTCGACTTAATCGTCTTCAAATTCAAATTCAAATTTATTCCCTATGTAATAATTGAATTAAATTGGCTTGAATTCGTTCACAGGTGAAATTAGTTTTATTGCCATCGAGTTAAACTTTAAGTTGATTGAATTGATTGAATTGAGCTGAATTTTTCATCAAACGCTGCTGGAAAATGAGTTAGGCCCGTAGCATGATTGAATTGAAATGAATTGATCTGGAGAAGATTTAGCTTGACTTGCATTGCCTCGATTTGAAAACGCACTAACGTGAATTCTATGCGATTGAGTTGGATTTCCGCCGATTGAATTGAGTTGAATTTCTCGTCACGTTTGCTCAAATTATAAAATATTTTAACTGAATTGAGATGAATTTAATACGTTTACGTTGAATTTAGATTTATACGATCGAATTAAATTTGATTTGATTGAATTGGGTTGAACTTTTCGTCTTCAAATCGTCTATTCAAATTGTAAAAAAAAACTTGAAGTGAATTGAGATGAATTTATTGCGTTTGCAGCTGAATTTAGATTTAAGCGATCGAGTTAAATTGAATTGAGCTGAATTTCTCGTCAAATGCTGCCGGAAAATGCGCTTGAGGTTGATTGAAGCGAATTGGGCTCCACGTTCACAACCGATTGAACTTAATTGAATATCAAATTTATTTGCTACACGTAGAGCGAAAGCCAGTTTAATTGAGCCGAATTACATTTACAACTGAATTAATTTGAGTTAAATTTGAACGAATTGTATCAAGCTTTGACCTGAATTGGGATGAATTGATCTGAAGAAGATTTGAGTTGAATTGAATTGGTTTGAATACGTCTAGTAAAACGAATTCTGTGCGGCCGGAAGAGATTTTAAGCTCGTTGAATTGAGTTGAATTTCACTAGACGATTTGAGCTGGAAAGTAAGTTTGATTAACGTTTACTCAAATCGAGTACAAACTTGAACTGAATTGAATACGTTTACAGCTGAATTTAGATTTATGCGATCGAGTCAAATTTGATCTGATTGAATTGAGCTGCTGAATTTTTCATCAAGCGCTGCTGAAAAATGAGTTAGGTTCGCTTGAATTGAATTGGTTTGAATACGTTTACGGGTAAAACGAATTCTATGCGGTCGGGAGAGATTTTAAGCTCATTGAATTGAGTTGAATTTCACTGGATGAATTGAGCTGGAAAGTAAGTTTGATTCACGCTTACTTAAATCGAGTAGAAACTTGAACTGAACTTGACTTAATCGCCCTGAATTAAATCGACTTGAATTGGCTAGTTTGCTTCTGAATTTAGTTGTGTGAAATTGAGTTTACGGATTATTTTAGTTAACTGAATTGAGTGAGTTGAATTTTGTCCAAATGCTGTCGGAAAATGAGTTGGATTCGCAACTTGATTGGATTGAATTGGGTCTCACGTTTAGAACCAATAGAATTTCATTGACTTATCACATGAAATTGTTTTAGTTGAACTGAATTGACTTGAATATTATTGGAATTCAATATTGTTACAACTGAATTACGTAATTTGAGTCAAATTTACGCAAAAATTTCGCATTGAATTGGGATAAATTGATCTGACGAGTTTTCTGTCTTGAATTAAATTGGATTGAATTTTTTTTGCTAATCAATTGGAAAACATCACGAGCGCGCATACAAACAGGCGTGAAAATCGGATTACGCCAAGACCGCGGAGCGTTTTAATTTACAAGTCAGATGGCGCAATAATTTATGCGTTAACCGCGAACGAAACGCGCTCGGAATCGTTCGGAACGAATTTTTTCCATCGGACGTGAGTCACAACAACAATCGACCGTTACTTCGTGATTTTTGTTTACGATCTCGTAAATTACATAAAAGCACATTATTGACCGATATAATTAACGATTCCGCCGCGGGCTTGCGAAACGAGATTGAGAAATCGGCAGCATTCTGCAGACAGATCCGAGCACGCGGAGAGTTCGTTGAACCCGAAGAATGAGCAGCGGGTTCACGACTCACCGTCTTTTTTTAGAGGCGTACGCCGCGAACTTTCACTTTTTCGCAGGTGCAAATTTGACTACTGACCCAATCTTTCAAGGATCACCGCGCGAGAGCGAACGCACTTCCATCTAAAGAAAGGGCGTGCGACACCTCGCTTCGATCCAATTTCTGATCAAACTCAATTCGCAAGGTCAATTCACGTGCACGTTTAGTAGACAGAACTATTACGTAAACGTAATGACTACAGTTCATTAAGTTAAATTTTAAACCTATTTCAATTAAGTTCAAATCACCTTGGGCTCATTTCGAATGTGATCGCTTCGAATTCAATTCAATTCAAGGGTCCTAATTCAATACAGTTAAGTAACAAAGTCAATTCAAGTTACCTCGAGTTAATTTCAAATATGAACGTGTGAATTCAAGTTCAATTCAAGAGCTCAAGTTTGGCATAGTTAAGTATCAAACCCAATTCAAGCAAATTCAAATCACCTTGAACTTATTTCAATTGTAATTGTGAACGGGTTGAATTCAGTCCAATTTAAGAGCTCCAGTTCAGTATAGTCAAGTATCAATCATTTCAATTAAATTCAATTAACCTCGAGTCATTTCAAATATAAACGCGTTGAATTTAGTTCAATTCGAGAGCACCCGTACAGTATAATTAAGTAACAAATTCAATTCAGTTAACTTAAAATCATCTTGAGTTCATTTTAAATGTGATTGTGTTAAATTCAGTTCAGTTCAAGAGCCCCAGTTCAATACAGTTAAGCGTCGAACCCAATTCAAGCAAATTAAAGTCACCAAGAGCTCCAGTTTGGCATAGTTAAGTATCAAACCCAATTCAAGCAAATTCAAATCACCTTGAACTTATTTCAATTGTAATTGTGAACGGGTTGAATTCAGTCCAATCTAAGACCTCCAGTTCAGTATACTCAAGTATCAAATCCAATTCAACTAAATTTAAATCACCTCGAGTTGATTTCAAATATGAACGCGTTGAATTTAGTTCAATTCGAGAGCTCCAGTATAGTATGACGAAGTATCAAACACAATTCAGGCAAATTCAAATCAACTCGAGTTCATTTCAAATGTGAATGCGTTGAATTCAGTCCAATTTGAGTGCCCCAATTCAGTATAGTTAAGTGTCAAATCCAATTCAAGCAAATTCAAGTCACCTTGAGCTTATTCAAATGTAAACGTGTTGAATTCAGTCAAATTCAAGGGCTCTAATTCAGTAGAGTTAAGTATCAAACTCAATTCAAGTCACCTTGAGTTAATTTCAAATATGAACGTGTGAGTTCAAATTCAATTCAAGAGCTCAAGTTTGGTATAGTTAAGTATCAAACCCAATTCAAGCAAATTCAAATCACCTTGAACTTATTTCAATTGTAATTGTGAACAGGTTGAATTCAGTCCAATTTAAGACCTCCAGTTCAGTATAGTCAAGTATTAAATCCAATTCAACTAAATTCAAATCACCTCGAGTTCATTTCAAATATGAACGCGTTGAATTTAGTTCAATTCGAGAGCTCCAGTACAGTATGATTAAGTTTCAGATCCAATTCAGTTAAATTCAAATCACCTCGAGTTCATTTCAAATGTGACCACGTTGAATTCAGTCCAATTTGAGTGTCCCAGTTCAGTATAGTTAAGTGTCAAATCCAATTCAAGCAAATTCAAGTCACCTTGAGCTTATTCAAATGTGAACGTGTTGAATTCAGTCCAAATCAAGAGCTCTAATTCAGTAGAGTTAAGTATCAAACTCAATTCAAGTCACCTTGAGTTAATTTCAAATATGAACGTGTGAGTTCAAATTCAATTCAAGAGCTCAAGTTTGGTATAGTTAAGTATCAAACCCAATTCAAGCAAATTCAAATCACCTTGAACTTATTTCAATTGTAATTGTGAACGGGTTGAATTCAGTCCAATTTAAGACCTCCAGTTCAGTATAGTCAAGTATTAAATCCAATTCAACTAAATTTAAATCACCTCGAGTTCATTTCAAATATGAACGTGTTGAATTTAGTTCAATTCGAGAGCTCCAGTACAGTATGATTAAGTTTCAGATCCAATTCAGTTAAATTCAAATCACCTCGAGTTCATTTCAAATGTGACCACGTTGAATTCAGTCCAATTTGAGTGTCCCAGTTCAGTATAGTTAAGTGTCAAATCCAATTCAAGCAAATTCAAGTCACCTTGAGTTAATTTCAAATATGAACGTGTGAGTTCAAATTCAATTCAAGAGCTCAAGTTTGGTATAGTTAAGTATCAAACCCAATTCAAGCAAATTCAAATCACCTTGAACTTATTTCAATTGTAATTGTGAACGGGTTGAATTCAGTCCAATCTAAGACCTCCAGTTCAGTATAGTCAAGTATCAAATCCAATTCAACTAAATTTAAATCACCTCGAGTTCATTTCAAATATGAACGTGTTGAATTTAGTTCAATTCGAGAGCTCCAGTACAGTATGATTAAGTATCAAACACAATTCAGGCAAATTCAAATCAACTCGAGTTCATTTCAAATGTGAATGCGTTGAATTCAGTAGTCCAATATGAGTGCCCCAGTTCAGTATAGTTAAGTGTCGGACACAATTCAAGCAAATTCAAATCATCCTGAGCTTATTTCAAATGTGAGCGTCTTGAATTCAGCTCAATTCAAGGGCTTTATTTCAGTGCAGTTAAGTATCAAACTCAATTAAAGTCGCCTCGAGTTCATTTCAAATGCGAACAGGTTGAATTCAGTTCAATTTGAGAGCTCTCCAGTACAGTATAATTAAGTATTAAATCCAATTCAATTGAATTCAATCACCTCGAGTTCATTTCAAATGTGATTGTGTTAAGTTCAGTTCAGTTCAATTCAAGAGGTCCAGTTCAGTATAGTTGAGTCTCAAATCCAATTCAGGCAAATTCAAATCACCTTGAGTTCATTTGAAATGTGATCGCGTTGAATTGAGTCCAGTTTAAGAGCCCCAGTTCAGTACAGTATCAAACTCAATTCAAGCAAATTCAAATCACCTTGAGCGTATTTCAAATGTAAACATGTCGAATCCAGCTCAATTCAAGGGCTTTAATGCAGTGGAGTTAAGTATAAAACTCAATTCGAGTCATCTCGAGTTCGTTCATTTCAAGTACGAATGTGTTGAATTCAGTTCAGTTCAAGAGCTCCCGTACAGCATAATTACGTATCAAATCCAATTCAGTTAAATGAAAATCATCTTGAGTTCATTTAAAATGTGATTGTGTTAAATTTAGTTCAATTCAAGAGCCCCAGTTTAGTATAGTTAAGTATCGAATCCAATTCAAGCAAATTCAAATCACCTTGAGCTTATTTCAAATGTGAACGTGTTGAATTCAGTCCAATTCAAGGGCTCTGACTCAGTAGAGTCAGTAAGCATCAAACTCAATTCGAGTCGCTTCGAGTCCATTTCAGATATGAACCGTATTGAATTCAATTCAATTCGAGAAATCTTAAGTTTCAAACTCAATTCAACTAAATTCTCTAAATAACTCGTGTTATGGAAATGAATAAATTTATGAATAAAGTTTCTTAATATCTACTAATAGAATTGAGATTGAATTCAACAAGCTGTTTGAGTTCAAATTAAATTCACAATCACTTTGTTGATTCTGAATCGACTGAAGTGAGAACTCATACTGACTGATGTGGTACTAAGCGCGTTAAACTCAATTTGAATTTGAACAACGTCGTTGAACATGATCAATTCGATCAAATTCAATTCAAATACGTATGAATCCAATTGAGCTTAAACCACATTCAATTCAATTCAGCCACTGAAGAGCTTAGAATCAACTCTATTCACCTATAAATTCGTCAGTTTTGAAACGCTTTCGGCTCTTTGACGAGATAAACTCGATTCGATGAAGAAATTCAATTCAATTCAGCTATTGAACTCGAATGTTAACGTACCGATTCAAATTTTAACGCGCGCCAAAGACATTGAATCCTTCAATCTCCATTACGCTCTCTTTAACTCAATTCAGAAATCCGCTTAATTTACGCCACTTTTGTTTATACTAAACTCAATTCAAGTAAATTCAAATGAATATTTCAGTTTCGATTGTAAACTCAATTAATTTTCGGACTGTGTACATTCAACCGAATTCGACTAACTTCACTGAATTCATTCAATTCAAGAAATTTTCTAACCCGATTCGACTGAGTTCAAATTGTTTGACTTCGCCGATCGTTTTCAGTGATCGTGAATGGACAGTTCAATTCAATTATTTATCAACTCAATTCGACTCAATTCAATACTTATTTCACGTGATAAACCAAACCGAAACTGGATTGAATATGCAGTCAATTCAATATAGTTTTGTACATATTACTTTCCATTCAATTCAAGTCCATTCAAACGATCATTTCGTTAAAATACAGTTCATAACTTTAATTATTGTTTTCGAATTATGTTCAAAGGAATAGTTTTGTTAAATTGAAGTTGCTGAATTGAACTCTTGCTCTGACCCATTCAACTCAAATTCAGTCCAACAGTTCAGTTTCATCAGAGCCAATTCAGTTGAATACAAACGGTCATTTACTTCCAGTGGAGGTCAAAAACTCGAACTATGTTCAACCGAATTCAACTACTAGCTTCATTAAATTCAGGTTGTTGAATTCAATTCAGTAGGTTTTGAACCCAATTCAATTGAATTCAGACATTTATCAACTCTATTCAACCCAATTCAGCTCTCACTACTAAACCAAGTTGAATTGCATTGAATTTGCACTCAAGTCAATTTAACTTCATTGAATCTCAATTCAACTGTTGAATTCGATATTTTGTTCAAAATTCAACCGGATGAAAACAGCGAATAATCATAGATTGCTTTTGTCCTTCCAGAGACGTCCAATTCAACGGTTACACCCTTCCCCAACACGCCCAAATAGTGCCGCTCCTTCACGCCGTCCACATGGACCCCCAACTCTGGACCGAGCCGGAGAAATTCAACCCCTCCCGCTTCATCAACGCCGAGGGCAAAGTGACCAAACCCGAGTACTTCCTGCCGTTCGGCGTTGGCCGAAGAATGTGCCTCGGGGAAGTCCTGGCCCGCATGGATATGTTCCTGTTCTTCTCGTCGCTCCTCCACACGTTCGACATCTCGGTGCCCAAGGGCGAGAAGCTCCCCAGCCTGAAGGGCAACACCGGCGTCACCATCACGCCCAACCCGTTCAAAATCTGCCTGCGCCCCCGCCCCATGGAATGGGACTGCATCTCGTCGACGATACGGTCGGCCGGAAGTCACTAGACGGGGGTGGCGCGCGGAAAGGGATTTCGGAGCACGGTGTCTTGGAAGTGGTTCCTAGCGTTGCATACTTAAGAGAGAAAGGCATGTACTTATTAACCTTTAACTTTATTTTTTTGTTCGTTTTTGTAATTCTTTGACTACACAATAGAACTCTTTTCGTTAAACAGATCTCCGACCGGGTTCGGCTGTGCATTGAAAGTGTTCATACTCATAATTTAGTATTCGCTAGATTTAAGTAGGCTAGTCATCATCAACAGATTATGTAATGCCAACTGTTTATTTTTAATAGTTTCGATCGGGACCATCGACTTATAAAGGAGAGAGCGTCGGATACCTTGCGAGTTGCGAGTTAGAAAACTGGAGGTCTTAGAATAGCCCACTTTTTTTATTGCTTTTACAAATTCACCACCATAACGTATACCGAATGAAATATTAATTAATTAATCATTAAACACAGGAAGAAAAAATTGGGGGCTATATAGCCTCCAATAGAATTGGGGGCTAAGTCCACCCCGTTCTCGTAGAGAAGCAGTTTTTCACTATCGTCAACTTTTTTCGTCAATAGACCTCGCTTTTTAATATATCCAGACTGGGGCGGACGAATTTGGGGGGAGGGGGGGCTAAGTAACGCCGTGATTAACCTTTTCTCTCGTTTAAAGCAATCCGTCACTTCTTCACCACTACTTTTAATACTTCGAACTCACAATTTTAATATCAAAATGACATTAATTACTACATCGAAGCAGAAAAAGCTGCGTAAAATTGGGGGGCTATGTAAATCCCGACGGAATTCAAAAGTAAACAACCCTTCAATCCGTCCGATGTGTTCTCGAAAAACAGTTTTTCACTAATTAATTACTACATACAGGAAGAAAAAAATTGAGGGCTATGTAAAATTGATTGGGGGCTACGTGAACTCCATTTGAATCGAGGTTAAACAACCCCCTTGAGTGTTCCCCCTTTCTCCTCGAAAAGCCGTTCTTCACTATCAACAACCAATACGTATATCCACGACTGGGGCGTGCGAAATTCGAGGGCTAAGTGATGCCATGGTTGTCCTTTTCTTCCATCTCTTCTTTACTACTTTTAATACTTTGAACACACAATTTCAGTATCATAATGACAAAAACGTGAGTTCATTAATTACTACGCAGAGGAAGAGAAAATTGAGGGCTATGTAAAATTGGAGGCTATGTAAACTCAAAAACAATTCGAGGCAATACAATCCCCTTGGATATTCCTTTTCTCATTGAAAACCAATTTTCTAATATCATCAATTTTTGAAACAGATTTTGCTAATAAATATGTCCACGACTATGGTGGACGAATTTCGGAGGCTATATGACTCTTTTTTCGTTTAAGTCATTCATCATTTCATCGCCACTTATATACTTTCATCTCTCAATGACGTAAGGATGAATGAATGAATGAAATGGATTTCGCTTTTGAATATACAGGGCATAAGATATTGGGGGCAAAACCTTTTGAAATTGGGGGGCTAAATAGCCCCTTGATATCTCCCTTTATCTTCGAGCAGTTTTTCAATAATGCGAACGTTGTAAAATAAAACAGACCTCGCTTTTTAATACACATACAAACTGGGGGCTAAGTCTTTTTCTCGTTTTCATTACTTGAAACATCGCTTAGCCCCCAACTTCAACTGCCTCTTCAGCTTCACATAGTTTTTCAGTTTTGCCAACATCTAATCTCGTTCTTTAATATCTGTGACATAGCAAAAATTAGGGGCTATGTGAAAGTCAACCAAGATCATTTAGCCCCCCCCCCCTCCCCTCCAAATTTCGTCCGCTCCTTCAGTATCAACCGGTGCACGTTTTAACTAATCTTCACACAATTCTTCAGTATTGCCAACATCTGGACTGAATCTTACTTTTTAAGATATGTGACTGGGGCATAGCAGAAATTGGGGGCTATGTGAAGTCAACAGTTTAATTTTCTCTCACCCAAAGTCATCCGAATTTTCATTGCTCTTCTCAATGTCATAAATTGAAGGTGGCTATTAATATTACGTGTTTGAGCTTTACGAAATAGAAAAAATTGGGGGCTAAAATACCCCCTCCCCCTTCGGGAGCCAAGTGAATTCAGAGTCATCCGGATTTTTTTCAATTGTTTCTATCAGAACAGTTAATGGGAGGTCTGGCCATTTTATGCGCGACATTTGCGTCGCTTAGCCCCCAATTTAGTCAGTTGTGGGCAAAGTGATGTCAACAGCTTCCTTTCCTCTAACTAGAAGTTGTCCATTTTTTTTAATCAATACTTTCACGAAATAGAGGAAATCAGAAGCTTAAGTACCTCGTCCCCCGCCCTTGATTTTAGGGCACCGACCTGAAATTGGGGGCTAACTAACAATGTCAGTGTTATCTCATTCTCTCGATTAAAGTCGTCGTATTCATCACGTCATTACGATATTAAAACCAAACCAGCTGAATGCGAACATTAAGAGAAGCATTAGAGTTCGGCGGTTGAAGGCTATGTAACCCCCACCTCCCCAGATATTTCGTTATTTTCACGGTGTATTGTTTTTTAACTACCAATAGCATGTGAAATTGACTTCCTTTCCGTTTAATTTGCGTTTCGGCCACTTTATACACGACATTTACGTCGCTTAGCCCCCAATTTTGTCAATTGGGGACAGCAGCTTCCTTTCCTCTAGTTTAAAACCGTCCAATGCTTTTACGATGTAGAGGAAATCAGAAGAAGATAAGTACTCCCAACACCTGATTTTACCGCACTGACCGGAAATTGGGGGCTAACTGTCTCGTCAATGTCTCTCGATCAAAGCCAAAGCCGGTTCGCTTCATTGCTTTTACGCATTTATCACATTACCACATTAATACCAAACTAATCAGACGAGATTATTAATAAAACAAGTGCTGGAGTTCGGCGGTTTAGGGCTAAGTAGCCGACCCCAGTCCTTCCCGATATCCTTTTATTTTCATGTTATATCTTTTCACTACCGTTAATATGTCCGTTTAATACTCGTGCTATTCAGCTTACATCGACACTTAAGTTGTTATATTTAGCCCCCACCCCCCTCCTCCCGCCCTCCCCTCTCGATTTTCTGTTATGAATTGGGGGGCTAAGCGACTTAAATCAATTTTATCTCTTGAAGTAGTAAAATATTAATTGTGTTCGTGGACGTGTTTGGCACCGTCAGAAAAATAAATCATAGCGCGTTCGTATATAGATCGAGGGGGCTATATAGCCCTCAATATGTTTTCTTTCTTTCACTAGAGACGTTCGAATTTTTCTTGTATTTAAAAGGGGAATTAGGAGACGCGCCCTTTTACATCATAATTTTATTTTGTCGGGCTATATAGCCCCCAACGTGTTCGCTTGCTTTCATTCATGAAAATGTTCGAGTGTTTAGCATAATTTTCTTTGATCATTCATAAAATGGCACAGAAAAGTCATGCGCGATTTTAAGACCCCCTCTCACCCCCAAAATCGCTCTTTCTCTCGCTTAAGGTATCTGACGCAGCATTGTTTTTTTTTTAATAATATTTTTTTTTACCACTGGAAAGTTGGCATCACACAAGAACGTTTCGTTACCTATATTGAAACCAGTGTTATTCGCAACCGTTTTCAGGGCAGATAGATTCTTGTTGACTAGTTAAGAAAGTATCTAACCAGTAGCGGCGCGCCGCCGCCGCTTGAAAAGGGGGCGGCGCCGTTGTTTTTCCTCCTTTTTTCTTCTTGTTGTACATACCGTAGAATTAGTTGCATTCTTTTTTTTTTCTTCCTTTTTCCCTTGTATATACATGTATAATTTAATGTATTTTTTTTTGTTTTGTGTACTTTTTTTTTAAATCTTAAACTGTACATATTAGTGGAGTAAGACCAAGCTATTAAGAGAGTAACTGTTATTTAAAAAATAATTTTATCACACAACCAGCGATCAATAAAGATATTTTTTTTGTAAGGCGAGTTGTTTTATTTATTCAGAATGTTTGAGAAGATCAAAATTAATTTAATTGATTAATTAATTAATTAATTAATTAATTAATTAAAAGTAGAAGCAAATTTTGGTATTCCTGGCGTTACGACGCAAGTGAGCGGTGGGCAACTCATTATACAGCGATGTCAAGAAAAAACGGGACGATTAGGCTTGGGACTTTCCGCGTTTCACGGCAGACTAACAACCAACGTCAAGACGTCCGTGCAAACACCAGGCGACTGCGATCCCGACTGACTTGATTAGGTGAAGAAAGCGAGGACCTAACCGGTACGAAGATGTGGTGAGGGTTTTAAACATTAAAAAAAACGAAGCATAACAAAAAAGCAAAAAAAAAAAAGAACTACAAAAAATGTAAGAGAATAAAAACAAATAAACATTAAATTGACAAAAAAAAACGCAATGAAGACAGGCGAACAACTAGGAAAGATTAATTTACACGGAGAAAGAAAAGCAAATGAAAAATAATAAAAGAGGAAAACTGGCGAAAAAAGAAGAAAGCAAAAAAAAGAAAAAGAAAGAAGAAGAAGAAAGCAATTCAATGATTCAATAATAAGACGAGGACGAGGAAATTATTTCAGAAAAAGAAACGACTGTCTAGAATATGATTGAAAACAAAAAACAAACAAAAAAAACAAGAAAGAAATCAACCACGTAAACGTCATTTGTTTTTTTTTTTTAATTTTCTTCTCATGTTTTCGTCATCGTTTTGTCTTTTTATCGTCGTCCGTTATCTTAATTTAATGTAATTTAATTTGAATTAAACGACAATAAACAAAACAATGACGAAAAAACTACGAGAAGAAATTAGAAAAACAAAAAAAAAAACAATTGACGTTATAATAATAAAACGACAGCAACAAAAGCAAAAGAAAAAGGAAAACCGCATGACAAGAAATAAAAAAAAAACAAAAGATGAAAATATTAAAATAATATTCTCAATAATGAAGCAAAAGCAAAAGAAAAAGAAAAACCAAATAACAAAAGTAAAAAAAAAAAACAAAAGCTGACGAAAATATTTTTTCAATGTTAGTTTCATATTTTCGTAATTTTTTGTTTTTTTTTATTTTTGTTGTTTTTTTTTTGTTCTTTTGCGCTCACTTCTGTTTTATTATTGTGACGTCATTTGTTAATAATGTTTTCGTCATCTTTTGATTTTTTTTATTTTTGTTATGTGGTTTCTCTTTCTCTCTTGCTTTTGCTTTTTGTTTCATTATTATGACGCCGTTCGTTTTTCTTTTCCTAATTTTCTTCTCATTGTTTTCGTCCTCGTTTTGTTTATCGTCGGTTAATTCAATTTAAATCAAAGAAACGATAAAAAAACAAAACAATTACAAAGTTACAGAAAAAAAAAATGACGACAAAACTAGAGAAGAAAAAAGTCGAGTAATAAAGGATATTAATATTAAAATAAAAGAAACGATGAGAAAACAAAACAACTAAAAAGTTACAGGATAAAATAACAAAACTACAGAAGAAATCAAAAACAACAATCAAATCAACGAATCACGTTACAATGTCAAAAAAAATGAAAATGATGACTGAACAACAAAAAAACTAATTACAAAAAGTCACAAAGAAGTTAAAATAATGAAGTGATGGTGGGGGAGGGAGCTTTGATAAAATAACAATGCAACTGTTAAACAATTCAAAAAGATCAACTAAAAATAGCAAAAACAAAAAGGCGAAAAAGTAAAAAAGTAAACAAAAAAAAAGAAAAAAGACAAAACAACAAGAAGACATGAAAGGAAGAAGTATCCATGGAAGAGATTCACGAAATCAGACAAAAACAAAACAAAGGAAGGAAAGACACCTAACGAACCGAAGCAACCAAATGACAAAAAAAAACGGAAAATAAATTACGAAAACGATACCGAAAACAATGAAAATAAAATTTAAAGAAAGAAAAACAAATGATGTCACAGAAATAAAACGACAACAAGAGAAAAAGAAAAGGAAAACCACATAACAAAAATTAAAAAGAAAAAATAAAAAAAACCAATGATGTCACAATAACAAAACGAAAACAAAAGAAGCCGCATAACAAGAATTAAAAAAAGAACAAAAACGAAAACTATACCGAAAATAATGAGAAGATAATTTAAAAAGGAAAGGAAAGCAAATGACGTCACAATCATAAAATGACAACAAAAGAAACCGCATAACAAACATTAAAAAGAAACAAAATATGAAAATATTAAAATAAAAGAAACGATGAAAAAACAAAACAACTAAAAAGGTACAGACAAAAATAACAAAACTACAGAAGAAGTCAAAAACAACAATCAAATACAGAAATCGCGTTACATCAAAAAAAAAAAGACGATAGAACAACAAAAAAAAAAACAACAAAAAGGCAGAAAGTGGTTAAAATAATGAAATGGTGGGAAACGATGATAAAGAAAACTAAGCAAAAAAAGAGAGAAAAACAAAACAACATGTACACATGAAATTATACAACAGGAGAAATAAGAAAAAGAAAAAATCAAAGAAATAAAGGCACTCGACGAACTGAAGCAACGAAGACAAAAACAAAACAAAAAAAAAAACGGAAAATAAAGCAAAACCACAGAACAAAAATGAAAACCAAAAGATGAAAGAAATATTAAGATAAGAACAAACGAAGAAACTCAAAAAGCGAAGGAATAAAAACGAGAAACTGGGTTACAAGAAAAAATTACGAGAAGTTAGAAGAAAAAATCATATCAGAAGAATAAAAGAGGCGGGATTAATGTCGAAGAAGGATTACCTCTCGTCTTTTGTTTCAAAGTGTAACAGGAAAGACGCCTTCCGTTTAGTTTTTCTTTTGTTTCTTGCCATTTCTACGCGAAGCGTCAACTTCGAAGTGTTAATTAACAAATGAACAGCGAATTCTCTTTATTCTCTTTGTGTATGTAATCACTATACTTCGGACGTGTTTTGGACCGAATGCAAGGACACTAAACGGTGTGTATTCATCGTCTACAGAATGCGAGTATTGAATAGAATAGTGTGTATTCATAGTCTGCGCAAGACGATGAACGAAAAATAGAATAACTTCCATTCATCGTCCGAGGTTTTTGTAGCGGTGGTGACGCTCGAAACGGCCTTCGTCATTTGTTTTTAGAATAGTTTTATCTTTGGAAAATTTGGGAATAAAATTCAACTCCCTTTTTTTCTAACAACTCTGGCAAATTTTGTTTTCATTTCTTCGCGAAGCGTCAATTTCGAAGTGTTAATTAACAAGAATGAACAACGAATCGCTGTATTCTCTCCGAATGTGTAATCGTTATACTTCGGACGGAATGCAAGGACACTGAATCGTGCGTATTCATCGTCTACATAACGCGAAGATCAAATAGAGCGGGGTGTATTCATCGTCTGCGCAAAACGATTACCAAAGAATAGAATAAAAGCCAAATCATTTTCTTTTCTTACAAATCGTGCGATCGTCTTATGTTTTCGATACGCATCGACTACCAAACCGGAACGACAATTCCAAACCCCGTTCTTCATTTCGTTTTCCTTTTTTCTTTTCTCATTCCTCTGCGTAAAGTCAATTTTGGAATATTACGGTTTGATTACCGCTCGTCTTCTGTTTCAAAATGTAACGGGGACGGCCGGAACGCGTGTTCATCGACCGTGTTTCGTGTATCCATGGTAACGCTTACCGAAACGTCCGAAGTATAGCAATCGCAAAATAGAAACCTAACATTGACTTTGAGTTTGCCTGATCAAAAAAATTAGTTTTGTCTTTCGTGCAGGATACAATAGGGTGAGGATCGAAAAGGTTCTTGAAAAGAAATCGACCTTTTTACAGGATACGTTTTAATGAAGTCGTCGATGAATAAAATTAAAATTAAAAATAAAAAAAAAAAAAAACTGTGACCCTCAACTTCTTTTTATGATTCAGTTTTTTTGCGCACGGTGAACACCAACTCGTGCGGTTTTGGGGTGAGCGTGATGCCGCACTCGCCCTTCAAATCGATCCTCGCCCCCTCCGCGGTCGAAATCGAAAACTCCTGGAGGATTGCGGCGCCGAAAAGGAACAGCAACATCCTAGCGAGTTCATCCCCCACGCACATCCGTTTACCTTTTAGTTTCATTTCAAACAAAAAAAAAAAGAATGCACTCGACAGATAGAAAGAGACTCACCGGTCTGGAAAGGGATGAAGGCGTCGCGCTTCACGAACTTGCCCTCCTCATTCAAGAACCTGGCCGGCTCGAACCGCTCGGGTTCGTCCCAGTTTTCGGGGGCCATGTGCACCCGCCATTGCAGGGGGATGATCATCGAGCCCTTCGGAATTTTATAGCCGTCGAGCTCGAGTTCCTCCAAAGCCCCGTGGGGAATACCCAGGGGTACCACGGGGCGTATCCGCTGCGCTTCGGCCAGGGAGGCTTTCGTCAAGTGGAGATTTGGAAGGTCGTCCAAAGAAGGAAAGGAACCATGCAGGATCGCATCGAGTTCACGTTGCACCTTCTGTTGCGCCGGAGGATTGCACGCCATGTAAAGCAAAAACCACCTGGAAGAGATGACGGGGGGGCCTCCCCCGATTTAGAACGACAAAGCCAAGAAGACAAGCGAGGAGGAACAGAGAACCTTAGGGTGGTTAGGGTCGTGTCCAGGCCGGCCCCGAAGACATCGGCGAGCAGGTGGCAGAATTGTTCGTCGTCATAGAACTCGTGGTCGTCAGTGCCTTTAGTCCTTTCACGCTCCAACAGGAACGCTCGTATTAAATCAAGGTCGCCGTCGAGGTCGGCTTGCTCTTTGATGATGTCGCGATAGACTTGATGGGTTTTGGCTTTGCCCTCGAGCAGAAACGCAGTGGACTTCTTGTATTTGGGCAAAAACCTTAAAGAACCGAGGGTGTCAATGGGGATTGGCTCTTGGTGTTCCTAGGGAGAAGGTTTGAGGAAACCGGAAAAGACCTTGCATTTGGAAGCAAATCTAAAGAACCGAGGGTGTAAATGGGGATTGGCTCTTGGCTTCCGTAGGAAGAAGGTTTGAGGAAACGGGCAAAGGCCTTGCATTTAGAAAAAATCTAAAGAACCGAGAGTGTAAATGGGGGTTGGCTTTTGGCGTTCCCAGGAAGAAGGTTTGAGGAAACATTCTATGGCCTTGTATTCGGGCAAAACTCCAAAGAACCGTGGGGGTAAATGGGGGTTGCTCTTGGCGTTCTCAGGAAGGTAAATTGAGGAAGCATGCATGAGGCCTTGCATTTGGGAAAAAAATCTAAAGAACTGAGAGTGTAAATGGGGGTTGGCTCTTGACGTTTCCAGGAAGCAGGTTTAAGGAAACCTGAAGACCAACCTAAGAAAAGGCAGGAAGTTCAGGGGTCCTGCGACGCCTATGTGTTTCGTCCCTTCCTCCTGGAGATGTTGGAGCCACTTCCACAGTTCGTCGTCTCGCGGCCATGACTTGCCGAAAACGATGAGATTCATTACGGAACCCAAATTGTGCCTGAGGGGTTCCAGGGGATCCAAGACTGTACTCGGTTGACCTTGGGGGGCAAGGTCCTTAACGTACTGAAAAATGACATTATTTTTCTCTCTTTTCATATTTTTTAATTTGCTTATTACAAGATAAGTCTCGAGACGTAAAAGAAAAAAGAAATGAGAGAACAAATAGCATGGAGGAAAAGAGTGGGGAAAAAAGCCTACGTTAAAGAAGGCAACCAAAACGGAGGGAAAAAACCGAAGCCAAAAGAATTACCAATCGAGGGCAGAAAAATAAGAAGGAAAGACAAAGGACGGAGCAAAAGAGAAAAACAAAAAAACAACAGCGAAAGCATGAGTTAAAATGTAGCGATGAAAGGAAGAAAAAATAAAACCAATATGGAGAAATAAAAAAAAAAACATAAACTAATCTAGGCGCAGAGAAAATAATTACAAATCGCTAGTAAAAAAAAGAAAAAGGAAGGACAACTAACTGTCATTCCTTCTAACTTCTTGAATTAATGGTCTTTTCTGTCGCCTTGTTTCCAATAACGAAAAAAAAAACATTTATTAAAACAAAACAGCAAACCAAAATTCGTTCGTTTAGTTAAGTAAATTAATAATATCTGTCAAAAAATTTTAAATCGATAAAAAAATTATTTTATTTGTAGTTTATTTTTCGAGAAAAACTGAAGATCTTCGTCAAAATGTTTTTTTACGATCTTCAGTTTCTTAAAAAAAAATTACAAATTAAATTATTATAAATAAATCGATACAAAAGTAATTTTATTTGTAATTTTTTTTAGAAAAAAAAAATAAATCGATAAAAAATAATTTTATTTGTAATTTTTTTTTCGAGAAAAACTGAAGATCTTCGTCAATATATTTTTTTACGATCTTCAGTTTCTTTAAAAAAAATTACAAATTAAATTATTATAAATATAATAATAATAATAATAAATCGATACAAAAGTAATTTTATTTGTAATTTGTAATTTTTTTAGAAAAAAATAAATAAATAAAAAATAATTTTATACGTAATTTTTTTTAGAAAAAAAATCGATAAAAAATAATTTCTTTTGTATTTTTTTTTAGAAAAAAAAATAAATCGATAAAAATAATTTTATTTGTAAAAAAAAATTCCACATAACATGACTTTTTTCATAGATTCTTTGATATTTGGGCCAATAAATAGGGCGCAATACGACGGCCAATGAACGGCGTGCGTTCATTTAATTAATTAATAAATATATTTAATGATCTCTGGCCTTTTGTTTTTTTCTTTTGTTTTTTGGTTCCTTTTGTTTTCGACAATGACAAAATGACGAGCGGAAGACGTTTGCGTTTTATTAGCATTTCTATTTGTTACAAACGACCGATCGTCACTTGTTTTTTGCTCCCTTTGTTTTCGGCGAAGAAGAACGAACGAGCGCGCGATCGGATTTTGTTGGCGCTTTTGTTTCAAGCTGTTAAATACAAAAAAAAAAACTTGGATTGGATTTTGTTAGCTTTTGTTTTCCCCCCTTCACTGACGAAGAATATTCTAAATTTGATCGCCGTCGATGAAGGAAAAGACATGCGAAAGACGCTTCTTGCATTTCATTCTTTCCTATTCCTCTTATTTTCAGCGAAAAAAAAATATTGCGAAAAAAAAATATTGCGACATTTGGATTTTGTCAATGACCGATCGTCATTTGTTTTTGTTCCTTTTGTTTTCGATGAAAAAGAAATAACAAGCGCCCAATCGGATTTCGTTGGCGCTTTTGTTTCAAGTTAATACAAATAAAACTCGAATTGGATGTCAGCTTTTGTTTTCCCCCCTTCATTGGAGAAGAATGATCTAAATTTCATCGTCGTCTTTTGTCTTAGTTTTCGATGAAGGAAAGAACGTGCAAAAGACGATTTTGCAATTCGTTCTTTCCTGTTCCTCTGATTTTCGGCGAAAACAAAAAAGCAATACGAAAAAGACGTTTGGTGTTTGTCAACGACCGATCGTCATTTGTTTTTGTTCCTTTCGTCTTCGACGAAGAAGGAAGAAAAAGCGACGTGCGGTCGGATTTTGTTGGCTTTTGTTTCGGTTAATACGAGCAAAACTCGACGTAATTTTTCGACGATCAGATTTTGTCAGCTCTTCATTAACGAAAGATAATCTAAATTTGTTTTCTCTTTCTTGCTCCTCTCATTTTCGGCGAAGAAAAATGAGATTTTCTCAACGATTGATCGTCAATTGTTCCTGTTCGGTTTGTTTTCGATGAAGAAAGACGAAACTTCGAAGAAAAATGAGATTTTCTCAACGATTGATCGTCAATTGTTCCTGTTCGGTTTGTTTTCGATTCGATGAAGAAAGAAGAAACGGGCAAAGGACGATTGGATTTTCTTGGCTTTTGTTTCAGTTAATACAAATAAAACTCGTCGCGATTGTTCGACGATCGGATTTTGTCGGTTTTTATGCTCACTGGCGGAGAAACGCTCTAAATCTGTTACATGATCGATCGTCTTTAGTTTCGGTTTTCGATGAAGACGAATTTTGCATTTTGTTCTTCCTTGATCTTCCTCTTATTTTCGGCGAAGAACAAAAAAAAAAACATGCAAGAGGCGATCGGATTTTTGTTTTTTGTTGTTACGTGATTTGTTTTCGTTCCTTTTGTTTTCAGTTTTAGTTTGTTTTCGAAAGGCGTTACGGTTAAAAGAATTTTTTTTAAAAATTTTTTATGAATTTTCGGGACACGGAAATATTCGCCAGTGTTTCGCTCTAAATAAACAAAAACAGAATTTTTGTTCTTTTTTGACAACCAATAAAATTAGGTGGAAAAAATAAAAAAAGACGATCGACTGTTTTTTGTTTTCTTTTCTCGTTTCTGTTTTCATTCGCCTTAGGAATGGCGATCGCTTTTATAGAAAAACTGTAATAAATTGAATAAAAGATGAAAGAACAGAGACAGAAATAAAGAGACAGAATGAAAATAAAGTACATATCATATACAAGGTGTGTCAATTAAGGCGGCTTCCTTCACACCTCTCTAGTTATTCTAGTTACTACTTTTACAAAAAAATGTTTCAAATAAATGTTACTTCGTGTTATGTGGAGCATATTTTTAAATTAGTACGGTATATACAGAGTGTTCCGTTTGGTCTGAGCGTTACGTCCGGGCGTTAATTTAAACGGAACACTATTTTTTTTTTAATGGAACTTGAAGACAACCCAACTATGTAAAGCCTATCCAGTCAAAAATTAAAAAAAAAATTACAAAGAAAAATAGAAAAATAATCCCGAGAATGTTAAAAAGTTGAAGAAAAAAGAAAAATAGTTTCAAAGCACGCCCAACCCAGCCTAAGTTAGGCCAACGCACCGCCTTAAGTAGAACATCCTGTATAAAGCGAGAGAGATAATTCAACTCAGGCACGAACACTCGTTATTGATTGATTGAGGGTTTACGGTTACTTTAAATCGATCAGGGGGGATGCAACTTACTCACTTCTGCTTACCTCGCTTCAACAAGCAAAAGGAGCACGTGATTTAAGTGCGAAAGGGGAAGTGAGGTGAGATTACTGTAACTAAATTTAAATCTTAAATCTTCAACTTAATACTGCTCACCTTTACGAAGTCCAAAGCTTGATTCCTTATCAGCGCTTCGATTTTGCCCCTTTTCGGACCGTACCTGTGCACCCCCATCTGCTTCAAGAATCCGGAGACGAACCTGCGCTGGTTTCTCCACAGCCCCTTCTCGGCGCAAATCAACCCTGAAACAAGACCAACCGTCCATCCAAAGAAAAAGAAAATTCCATACCATGCGCGCTCGAAACTTCCTAAAGAGGGAAATTGAGAGATATTTTGGTGAGAAAATTGAGAGAGAAACGAAGAATTTCTTTGTCTTTCTTTTAATTTCTTTTTCACTCTTAATTTTCTCACAAAAATCTCTCTCCATTCCCTTCTTTATTTTATGTACGTTTAGTTAGAGCAAAAACTTAAGAGCAAAATTGAGAGAGACGAAGAATATTGAGAGCTAAACAAAAGTAGACCGACTGCAAAAAAAATGAAAGTGTCTTGGATTGAAAATACGAAAAAAATTTAAGAAATATTATGTATTACTGGTAAAATCATTGAGGAGAAAACAAGTAAAGAGGGAAATTGAGAGGTATATTAGTGAGAAAATTGAGAGAAAGACTAAGAATTTCTTTGTCTTTGTCTTAATTATTTCTTTTTTGCTATTAATTTTCTCACCGAAATCTCACTCCATTTCTCTCTTTATTTTATGTATATTTAGTGAGAGCTAAAACTCAACGAGAAATCTTAAGAGTAAAATAGAGATACTACTTAACTTAAGAAAATGGAAGAATAACGTTTGATTGGCTGAGAAAAACTTGAATAGATTTCATTAACTTTTTTTAATTAAAAGAGAGAGAGAGAGAGAGATTTCATTGAGAAAATTAAGAATGAAAGAGAAATTGAGAGAGAGCAAATTTGGTGATAAGAGAGAGAGAGAGAGAGAAAGATTAAGTGCACGTATGTAAGAGAGAATGAACACAAAAAAGCGAAAGCGAAAAATTCGCTCAGAAAATTTAAGAGTGAGAGCTGAAATTACTGGGAAAGATGGAGAAAAATTGAAAATGAGAGTTAACATGGTATGGTAGAGAGTGGGAGACGTTACTTAGCAGGAAAAATAATATTGAGTTTTCAACGTTTCTCTAAATTTAGAAAATTGAGAACCATGCAAACACTTTCGATTGGTGAGAAAACGTGAGAAATCGGAGGTTTATTAGTTACTTTAAATATTGCTTTCTTCAACGATTTGCCGATAAATGTCGAGAGTACAGGTAGATATAAAACTGAGAGTGAAATGGAAGTTAAGAGAGGGAGAGGAATTTGACGAGAAAGATAACGAGGAAAATGGAAAATGAAGGAAATTCCTAAAAAAAAATTGGTAGAGAAACAAATTGCGCGTGAGAGAGTTTGGGAGTTTGCTGAGAAAATTTGAGAGTGAGAGTCAAAATTGCTTGAATAGATGAGGCAAATTAAAAATGAGTAGAAACGCGCGATGTAATTAATGAGGGGCATACAAATCCAGGGAGAAAAAAGTAACAACTTTTTGAGCATTTCACAGAGAAGATTGAGAGCCACGCAAATACTTTACATAATTAATGAGAAAAGTGAGAGTCGGATGGAAGAGGATATATTTCGATTTGCTATCGATTTGTCGAGAAACGCCGAGAGTAAAATTGAGAGTGCTGAAAAATTTGTAGCGGAAAAGAAATTAAGATTGAGAAAGGAATTCGATGAGAAAGACGAAAGAAAGACAATTAGCAACAAGCAAGATTGAAAGTGCAGAAAACTTCACGAAATTGAGAGGTAGCTAAACAAATTGCGGGCGAGAACGAGGGATGAGAGAGATTAAGAGGAAGGGGAAGCAAGAGTGAGAGGTGGTAAGGGCGAAATTTAATCAGAAAAATCTAGAAGAAAATTGAGAATCTTTTTATGAGGCGTGAACATTGAGAGAGAATCTGGAAGGGAAAAAAATTCTCTGAACAACATCGAGAGTGAGCGAAAATAAAATTGACTTTCGTGACGTTAGACGCGGGGGGAGCGTCTTGAACTTTCGAAAACACACAAACAAAATTAATATTTTCGCGGTCCTTGACTTTCGTGACGTTAGACGCGGATCTTGAACTTTCGAAAACACACAAACAAAATTGTTACTTTCAAATGACGTATTCCAACAAGCACTCGTGATCAGTTCTTTTTCAAGCCGGTGAAGAAATTCGCTTTTAAACATACCACAGAAGTTAAAACAAGCAGAAGCAGTCGCATCCAGTACATTTTTGAAAATCCAGATGACTATGATAGCCTGGATTTAGATATATGGGAGTTAAGTAGAATTTTTGCGTATTTTCTTTTTTTTTTCTTAATAAAAAAATTTTTAAAAAATCAGTTTTTACTTCAACATTTTCAGGAACGTTGTTTTAATTTGCAGTAATACATAATTAATAAAAAAAATGACATATTTATCATTTTCTTTTATTGTAATTTTTGGTGAACGCACTTAAATCAAAAGCGTAATTTTAAAATAAAATTTGTAAAAGGTTTTCGACCCAGGATTGCCAGATTTTTTATTTTTTATTTTGGAAAATATAGCGTATTTACAAAAAAATAGCTCAGTTACGCTAAACTTCGAACTGCAAAAAAAAAATTATCCTATATTCATTAATCGTATTACATTATTTGAAATAACGGGAGCAAGATTAAAAAAAAAATGTAAAGGAACAAAAAAACGTTGATTTAGTTTGTGTCGAAAATCACAACAAATACACCAAAAAAAAAAAAAAACAAAAGAATTAAAACAATTAAATCGCCGATTTGGTTGTACCAAAAATCATAACAAATTTAATTTAAAAAAAAAGGAAAAAATTAACGCCCAGAAAGATCAGAAACAAAAGAGAATCGAAAATCCAAACGGCAGAAAACGGAAAAGCGAAAAAACAAAAAAAAAAACAAAAGATCGACGTCGCCGAACCGAACGATAAAGCGGACGAATCCAAAAGTTCGCAGAAAATAAAAGCAAACTGCGACGAAATACAGCGCGCATAAAACAAAAGACGATCACGACCGTGATGGACACAAAACAAACGAAAAAACACGCAACTGCAAAGATGCGCCGACAAAATGCGAAAAGTCAATTCGACAATTCATTGTACAAAAGCTTGAAGATCAGAAAAAAAAACAAAAGAAAATTGATGACGTTGAACAAAAAACAAATGATTGCAAAAAGATGCAACCACGAAAAAGCGCCGATAAAAATGCGAAAAATCAATTCGACAATCCATTCTACGAAAGCAAAAAGAATAGAAAGAAAAACAAAAGAAAATTGATGATGCTGAACAAAAAATAAATGAATCTATAGAACGAAAAAACTAGAAAAAAACAAAACACAACTGTGGATCCGTCGGTCAACAAAATGCGAAAAATCGATTAAATATTTGATAAAATTAAGCCAAAGAGAAACATACGTAAGATGGACAGAAAGAAACGAAATCGACGAAAATTTTTCAAACAAAAACACGCCTGAGATAAATACAAAAAAAAAAGGATACACAAATGAATCTCCAAGCGAAAAATAAAAAAAAGACTAGCGGGAAACAAAAGACGTCAGTCAACAAAATGAGAAAACTCAATTTGACGAAAATAACGAATGAGAAGGACGAAAGCACACAATGAATTAAAAAAGAAACAAAAACACGAAATACCACGACACTAAGACACCGGACAAAAAAAAATGCAAGTCGGCGAAAGTTTTAAAACAAACTCGTAAGAAACAAAGGAGAACTGAAAAAAAAAGAGTCGGCCAATAAAATGCGAAAACCAAGAATTGCAACACAACGAGATCGAGGACGCGGGAAGTAATTAGCGTTATAAAATACACATCTGCGCTTCGGTTTTGCCCCTTTTCGGACCGTACCTGTGCACCCCCATCTGCTTCAAGAATCCGGAGACTAACCTTTCTCCACGGCCCCTTCTCGGCGCAAATCAACCCTGAAACAAGACCAACCGTCCGTCCAAAAAAGAAGAAAAATTCCATACCATGCGGGCTCGAAACTTCCGCCTCGCGGTCTTTGACTTTCGTGACGTTAGACGCGGGGGGAGCGCCTTGAACTTTCGAAAACACACAAACAAAATTATTATTTTCAAACGACGACGAAGAATAATTAGTATTAGGCTTTCCTTGACTTTTACGGCGGCGGCGACCAAAGCAGGAAGTCCGAGAAAGGTGCGCGAAGAGGGATGGATCGTCGGATCGTATTTGCGCAGAGGCGGCTTAGGAAAGGTTATGGCCGCTCGCAAAAAAAGAGCAGAAAGAGAAAAAAAAAACTCGGCGACGACGAATATATTTCTGCAGCGGAATTTTAATTAGTCTTGTCGTAGGTCGATTTCTGCACACGAGGCGGGCCAGCAGCGCACCAGGCGAGCGGCGCTCGGATTCGCGAACCGGCCCTGGCGAAAATTCGCGCTGGACGGCTGCAGAAATTTCGGCGCGCGGAAAAAAAACCAGCCCGCGGTCAAGGACATTATAATGCAGTTTTTATGGCCGCCGCTCGTTAGATAAGCTAATTTACGAGGCGCCGGCGCCCGACGTTTCGTTTCGGTTGCACTTTCGCGTGCCACCAAACTTTTGACTATTATTAACAACTCGTATGGGAGCATGGGTTGGTCGATGACCAAGATGGTATGGTCACCAATTGGTATACGAACAACAAAAAAATTACTTGCTTTACTAATTGGAAGCACAACCACGCCGATATATACTGTATTGAAGAGAGAGAGGAAAGAAAGAAAAACAGAAAAAAAAGGAAAGGCCTAATGGAACTGAAGAGAGAGAGGAAAAAGACAGAAACAGAAAGAAAGGGAAAGGCCTAATGGAACTGAAGAGAGAGAGGAAAAAGTCAGAAACAGAAAGAAAGGAGAAAAGCCTAATGGAACAGAACAGAGAGAGGAAAAAAGCAGAAACAGAAAAAAAAAAGGCCTAATGGAACTAGGGAAAGACAATTTAAACTAAATGGAACTGAACGACCAAAGAGGCAATGCGCAGAAAAGTGAAGAGGAAAAGAAGAAAGGTTCTGACGTGAATTTCAGGTCTGCAACGATCTTGGTCTTCCTTTCACAGAATATCTAGCCATCATTGACATCTCTTTACTTCCCTGCATTAGCCTTTTAATTTTGGAAAACATGTTAAAGCTGGAAATCCTCCTCTGGATAGATCTGCCCCTTTAAAAAGAGTAAGGTACTGAAAGATCTAACGAAAAAAAAACGACGAAAGAATGAAGGGTGAAGAACGACTCCTCCTAGAAAAGATCCATCGGTAGAAAGGACCGACCTTGTAAGAGAAACTATCCCAAGAAGGCAATTGTTGATTCCTGGGAGAGAAGGTCCATTCCAAAAAGGAAAAGCTACTTCTGAAAAAGTCAAAGAAGACTGGAAGGGCAACCAAATGAGAAAAGCGAGTGAGAAGAATACTTCCTTCCCTCCATTAGGTCTTTCCTCTTGGAAAACATGTTAATGCTAGATATTCTTCTCTGGATAGATTTGATCTCTTAAAAGAAGTCCTGAAAGACCTAACAAGAAAAAACGACGAAGGATGAGGGGTGAACAACGACTTCATCTGGAAAAGATCCACCGGTAGAAAGGAACGGCCTTGTAAGAGAAACGATCCCAAGAAGGCAATTTTTGATTCCTGGGAGAGAAGGTCCATTCCAAAAAAGGAAAAGCGACTTCTGGAAAAGTCAAAGAAGACTGGAAGGGCTGGGTTATGAACAGCCAAATAAGAGAGAGAGACTTAAGAGAGAGAATGAAGGCAAACTGTTATGGTGTAGCCTCAATAAAATCAGGCTAACTGAAAAGAAGTCAACGACAAGACCTGGACCAACCTAAATGAGCAAGCATAAGTTTCTTGTCTACAGGATGGGCGAGGAATTTAGTAATGCAATGGGTACCAAATGAGAAGAGCGAGGGAGAGGAATACTTCCTTCCCTCCATTAGGCCTTTCCTTTTGGAAAATATGTTAATGCTGGAAATTCTCCTCTGGATAGATCTGCACCTTTAAAAAGAGTAGGGTACTGAAAGACCTAACAAAAAAAAAAACGACGAAAGGATGAGGGGTGAAGAACGACTCCTTCTGGAAAAGATCTACCGGTAGAAAGGGACGACCATGTAAGAGAAACGATCCCAAGAAGGTAATTGTTGATTTCTGGGAGGGAAGGTCCATTCCAAAAAAGGAAAAGCGACTTCTGGAAAAGTCAAAGAAGACTGGAAGGGCTAGGTAATCAACAGCCAAATAAGTGAGAGAGACTTGAGAGAGAGAATGAAGGCAAACTGTTATGGTGTAGCCTCAGTAAAATCAGGCTAAATGAAAAGAAGTCAACGACAAGACCTGGACCAACCTAAATGAGCAAGCATAAGTTTCTTGTCTACAGGATGGGAGAGGAATTTACTAATGCAATGGGTACCAAATGAGAAGAGCGAGGGAGAGGAATACTTCCTTCCCTCCATTAGGCCTTTCCTTTTGGAAAATATGTTAATGCTGGAAATTCTCCTCTGGATAGATCTGCACCTTTAAAAAGAGTAGGGTACTGAAAGACCTAACAAAAAAAAACGACAAAAGGATGAAGGGTGAAGAACGACTTCATCTGGAAAAGATCCATCGGTAGAAAGGAACGGCCTTGTAAGAGAAACGATCCCAAGAAGGCAATTGTTGATTCCTGGGAGAGAAGGTCCATTCCAAAAAGGAAAAGCTACTTCTGAAAAAGTCAAAGAAGACTGGAAGGGCTAGGTAATAAACAGCCAAATAAGAGAGATAGACTTAAGAGAGAGAATGAAGGCAAACTGTTATGGTGTAGCCTCAATAAAATCAGGCTAACTGAAAAGAAGTAAACGACAAGACCTGGACCAACCTAAATGAGCAAGCA
Source organism: Prosopocoilus inquinatus (assembly GCA_036172665.1). NCBI lineage: Eukaryota > Metazoa > Arthropoda > Insecta > Coleoptera > Lucanidae > Prosopocoilus > Prosopocoilus inquinatus. Next base: position 70,964,715 of record CM069870.1, on the reverse strand, counting down.
TACGTTTCTTATCTACAGGATGAGCGAGGAATTTAGTAATGCAATGGGTACCAAATGAGAAGAGCGAGTGAGAGGAATACTTCCTTCCCTCCATTAGGTCTTTCCTTTTGGAAAACATGTTAATGCTGGAAATTCTCCTCTGAATTGATCTGACCCCTTAAAAGGAGCGTACTGAACAACGTAACACAAAAAAAAACGACGAAAGGATGAGTGGTGAAGAACGATTCCTTCTGGACAAGATCCGCCGGTACAGAGGAACGGCCTTGTGAGAAAAACGATCCCAAGAAGGCAATTGTTGATTCCTGGAAGAGAAGGCCCATTCCAAAAACGAAAAGTGATTTTTGGAAAAGTCAAGAGAGACCAGGAGCCCTGGATAGTGAGCAACCAAATAAGACAGAGATGAAGTAATAGAAGGCAAACTATTAAGACGTAGCCACACGAAAATCAACCTAATTGGAGAAAAGTAGTCTATAGCAAGACCTGGACCGACCTAAATAATCAGATAAATGATCTTCTGGGATGGGCGAGGAGTTTAGTAATAAAATGGTTTCCAAATGAGAAGAGAAAAGATCAACACCAGTGAGAGGAATACGAAAGATCCAAATAAAAAAGGAAAAACAAACACTGACGTTGGAAGAACGACCGGGCAATTTAGTGACAAAATGGACAGAGCAACTGAGAAGAAAAAGAAAGACCAAAGCAACGTGAGTGAAAGTAACGAAAATTGAAAAGCGGCAGAATTGGTAACCAAGATCTGATGAATAGATACATTCCTTGGTCGGAAGCTATTGCTACTGAAAATGAATTTCTAGCGATCTCTTTGCCAAATCGTAATCTAAGAAGTCTAAAGGTCAACGAAGAAAGGATGAAGGAGGAATTAGTAAAGAAATGAGTATCAAGTGAGGTCAAGATTAACGTGCATGAGTGGAGTAGAAAGATCCACTTCGAAATGAAACTTGAAAGTGATTAGGAAGATGGAACTGGAAGCCCGCAGGGTGTGTTGGCTCTCTCCTTCATTCTTCTCTTCTGTTCTTCTCTTCTATGTATACCAACATGTATTTCCTTTTAGTGTATCTTCTCACTGCACCATTGAGGTTTCTTCCTTCCTCTCAACTTCCCTCTCCCTTTCTCTATTTCTGGTCACGCTGCTCTTTCCGTTGCCTTTTCTCTTTTGTCACGCTCTTTTCTTCAAAAAAGACGTTTCGTTTTTCTTCATTTTTTACTTTGCTTAATGTCCAACCGCTTCGGTCTTCACTATTTCATCGTCTCTTCCTATCCCCAATCTTCTTTTCTGTACATGTCTAAAGGTTTCCGTTCCCCAATTAAGACCTTCAGATTTTCTCATCCCGTCTAAACTCCACGCTACTCTTTCCGCTGCTTCTTCTCCTTTGTCGCTCCCTTTTCTTCAAAAAAGACGTTTCAATTTTCTCATTTTTTACTCTAGAAAATGTTCTCCACTATTTCTTTGTCTCCTCCTATCCCCAATCTTCGTTTCTGTGCGTGTCTAAAGATTTCCAATCCCCAATTAAGACCTTCAGATTTTCTCATCCCGTCTAAATTCCACGCTACTCTTTTCATTGCTTTTTCTCTTTCGTCGCGCTCTTTTTTTAAAAAAAAGACGTTTCGATTTTCTCATCTTTTTACTTTGCTTAATGAAAAAAAAAACCAAAGGTCTTGACGAGCGATGTAAAGACTGCTGGTAAGATGAGGTTAGAAAGGGTAAAGCTAAAGAATAGAAAGGCTAACTCCACAAATCAGTCACAAAATTAGTTCCAACCGAGAGGAAGGCAAGGGGCACAAGGCCTTAAGACCATCTCCAGCAAATTTAAACCCTCCCACCTCCACGTGACATATGTAACATATTGCTGTGTAGTGGACCGGACTGATAGCTCTTTTTTGTTTTTTAAAGGGAATCAGTTTGAAAATTGGTTGTTTAAATAACTCGATTGAATGCTGAAGGTAACTTTTTTTTTTTTTAATAACAATGTGTGACGGCTTGCGCCCAGCCACTCAATTGTCATCATGGTTTAGTTTTTTTTTTTCATTTCTTTATTTAACTTTGTTTATTCGGTCTGGACGTCGATGCTGATGACGATGATGGCGTTGTTGAAGTAATCCTGGTCACAATTTCGGATGTTGTTGTCTTTCATTAAACTCAGATTTGATTCCAGGTTTTCTATCGAACTCAATATTACAGTATTATGTAATGTGGGGTTTATACTTTCCTGGCTGAATCGCGCCGATAATTACAACAACTACCTGTGCAAAGCGCTGATTTCCCGCGTCGTCTCCACTGAACGGACACGATTACGCGACGATTTATTTCCTCCCATCGCATCGTTTGAACCGCCCGGAGGTGACGACCGACCAAAAGGACGCCTTTAATTACCGGAAGAAACAAGAGATCGCCGGTTCCGAACGTCGTGATGTTTGTGTTGTTTGATGGTTTCCAGATTGCAATAATTTTCCGTCACTTGTCCGGCTTCGTTTTAATTCAATTGTAGCGTATCCGTTCACGATCGACGCGACGACGCGACGGCGGCGAAGGCGAGTTTGAATTTTAAAACGCGATCGTTTAGCATCAAACGAAAGCTTTAAAAAGTGTACAGATTTCTTCGTCCTTTCCTTCTCTCTCTTTCACATTTCAGTTTAGACGTTTTATTAAAACACATGTCACACGAGTGTATCATTTCTGTTGGTCCAGAAAGAAAAAAATTGTCTACAATGTCTACATTATAAACTTTCCCTTAACAATAATGACAATTTAGTTGCATTTATTGCTGTACGATTTTTTTTTTACTGAAAGATTCTCATTCGCTCATTCGCACGATCATAATAATAAGGAAGGAGGGAAGCAGGGAAAGAGATTGTGAGTGATCAAATCTCAATAATTCCGAGAACGTAAGCAGGTGTCGTCCAGCAAACAACGGGAAACAAAGCAGGCATTGACGATTTGCGGCTGGATTTTTCAAGAACCAAGCTACAAGCAAGAAAATTTGAGGTTAGGACGTTGCACATACCGCTAAAAGGATCGGAGAAAATGTTACGGGTTAATCTCCAGAGTTACATTTCGGCAACTACGTGTTGTATGTGCGTTGTTTATTATACAGTTGGCAACATTTCTTTCCAGAAGTGACGTTGTTTTTACGCCGGCCGTTTGAAATCAAGGCTTCTCGTTGGTCCTGCGATAACCACGGTCCTTCACGGCCCGTATTCCGATTGGCTAGTCTCAAAAAGTCGGTTCCGGCGACCATGCTCGTCTCATTTTTATTCGATCGGCCGGCACGACACGACGCGACGAAGCAAACACACGCATTTCGTTTTTTGTGTGCTACAAAATTCCATAAAGTAGTTTGTCTGGAGTTAAATAAGCTTTACGTGTCCTTTGAGGTGCGTGTGTTACAAAATTCCATGAAGTAGTTCGACTGGAATGAAATAAGCTTTACGTGTCTTTTGAGGTGCGTGTGTTACAAAATTCCATGAAGTAGTTCGACTGGAATGAAATAAGCTTTACGTGTCTTTTGAGGTGCGTGTGTTACAAAATTCCACGAGGCAGTTTGACTGGAGTGAAATAAGCTTTACGTGTCTTTTGAGGTGAGTGCTTTTAAAGCTTTGCCTAACGGATTAACCAGATTCGTGCGTGCGAAAATCTAAGATATGTGTTACGATTATTAGGCGTGGGCCGTGTTTCTACTTGTTCCTTTGTTTATCATAAAAGAATCCGTTTCACCGCGGGGTATAACATCGAATATTCCGTGGATCCGTTGCGAGTAAGGCAGATCTCGTTCTTGCGGTCGTCTCAGTTCTTTCGCAGACGTCGCAAAATCAGAAAGGACGAGCCGGAGAAGAAACGCATAAAATACAAAACAGAAAACCCCTAGAGAAGGCGCGAGACGTGGGACATTTTTTTTCTCCTCTAATTTATTATCAGATTAGCCACAAGTGCACCACTCTAGATTAACTTAACCGGCGCTTATTTCCTATAGAATCAATTATTGCAACAATGGAGTTAACTGGAGCTTAAAGTTTAAGTGAAAGTGGCGCAAATAGCCCTTAATTTACAACCCAACCGACCCCTACCCATTTTTAAGGTTTTTAGGGGTTAATATCGACACCGCACCGTTGGAATCCCCGATTTAGTACAATTTCGCTCCACGCCTTTTTCTTAATCAATTCTAATCTTAGGTTAACGCTTAAAAATATTCTATACAGGTGGTTATTATAATGTAGAGGGGCGGGCGTGCAATCGATGGACAGAATCGAACGCGTCAGGCCGATGAATAATAATTAATTAATAATAATTGAATGATTCCTGTTATTCGTGCTATGCTATGCAAAAGGAAATGTCACGGTCGAGCGTAAACCTTATTTTTCTACGCGCTACTAGGAACACGGCGATAAATCCGTCGCCAGCGGCCAAATCGTAAAGTCGACGGTCATTTCGGCGCGCAAATCTCGACACGTTTTGCATATTCGAGCCGAGCCGAGCCGAATTTGATTTGATTATGCCGCTTGCAGGTGAGCGGCAAAAACTGGAATCACTTTCACTCGAATGCGCGAGGAAGAGGAAAACTAGAAGTATAAAAAATTCATCATTATTTCATAATGGAATCCAACAACCGCGTAACCTGCACGTTAGATTTGTTGAATAATTATCTCTGGCGCCCTTAAACGAGTTTATCAATATTAATTACGTAAACTCGTGACCAGAAGGCTTTCGATTCGGCAATATTTTCCCCTGAAAAGGTGCGTTAGTTCTTTCCCAAAAATTTTCGTCGAGGTTCGACCCACAACCTCCATCTCCATCCGAGCTGTGGAAGTCCGCGTATGATTACGCACATTATTCCTCGTCTGCCGCATTTTACTAAAAAAAAAAAAAACACAAACAAAGACGGCTTCGTTTATAACCGGTTTCGCACGCGTTACGTCGTGAGTTCCAAAATTGCGACTTATTTAACAATTTTTATTACCGAATACTTTTGAACAGAATTCCGATTTCCGACTTACCACGACCTCTAATTTGGCAGCAACACTGTACGAAGTATTCGGTGATTTTTTTTTCTACCTTCATCAAATATAATAATTTTTCATCGTTCTTAATTTGCTCTTTTTTTTGTTACTTTTCCTTACATATTTTTTTTTCGTGTTTCTTTTTTTCACTTTCTTTCGCTTTCTTTTCTTTTCTTCTTTGTTTTCTTTCTTCGTATTTCGTTCTTTTTCACGGGAAAGTTTTCTTCGATGGCGATTTGATCTTCACCAAGGACTTGGCGATCTTCTGTTGTTTTCGCTTTCTATTCTTCGTTTTCTTTCTTCCTATTTCGTCCTTCTTCTGTCTTCACATGGGAATGAATCAGTCCCATTACGATAATTAAATTATTTTTGCTTCGGTTGCGATTTGATCATCTCGCACTTCACCACCAAGGTTCTGGAGATCTTCTTTTGTCTTATCCTTGTTCATCTTTATCTTCGTGCGTTTCAGTTCCTTTTCGTGTAATTGTTGCGATCATTTCTTATTCTCAAAAAAAATTGAAGATTTCCTTCTTTCTTGTTTTTAGTTCATCTTTTTCTTCTTCTTATTTTGTCGACCTGTTTCCTTTTTTCTTTTGCCTTTTGTTTTCTTCTCTTATTATATCAACAAGAGAAGAAAACAAGAACAAAGAAAGAAGGAAAATTTCGACGTCTTTTTTTTTGTTCTTCTCTTTTTTTGTCCTTCTTTTTTTTGTTCTTCTCTTTTTTTTGTTCTTTTTTTTTTGTTCTTTTCTTTTTTTGTTCTTTTTTTTTGTTTTCTTCCCTTGTTGACTTCCCAGTCCTAAGATTAAGACGCCCGCTGCCTCATAATCGTCGATCTTCTTTTATTTTTCGCCGGTGATTTTCTTCAGATTTCATCATCCTCTTTCCTGCTTCTTCTGTCTTTTTTGTTTTCTCTCCTTGTTGACTTATCGGTGCTGAGATTGACACAGCCCCGCCCCATAATTGCTGGTCTTCTTTTGTTTTTCGTTCATCTTTTTCTTCAGATTTCGTCGTACCCCTCTTTCTTCTTCTTCTTTTTTGTTCTTCTATCTTTTTGGTTTTCTTCTTCTGTTGTCTGATTTTTTCGTCGTTTTTTTGTTCTTTTGCATTTCTTGTTTTCATCTCTTGTTGTCTTATCAACAAAAGAAGAAAACAAAATAGACAGAAGAACAAAAAAAGAAGAAGGAAAATTTTTGTTCATCTGTCTTTTCTGTTTTCTTCAAAACGAAAAACACAAAAACAAAAAAGACAGAAGGTCAGAAAAAAGAAGGAAATTTTCTTTTTTTGTTCTTCTATCTTTTTTTTCTTTTCTTCCCTTGTTGACTTATCGGTCCTGAGATGTAGACACAGCCCCAAAATCGTCGATTTTTTTTTGTTCCTCGTTCGTCGTTTTCTTCGGGTTTCGTCGTCCTTGTCCTCTTTTTTTTTGTTCTTCTTCTGTCTTCTTTCTTTCCTTCTCTTGTCGGATTATCAGTCTTGAGATTAAGACATCACGACCGCCTCATAATCGTCGATCTTGTTTTGTTTTTCGTGCGTCTTTTCCTTCAGATTTCGTCGTCCTTTTTCCTTCTTTTATTGTTATTTATTGTCGTATCACAATCGACGCTTCAGGCAAGACTTTTCTTTCGATTTTTTTTTTCTGTTGGCGATTTTCTCCGTGCCAGAGCCCAGAACACAACAAAGTTAGCACCGAAATTCAAGCACCGATCTTTTTTCGTTGTTTTTGTTCATCTTATTCTTCATTTATTTTGGTTCTCTTTTCATCGTGACTTCTTCCGGATCTGAGGTTTTCGAAAAAAACCACCCACTAACCTTGCGCTTCCTTTTCTAATCTTTTACTTCATATTTCCATGTCATTTGCTTTCTTTTTTATTGTTTATTTTCATGTTGCGTTTGTAACAACATTGTCTTTCTGCGCCGGATACGGGCGGGTAGGAAAGAAAAAATACGAACGAATCAAAACCGACGTGACATACGCGAAAACCAACCGAGTAAAACTGGTGACCAATAACGTTGAATGTCAAGTGTGAAAGCAATTTGTAATTCCGCCGAAATAAGAAGCCTGCGAAAAATTTCCTACGTAACCACGAATTCTTTATTAAACTCTTGTAAGTTTTTATCAAGTATTTCCATTCTTTCAATTTAATTCTCACGAAATATTGTGAATTACAGTTGTAGGAGACTGCAGATAATTAGAAATCAACGCAAAAGAACACAGACTCCAGGCCGTTAAAAGTTTAACTTAAGGCGATTATAACGCCGAGGCGTTAAGAATTTATCGTATAAAAAAATGTCGAGAATTGCAACACAACATAGATCGAGGATGCGGGAAGTAATTAGCGCTATAAAATACACATCTGCGCTACGACGGAGATAGCAAGAAAAATTATTTCCCGCGTAATAAGAGAAGGCGAAGAAAACACAAAACCAGACGTTCACACAATACTATTGTTAAAAATAAATGCGAGACACAAAACTCCCCACATACAGGGTGACTCGGAACGCGTTTTTTCAAGCCGTAATAAACGAATAATCTGCAGGTAACTTTAACGCAAGTAAAATTATACAAAAAACTGATGCGACCGACGCCGTGCTTTCCAACCTAGTTTCTATGTTAAAATAAACAATCAGTTTAATTCCCACGAAACATTGTGAACTGCAGTTGTAAACGACCTCAGATAATATTGCGAAATCAACGCAGGAAAACACAGACTCCAGGCCGATAAAAGTTTAACTTAAAGTGATTATGTTGTCGAAATAATGAACGCGTTAAGGATTAATTGCGGAAGTCTCCGAAGTCTCCCTTTTTTCTTCACCTTTTCTAATCTCTTTTTAATTCCATTCTCCACATGGAGTGTGTTTTTACCCATTTGCCACCAATTATTTAATTTGGACTTTCGCGATCCCTTCACGATCCTTACCGTCCATGTGCAATTTCCTTAAATGTATATATAAAAAAAAAACTGTCTGCGAATTGCAACACAACATAGGTCGAGGATGTGGGAAGTAATTAGCGTTATAAATTGCACATCTGTGCTACGACGGATATTGCAAAAAAATATTTCCCCTTACTAAATGAAGGCGAAGAGAACACAAAACCAGACGATCACACAATCACCATCTTGTCGTCATCCGATTATTAAAAATTATTTATTAAAAATAAATGCGAGACATAAAACTCGTCACATACAGGGTAACTTGGAACGCATTTTTTGATACAAAAAAATTGAATTCCCACGAAATATTGTGAATTACCGTTGTAAACGACTGCAGATAATTGCGAATTCAACGCAGGAAAACATAGACTCCAGGCCGATAAAAGTTTAACTTAAGGTAATTATAATGCCGAAATAACGAACGCGTGAAGTATTTATTATGGAAGTCTCCCTTTTTTCTTCAGATTTTCTCATCTCTTTTTAATTCCATTCTCCACGTGGTGTGTGTTTTTACCCATTTGCCAATAATTATTTAATTTCGACTTTCGCGATCCCTTCACGATCCTTACCGTCCTTGTGCAATTTCCTTAAATTTATATTAAAAAAAGATTTCCTTTTCCTTAAATGTATATTAAAAAAAAAAAACTGTCTACGAAGTCTACGAATTGCAACACAACATACGTCGAGGGCGTGGGAAGTAATTAGCGTTATAAAATACACATCTGCGCTACGACGGAGATTGCAAGAAGAATTAATTCCCGCGTAATAAACGAAGGCGAAGAAAACACAAGACCAGACGTTCACACAATACTTACGTCGCCGGACGATTATTAAAAATTATGAAAAATTCCAACCTAATTTAGACGTTAAAATGAACAATCAATTTAATTCCCACGAAATATTTTGAATTACGGTTTTGGCTGACTGCAGATAATTGCGAAATCGACGCAAAAAACACGGTTTTTCGAACCGTAACAAACGGATAATCTAACTTCAATGAAGAAAATAAGAAAATTAAAAATAATATCAGTTCTTCTATAAATAATAAATGATAACGTGTAACATACGAAGGGTTCAAAAATAATTTCATGAAGCACAAAAAAGAAAGATAAATGTCAATGTATTAATTATGTATTAAACGAAACCTCGTCTTTAAAATCACCGATGACGTAATTAATAATTAATTGATTAGTTATTAGTACAAGAACATTTCACATCTGCTCCCCCTCCTCCCCACGGTAAGTTTCCAGGTCTTCCTCCGAAAGGTCAAGAAGCAAGCACCTCGGAGAGTTGTGTGCTCCCTGGAAAGGGTTTGGGGCTGCCGGAGATTAACGACCGCCCTTGCGCCTTGCGCCCGATAAGAGGCGTTCGTTCGTTAATGCCAGGGCCGTCTTCGGAGGCAACGTCCTGGGAACCTTCCTCTTGTTTGCGATCTCCGCATTCCGCCGGTCGAATTCACCCCGGGAGGCCTCCGACGACGGCGCGGCTTACGTAACGTCCATTGCATTTCAATCATTTCCTAGCTAACGAGCGCGGAGAGGGAAAAAAATACGCCGTCGTGTGCAGACTTAATTAATGCTTAAATGTCACTGGTTTCTTCTCGGCACGACTCTGTTCACGAACGCTGCCCGTCCGTCCGTATAAACCTAAACGATACGGGTCGAAAAAGTTCATAAAAAGGAAAACTCAAATCGAAAACATTCAACAGAGGGTAGTGAAACGAAAAAGACGAAATTAACTTACTAGAAATTCAATGATATTAATAGAGAGGGCGTTGATTACTTCGCACAAAGCAGGACGCGTTAAAGCGTGCTTAGGAATGATTTTTCTTTCCTTCTTTCATTTCAACCTCTCAAGAAATAGTCGTTCAGAAGACTGATAATGTCTTATTGTTAGTGAATTCGGTTCTCTTTCAAGCCGCTAGATGGCGGCACCAACAGGATACACTGCGGTAATCATTAAATTATTTCTCATAAAGCAGGAGACGTCAAAAAGTGCTTAGGAATATTCTTGCCTTCTTTCATTTCAATTCTTTCAAGAACAGTCGTTTCAAGAGTCTTAGTGAATTCAGTTCTATTCCAAGTCGCTAGATGGCGGCACCAACTGAATACACACTGCAGTAATCATTAAATTACCTCTCATAAAGCAGGAGACGTCAAAAAGTGCTTAGGAATATTCTTGCCATCTTTCATTTCGATCTCTCAAGAATAGTCTTTCACAAAATTAATAGTCTTAGTGATTTCGGTTTTCTTTCAAGCCGATAGATGGCGATACCAACAGGAAATATTGCAGTTATTATTGAATTATTTTTCATAAAGCAGGAAACGTTAAAGTGTGCTTAGGAATATTCTTGCCATCTTTCATTTCAATCTTTCAAGAACAGTCGTTCAAGAGTCTTAGTGAATTCGGTTCCATTTCAAGTCGCTAGATGGCGGCACCGACTGAATACACACTGCAGTAATCATTAAATTACTTCTCATAAAGCAGGAGACGTGAAAAGTGCTTAGGAATATTCTTGCCTTCTCTCTTTTCGATCTCTCAAGGATAGTCGTTGACAAGACTAATAAAGTGTTAGTGAATTCGGTTCTACTCCAAGCCGCTAGATGGCGGCACCAATAGGATACACTGCGGTAATCATTAATTTATTTCTCACAAAGCAGGAAACATTAAGATGTGCTTAGGAATATTCTTTTTCCATCTTTCATTTCGACCTCTCAAGAATAGTCGTTCACAAGACTACACTAATAAAGTCTTAGTGATTTCGGTTTTCTTTTTCAAGCCGCTAGATGGCGACACCAGGAAAATACATTGCGGTAATCATTAGAATGTTTTCTCATAAAAAAGAAAACGTAGGAATATTCTTTCAGTCTTTCATTTTAGTCTCTCAAGAATAGTCGTTCATAAGATTAATAAATTCTCAGTGAATTCGGTTCTATTCCAAGCCGCTAGATGGCGGTGGCACCAACAGTATACACTGCGGCAATCATAAAAATTCATAAACACTTTTTATTTTTAAATCACTCCGAAACTGCGTTGGAAATCCCCTTTTTGTGGAGGAAAAAAAAAACTGGGAACGTCAATTTTTTTATTTTTTATTTTTTTAATCGTCAAACGTGTTAAATTTTTTATTTTCAATGTCACCTCAGGTACAAACGCTTCCTTGAATTAAATCTTTAAATGGCAAAGTCTTGCCTCCTTGAAAATGCAACGCAATTAGTTCGATATGGTATCACTAGATGGCGCTAACGGACGCTGATCAGATTCGTGTTAATTTCCACAGTTTCGTTTCAATGCTAACGAGGGGCGAAATAAAATACGTTTATTTATGGACACAACAAATAAAATGCAATGAAGATGCCTGTCTTTTTTTTATTGAAGCGGCAGCCGTATTTATCTAGTTACAAAACTCGGCAGAGGGCGTTGAATACTGACCAGAAAAAAGAAACTAAGAAGAGAGAAATTTTAATCTAAACAAATTTAAAATCCTTCTTTTAACTTCCCTTTAATCTTTCAAGAATGTTTGCTTTAAAAAATCAAGACTGTAGCGAACTTAGTTTAATTCCGTTTTTAGTCAAGAGATGACGCCAATGGAACCCCATCATAATTTTAACCCCGCGTGATGTCACGAGCTAAATTCATAATAATTCTAATTATAGTTTTAAGAAAGTCAAAGGGCACCTCCTTCGTCCTTTCCCCTTTATGTTCGCCCCTAAAACTGCGGTGATAATTTACTAGGTGGCGCTAACGACGCAATATCTTTTTAATTATTATAAAATTCGAAAACCTCATTCATCATCTATAGTAGGCACAATGTCTTTTATTTTTATTTTTTGAAAACAAAATTAACTGCGACGGGCTTTCTCTTGTTCTTTTTTTTAATATCGCTTTGAAACGCGGTGGAAACAGTGTCATCTGCTGTCACTAGATGGCGCCTGTTTAATATTAAACTTGGAGAAACTTAATAATCCCTTTCGTTTGTGTCAGTTTCGAAAATTATTCCGTGCGTCACTAGGTGGCACTAGTGGTAAAATGCAGTATATACAATGGCGTATCTTTTCTTATGAAACTCCCTGTAGATTATTGGATTTTTGGATTCAGCTTAAAATTCTAACCTAATTTCATGTGTCGCATCATGACTCTATGGCTAATGATTTTAGTATTCCAGTGGCGTCCGCTTTGAAGTTCAAATCAAATAAGTCAACAACCGTTTACATTGGACCCGCAGTGCGACACATGAAAACGGGCAAGAATTTGAACCAGAATTTAAAAAAAAGAACAGTAGACCTACGCGTGCTCGAGTCTTAACCTGAAAATAAGTTTTTATTTTTTTTCTCATGAAACGACCTGTAGATTATTGCATTTTTGGATTCCGCTTCAAATTCTAGCCTGATTTCATGTGTCGCACCATGGGTCTGGGGCAAACCATTTTCAGTTTTCCAGTGGCGTCCTTCCGGAAGTTCACACGCGAATAATTTAGGAACCGTTCATGTTAGACTAACAGTGCGACACATGAAATCGGGCTAGAATTTGATGCAGAATTAAAAAAAAAATGCGCAAAATATACGTGATGCCGTTTGCAGAAAAACAATAGAACATCGCACGCTCGAGTTAATAACTCAAAGCAAGTTTCTTGTTTCTTATGGGAAACATCTTGTGTTGAATTCTACATTGAAACGAACCTAAGTTTTCTCGTCACGATTGTAGCCAGAGATTTTCAATTGTCCAGTGGCGTCCGTCTTGAAGTTCACAAGCGAATAACTCGTTAACCATTCGCATTAGACCTACGATGCGACGCATGAAATCGGGCTAGAATTTGATATACAATGCAATTGCATCACGATTGGAACCAGCGAGCGATTTTCAATTATCCAGTGGCGCCCGTCTTGAAGTTCACAAGAGAATAACTCGTCAACCGTTCGCATTAGACCTACGATGCGACGCATGAAATCGGGCTAGAATTTGATGTACAGTGCAATTGCATCACGACTGGAGCCAGCGAGCTATTTTCAATTGTCCAATGGTGCCCGTCTTGAAGTTCACAAGCGAATAACTCGTTAACCATTCGCGTTAGATATACGATGCGACGCATGAAATCGGGTTAAAATTTGATATACAATGCAATTGCATTACGACTACGACTGGAGCCAGCGAGCGATTTTCAATTATCCAGTGGCGCCCGTTTTGAAGTTCACAAGTGAATAACTCGACAACCAATCGCGTTAGACCTACGATGCGACGCATGAAATCGGACTAGAATTTAATGTACAATGCAATTGCATCATGACTGGAGCCAGCGAGCTATTTTCAATTGTGCAATGGCGCCCGTCTAGAAGTTCACCAGCGAATAACTCGTCAAAAAATCGCATTAGAGCTACGATGAGAAGCATGAAATCGAGCTAGAATTTGATGTATAGTGCAATTGCATCACGACTGGAGCCAGCAAGCGATTTTCAATTATCCAGTGGCGCCCGTCTTGAAGTTCACAAGCGAATAACTCGTGTAACCAATCGCATTAGACCTACGACGCGACGCATGAAATCGGGCTAGAATTTGACGAACAATCCAAAAATGCAAAAATATCCAGGATAGAGCGTTTACAGGGAAAACAAAAGAGCATCGCTTACGCGAATTAAAGCTCAAAACAAGGTTTCTCTCTTACGGAATAGAATTTTCAATTTTAATCTAGTCTGTTTTTATGCTGCGTCGTGTCACGTCTAGAGGGAGCGATTTTCAATTTGACATTACACAAAATAAAAAAAAAAAAACAAGAAAAGTTTGGAACAATGTAGTAGCGTGCACGCCACCGATATTAATATTAATTAAATTAAATAACGAAACGTTACTTTTGGTCTAGTCTCGATTTTTGATGTAGATATTTTCAAAAAAAAAGTATACTTTCCAGGAATGTCCGGAGTTTCCCGGACTATGCTTATTAATTTATTTAAAAGAATAATGCACGCAGGAGTGCGAAGTATATTTTAATCTATGCGAATTTAATTTTAAGACCATCCGTCTTTTATCAATAAAAAAGTATTTTACACTCCCCCCCACCCTGACATTTCCAGCTGAAGTCTGCGGGATTTAAAGTCACAAAATTTCCGTAGAATAAAAATAAGCTTCGCCTTTTAATTTGAGTTGGCTCCTCTAAGGAGGACTTACAGTTAGTTGAAATGCGTTTCAAAAAGAGAAGCGCCGGGGACAGGTCCGACCCTGTTCACTTTCATCTTTATTAAAGACTCCAACCAACACGGATGAACGAGGAGCGTATAAATAAATTCCGCACGCAATCCCAAATCAAGCCGAACGTATAATTTAGACATTTTATGCGTTATAAATAGCCGACATCCGTCGTTTTGAGGCGGAGGATTCACCTCGAAACCCCCTAGCAACAGACAAGACGGCACACCACTGCAAGAATCCTAACATACTCGTCCAGACAATCTTATTTTTCCGTTGCGCAATGCGGTTGGTGCAACCAAGAGACCAAATCGTAATAAACAAAAAGGTACTCACCATATCCTTTCATGATCCCGAACGTAAGGTACAAGGGGGCCCTTCCAGAGGTCGCCTCTTTCGCCAGGACTTGCCTTATCAGCCTATGATCGGACACGACGACGGTGTAGACGCTGCCCAAATGGAGGCCGTAAACAGGGCCGTAATCCTCGCTCAGCTTCGCCAAAGTCTCGTGCGGGGCTTCCGGATCCAACCAGGGTAAATAGCCCAGGAAGGGCAAACCCCAAGGACCTGGGGGAAGATCGGTACGCTTGGCTCGAAGCCAGAAGAGGAAGACCGTCGCCAAGAGCGGGACGGCCAGGACACAAAGAAGGAGGAACATCTGCAAAGCAATAAAAATATTGAAGATCGTCGGTAGGTATGTGGAAGACTGAATGGTGAAGATGGTGAAGATTGGTGGTGGTGGTTATGATGATGATGATCATCGGATGTCTGTCTCATCATGCATATGTAAGCGGAATAACTTAGGCTCGTCGCATTCAAATCATTCAAGTTGCACATATACTTCAATATTTGATTTGATTATGCGCAGGGATTCGAAATGCTTACGCAGACGTGACGCAAGTAAAATTCAGTTGGTGTACACTGCCGTCCAAAAGTATTCGTCCGATTGAAAAACAAAAGAAAGAAAAACAAACTGTGCGATGCTGAACCTTATTGAAAATTGGTTTTTCTTTTGTCTTCTAATCACTAAAATTTAAACGAGCACAAAAACATTTCTTGACGTTTACGAGAACCAAATTAATATTTATTTGACAACAGAACCCAAGTAAAGACAACCCAACTAAAACCAATCTAGTAAAAAAATTTTCTTTTTAATTACAATAAAATAAAAATAAAAATAATGCCAAGAATGTTAAAAATTTGAAGAAAAATACTTTCAAGGTCAACTCAACTTAAGCTAAGCCGACGCAAAGAAACAATTAGAATCAAAGACAAGGTCAATAGCACTCAAATAAAGAAAACCAAAGCCAATCAAAAAAACAAAAAATTAAAACAGTTTGTCGTGCGTCATCTCGCGGCCAATTTTTGACTTAACTTTTCTTGAGGAGGTTCCTAAACATTGTCGAAACAATCAACTGTCCAAGGGAAGTTCACTGCAATCGGAACTGACTTGCATCTAATTTATTGCAAAATAATTAAAAATTGCAGAAGAATGTTAAAAATTTGGAAAAAAAACAGTTTCAAGGCCAACCTAATCCAATCTAATCTAATTTAGGCCAACGCAAGGAAAGATTTAAAAACAAAAGACAGGAAAGTGGTATCCAACTGAAGAAAGCCCAAGTAAAGCAAGCCCAGCCAAAAATTTCAAAATTCCAACAAAAAAAGAAGTTAAAATCGCCAAGAATGTTAAAAAATTGAAGAAGAAATAGTTTCAAGGTCAAGGCAAGGAAACAAAAACAAAGAAAAGGGTAACAGTACCCAACTGAAGGAAACCAAACTAAAGCCAGTCCAGTAAAAAAATTGCTAAATTCTAACAAAAAAAAATTAAAATGGCCAAGAATGTCAAAAATTTGAAGAGAAAATAGTTTCAAGGCAAAGACAAGAAAAAATTTAAAAAAAAAACAACGAAAAGGCAACTGAAGAAAAACCAACTAAAGTCAGGCCAGCCAAAGCACTTCAAGAGTCCAACAAATAAAACTTAAAACCGCCAAGAAGATTAAAAATTTGAAGAAAAAGCAGTTTTAAGACTAAGGCAATGAAAAAATTTAAAAAAAAATAAAAAAAGGGCAAATGGTACCCAACTGAAGGAAACCTAACCCAGCCAACCGAGTCAAAAATTTCAAAATTAAAAAAATTAAAAATTGCCAAGAATTTTAAAAATTTGAAGAAAAAATAGGCCAAGGCAGAGAAAGAACAAAAAAATAAAATAAAAAGTGCCAACAATACCCAACTAAAGAAAACGCAATTAGAGCCAAGCCAGCGAAAAATTTTTAAAAAATTACAAAAAGAATTAAAACGACCGAGAATGTTAAGTATGTCAAAAAAAATGTTTCAAGGTCAACTCAACCTAAGCCAAGGCAGCGAAAAAAATTACGAAAAATTGAAACAAAAGAGACGTTAAAAATTAACAGTTTCTGAAAACTTTGAGAGACAGGTTAAAAATTGTTAAACGTTGGAGGGAAAAAATTCAAAAAATGTCAGATATTGGAAGAACAGTTCAACGTACAAAAATGCAAAAAAAAAATAACAAATTAACAAGAAATGTACAAAATTTGAAACACAGATTCAAGAACAACCTAACTCAAGGAAAACTGCAAAAAATTGCAAACAAATTAAAGAGATTTCTAAGAACTGTTCAAAATCTGAAAGACAGGTTTAAGACCAAAAAAAATGAAAAATTGTTTCCAGCATGTCAACCCAGCGAAAAAAAATTAAAATTAAAAGCAAGTGTTAAAAATCACGAAAAATAACAAATTACAATAAAACATTTTTAAAAAGTTGATGAACAGAATAGTAAACCCAACCTAAACGAAGGTAACCTAAGTGAAGGCAACCCAAGGATAGAATTATTGCAAGAAAATAATCATAAAAAGGTGAATTAAAAAATTTTATTTATTTATTTCAAAATTTGTACAGCGAAGAAATTGAAAACAAACAAATCACGATAAAACAAAAAAAAACGTTAAAAAAGGAAAAAAAATTAAATGTTAAATTTGGAAGGAAGAAATTCAAAAAATGTCAAACATTTGCAGAATAATTTCAATGTAAACCCAATCTAAGGAAAACTGAAAACATTGTAAAAAAAATAAAGAGATTACCAAGAACTGTTCAAAATTTGAAAGGCAGTTTTAAGGCCAACCAAAAAAAATTGCAAATAAATTTAAAAAATTGACATAATGTGTTCCAAATTAGGAAAATTATTTCAGTGCCAGCACAGCCCAACACTAAGTAACGAAAGAATTTCTTAAAAATTAAAACGAGTGTAAAATATCTCGAAAAATAAGAAATTCTAAAAAATTACAGTCAATTGTTTTTTTAAACTTTGAAGAATAGTAAACCTGATCTAACGTTCGCGAAGATAACCTAAGTGAAGACAATCCAAGGAAAGAATTATTACAAAAAAGAAGAATTACGAAAAGTTGAAAGAAAACATTTTACCAATTAAAAAATTCCAAAAAAAAAATTGTCAATACTGCCGAGAAATGTTGAGAATTTAAGAAATACTTCCAAGTCCGACGCAACTAAAATCATCCCAAGGCAAAAAATTTAAACCAAACAAAGGTAAAAATCGAAGAATTTATTTAAAAAAAAAAATAGCAAAAAATATAGGTAAACGTTGCCAAAAATGTAGACAAAAATTGAAAGAAGAAGTTTCAAGGTCAACCCAATCCAAAGAAATCTAATCCAAGGATAGAATTGTTAAGGATGAAAAAGGAATGAAATTGTAAAAAAAACTAAAACCAATCATAGAAAATTATGAAAAATTAAAAACAATAAAGTGAAGTAAAACCAAGCCAAGATCAACCCAATCCAACCGAATTCAACCAAACAAAACTTATTTTGATATTAATGTGCTGGTAATAATAATAATAATAACGCTTTTATATGTGTCATAAATGAAATAATTTAACGCTGATGTTCCCAATTCCAAAATTACTTTCTGTTGTTTCGAAAACTGTGATAGAAAAAGTGAATACAAACAATCCGATAATCGATGCGGCGCCATCTATCGAAATTCCTACGAATTAGAATTCGTACGCGCCAAATTTAAATTTTAAATAAAGTAAGGCGTGATTGGATCTTCTTAAATCTGTTGCTATTTAAGCCAGCGTTTCTCATTTTGATTTACTTTTAAATTTATACATTTTTGTCGGTTATTTGACATAATTGGTGCATGAAACGAAGTGGCGCCATCTATAGAAATTCCCACGAATTAGAATTTTACGCTCCAAATTTAAACTGACATTTATTTATTTATAAGTTCGCGCATTTTTCTCGATTATTTCAAATTTTGTAATGAAACGAAGTGGCGCCCCCTATCAGAAATTACTGCGAATTGAAACTTTTACGCGCCAAATTTGAATCTTAAATGTTGCAATGCAACCGTGCACGACGATCTTCTTAAATTCGTTTCATTCACTTTTTCGTTTGTTTTAAATTCGGAAATGGAACGGCGAGGAGTATGGGGGGGAGGAGGGGTTAGCAGCGTCTCGCAAATTTGGGGGAGGATCCACGGCCAACAAAATGTTAAGGACCACTGATTTTTACATTAGAATGAGAATGATAAAAGAAAGAGAAGGCGACTGTCGATTTCGGTTTGCTGCGAGAAGATTAACGGTCGTTTTGATTCCCCCCAAAAAAAAACAAAAACAAAAAACTTAACGACGTATCGGGGGGGGGGGGGGGGGGGGAAATACATGATGCGCTTTCTGAATATTATTTTATTTAATTTCGAGTTTTATGTAAATCAAGCGCGCGATTGAGACACGACGACGCGATGGTTAAGGCAATATAATTTTTTTTTTAATTTTTTGTTTTTATTTTCTTTTTTTTTTCGGGTTTGAACCCGAACAAAAAAATGGTCTGCGCCATCCGGCAGGTAGAGAGCGTGTCTTGTTTTCGCAAAAATCGATTTCGGTTTCAAAGGTTGACGCACCGCGCCGACATTTTTTTTTTTCTTTTCTTTTCGCGAAATGGCAACGTCCTGCCAGCGCTGAAATAATCTTAATTCGTTTACCTCTCGAGCAACTGACCTTTAAAATGTAAAAATCGAAAACGATCACAATGACCTCTTCGGAGAGAACCACAACGGACGACGACGTATGTCGTCGTCGTCGTCGTCGGTCTTCGCATTTGAAGGAAGAACGAGTTTCGCGTGTGTATGACCACGCCTGTATAGTAAGCTACTTATATAGTCATAAAGTTTGCACGCTCCATAAATATTCGACAATTATTATTGGCGGGCTCTCGGATATTTGGGACAACGAGATGTGTGCGTGCTGCGTGCGATTTTTTCTTTTCTTTCCTTTTTTTTTTTGGCTCCGCTCCAAATTTCTTTCACCAATCGCAGTTGCGATGGCTTTTGCGGGGCCATCACCTCTCAACCGTTTTCTCTTCTCTGATTTCAAAACCAGATGACTTCCAAATCATCCTCATCCATCACAAGAAAATAATAACAACAGCCAACAATCAAACAGTAATGGATTCGAAACTTCTTCCTCTTTTTCTTCTTAGTTTCTCCAAAGAGGGTTCAAAAGGGGTAGTCTTAATCTATCGCTTTTTACGACCTTGCCTTGCATACATCCCTTCCTCAGATCATCCTCATCCATTACAAGAATAACATAATGACAGCCAAGAACCAAAGAGTAATGGATTCGAAACTTCTTCCTCCCTCCTTTTCCTTCTTAGTTTCTCCAAAGAGGGCTCAAAAGGGGTTGTGTTAGTCTATCCCTTTTTATGACCTTGCCTTGCATACATCCCTTCCTCAGATCATCCTCATCCATTACAAGAATAACATAATGACAGCCAAGAACCAAAGAGTAATGGATTCGAAACTTCTTCCTCCCTCCTTTTCCTTCTTAGTTTCTCCAAAGAGGGCTCAAAAGGGGTTGTGTTAGTCTATCCCTTTTTATGACCTTGCCTTGCATACATCCTTTCTTCAGATCATCCTCATCCATCACAAGAATAACATAATAACAGTCAAGAACCAAAGAGTAATGGATTCGAAACTTCTTCCTCCTTTTTCTTCTTAGTTTCTCCAAAGAGGACTCAAAAGGGGTAGTCTTAGTTTATCCCTTTTTATGATCTTGCCTTGCATACCTCCCTTCCTCAGATCATCTTCATCCATCACAAGAATAACATAATAACAGTCAAGAACCAAAGAGTAATGGATTCGAAACTTCTTCCTCCCTCCTTTTCCTTCTTAGTTTCTCCAAAGAGGGCTCAAAAGGGGTTGTGTTAGTCTATCCCTTTTTATGATCTTGCCTTGCAAACATCCCTTCCTCAGATCATCCTCATCCATCACAAGAATAACATAATAACAGTCAAGAACCAAAGAGTAATGGATTCGAAACTTCTTCCTCCTTTTTCTTCTTAGTTTCTCCAAAGAGGGCTCAAAAGGGGTAGTGTTACTTTATCCCTTTTTATGATCTTGCCTTGCATACATCCCTTCCTCAGATCATCCTCATCCATCACAAGAATAACATAATAACAGTCAAGAACCAAAGAGTAATGGATTCGAAACTTCTTCCTCCCTCCTTTTCCTTCTTAGTTTCTCCAAAGAGGGCTCAAAAGGGGTTGTGTTAGTCTATCCCTTTTTATGACCTTGCCTTGCAAACATCCCTTCCTCAGATCATCCTCATCCATCACAAGAATAACATAATAACATTCAAGAACCAAAGAGTAATGGATTCGAAACTTCTTCCTCCTTTTTCTTCTTAGTTTCTCCAAAGAGGGCTCAAAAGGGGTTGTGTTAGTCTATCCCTTTTTATGATCTTGCCTTGCATACATCCCTTCCTCAGATCATCCTCATCTTCACTTCTTCTTGCAAACATCCTCTCTTCACATCATCCTCGTCCATCACAAGAATAACATCATAATAACAGTAATGGATTCGAAACTTCTTCTTAATTTCTGCAAAGAGTACTCAAAAGGGGAAGTCTTAGTCTACCCCTTTTTATGATCTTGGCTTGCAAACAGACTTTCTTTCCCTACTTTTTAACAGCGACATAACCAAATGACCAAAGGAATCGATAACAACCAGCAAACAAGTAGCAGAGGATTCCAAACTTCCTCCTTCTTCCCCTTCACCTTCTCAGCTTCTGCAAATGGCACTACTCAAGAGGGCCTTTCGTATTTTCCCTTGTAAGCCTCCCTTCTTCCACCATCCAAAAGAATGCCTATTATTTACAGATGGAGGGCAAGTAAAGGTTCAAGACTTCCCATCCCTTTCCTTCTTCTTGGTAGCTTCTGCAAATGGCGTTCAAAAGGGGATAGTTTGTCACTTTTTGTGATCTTGCTTTGCAAAAATACTTTCTTCTCCTCCCCTCCCCAAAGAAAATCAATAGATCAAAAAAGTGAAACCAAAACAAGGAAGTCGAAAGTCCTTTGGAGAGACAGACAGCTTGAAGAAATAACAGACGTCCAAAAAAAAAAGGAGGAAAGCATGAGCTGCCACGAGAATGACTTAAAGGAAAAAAAAACCAAAGCCTTTCTTCCTCCCCCCATCCAAAAAAATGCCTATTTTTTTACAGCAACAGATGGAAGGCAAGGTTCAAGACTTCCTATCCCTTTCTTTCTTCTTGGTAGCTTCTGCAAATGGCGTTCAAAAAGGGATAGTCTGTCACCTTTTGTGTTCTCCTTTTGTAAAAATACTTTCTCCTACCCCCACAAAGTCCATAGATCAAAAAAATAAAACCGAAAGTCGAAAGTCCTTTGGAGAGACAGACAGCTTGAAGAAATAACAGATGTCCAAAAAAGTAGGAAATCATCAACTGCCACAAGAGTGGCTTAAAGGTAAAAACGAAAGACATCCAGAAAGAAGACGTGCCCATTGAATGGTTTGAAGAGAAAACCATAGAGGTCCAAAAAGAAGAAGCAAAACAACCGGGAACCACCACACAACAGCTTGAAGAAAAAATAGCAGACACCTAAAAAGAACAAAATGTCTCTCTTGAAGGAAAACGAACTCGAAACTGACGAGTCAGAAGAATGGTTCTTAGAACAAACCGTAGAAATCCGAAAGGAAAAAGAAAACAACTCAAGCCACAACAACAGCTTAAAGAAAAAGAAACAATAGAAATTCAGAAAGAAGAAGGAAAGCAGCACGAAATTCGTGAGCCGACAGGAGAACGGCTTGAACAAAAAAAAAACCGTAGACATCCAAAAAGAAGAAGTACGTCTCGAAGGAAAACAACTAGAGTTAACACAAAAAGAGCTTGAAGAAGAAACATCCAAGAGAGAGCACCTCTTGAATTCGAAATTGATGAACGACCATGAGAAGGTCTTGAAAAAAAACCAAGTTTCTCCACCACAATAGCAGCATGAGGAAAAAACAACAGACGCCTAGATAGAAGAGAAAAAACAACTCTTAATTGATGAGTCACCTCAGAAGGCAGAAGAAATACTTTTGGACTTGAAATCTGAAGCACCAAAGCACGATTTATTTGAAATTATCATTTCTGAACGCCAGTGGCAACCAAGACGAGGAAAACCGAAAGAGAACAACAAGAAGACAATAAAGTTTCGAATTAAGTTGTCGCTTCAGTTGAGCTTCCAAAAAAAGCTGAGATTCAGGAAGTTGAGACTGTTCCTATTAAACCGAGCGGAATAGAAGACGACAAGGATGAAAAGATTTTCACTTTACAAGCAGAAGCTCCTCGGTATTAATCTTACACACGGGCAATGTTAGAATCCGAACGAGCTTATTACATTTCCAAAACCATGGAAAAAGGAAGCTCAAAAGACAAGCTGGAAGAGGTATACGATGATGACTCAGCAATTTTGGAAACGCCCTTAGAGAAGAAAGTTCCCGAGAAGATAATTTCAAAAGATACGTACATTTTGGAAGAAGTTGATGATCGCCCCACAATTTTGGAAACGCCCCCGAAAGAGGAAGTTGCGCGAAAGATAATTCCAAAAGATGAACTGGAGAAGATTTCTAATTGTCCCAAAATTTTGGAAACTTTCACAGTAATGATTCCAAAATTCCAAAAGAAGAAAAAAGGGATTAGAAGGACGGCAACTGATCAGTAGCGCTGATCAGCAAAAAATTCTTTGCGGAAAACCAGGACCTGTTCATAAAATCGATACACCAATTAATGAAATGTCAACCTTTAAGAGGAAAACTATTGCGATGCCACAACAACCAGAATCAGAGCTTCGAAAACGCCACGAAGAGGACGTTTTCGCGCAAAAGATAAGTCCAAGAGATAAATTGGTAGAGATTAACGATCGCCTCACAATTTTGGAAACGTTGCAGGACCATTTATTGATGAGGTGATAGGCATTAAGGGGGAAACTGTTAAGTCACAGCCACCAGAATCAGAAGTTGATCGCTCAACCATTTTTGGTACCGTGGAAGATGCGGAAAAAGAAATTTCAAAAGATGACGAAACTGGATAGTCCAGAAGACGAACTGGAAGAAGCAATGCTCAACCAGAAAATATCTCTGAAGCATTACAATTGTTGGAAGAACCTCCTGAACGTCCAAGCTTTCGTTCATAATGAAGTGAGTGAAGCTATTGTGCCAAAACCACCAGAATCTGAGGTTATAAAAGTTGATGGATGGCTCAACTATTTTGCAAACGCCCATAGAAGACGCGGAAAAAGAAATTCCAGAGGATGAACAACTGGAAGAGGTCGATCCAATTTTGGAAAAGCCCACAGAACTGGGAGATGCGGAGAAGGAAAGTCCTAAAGAGTCGACGATCGCTCTACAGTTTTGGAAACGCCCTTAGAAGTGGAAGATGCGAAGAAGGAGATAAGCTGGAGGAGGTTGATGATCGCCCTACAGTTTTGGAAGCTCCCTCAGACGTAGTCAGTAATAAAATACATTGGCGACCACGAGAAGATTACCAAATTTTTCCAAAGCTTCCAAAAACTTGTTCTCAAAAGCCTATTTCCACTTCCGAAAGGACATCAATCACAAGAAGAGGATCTGGGATTTGGATTGGCGGCGGTATCTTCGGAAATATGAAGAGACGTGCGTCGTTTCCTTCCACGATGCATAAAAATTATGTAATCGCGATAATTGGATGCGACTTAACCTCGCACTTTGTCGTCTGTTTTGACGAAGAAGTCCGTCCGTTTATTATCTTGCCACCTACGACCTGCTTCTTTCGCGCGTCTATTTTTAGACCGTCTGGTGCTATTCTTAACTGCAGGCCAGCACAAACAGACGATTTTATTATCACTTGCACAAAACATTTTTTTAACGGTGTAGCCTTCATTGACCTTCCAAAGCTTCGATCCGGCCAATAAAGTTTGTTTCACTTGCTCTTATTATTATTTTTTCTCTTCAAAAAGTTCTGAGAAGGACAGTAACTTATAAAAAGCGTTTCTTCAAACCACCCCGCAGGAAATGGTTCGGGAATCCTAGAGTAGAATTGGACCAACAATGATTCCAAACAGGAAGATAAAAGAAGAGTTTTTAAGAGAAACCTGTTTTCTTCCTTCGTGGTTAACAGTAAGTTAGCAGATGGAATAGTAAAGTTTTGAAGAAGTCTTTAATTCTTCGCCCTTCCATTCCTTCCACACCAAACAACTTCTCCTCCTCTAACAACCTCGTTCCCCTTCTTAAGTAATTGTCATCAATTATACGTTCTTTGGCTTTCCTCTTCCTATGCCCAGGTCTTTATCTCCTCTTCTTCTCTTCTTCTTGAATCCCAAACTTGAATTCCTTACACCTTTCCATGAAATTTTTACTCCCTTTTGTTGGCTTTCATAGTTTTAACAACGCGCAAGTCTTCATCTCCTCTCTTCTTCTTTCATCCTTCAATACAAGATATTCAATCCGAACGATCCACCATTGCCGGACAAAATCAGAGGTTAAAACTTTCCTCTTCCGAGGTCTAGGTTTTTCTCTCCTTTTCTTTTGTCATCCCCAAACTTGCGTTCTTTTGCACCCTTCCATGCCTTCGGCTTCCATCTCTTTTTTTTTAAACTTCCACAACCCTTGTGGGATGATGGCGAATGTTTTCATTCGCTTATCCGTTTTTCCTCGGTTTATGCGATCGCCGACTTTCTTCTACTTGCGTTCATTGCCCGTGTCCACTTTTTTCAATGACATCTCCCTTCTATTGCCCATCCCTTTATCTTCTGTAGCGATTATAAGTCTTCCTTTACATCAGATGCATCCATCTATCACCTCGACTTCCCTATCTTAAGCACACTTGTGAGGTGGCGGATGTTTATATCCATTTGTTTCATCCATTTCCTTCGCACCATCCACGCCTTCTATATTCTTTCCACCCACTGCGCTTATCGGGTGAATTTTTGTTTGTTTTATTTAGTTTCCCCTTCAAATGCATCTCCTCTGTTGACTTTAACCTTTCGCCCAACAACTCTTCCTTGAATTCCTCAGACCTTTCCATGTCTTCGATTTCCATCTCTTAAGTTGTTTTTCTTAAGCTTTTCCAAATCTGTTACCCATGTGGGGCGACGACTGTTTCGTCCATTTTTGCTTCCTACTTTCCACCCTTTTAACCCCCTCATTCCATCCACTTCGGTCATCAACCTTCTCATCTTTTCTGTGGGTTTTCTACTTTTTTCAGGCATATTTCTTTTCACGCTTTCTATTCAGTTAAGTTCACGACGACTCTTCTTCCGTTTGTAGAGTTCCAAGGGCATTAATTCTTACCCCTTCAGCTTCCAAAGCTTTTTCCTTTTCCTTCCTTCCTTCCTTCCTTCCTTCCTTCCTTCCTTCCTTTTCAGGTTTTCTATTTTCTTCATCCATTTTTCTTCTCACGATTTCCATTCCTTTAAGTCCACGACGACTCTTCTTCAGTTTATAGAGAGAACCAATGACATCGATTCTTCCCTATTCAGTTTCCAAAGCTTTTCACTCTTACCTAGTCTTCCTATCCATGTTTTCTCTTTCTCCCCCTACTATCTGCGTTTTTCTTCCTTCAGATTTTCTGCTTTCTTCATCCGTTTTCCTTCTCAAGTTTTCTATTCTATCAAGTCCACAACGACACTTCCTCTGTTTGTAAAGCTCTAATGGCACTGACTCTTCCCTCTTTAACTTGTAAAGCTTCTTCCTTTTACCTCCTCTTTCTCCCTCTTCTATCCACGATTCTGTTCTTTCAAGTTTTCTATTTTCTTCATCCAGTTTTCTTCTCATGATGTCTATTCCGTTAAGTCTATCACTCTTCTTCTTCAGTTTGTAAAGTTCCAATGACATCGACTCTTACACCCTTCAGCTTCCAAAGCTTTTTACTCTGACCTATACTTTCTATCTGCGTCTTCTTCTTGTCCCTCTTCTGTCCACACTTTTGTTATTTAAGGTTTTCTACTTTTCGTCCAGTTTTCTTTGAGTTTGATTTCTATTTCGTTAAGTTCACGACGACTCTTCTTCAGTGTGTAGAGTTCCAAGGGCATTAATTCTTACCCCTTCAGCTTCCAAAGCTTCTTCCTTTTCCTTCCTTCCTTCATTTTCAGGTTGTCTACTTTCTTCATCCATTTTTCTTCTCACGTTTTCTATTCCGTCAAGTCCACGACGTTTTTCTATTCCGTTAAGTCATCTTCAATTGGTAGAGTTCTAATGACAGTGACTCTTCCATCTTCAGTTTCCAAAGCTTTTCACTTTTACCTAGTCTTCCTATACATGTTTTCTTTTTCTGTTTTCTGCTTTTTCTTCCATCCGTTTTTCTTCTCAAATTTTCTATACCATCACAAGTCTACGACCACTCTTCCTCTGTTTTGTAAAGTTCCGATGACACTGACTCTTCTTCCCTCTTCAACTTCCAAAGCTTCTTCCTTTTACCTCCTCCTTCTACGTATGCCTTCTCTTTCTCCCTCTTCTATCCACGCTTTTGTTCTTTCAGTTTTTCTATTTTCTTCATCCAGTTTTCTTCTCACGTTGAGTCTATGACTCTTCTCCTTTAGTTTGTAAAGTTCCAATGACATCGACTAATTACCCCTTCAGCTTCCAAAGCTTCTTCCTTTTCCTTCTTTCCTTCCTTCCTTTCCAGGTTTTCTACTTTCTTCATCCATTTCTCTTTTCACGATTTCTATTCCGTTAAGTCCACGACGACTCTTCTTCAGTTTGTTAAGTTCCAATGGCATTGCTTCTTCCCCCTTCAGCTTCCAAAGTTTCTTCCTTGTACCTACTCTCTCTGTTCATCTCTTCTCTTTCTCCCTCTCTATTAGTTCTTATTCTTGCCATTCACCGTTTTCCTTTTTTTTTTTAGTTTTTTGGTTTTGGGAATTGCAACGCAACTTAACAATTGTTGGTTAAGACTGATTGCCTTCTCATTGTGCATCCAGACCAGTTCGATGGTTGCTTCCTCCTTCTTGGTTAACTGATTTCGTCACAGCTTCGTTATTTCTTCCCCCTCTCACACCCTGCCCGACAATCTTCTGCTTCCTGACGACCCTCTTTTGCTGCTGAATGGGCGAGTGAGCGACCCCTTGTAGAGCGTCAGCCTTGAAGAAATTCTTTTCGGCTTCAAAATCTTTTTTTCTTTCTTTCTTTTGCAATTACGTCGTCTTGTCTTTTCGTTCTGAATATTCCCAAGGTCAGCTACGCGTAAGAATCATTTGAAAACACAAATCGAAACGAGCGCGCGCGAATTTTTCAAATTCTAAATTTTTCCAGCGGTCAATTTTCTTTACGGCTTTGTTTTTTTTTTTTGGGGTTAAATCAGGCGTACCCAAGAAATATCCACGGCGTTTGAGCGGCGAGGGTGAGTTTGAATAAAATAAAACTGCCGCGGCTTAGAAGACATTAACAGGAAAGTTAACAATTGCTTTGAAAAGTGTACAGGTTTCTTCGTCCCTTTTTCTTTCTTTATCGCAATTAGCTTTGAGAAGTGTACAAATTTCTTCGTCCCTTTTTCTCTCTTTATCAGAATTAGCTTTGAGAAGTGAACAGATTTCTTCATTCCTTTTTCTCTCTTTATCGCAATTAGCTTTGAGAAATGAACAGATTTCTTTATTCCTTTTCATGTTCTTTTATTATCACAATTAGGTTTCGTTTATTTTTAATTGGTCAAGCTTTCCTTTAATGGCAATAATAATAATAATAATATTCAGTTAATTGTTCAAATCCGTTTGTTGTTGTACGAAATACTCTCTCAAATCTGAAAAATTCGGTATTTAAAGATGCGGTATTTTTTGTGTCTTAATAAGTAAGGGTGATAAACCAAAACAGGGAAAGAGAGAAGAAGGAGTCGAAGCAATTTTGACATCTCTGAAAATTTAAACGGGCGCCACTCCATCCGGCAAACCGCGGGAAACAAAGTAGAAATCTACTTCCGGCTGTATTTTCAAGAACCACGCTATAAACGAGGAAATTGAAGGTTTGCAAAAGGATTGGTTTTCTAGATGTTGCTTGGTTTTCTAGATTTTCTTTTTTTCTTCTTTCTTTCAATCAATCACCTTTTCCAACCCCCATCTGCACACGTATACAATCATAAATTGTTACGCCAACCTGAACTTGGCGCCCAACGTGGGGCACCAATACGTTTTTTTTTTTATTCGCTTTCGTTTCGCTTCTAACTTTCGACATTGTCTGAATAGGGTACATGAACATTTTTTTTTTAAGATTTTATTTGAAAGTAGGCAAAAATACGATAAATTAGATATATTTCTTTTTTTTTCATAAATGAATATTAAAGCCGTAAAGAATTAAAGCAATTTGAATTGATTAAATTCCCGCCAAAACGCACATTCCGACCGTGTGACGTCAATGTAGGTTCATATGTTGTCAAATCGTAATAAGTGAATATTAATAATACGAACACACAAAACTTATTACAATAAATAGTAAAACATGTTATCAGTGTTGTGCTGTGCTATAATGTAAAAATACCTGTGCAAGAACTCCGAATAAATTATTTATAAGCGTTTCATTTCACAAAATTTAGTGTTACCAACCTTATTTCTCAATGGCGAAAAGTTTCCGTTTCCACCACAAATTTCTCACCAACAAAGTTAAAAAATATAATAATTTCTTTAAGAAATTCACTTCGTAATTGTTGCTTAAATTAAAACTATATTTTTCAGCACATATTAAGACCAAACATTCAAACTATTTGACAAGGGTCTGCATACAATATAAACGTCAAGGACGATGTATGAAGACCGACGTCACAAGGAATGGGAAGCCCTTCGAAACCACGTGATTTATATTTGAATATTTTCAATTTTATTTATTAATTCAAGAGAATAATAAATAGAAACAGCGCACAAATATGGTGTTTTCGCGTGTGTTATTGACTATAGTCTCGATTAGAGAGCTTTAATTAATAGTTTTCTATTATTGTCACGTGCCCTATTAAGAAGCCATTTAATAAAAACAAGGTTGCGATTTTAAAAACGAGCATTTTTGTTCGTTGATCGGAAATCATTTCGAAATTTCTTTCTCTGTTGGAATCTTATGGACTTCATCAAGTTATAACAGAACCAACAAGATTAGCTTCAAATTCTGCTACCTTTATTGATCTTATTATATGTAGTAATACACAAGATATACATGACTCGTCAGTTTTTTCATCTCCTCTTTCCACCGATCATGAAATAGTATCGTGTATTTTATTTAGTCAACTGTCTGCTGCAGCTCCTGTATTTAGAACTTACAGAAATTTTAGTCGTCTTGATTTAGAATCATTTAGAATCGATTTACAATCGTTACCTCTTGATGATATTTATAATATTGATAACATTGATGAAATTGTAAATTATTTTAATGATATGATTATTAATTTGTATAATTTGCACGATCCATTAAAGACTGCCAGAATCACTAAAGCCAGAGGTCCATGGCTAACAGAAAACCTGCGATTCATGATGATGCTTAGAGATAAAGCTCATAGTAGGTATAAACAAACAAAAACTAACAGCGATTTTGTCTACTACAAAACCTTACGTAACCTAACTAACTCCGCTGTAAAAGCTGAAAAAAAAGCTTATGCAACACACAAACTTAGAAGTAATAATACTAAAATGCTTTGGAGAGATCTAAAAACTTTAAACATTTGTGTTAAAAATGATCGTAGTCAAATTCCTGTTGATTTGATGGATCCTGATGAAATTAATAACTTTCTTGTAGATTCCATCCCTTCCAATATATCTATTAATCCTAGTACACTTGATTTTTATAACAAAAATTTATTTACTAGCTTCCCGACAAATTTTAATTTTTCAGCTACTGATGAAAATGAAGTGAGCAAAATTTTACTATCAATTACGACAAATGCTATGGGTGCAGATTCTATTAATACGAAAATGTTAGCTTACTGCTGTCCGTATATAATTCCATACGTCACGTACATTATTATTAATTTTTGTTTAAATAATTGTGAATTTCCTAATTGCTGGAAACAAGCTTACATTGTTCCTGTACCTAAGAAATCTAATCCTACGGAGTTAAAAGATTTGAGACCCATCAGCTTACTTCCTACTCTGTCCAAGGTTTTAGAAAGAATTATGTTTAATCAAATTACAATTCATTTAAATACGTACAATATTCTTCCTAGCACTCAATCAGGATTCCGTTCGAATCATAGCTGCACAACCGCACTATTACAAGTAGTTGATGATATTCTGGTTCAGGCAGATCAAAATAATGTAACTGCTCTAATACTCTTAGATTACTCTAGAGCGTTTGATACTCTGAATCATACCTTACTCCTCAGCATTTTGCATTATATTGGCTTCTCAACGAAAGCACGTTCAATGATGTATCATTATCTTTCTAACAGATCCCAAGTAGTAACATTGAATAATATGTGTTCTCTGCCTAGAAATTTACGTTCCGGAGTGCCACAAAGTTCTATTTTGGGACCTCTTTTGTTCACAATTTACACGTGCAGATTGGGATCGTGTCTAAAACATCTTTCTGCACATTATTACGCTGATGATACCCAGCTGTATTATTCTTTTGCGCCTAGTAAGATAGATGTAGCCCATGATTACATTAACCGTGACATTAATGAACTTGTTATTGCATCCAGAAATCATAACTTAATCTTAAATTCACAAAAAACCGTAGTTATGTTACTGGGTAAACCCCTGCAGTGTTCTCTCTTTGTTTCTAGATTAAAAATTACAATAGATAATGTACACATATCCTGTGTAACATCTTCCAGAAATCTTGGCTTGCACATGGATGTAAACTTGCGATTTCATAAACATATAAATGTCTGTGTTGCTAGAGCGTTTACAAACTTAAAACTAATATATTCGAATAGATCAATTTTAAGCAAAAAATTAAAAACCCATTTATGTGATTCATTAGTTTTATCTTATTTTTCGTTTGCTGATTCTGCTTATGGCCCTTGTCTAGACGCAACTTCAGCTAAACGCATACAAAGAATACAGAAC
Source organism: Prosopocoilus inquinatus (assembly GCA_036172665.1). Taxonomy (NCBI): domain Eukaryota; kingdom Metazoa; phylum Arthropoda; class Insecta; order Coleoptera; family Lucanidae; genus Prosopocoilus; species Prosopocoilus inquinatus. The sequence goes on along the minus strand of CM069870.1, from coordinate 70,933,267 downwards.
TCCTGCTTAAGATTGATTTCAGGTTTGCGAAGACGAGACCATGTATCTCATGTGTTACAAGAAATTCGTTGGTTGAATATGTCTAATCGCCGCCTGTTGCATTCAGCTTGCTTGTTTATGAACATTGTGCGTACGGAAACTCCTGCATACTTGTATAACAAAATTCGATTTAGATCTGTTATACATAAAATATAAATATCAGAAATAAAAACGTGATTACCCCACCTTTGCACAAAACCAGTCTGTTTGAACGTTCTTATTCTTATAATGTTGCTTCTGTGTATAATATACTTCCTGCAGATCTAAAGTCTTTGCCAAAGTATAAATTCATATCTAAATTTAAAAAGTTTTTACTAGACCGTCAGTCACAGATAAACCTGCCTCATTAATCATTAATTAATCTATTTATTAACTGTGTTTATTATTAAATGTTACTGTGTTGATACTCGCTTAATTAATTGTATTTCTAATTCTTAAATCCGGCTGTATTTATAAATTTTAAAGTTGTAATATAGGTTAAGTGGAAGAACAGGTAACTGAACTTCGCCTATGACTATATTTTCTATAAATGTACTGCTCTATTTATAAAAGATAATTAATAAAGTCAAAAAAAAAAAAAATAGTATTATTTCCCCTTGATGTGACTGACTGAATCGATTTCCGAAGAGAAACGCCGAAGGTTGAAGCTGGGAATGAGAATAATTACCGAGAATAATTACCGAGCGGCCCTTTAAATGCAGGAAGTCGCCGCCGCCGTTCGCTAGAATCTGATTTTTAATTGCGACTAATTGTAAATCAAACGAGAGTAACCAACCGATGGTAAGTAAGCAAGCAAGTAAGTAAGAGGAAAAGGATATGGCTCGCGACAAATAATTACAATTCAACTCGATATGCCAAGGCAATCCGACTATTAATAGTCCGCGGGATTTTTTCCTCTCCTTCGGCGGTCGGTCAATCGACTTTTTCTATTTTTCCGACCATAAAAAAAGAGAAAACTCCTGGGGGTGGGTGGTTGGGTGGGCGAGAAAAAAAAAACGCCTGGAATAATCGCCGCACGCCACATACATTATTACAATCGGACAGTTAAGCCATTGAAAGATCGGAATCTCCGACACGTCGATTCAGGAGGCGATTTTTTGCAGAATTGTCTGGGCAAAGAAGAATCGTTGAACCGCGCGAGTGGTCGTCCTTAGATTTTCATAAAAATGAATGCATTGCCCCCGCGGTGCTTGACCCGGGACCGCCGGCTGCACGTGCGCCACTGTGTCCGTATCAGCTGAACGCTCTCCGGCGACGATGACCAGCGACGACGCGATGTCTCATTAAGGATCACATTAATTAATCAATTAAACAAATTAAAACGAGTCGTTTGAAAAAATCAAGTTTATCAATTTAAAATGTCTTTGAAATAATTTAAAACATCCCCAAAAAGATACCTGCAAACCATCATCTCATCTAAAATTGAACTTGCGAAAAAAACAACCCTTAAACGGGTTGAACAAAATCCTTCATTTTTAGGCAACCACCCCCATACTGACTCCTTCTTATCTAGGGATCAGAGCAATGAGAAATCATCCAAAGGGAGGCGGTCAAAATACTATAAAATCCATTATTTTTAAAGTCCCGAAGATGTCATTCCATTTTCTAACAGACCAAGGGGACTTGAGTCCCCTTGGTCTGTTAGAAAAGGGCACCTCAAGGCACCAGGAAATAAAAATCGAAAAGGCTTGGAAGGTTACAAAAAAAAAAATAATCGAAAAAGTGGGCAAAACCTTTTATCCTCAAACACCTGGAAAATACCTTGAGAACCATCAGCCGACGCACATACGGGTATTTGCCCCGAAAAGCTGGCCAAAAGTCGAATCACACAAAATCGTGAAATGACTACAATAACTATTACTTAATTGAAGTTTGTTCTTGTCCGATGAAAATTGTAAGTACAAAGTTTTTTTAATCTCAAAACGGACAGAAAAATGAAGGGAAACACACTCAACGTTTCGTCCTGACGAAGCTATAAATCTATAGCGAAACGTTGAGTGTGTTGAGGTTCATTTTTCTGTCCGGTTTGAGATTAAAAAAACTTTGTACTTACAATAACTATTACCTAAGATAGAACAATACCTAGGGATCAAGAGGGTAATCTTATTTTTTCCCTCGGGTAGATGAACAAAATACCATCAAAGGGATCAAAGCACCCTGATAGTCGATTGCGTTAAACGTACATGCCTAGCTCAAAAAATAATTAAATTTAAACTGTTTCTAATTCTTCTTTGAAGCTATATGCTGTGATTTTTGTAACAGAAGATGTTCAGCCAAGACAGCACTGTTAATACCAACAATTAATTTTTAAATGCTACTGTCAGTATTTAAGATATTTCAGATTAACGGTATGTCAAATTTATATCATTGAATTTTCAGTTATTAATGTATATCGAAAGAGTTTTCTTATATGTCAGGGTGTTTCCGGGTCGATTTTTTTCTGTTATGTTTCACAGTAGGTAAGATACTTTAAATATCTGAAGACTTCGGCTGCCGAAGTTTGCCTATAAATTCATGACAATTATTTTCTGAATGCAGTGACTTGCAATAGTAGGCAAAAAACTAGACTTTATACAAAACGACATAGTTAAAAATTCTACATATCCTGAAAAACAAAAGAAAGAATTCATACACAAACTGTCATGTACAGGATGTTCATGAAAATCCGCTACTATAGCTAACTTTCTTATTTAAATAATATTCTTTATTCTTTATTGCCTAACAGAAAGTTCAAATTACAAGGCAAATGCTACTCCATAACAGAGGTTTATGCTTAGACGATTAACTTACAATAAGCTACGACTAAACATTAATCAACTAATTAATTAACTAAGCTTAGCTAACTTAACTAAATCTTAACTTAAGCGATAACAATGAGATACGTGTAATAGATTCGCAGATGATGTTAGAATTAACCTAATTAAAATAATAGCGAGAAGAAGAGAGAATAAATTGGAGAATGAAAAATAGAATGGAGAATGGAGAAAGAGGGCAATAAGGTTAAGAATAAGACTTTAGAAATCAATCATTATCTAGAAGCTTTACTATTGAGACAAGATTATCACTGAAAATGTCACATCTTAAACAGATGTTATTATAGATTGAACACATTACGTGAACTGGAGATCTCAATAACATGTTGGTTCTTGCTATGGAAAGATAAAAAGTAGAAGATCCTCTTGCTTCGGGTCTTGGTACTAGAAAGTTTAATTTGTTTAATAGAAACGGGCAATCTACCTGATTATGCACTAATTTATACAAAAGAGTAACAACAATACATTTTCTCCTGTGACTAAATGATGAAACTTCGAATCTTGATAGTAACTGTTTCTGATCTAACCCTCTCTCAGGATATACACCATGTCTCTTGAACCACATATATTTGAAAAATTTTCTCTGAACATTTTCTAAGATAGAAGAATGCCATTTCAATATCGGTATCCAAGCAATCACTGAATATTCCAATCTGGACCGGATTAAAGAGAAATAAAGCATTTTTAAGGCTTTTTCATTGGTGAAAGATCTACAATTTCTAATAATAAAACCTATCATTTTATTTGAAGATTTGACCAGTGACAGCACGTGTTGAGAGAAGGTAAGTTCACAGTCAAAGATTATCCCGAGATCTCTTACAGTTGTAACTCGAGCGAGAGGAGCCTGACCCACCTTATATTCAAATATCCACTTCTTTACGCACTTAGAGTACGTCATGACTTTACATTTATTAATATTAAGATGCAGACTGTTTGCCGCACACCACTGATTAACTCTGTCAATGTTGAGCTGTAGAGTAACACAATCTTGAAAAGAGTTGATTGAATGGAAGAATTTGGCATCATCGGCAAACAGCTGAACTTCAGAATCAACTGATTGGCATAGGTAGTTTATGTAGAGTGCAAAGAGGAGAGGACCCAAGTTCGATCCTTGAGGTACACCTGATGGCGCTGTGAAATAGTGGGATTTGAAGCCATTATGGTGGACCTATTGTCGTCTTTGGTCCAGATAAGATTTAAAAAATGTAATTAGGTTTTCAGAAAACCAAAACCAGATAATTTATTTAACAGTATTGAGTGGCTAATGCTATCGAATGCTTTACTAATATCAGTGTAGATGACGTCAACCTGTCCTCGTTATTTGAATTTTTACGAAGTAACTTAAATTAGTAGTAAAGTTTCAGGAGCTTTCGTCCTCGATTTTATGGTGCTTTCGGTAAAACAAATGTCTATCAAGTTTTCGAGATTTTTTATTATTTTCAACTATTTTAAGTGGAATGTTAGGTTTTTCATCATCGCATCGCATTCAGGATATTAAATTAATTATGTCTCTAAAACATCATCTCCGAAAGCTTACTATTTTATGAACATAATTTAATTTTATATTTAGTAACTAAATTTTGGTACTCACGGAGAATGGCTACAATAGCTGACATTCTTTATTTGAAACTTCACTAGGTAGCTTAAATTAGAGAAATTTCAAGACTTTTCCTGCTCGAATTAATGGTACCTGAGGAAAAATAAATGATTAAATATCAGGTTTACGAGATTTTCGATTGTTTTCAACTTTTTTAAATGATACGATGATAAAAAAAAATGTAATGTCCTGTTTAAAGAAACTGAAAACAATGGAAAATCTCGTAAACTTGATAGTCATCTCTGTTTTTCTGATGGTACTCTAACTTCGAGCAAGAATGTCTTGAAACATTTAAGTTACTTCATAAAAATTGCAAATAATGAAATTTGCTAGTGTACCGGCTCCCCATGAACATCCTGTATAAACTCGAAAACTGAGGAGACGTCTTGCGGCGAACGGATAGATCATATTCAATATGTTGCTTTTTCAACAATAACTTCAATGGGGGGCAGGAATTAAAAGAAATTCATATGGTGCATAATTAAAGTGTGCGCTCGGTATACGGTAATAGATAACAAATTTTAGCTTAAAATACTTTATTGTCAACGAATAAATGCGAAAATATGTAAGAATAATTTTGGCCAACTTTTTGGGTCCAATACCCCTATGTGCGAAAGCCAGAAGAAATTGCGCTCGCCAAAAAATCACCCTAAAACCGGGTTGAACAAGATCTCTCATTTTTAGATCACCCTCCTCAAAACGATTCTTTTTCTTACTTGGAAGTCTCCTAAAAGGGGACGATCAACGATCATTATATTTAGACCCCGGAAAATATCAACTCATTTCTATTAGACCGAAGATATTCAAGGGTACATCAAGGGATCGGGTAATAAAAAAGGCATGGAACGTTATAAAAAAATTGTTATAAACATATAAACAGTTGTTAATAAATATTTGTACTTGAAGTGTCTTTGTATTTTCCTGCATTGAATAGACTATTGTTAGTATATCAGAAGTCTCTTCTTGCTGGACTCTACATATTCATCAAAAATAATCGAAAAAGCAGGCAAAATCCTTAATCCTCAAACACCTGAAAAATATCTTGCGAATTATCGACCACCAGAAATAAAAATAGGGCTCGTGGAAAAAAGCGTTGAGAAGTCGCCTGAAACATCTTTCATTTTAAACGCCTCACAATAGTTCTCCTCTTCTAGGCCAAGGTAACTGGGCACACGAAAAAAAGCTTTAATCCCTCAAACAATCTTTCGTCGGAGATCCTTCAAAATGACGTCTTTTTTTTATTTTGAAGAGCACACGGTGAAGCAGCACATGGATGTTTGTTTCTATGAAGCCGCTTTGTTCAATGAAAACGTAACAAAACAAACAAACAATTGACAATTGTTTCTCTTATTATTTACTTTTACCACATGCATCTCCGTGGGTCTCCACTCAACAGCAACAGCACCCCAATCACATACACGCTACGTCCTAAAAGGTTCATAAGACTTCCTTCATCGGCTACCAAAAGGAGAATGAGAATCAGAAGAGGAACCCTGAAAACTGAAAGCATGGAAGTGTGTAGATAAAAGAGGTGAAAGCCAATGATTAATCAGGCTGTCCAAACACGGAAGTCTCCAAAAATAATCATCGTGAAGTATGATGGGGCCTTATCTTTTTGTTAATAATACGTTATGAATATTTGTTACTGTGGATCATCGGATGGCGACGTTTTTTTTTTTGGTAGAGATAGATTCAACTTTGACCTCGATCTGGCTTTGGTGAGGGGCGTTGGTGGCAAATTAGCAACCGCGAGAACTTTTCACCTCGTCGTTTGACGTATTATTCAAAAAGCAGGAAAAGAGAAACTTAATCAAAGGTCAACTTAATCCCCTGTTGTTAATCTTTTGTTTTTTTTTAATGTCATCCCTTCGTTTTAAAATTTTATTCGTCGCGGGAAGTCGGAAAAAAATTAAAAACCCTTTGAGGGATGACGACTCTCTATAGACCTTGAATTGAAGTTGCTGTTGGACTCGTTGGTTCAAAAGATGATGCAATCAGGCTGTCCAAACACGGAAGTCTCCAAAAATAATCATCGTGAAGTATGATGGGGCCTTGTCGTTAACACAAGACGTAAATTATCTTTTTGTTAATAATACGTAATGGATATTTGTTACTGTGGATCATCGGATGGCGACGTTTTTTTTTTTTTTTTTGGTAGAGATAGATTCAACCTTGACCTCGATCTGGCTTTGGTGAAGGGGCGTTGGTGGCAAATTATCAATCGCGAGAACTTTTCACCTCGTCGCATGACGTATTATTCAAAAAACAGGAAAAGAGAAACTTAATCAAAGGTCAACTTAATCCCCTGTTGTCAATCTTTTGTTTTTTTTTAATGTCATCCCTTCGTTTTAAAACTTTATTCGTCGCTGGAAGTCGGAAAAAAATTAATAACCCTTTGAGGGACGACGACTCTCTCTAAACTTTGAATTAAAGTTGCTGTTGGACTCGTTGGTTCAAAAGATGATGCAATCGCCGAAGCCGAAGCTCCTTCTCTTCAGCTTCAGCGCCTTCAATAGACTTTCTTTTTATCTTCTTCTTTTCATCCGTTTCCTACAGTCATTTATTCTGTTGGCTTTCACCTTTTTCGTCCACACACTTCCCTGCCTTCAGTTATCAGGGTTCTTCTTCTTCTTCTTTCTTTCATCTACTCCTTCTATCATCCACTGCTCTTCTTTTTCGCAACAGCACCAATTACATACATGCTACGTCCTAAAAGGTTCACAAGACTTCCTTCATCAGCTACCAAAAGGAGAATCAGAATCAGAAGAGGAACCCCGAAAACTGAAAGCATGGAAGCGTGTAGACAAAAAAGGTGAAAGCCAATGATTCAGCGAAATGGATGAAAAGAAGATAAAAAAAGAAAGTTTATTGAAGGCGCTGAAGCCGAAGCTCCTTCTCTTCAGCGCCTTCGATAGACTTTCTTTTCTTATCTTCTTCTTTTCATCCGTTCCCTTGAGTCATTTATTCTGTTGGCTTTCACCTTTTTCGTCCACACACTTCCCTGCCTTCAGTTATCAGGGTTCTTCTTTTTCTTCCTTTCATCTACCCCTTCTATCATCCACTGCTCTTCTTTTTTCCTCCTTCTACCATCGTTGTACATTAAATAAATCCTTTCGCTAGTTCAAGGGAAACAAACACTGCCTCCTTTAGCAGGTAATAGGAGGAACACCCTCCTTCTTCGTACACTTGCATGCTTTATGACTTGTCGGTTCTTTCTCCTTTTCTTTTTTCTTTTCCTTTTATTCCATTGAGTCATTCTATTTTCGTCTTCTTCCTTGTGCCCACTCATTCCAAAAGTTGCTCCACTTTTTCCTCTTCCTACCCAATCTCTTTTATTCGCATTATATTCGTTAATATATTGACTTTCCTTTCTTTTGCGCCGTAGCTTTTGCTACACCGATGCTGTCGAATTTCCCTTTTAATTCGAAACGATATTTCAAATTTGTAGATACAGTTGCCTAACTAACTGGCCTAGATGAGAAGAAAGAACCGGTTTGTGTTAAGCAAAGACAAATATGACCAATCCAGAAGGTAATAATTCCTCCTCTCACTTCAATGCCTTTAATTTCCAAATTTTTTCTTGTTCCTTCTGTCCAACAATTTGAAACGATATTTCAAATTTGTAAGTACAGTTGCCTAACTAACTGGCCTAGAGGAGCAGAAGTGTTAAGCAAAGACAAAGATGGCCAATCCAGAAGGAAATAATTCCTCCTCTTACTTCAACGCCTTTAGTTTCCGAATTTCTTCTTCTTCCTTCTATCCAATGTTTCATCCAGCGCTCCTCTTTTTCCCCATCTGCGACTCACGACTTTCCGATTGTCTCTTACTGTAACCGTTCCAGCCTCAATTTTCTTCCCCGTTTAACTTAGCGCGAGGAGTTTATATCCCGGAAGTGTTGGGATACTTGCCCAACTAACTGGTTTCAAGAGGCAAACACAAACAGTCTCTACTAGTTTAATTTGAAGGCTTACGCGACCGTCGTCCATCGTTGAATTCCTGGCTTCCGGTTGGAACCGCTTCTCTCCTCGGATTTCTCCTACTGCCGACGTTTCGTTCTCCATTGCAGAAGAACTTCCTCAGGGCTGCTGCTGGTGGTGTTGGTGATGGTGGTGGTGGTGGTGGTGCTGTTGCTTCTCTTAAGTCGTTGAGACTGATTACTACTACTACTACTATTTTGTTTTCTTTTCCTTCAATTTGAAGGTCACTAGACTGCTCAATTCTAATTAGATGAGAGGATAACTGTACCATCGGAAAAGTGTATCGATGGTGTTGTGCTTGGAAGATCTGCGCTGTAGAGCACGTAAAGCAAGACAAGACCAAGCAAAAAAATTGCCTAAAAGACAAAGCTTCATTTCGAAAGAGAGAGGAAGAGAATAAGAAGCAAGATTATCCAAATTGGGAAAGAGATGAAGACAAGACCAAGCAAAAAAATTGCCTAAAAGACAAAGCTTCATTTCGAAAGAGAGAGGAAGAGAATAAGAAGCAAGATTATCCAAATTGGGAAAGAGATGAAGACCAATGTCGACAATTCTGAAGACATAATAAGTAGACGCCATGCGAGCAATCCGTAGCAAAACGAAGTAGAAAACGATTCCTGGTTTGTTTTCTTTTCGAAAACCAGGCGCTACTAACAAAGAAAATCGAAGCTCTTGTACGGACTGCTGAAAGAATTTGGAGACGAAAAGGGAGTGACTCTCTGATTATGACTCAACACGCGGAAAGACTTCGCCGACAAACAACTGAAATGGTAAACAAAAAAAAAAGCGGAGAACAAATGAAGAACCAACGATTTTCAGTCCAGAGCTAATGAAAAAAAAGAACCTTTTGCTTATTCCTTTTCGCTTCATTATTTATTTGTATGTGCTACTTTGTGAATAAAAAAAATTAGACGACTTCCGCCGGAAACCTTTCAAAATCAAGTCGGTTTTTGTTGCTTTTGTTTTCTTTTTCAATTGTTATTTTGGTTTCTTTTTAGCAAAAAAAGAAAAAACGCCTTTGAAAATCAAACAAAAAATATAAACTTTCGTTATTTGTTTATTTGTGTTTCATTGTCTCTTGTAAGCAGAAGATAAAACAAATGAAACACGAACGAACGGTTTCCATCGCGCGTCAAATCCTGAGTTTTTAATTATTATTATCTTTTAATTTCTTTTTGTCGTCGTGTTTATTAACTTTTGGTGTTTTGCAAAAACGCCTCGTGCAGTTTCTCCTTTTGTTTTCTGCTGACTTCTTTTGTTTTATTTTATATTCGCCGTTTCTGATTATTCCGACATTTTTTTGTTTTTCTTTTTTTTTGGTTTTCTTGTCAGTTTTGAAATTATATTTGAACAACCTTCTTCTTCTTCTTCTTCTTCTTCTTCTTATTTCGTTGTTAGTTATCCGAGCTTTCTTTTTTCTTATAATCGAATTGGTTTCATTCGCTTTCGAAAATTCGTGCAGATAATTCTTTTGCTGCTTTCTTTTTCTGTTGGCAACTCGAACGTCGGACACATCATCAGAGTCTTCTCGACGCTCTTCTGTTTTAGATGGAAGTTGTTTCTTTGTAAACAGAAGTAAAACAAATGAAAGACGAACGATTTCCAGGCTTTCTTTTCTTACTTATAATCCAATCAGTTTCAGTTTCGCGCAGATTTTCTTTTGCTGCTTTTTCTCTGTTGACAATTTCAATGTCGGACGCATGTTAATCAAAGTATTATCGACGTTCTTTTGTTTGTTTCAGAAATTATTTCCCTGCAAGCAAAAGATACATAGCAAATAAAAGACGTCCGACGCGCGAAGCTTTCGAAAATTCTAAAGGAGTTCTTAATTATTATTTTTTTAATTCTTTTTGCCGCATTAACTTTTCGTATTGTGAATTGTATTATTGTATTTTCTGTTAACGATTTCACAGAAGCGCCGGTCTTCTTTTATTTTTGTTTTCTTTTCGTTCACCATTTTTTTTTTCTTAGTACAATGACGTTTCTTTTTCGATTCTTTTCTTGATTTCTTCTTTAGTTTTCCTGTGACTTTTGGTATGTGATCAATCCCATTTTCTGTTTTTGTTTTCTTCATGTTTCGTCGTCTCTTTATTCGAACTCTCTGTCCCAGAAGATGTCGTTCCGTTTCCACCAGACCAAGGGGATTCAAGGTCACCTAACGGCATCAGGTAATAAAAATCGTCGAGAATAGGCATGGAAGGTAATAAAAACATAATCGAAAAAGTGGGCAAAATCCTGTTAGTCTTCGAATACCTACAAAATACCTTGAAAACCATCCACAACAAGAAGAAACTGGGTTCGAGAGAAAACACCAAATAACTTAGAAAACGACGCACGGACTGCTAAAACAACTCGGAGACATGAAGGGGGATGGAAAAGGGGGTTGTTTGGTTTTCTAGTTATGACTGAAACACGGAAAAAACTGCCCTTCTACTTCCTCTACACTTTGACACTTTTTCCCGCCCCCATTTTGCACTTCTTAAAATTCGCTCCAATCAAAAGTATTTAGCACGAAAAATTCGTTAAGGGTAAGAGAATAGCAACGTTTCGTCCTTCCTCCAGGTTGTCTTCTTTACCTCGTCGCATTCATTACCATCTCTGTTCTCATCACCGGTACACCCCAAGTTCGCGAAACTTTCTGCTCTGTGGCTTCAGGTGAAGCCAGGTATTGTTGGTTTTCTAACGACGTTTCGTCCCTTTTCAGTCTGTCTTCTTTTATATTTCTTCTCCTTATCACTGTACTTAAAATGCGGTTCAAACAAAAGCGTTTAATTGGGAAAACCGTTCAAAATAGGAGAGACAACCATGAGCCTTCGTCCCTAAGGCGTCAGGTGGAACCGGAGGGGGAAGGTCGTTTTTTTTGGCATCCTTTCCCAAATTATTGATTTTTTTTTAACTCGCATCAATTGGTATCCTTCTTCTCATCACCAGTTGACTCCAAGTTCAATCCTATCAAGAGCGTTTCTTTCTTCGTCTTTATGGCTTCAGGTGGATGACAAATTTGGAGACAATCCGGGGGGGACTGTTCTTTTTGAGACGATGTTTCGTCCGTTGTAACAAAGCAACAGCAAGGCAGCAAGGAGAAGATCAGCAACGTCATCCTTCACACAGTGAGCCATCATGGACAGTAGAGATTCTTTTTTTCTCTCTGTGACCATGGATGTCTTTTCAACAGTTTATATTTTTGTAATTAGTTCGTTTGGCCCTTCCTTTAGTCCAAAGACCTTTTTTAAACAGTGCCATCTATCGGCTATCACTAAAACGAACATGTACTTTGACCCAGAAACATTTGGGGTTCTGGGGGCCAGATTTTGTTTTTCTCAATCTGTTTTAATCCAATGCGACGATATGTGGGTGTTTTTTTCTTTTTTGCTTTGCAGTGCTCTAGATTTAGTTCGGACGCATCCACATCATCCTCCTCTCGGTGCGCGCGACGAGATATTTTCCGTTTTGTTTGTACTTCCTTCACCCCATGAACCGAGATAGAAGAGCGGCTCGTGAGCCTTGCCTTGCCGCGATTGCTCGCCGGTTATAAAAATACATAACCCAATTCCGTACTCTAAGTAGGATGCTGTCCTAGATTCGAATTTCAGAAAAGTGACTGTCGACTTTCATGGTGCTGATGCCTCGGCGGGCACTGACCCTCGGATTTCACTGCCACGACCTTTCTCCACTAGGACGATGCCCCTGAAAATCATTTTCGTGTTTTCACAGCCTCGACCGTGACGTACCGATGATACGATACGATCGGCTCGGCTTCTCTCTTCACGTCGAAGCCATATTAAAAAAAATAATGCTCTAATTTTGTCAAATTGCAATCACGATTCAGCAAGGTCGAGTGTGTACAGATCTTGCGAGAAAATGAATGAGAAATTGAATTCCTTAACTTGGATGATATTCGTGAACCGAATAAGACGCAATGAAACTAAAAGCTCGCTGTTAGAAAAGGCACGTTGAGAAAATCCAGAAACCTCCAGGGAGGATCTGCGCAAAGACCCTGCTCAAAGCGTAACGTGAAATTTGCTTTCTTCGATTTTCACAAACGTTAAGCTTCAGCCAGCAATAAAATAATCCGAAATTTATTAAATGTGAAGCTTTGAGAAAATCCAGGAACGTCCAGGATGAGTTTTCACAGAAATTGTATACGAAAAAATGACTTAGGGAATAAAACTGCTTTACTTTGCCAAGACCCGAGGGCAAGGAAGACGCAACAAGATTTAAAACTTGATTTCAGGAGAGACATCGTGCTACACATTGAAAAATCCAGAAACCTCCAGGGTGGATTTGCGTAACGACCCCACACAAAGCATAACGTCAGACGTGATTTCCTGCACATAAGAATGACCGAATAAATTGAACTGCATAACTTTGGCGTGACCTGAGGGCGAATAAAATTCAAGAGAACTTAAAACTTAATTTCAGGAGAGAGACCAAGTCACGTTGAGAAAATCCAGAAAGCTCCAGGATGGATCTGCCTGACGACGGTACTCAGAACGAGACGTGAAACTCAATGTTTTCAGTTTTTTCAAACGTTAAGGCTCAGCGATCAATAAAATAATCCGAGGATTATTGAAAAATGAAACTTTGAGAAAATTCAGGAATATCCAGGATGAGTTTTCACAGAAATTTTACACATAATAATGACCGGAGAAATTAAATTGCTTAATTTTGGCGTGACTGAGAACGAAAAAAACGCAACAGAACTTAAAAAACTCGGTTTCGGGAGTGACGCCATGCTACATTGAGAAAATCCAGAAACCTCCAGGCTGGATTTGCGTAACGACCCCACACAAAGCATAACGTCAGACGTGATTTCTTGCACATAAGAATGACCGAATAAATTGAACTGCATAACTTTGGCGTGACCTGAGGGCGAGTAAGACGCAAGAGAATTTAAAACTTAATTTCAGGAGAGAGACCAAGCCACGTTGAGAAAATCCAGAAAGCTCCAGGATGGATCTGCCTGACGACGGTACTCAGAATGAGACGTGAAACGTTAAGGCTTGGCGATCAATAAAATAATCCGAAGATGATTGAAAAATGAAACTTTGAGAAAATCCAGGAATATCCAGGATGGGTTTCCACAGAAATCATGCACAGAGAATGATTGGGGAAATTAAATTGATTAATTTTGACGTGACTGAGAACGAAAATGACGCAAGAGAACTTAAAAAACTCGGTTTCGTGAGAGACACCATGCTAGATTGAGAAAATCCAGAAACCTCCAGGGCGGATCTGCGTGACGACGCTACTCAGGACGTAACGTGAAACTTGATTTCCTTTGATTTTCGCAAACGTTAAAATTTACCAATCAATAAACTAATTCGCAGATTATTATAAAAATGAGGCTTTGAGAAAATCCAGAACATCCAAAATGAGTTTCCCCAGAAATTTTATACGTAAAAATGACTGAGGAATATGAATTGCGTAACTTTGGCTTGGTCTGCGGACCAAAAACGTGCAACAAAGCTTAAAACTTGATTTCAGGAGAGACGAGGTGCTACATTGAGAAAATCCAGAAACCTCCAGGGTGGATTTGTGTAAAAATGCTGCTCAAAGCCTAACGTGAAACTTGTTTTCTTCAACTCCTGAGGGCGAATAAGACGCAAGAGAACTTAAAACTTAATTTCAGGCGAGAGACCACGCCACGTTGAGAAAATCCAGAAAGCTCCAGGACGGATCTGCCTGACGACGGTACTCAGAACGAGACGTGAAACTTAATGTTTTCAATTTTTTCAAACGTTAAGTCTTGGCGATCAATAAAATAATCCGAAGATTATTGAAAAATGAAACTTTGAGAAAATCCAGGAATATCCAGGATGGGTTTCCACAGAAATCATGCACAGAGAATAACCGGGGAAATTAAATTGCTTAATTTTGACGCGATTGAGAACGAAAAAAACGCAAAGAACTTAAAAAATTCTGTTTCGGGAGAGACGCCATGCTACATTGAGAAAATCCAGAAACCTCCAGGGTGGATCTGCGAGACGATGCTACTCAGGACGTAACGTGAAACTTGATTTCCTTCGATTTTCGCAAACGTTAAAATTTACCGATCAATAAAATAATTCGCAGATTATTAAGAAAATGAGGCCTTGAGAAAATCCAGAACATCCAAAATGAGTTTCCGCAGAAATTTTGTACGTAAAAATGACTGAGGAATATCAATTGCGTAACTTTGGCTTGGTCTGCGGACCAAAAACGTGCAACAAAGCTTAAAACTTGATTTCCAGAGAGACGCCGTGCTACATTGAAAAAATCCAGAAACCTCTAGGGTGGATTTGCGTAACAATGCTGCTCAAAGCCTAACGTGAAACTTTCTTTTTCTTCAATTTTCGCAAACGTTAAAATTTAGCCATCAGAAAATAATCAGAAGATGATTAAAAAATGAGGCCTTCAGAAAATCCAGGAACAATCCAGGATGAGTTTTCACAGAAATTTTGCATGTAAAATGACTGGGGAAATTGAACTGCTTAACTTTGGCGTAACCTGAGGATGAACAAGATGCAACAAAACTTAAAACTTGATTTCAGGAGAGACAGCACACCACATTGAGAAAATCCAGAAATCTCCAGGGTGAATTTGCGTAACGACACTGCTCAAAGCCTAACGTCAAACTTGATTTCTTCAATTTTCGAACACATTAAGATTTAGCGATCAATCAAATAATCCGAAGATGATTAAAAAATGAAGTCTTGAGAAAATCCAGAAACATCCAGAACGAGTTTTCATAGCAATTTTTACGCAACTGTGGCTGATACAAAAAACCTGTGTTTTGCTACTGCTTCTTTTAATCCCGAGGGATTTCGTATGTAAAAAAAAACGAACTTTGCAACCTGCAACAATGTTGCAAGGCAAGAAGAAGATAATGAAGTATCATCTCCGCGACTGATAAGAGACGGTTTCGCTCGGGCGAGCATCAGCTGTCGCTCACCGAACACGCCTTAATGACCGACCACTGTGTACCATTATTATCGGCATGTGTTTTCGGTATCGGCCACTTAAAAAACGATTAACCCACTTAAGTTTGTTGTCGGACGAGCGGGCATTTCTTTCAAGGACACAAGGCGAACTGTGTTTCACACCAAAACACCGACCGAGGAGCGATAATTCGCTCTAAATATCAACGCGCTTATCTCGCTGACCCTGACTCACTGACACTGGGATTCGTACGATACGCGATGATAACCGCACGGTTTCATAATATTTACTAATATTGCTATTAATATTCGAAAAGAAGACAAGGATTCTTTTTTTTTTGGAAAATTATTTAAAATAATCAATCGAATTGGAAGTTAGAGAGGAACACGCGTCTAAGCTTGAAGAGCTCCAGACGAACAGTTTTGGGAAAAGTAGTTTCAGATGGATGTCGAGCCATTTTTGTCCCTATCGGGTTCGCGGCGGATTAATTCTCATCTAAAGTTGATTTCATGAGAGACGCCATGCTAGATTGAGAAAATCCGGAAACCTCGAGGATGGACCTGCGTGACAACGCTACTCAGAACACGACGTGAAACTTGATTTTTTCAGTTTTTTCAAACGTTAAGATTTAGCGATCAATAAAATAATCCGAAAATGATTAAAAAATGAAGCTTTGAGAAAATCCAGGAACATCCAGAGTGAGTTTTCACAGAAATTTTGCATATAAAAATGACTGGGGAAATTGGATTGCTTAACTTTGGCGTGACCTGAGAGCGAATAAGACGCAACAGAACTTAAAACTTGATTTCAGAAGAGAGACTACGGCACGATGAAAAAAATCCAGAAAGCTCCAGAGTGGAATTGCGAAACGGCGCTATTCCGTGCGTGACGTGAAACTTGATTTCTTTAGTTTTTCCAAACGTTAAGATTTAGCAGTCAATGAAATAGTCTGAAGATTATTAAAAATGAAGCTTTAAGAAAATCCAGGAACGTCCAGGATGAGTTCTCACAGAAATTTTGCACATAAAAATGACCGGGGAAATTAGATTGCGTAACTTTGGCGTGACCTAAGAGCGAACAAGACGCAACAGAACTTAAAACTCGTTTTCAAGAGGCGCCATGCTAAACTGAGAAAATCCAGAAACCTCCAGGGTGGATCTGCGTGACGACACTAGTGAGAACGTGACGTAAAACTTGATTTCTTCAGTTTTTCCAAACGTTAAGATTTAGCAATCAATAAAATAATCCGAAGATTATTAAAAAATGAAGCTTTGAGAAAATCCAGGAACGTCCAGGATGAGTTTTCACAGAAATTTTGCACATAAAAATGACCGGGGAAATTAAATTGCGTAACTTTGGCGTGACCTGAGAGCGAACAAGACGCAACAGAACTTAAAACTCGATTTCAGGAGGCGCCATGCTAAACTGAGAAAATCCAGAAACCTCCAGGGTGGATCTGCGTGACGACACTGAGACGTGAGAACGTGACATAAAACTTGATTTCATCAGTTTTTCCAAACGTTAAGATTTAGCAGTCAATAAAATAATCCGAAATTGATTAAAAAATGAAACTTTGAGAAAATCCAGGAACATCCATAGTGAGTTTTCACAGAAATTTTGCATAGAAAAATGACTGGGGAAATTGTATTGCTTAACTTTGGCGTGACCTGAAGGCGAACAAGACGCAGCATAACTTAAAACTCACCAGAAAATGAAGCTTTGAGAAAATCCAGGATCATCCAGGATGAGTTTCAACAGAAATTTTGCATATAAGAATGACCAGGGATATTGAATTGCTTAACTTCGACCTGACCGGACAGCGGAGAAGACGCAACAGAACTTGAAACTTGATTTCAGGAGAGACGCCTTGCTACATTGAGAAAATCCAGAAACCTCAGGGTGGATTTGTGTAACGGTGCTACTCAAAGTAGAAGGTCTAAAGTCACGCGAAAATGCCTAACGACCCTAAAAAGAGATACTCTGTTACTTCAAGTAAGGGCTGCTTATGTTGATGTGAAGAAGAAGAATGAAACTGTACCAGTTGACTGACACAGATCGAATTTTTTGGAATTTCATCGAGAAGAAAGTTATAAAAATAAATGAAGGTGGCCGAGTATAGGTAGGTAGGTAGGTATCGAAAGCAAGTCGCGATAATTCTCATTCTCACACAATAATGGGCAGAGAGAATCTCTCCGAGCCGCTCGCAATTCGATGATCGCAAAAGGAGAGAAGGAGAGGAGAGGAGAAGCAGCACGCGTGCGAAAGAGGAGCATTTCACCGTCGACTTTCGTATTTTTATGACATCATTACATTGTAAAAGTTTTCGCCGGGGTCCTTGGATCCGGGCTGAAAGAGGAGAAGACTGACTGACCGACCGTCGACGAAGAAGAGATGGGAGCCGATATGAAAGTGCAAAGGAATCTCTAAGCGCCGACGACGATGATGGCGAGAATATAGGTTACAGCACACATTCTCGGTCAATAACACCGGCAAAAATTACCTCAAACTGCAACAACAGATTTCTCCCGATCGTAAATATAGTAAGTAGTTTAACCGCGGCGGAAAAGTGAGTGAGAAAAATGCGCCGCGGTGTAAATTTCAATTATCGCCGCCCGCTCGCCCGCGCGCCGCTGACTAAAATGTAAATAAATCCTCGCGGTTACGTGCATGGCATTGTTGAAGCTAATTTATTACACTCAACAATGAGCGAAATTAAGATAAGCGAGCAGAGCTAACGTAATTTGCCGTTTGAAACTATATCCTAGGGTAACTGCACAATGGAGCTGTGACGATAGATGATAGCGATGATTTTGAATAGCGCTGATAATATGAAAAAAACCGAGCTAACGTAATTTGCCCTTTGAAACCAAGTCTTAGGGACCATCACAATGGAGCTGCGACGATAGATGATGGCAGTGAACAGTTGAACAGGAAACAAATGCTTGTGTTCATAACCGAGCTTTGAATATGGGCGCTCGTATAAGCGATTTTAGCAATAAGAATGATTCTGCAAGCAGAAAATCACCAGACATTTATCATCACCGCGCTCCATTGTGAACTTACCCTCGCCAGGCCTGCCGCGCCGCTAAGGTGTTAAGCTCCCTTGTGCAAAACATATTTTAGGCGCACCTTCGTGGACATATCTACTTACATTTAAAAAAAATGTTTAAAATTTGGAAAAAAATAAAAATTTAAAAGTGAACCCAACCCACGAAGATAATTTTACAAAAATTACAAAAAAAAAACAAATTAAAACAGCAGCTTAAAACGCGTACTCAAGCGGCTAGGGGTTTGACCTTATTAAATCGAGCGAGACGTCTGGATTGCGGTGGAGCTTCTCGCGTTACTCTTCCGCTGATGAGGCCCTAATTAGTACCGAAATAGCGCTCTACAGAGGATGCTTGAGGACCGGACTGCAATCTGAGTTGACTTGTTGCAAGGAAGTCTCCAAATAAAATAAGCAATAGAAATTTTCAAAATTCCAAAAAAGTTAAAATCAAAAAGCGTTTCAATGTCACAACCCTAACCCCAACCGAAGAGAACCTAAGTGAACTCAACCAGAACGAACTGAACCTCAGTGTACCCAAAGTAAGGAGAATCTTTAAAGAAATTGAAAGTTGCAAAAATGATTTCAAAAAATGGAACAAAAATATTCGAAATTTTAAAAATGTTCAGAATTTCAACATTTAAAATTGAACCAAGACCTTAGAGAAAAGAATTTTAAGAAAATTTTAAAAAGGAAATCGTAAAAAAAAATTTAAAACGTTCATAGTTTTTATAAAGAAAAAAAGTTATTACGAGTAAATTAAAAACAGATGTTTAAATTTCAAAAATATTCAAAATTTTAAACATTAGAAAGTGAACCCAACCCTCGCAGGAAAGATTATAAAATTTCAAAAAAAAATGTAAACGGTTATAAAAGAAAAATTAAAATAAATTACAAAAATTTTGAAAATTTAGAAAAAGATTTAAAAAACGTAAAGTTACACGATTTTATTTTAAAACTAAAAAGCATTTTAAGGTCGACCCCACTCACCTGAAGAGAACTTAAGTGACCTCAAAAGAGGAATTTTAAACAAATTTGAAAAAAAATAAATCAAAAAATTGGACCTAATCCTGGTAGGGAATATTATAAAATTAAAAAAAAGCAAAAGATTATTAAAAAAATTAAAACAAAATTCTGAAAATTAAAAAAAAAATAAAAATGTAAAGATAGATCAATTTTATTTTAAAATTAAGAAGCATTTCAAGGGCAACCCAACCCAACTGAAAAGAACCGAAAGTGAACCGAAAAGGAAAATTTTTAAAAAAATTAAATATAAAATATTAAAACAAAAGAATTCAACCTAATCCTGGTAGGGAATTCTATAAAATTTCAAAAAAAGGAAAGATTATTAAAAAAATTAAAACAAATTACGAAAGTTCTGAACATTAAAGAAATGAATGTAAAGAGAGAACAATTTTATTTTAAAATTAAGAAACATTTCAAGGTCAACCCGACCCAACTGAAAAGAATTTAAGTGAACCGAAAAGGAGAATTTAAGAAAAAAAATTAAAAAAATTAAATATAAAAAATTAAATAAAAAAATTGAACCCAATCCTGGTAGTGAATATTATAAAATTTCAAAAAAGATAATTTAAAAAATTTAAAAAAATACAAAAATTCTGAAAATTGAAAAAAAAATAAAAAAGTGTAAAGATGGACTAATTTTATTTTAAAATTAAGAATCATTTCAAGGTCAACCGAACCCAACCGAAGAGAACTTCAGTGAACCCAACACATGAGGACAATTTAAAAAAATTCTCAGAAAAGTGAAATATAAAAAATTAAAACAAAAAAAAATTAAAATCAAGAACTTTAAATTGTTTTTTTGTTTATCTATTCTTATAAGCAAGAATCTCAATATGTTTTATGCAGCACTGTTATGAGATTCCATTCTGTATATTTCTGGATTTTTTCATTTACAGTAATGGATAAATCAATTTTTTTCTGAAAAAATCCAGGAATATCCAGAATGGACTATCACAATGGCGTTGCGTAAAACTTAAGGTGAACAATGCCTTCGTGGGCGGTCAATATCCGACAATTAACAAAATATTCCGAATATGAGAAGTCGCCCTTATTAAAAACGAAGTCTTCGAGAAAATCCAGAAGCATCCAGGGCGAGTTTTCACAGAGATTTCACGCTTGAGGATTGAACGGGGAATTTGAATTGTTTAACATCGCTGGTATGTTGATGTTGACCTCCTCAAGAGACAAGGTTCGCGTTATGTTTTATGCAGCGCTGTTGTTATAGTTAGTTCACTCTGGATATTTCTGGATTTTTTCAGTTTCAGTGCGGAATAAATTAAAATTTTCAGTTTTAATTTCTCAAAAGCTTCTGGATTCTGGATTGTCCCCATTCATCCTCAAGTGTACAACCTCAATGAAAAGTCATCCTGGATGTTTCTGGATTTTCTCAGAGACTCCGTTTTTAATAAGTTCGGAACTTCTCACATTCGGAATGTTTTGTTAATCGCCGGATATTGACCGTCTCCGAAGGCCAGGTTCATGCAACGCCGTTGGAATAGTCTATTCTGGATATTCCTGGATTTTTTTAGTTTCAGTGCGGAATAAATTAAAATTTTCAGTTTTGTTTTCTCAAAGGCTTCCGGATTCTGGATAGTCCCCATTCATCCTCAAGTGTACAATCTCAATGAAAAGTCATCCTGGATGTTTCTGGATTTTCTCAGAGACTCCGTTTGTAATAAGTTCGGAACTTCTTACATTCGGAATATTTGTTAATCGCCGGATATTGACCGTCGCCGAAGGCCAGGTTCTTGCAAGGTTGTTGCAATAGTCTCTTCTGGATATTCCTGGATTTTTTCAGTTTCAGTGCAGAATAAATTAAAATTTACAGTTCTGTTTTCTCAAAAGCTTATGGATTCTGGATAGTCGCCATTCATCCTCAAGTGTACAATCTCAATGAAAAGTCATCCTGGATGTTTCTGGATTTTCTCATCAAAGACTTCGATTCTAATAAGCGTGACGTCTCACATTCGAAATATTTTGCTAATCGCTGGATACTGACCTTTCCATAGAGGCAGACTACATTTAATGCAGCACGGTTACGATAGTCCGCTCTGGACATTCCTGGATTTTTTCATTCGCAGCGTGGAATAAAATAAAATTAATAATGTATCATCTGAGTTACAAAATTCAAAGTCACTGTTCATCCCTGCGTCTAAATTTCTACGAAAATTTATCCTGGATATTCCTGGATTTTCTCAAAGGCACCGCGCTTAATCGAGTTTTCAGTTGCATCGCAATTTATGAGTTCTCCTCTCGCTCCATTGAGTTAAGAATTTCAATCTCTTTATTTATTTTTACCCGTAAAACGTCGCCGTGGATTTTCTCAAATCAAAAAAATCAAATAGGGGAGTAGCGCCATCTACAAACTATAAGTTTAATTGCTGACTAGAAGATGACGGTCCGGATTCTGTTGCAAACAACCTCAGATTTTTTTCCTCTAGAAATTTGGTGTCGTGGTTCATACCAATCGAAAATTTCATGAAGTTATGAACGTTCGGGCGCGTGTACTGAAGATGTCAACATAGTTGTCGAAATATGTATCTGTGAAAATCATTTTTTTCCCTTCTTTTCTGAAAACAGTGCCTCGCACCTCCTCTCACAGTGTTTTCCACGGAGTGCAATTCCTTTCAGCGCGTTTTCGTTTCTTACTACGTTTCTGCGAAGCGAGAAAGTGCTGACTGCCGCTTTCGTTTCGCCGCTTATCCCCGACGAGTTTCGCTTTCCTTTCCGCCAATAGAAAATGAGCGAAAAGGACGACGCGATGTTCGGACGGACGGACGGAGGCGCGAAAGTAGGCCTCAAGATAGCCCAATTCAGCGCCGGCCGTTGAAACCGCGCGGCGGTCAACGATTCCGTGAAGAGCAGGGAAGCGACCTTGCCGGGCAGACGTTACCTGCATCTGCCCACGACCGGGACACCGTCCAATCACCTGCACCCCGGCCGCGGGGCTCTTGAACCCAACTTTGAAATTCCACCAAAGTCGACCGAGGCAACATTTTTGCTTGCAACACTCGTTTCTAAGAAGTTTCTAAGAACGATCCAAATTTATTAAAGCAAGAGGAATGAACGAATGGAAGATAGTCTTTCTCTTCTTCTTCTTCTTCTTCTTCTTCTTCTTCTTCTTCATCATTACAAATCCCAATGGAAAACTGAAGTCAGATGGGATTAAAAAGAAAAAAGAAGAATGTACCTTCTTTATAATCCGTTTGGTGACCTGTTTGGAGTATTAGTCAATGTTGAATTGGCCAAAGACGGCAAAATATTCTGGTCCATGGGTGCGGGGTCGGGTGGAAGGGGGGGAAATGCACCACCAAATTATCGAAATCGAAAATTGAAGGATCTTATCCCTTTGGTTTGAAGTTGTAAAAGGGCATGGAACGTAGTTTAAGAAGAAGAAGAAGAAGGAAAAGAAGAAATTCAGCAAACAATAAACTGAAGATGGATAGGTAATTAAGCAGTAAAAGAAGATGAAGAAGAAGATAAACACCATAAGGCCAAAAGGCAAGGACTAAGGAATGACGCCCAATTAGGCAAAAGGCGAAACAAAAAGATTCTAAAAGGAAGAGTCCTCGTTTCGGTTCCTTCTCATTTGTTGGAAGCTTTTTCGGCGTATTCCCCTCCCCCTCCCCCAGAGAGGAAATTCGCTCCTTCTCTCTTTTTCTTCATCTGTTCTCCTCCCCAGACATCTTTGTCTATCCTTTCTTCTCATCCACAAGCCAGGTCAACTCAAACCTTTTACTTCTTCTTTCATTTACTCCTCGTTAGCTGTTTCTCTTTCTCCTTTTTCTTTTTTCTTTTTGGCAGCGTAACCAAGAATGTTTAGATGTCCAATAATAAATTCAAGCTTAAAAGGCAAACACCATAAGGCAAAAACGCAAGGGGGACTAGGAATGACGGCTAGTAAGGCAAAAGGTGAAACAAAAAGATTGTAAAAGGAAGAGTCCTCAATTCAATTCCTTCTCATTTGTTGGAAGCTTTCCCTGCGTATTCCCCTCCCCCTTCCCTAGGTAGAAAATTTGCCCCTTCTCTCTTTTTCTTCATTTGTTCTCCTCCACAGATATCTTTGTCTATCCTTTCTTCTCATCCACAAGCCAGGCCAACTCAAACCTTTTACTTCATCAGTGCCAATCCCCTTCTTTCATTTAGTCCTGGTTAGATCTTTCCTTTCCTCTTTTTTTTTCTTTTCGCAGCATAACCAAGAAAGTTTAGGTAATAATGAACTCAAGCTTAGGAGACAAACACCATAAGGCCAAAAATCAAAGAGGACCAGAAATGACGCCTAATAAGGCAAGAGGTGAAACAAGAAGTTTGTAAAAAGAAGAGTCCTCAATTAAATTCCTTCTCATTTGTTGGAAGCTTTTTCTGCGTATTCCCCTCCCCCTCTCCCTCAGGGAGGAAATTCGCTCCTTCTCTCCTTTTCTTCATTTGTTCTCCTCCACAGACGCCTTCGTCTATTCTTTCTTCTCATCCACAGGTCAAGCCAATTTAAACCCTTTACTTCTTCTGTGCCGATTACCGTCTTTCATTGACTCCTCGTTAGCTGTTTACTTTTCTCCTTTTTTTTCTTTTCGCAGCATAACCAAGAAAATTTAGATAATAATGAACTCAAGCTTAGGAGGCAAACACCATAAGGCCAAAAAGCAAAGAAGACCAGAAATGGCGCCTAATAAGGCAAAAAGTGAAACAAAAAGTTTGTAAAAGGAAGAGTCCTCAATTCAATTCCTTATCATTTGTTGGAAGCTTCTTCGGCGTATTCCTCTCCCCCAGGAAAGAAATTCGCTCCTTCTCTCCTTTTCTTTGTTTGTTCTCCACAGACGTCTTCGTCTATCCTTTCTTCTCATCTACAAACCAAGCCAACTCAAACCTTTTAGTTCACTTGTGCCGATTCCCTTCTTTCCTTTATTCCGCGTTAGCTCTTTGCTTTTCTCCTTTCTTTTTCTTTCTGCAGCATAGATGATAATAAACTCAAGCTTAGAAGGCAGACTAAAACCATAACCAGAAAAGTGAAGACCAGACGTACCTCTGAAGGGGCAGAGAAGTCGTCTTCGTTTCATTTCCTGAATGTCTCGCTAAGTATTTGCTTTTTCCCTTTTCTTTTTGTTCACACCTTTTCTTCTCTCCTGCAAGAAAATTCGCTTCATCTCTTTCTTGCCTTCTCCTCCGCAGATTATCCTCGTCTGTCCCATCTTCTCATCCAACGAGCCGTCGGTCCATCTCAAACATTTTTTAGTTATTTTATCGAGTTCATCGAGAGGAAATTCATTTTCTCTTTCCTTTTCCACATTTTCGGTTAACCCTTTCCTCGGTTCTTTTTCTTTTCATGGGGGCACTTAATAATATCGTAATTAAAAAGCTTAAATGATAATAGACTGAAAATTGATGAAAAATCGACCAGCAATTGGAAGAGGAAGATAAATACAAAAAATAAAACAGAAGAAAGAAGTAAGGCAAAAACTGAAATAAAAAATTTAAAGCAGGAAACTGCCTCCTTTCAATGCCTTCTCGTTTTTTCTGAAAGCCCCATGAAGGCCAATCGCGCTGGTTTTCTTCTTTCGCAGACATCTCACTTCAATCGTGTTGGTTTTCTTCTTCTCCTTTTCCTTAAGCTTTGCCTTCTCTTGAAGAAAACCAAATCTTTCTTTTCCTGCACAAATTCGTTGGTCTGCTCTTTCTTTTTCTTTTCCACCTTTATTTAAATCGTGGTAATCATTTTCTTTGAGTTTTTCATTAGCCTTTTCCTTTTCGCTCTTCTGGGGAGAAAAATTGATTCGTACTTCCTTTTCCGAAGCCTTTCCTTCTCCCACTTGCCCAACTCAAATCTCAAAATCGTGCCAACCTCTTTCTTGCTTTCGACTTTTCGTCGTTAGACTTTTACTCTCTGCTATTCTGAGGAAAGCCGGCAATATCTTTATTTCTTCTTCTTCTTGCCCGTCCTCGAATTATCTAAAGTCGTATCTTCTTCCCCTGCCTCTCCTCCTTGCCCATCTTCTTTTCCCATACGGCGTCGAGTCTTGCCACCTTTCACCCTTTTTTCCCTTCTAGGAAAACTCACTTCATCCAATCCAATCTATCGCCTTCTCCCCCTTCCCATATTTTCTCGAAACCTTTACTTCAGTGGTGTCTTCTTTCATCCTTTTTTCTTCTTCTAAAAAAAAATCTCTTCGTCGTACTTCTTATGCCATTACCTCTCCTTCTTTCCCTTGCCCGCTTCTTCCCCATATCATCCCGAATTCTTTGTTTCAATCGTGTCCTCTTTCTTTCTCTTCTAGAAAAAAGTTATTTTTGACTGTCTTTATTTTTCCTTTAATGAAAAAAATCACTTCACTCTTGCCAGTGGCTCTGCCTCTCCTCCTTCTTTTACCATACTTCGTCGAGTTCTTTTGCTTCAGTCTTGCCTCCTTTCATCCTTTTTTCCCTTCTTTTTCCAATAAATCGCATTCTCCCCCTTGCCCTTTCTTGTTCCCGTACTTTCTCGAATCCTTTACTTCAGTGCTGTCTTCTTTCATCCTTATTTTTTTTTCTTACAAAAAAAAATCTTTTCGTACTTCTCTCCCTTGCCGGCTTCCTTCCTATATAATTTCGAATTCTTTGCTTCAATCGTGCCCTCTTTCGTTCTCTTCTGGAAAAAAGGTACTTCCGACTGCCTTTGTCGGTAATCTCTTCTTCTCCTCCTTGGCCGCCCTTTTCCCCCCATATTTTCTCGAATCCTTTGCTGCTTCAAATTTTCCGTTACTTTATCCTTTTGCTCTTAAAAAAAAACATTCGTACTTCTTTCGCCATTATCTCTTCTTTCCCCTCCCTTACCGGCCCACATTTTTCCCCATATTATCTCGAACATTTCTTTGTTTCCCTTCTATAAGGAAAAATCGACTTGAACTTTCCTTCTTCTCATCCACAAATACACTTCCAAGTGTCTTCTCAATGCAATTACTTCAATTGTGACGACAATTTTTCTCCGTTGATTGCTTCTCGGGGAAAATCGCGCTGTTCTTGCCTTACCGACGAAGTAGCTGTGGGACTCTGAAGAAGAGACGTATGGAACGCTCAACAAACTCAGAAGGATCGCAGATACAAAACCGAAGAAAAAAGATCAAATGCTGAGAACCTTTAGCCCCACCTGAAGACAGGGAAAACTGAAAACTGTGAAGAGCGGAAAGGAAGAAGAAGAAGAAGAAAATTGAATGGGGCGTTGAAGGATCGAAGACCAAATACTGAAGATTGAAGATGATTGGAGATTGAAAGCGGAGACATCGAAGGATTGAAGACCGAGGAAATTCAGAAGGACTCAAGACGGAGGCGACTCCGATGAACGCAGAGAATTCAGAAGGAACTAAGAGTGGGAAGGGAGAAGAAATGAAAACCGAATAATTTTAGGCTGCCAAAGAGAACCTTTAGCCCAACTCAAGACAGAGAAAACTGAGGTGAAGAGGTGAGAGGAGGAAGAAGAAGAAGAAAACTGAATGGGACATAGAAGGATCGAAGGCCAAATACTGAAAACTGAAGATAATTGGAGATTGAAAGAGGAGACATCGAAGGATTGAAGATCGAGAAGGACTCGAGACGGAGGCGACCGATCAACGCAGAGATTTCATCAAGAACTGAGAGTGAGAAGCAAAACCGGAAGCTTTCAGAATAGTAGAAGAACCAAGGAAAGCCAAAGAATCAACCAGCCTAGGATGTCAGGAGTAAATTAGCTTGCGACATCTTTCAAAAAGCGGAAGACATTCGACGAAATTGACATCTAAAGAGCAGAAAAGGAACAGAAGGATGGATTGGGAATTCTACTAAACAAAAAAGAAACAGAGGAGAAAAAAGAAAATTGTTCTTGCGTCTTCTGATACCACGAGTAAATCAGAAGAGAACGTGAGTCCAAAGATTTTCATTATTTCAAGATTACTTTGGTTTGATCAAATTAGGAACCAAAACAGTTTCTTCAAGTTTTTTTTGTCCAAATGATGAAAAAAAAACATAAGCCCGAAGACGAAGACTTCTTTACATCCTATGACTAGGACAAATTTTGAACCAAGACAGTTTCTTCAGGTTTTTCTTTGCCCAAGTGATGAAAAAGAACATAAGTCCGAAGACGAAGACTTCTCTGCATCATTTGGCTTGGCCAAATTTGAGCCAAAACAGTTTCTTCAGGTGTTTTTTTCCAAACGATTAAAAAACAACATAAGCTCAAAGACGAAGACTTCTTTGCGTCCTTTGGGTTGGCTAAATTTTAAACCGAAACAGTTTCTTCAGTTTTTCTTGCCCAAACGATGAAAAAGAACATAAGCCCGAAGATGAAGACTTCTCTGCAACTTTTGGCTTGGCCAAATTTTCAACTAAAACAGTTTCTTCCGGTTTTCTTTTGTCCAAATGATGAAAAAGCGCATAAGCCCAAAGGCGAAGACTTCTTCACATCCTTTAGCTTGGCCAAATTTTGAGCCAAAACAGTTTATTCAGGTTTTTTTCCAAACGATTAAAACACAACGTAAGTTCAAGGACGAAGACCTCTTTGCATCCTTTGACTTGGCCATATTTTCAACCGAAACAGTTTCTTCCGGTTTTCTTTTGTCCAAATGATGAAAAAGCGCATAAGCCCAAAGGCGAAGACTTCTTCACATCCTTTAGCTTGGCCAAATTTTGAGCCAAAACAGTTTATTCAGGTTTTTTTCCAAACGATTAAAACACAACATAAGTTCAAGGACGAAGACCTCTTTGCATCCTTTGACTTGGCCATATTTTCAACCGAAACAGTTTCTTCCGGTTTTCTTTTGTCCAAATGATGAAAAAGCACATAAGTCCAAAGGCGAAGACTTCTTTACATCCTTTGGTTTGGCCAAATTTTGAACCAAAACAGTTTCTTCCGGTTTTCTTTTGTCCAAATGACGAAAAAGCGCATAAGCCCAAAGGGGAAGACTTCTTTACATCCTTTGGCTTGGCCAAATTTTGAACCAAAACAGTTTCTTCTGTTTTTCCTGCCCAAGTCATGAGAAAAAAGGGGAGTTTCTGATTGGGGAAAAAAGGAACACATAAAATTGAACATTTCGCTGGTGGTGGAAACCGAGGTGAATTTATCGGTTTGCCAAAAATCTAGGTCCGTTTTGGTGTTCCGCGCGTGTCAGGCAAAAGTAAGGCAAACCAAATCTGATCCGATCTGACTTTGCCGCTTGGTTTGCACTAAGAAGGGGGTCACGCAGCGGCAGGAAAGTGTCGGTTTCACATAAGCAAGCCACCTCGTAGAGCCTCCACATCAAGATCGGGAATGTAGTTCAGTGTGTGGTGGAAAATCACGCGGCTGAGTAGGAGGATGGAGGAGCAACGTACCGAGTGGCACTGACCATCGCTAAAGCCCGTCTCATTTGCATTAGAATGCACCGTAGTCTGCGATTACCGGAGTAGTGCACTCTTAATGGCCGAACTTATGGTCTCTATCTGTCCGAGCCCCATTCGCCCGCCCGATAACGCCTGACAAACGAGCCGGGTATCCGCTCTTGATCGATGCGTCTGTTTCGACTTGTTTACGGCCGTGATTTGCATAAGTACAAGGCTCGCCTTGTTGTTTTTTGCGAAACAATAAAATCCGCCGAGCGCGGCAAAAAACCGAATGCCATTTGCATATACGTCTACGATTCCAGAAAATCATCACCATCATCAAACGATCGGTGATGACCCCATCGCGCAAGAATGCCACTTTAGGACTTGGCCGACGACGCGACGACGACGAACGGACGGACACTGCCCGTAAACACGACCAGACTGGTAGACATTTGAAAGATCATTGATCCAAAGGAGAAGAAGAAAAAAATTCTTCCACATCATCAACCCATTCAATTAATAAAGTCGAAACCGGAGTGGAAGCTACTAGTTGCGGCAGAAAATCAAGGAGAAAAAAACTCTGGGGTCTTAGGCATCATAAAACGTTGTCCAAAACGACCTTGAGAAAAAAGATTTTCAAAATCCTGTTCACAATCAAACTGTCCACATAGATCCGATTTTCAAAGTTTGGAGTGATTTGGATAACACCAAGAAAGTCTCTCATTTTTCTTCTGTGTTTCTCGAGGAACTGAAAACCTTTTCTCCAAATCTGCTGTCCCTTTCTGAAAGCTGGCTGGTTAGGTCTTCGCCCAAAACACATTCTTCTCCTACTTCCTAAGGCCTTGAAGGAAAAATCCTTTGGTCCTTAATTAAACCTCCAGGTTTTCAAACTCTTTCCAAAGGCCGGCTGCTGTCCAGCAGGATGCTTAAGTCTCGATCCAAAATCCATTTCGATCAGTTGGCCTTCTTATCATTTTTTTCCCTTAACCAATCATCCACCCCAACCAAATTGTCATCGACCTTGGTTTTTGAAATAGTAAAGTGCAAGGAAACACCACTGTTTGCTGTGTACCTTCGATCGAGAACTCGGTATCATCAAAATTATGAGAATTATTAATGTGAACCACTATTCTTTTTGATTGGGAAAGAAAAATTGGAAGAAGGAAAGGAGAGGAACTAGTAAGGAGTCCAAATAAGAAAATGCATCGAGGAAACTAAGGAATACAAAAAAAAGTGATTATGGGAGTGGAGACGAAAAACTGACAACCTTGCGCAGCCGTCTGTACTATTGCTTGCAAAACAAAGCAAAGCTGAAGAAGGATGCGGTGCTCACTGAGAACTTGTAATAAATCGAAACCCGGATAATCCAGGAAAGGAAAAAATCAAGAAACAAGTTGGCTGGTCGAGATTTCAAAAATAGGATATGGGTAGAACAAAGAGAGGAGAAGAGAAGATGCCAAGGGCGAAGAAAGAAGAGCAAGAAGAAAAAGAAAACAAAATTAACGCAGTTCAAATTCGAAAGGCAAAGATGAAGAAAAGAAAACGTAACTGAATCCTTTCAAGAAAAGGAAGTCTACGATTTGGTCTTCCGGATTTGATCTTCTCTCTTGTTTCAGATCCAAATTCCAGATCTTCTTGCCTTCTTCCACTAAAAAAGGCTTACGCAATTCAAATCCGAAAGGCATTTCGTCTATCAAGCCGAAGGTCAAAGAGCGACAGAAATCGAATATTTTGCTACATTTTCGCTTCCAAGCGCCGGAATGAATTTGTTTTTTTCTTTTTTCTTCTTTCGCAAAAAGGAAGACCGACGCAGTTCGAGTTGGAAAGGCAAAGGAAACCAAAAGCGAAAACTCGATGACTGAAGCCCTTCAGCAAAGCGCCCGCCGGGGAAGTACTTGAAAGGTTTTCACAGTACATTATCATTTCTTGTCTTACAGACTTAAGGTCTTCCCTTTCTTCTTCCAAACGAACGAAGACTATCGCGGCTCGAGTTCAGAGGACATCCAGAACTTCGTCCCTCCGACGACAAAAACCTGATCCTCAGAGCCCCTTGGCTAGAAGACAAAGGAAATCAAACACCTTGAAAAATCCGTCGCTTTGGCTCTCAGGTGGAAATGATGATCAAGATCTTCATCCCTCCAGCAAAAACTTGTTCCTCAGAGCCCTTTGGACAGATTTCGAAGACGAAGGAAATCAAACACCTTGAGAAATCCGTCGCTTTGGCTCTCAGGTGGAAATGATGATCAAGATCTTCATCCCTCCAGCAAAAACTTGTTCCTCAAAGCCCTTTGGGCAGAAATCGAAGACGAGGGAAATCAAACACTTGAAAGATCCATCGCTTATGTTCTCAGGTGGAATCTCAGATGGAAATGATGATCCAGATCGTCGTCTCTCCGGCAAAAACTTGTTCCTCAGAGCCCTTTGGCCAGATATCGAAGACGAGGGAAATCAAACACCTTGAGAAATCCGTCGCTTTGGCTCTCAGGTGGAAATGATGATTCAGATCTTCATCTCTCCGGCAAAAACTTGTTCCTCAGAACCCTTTGGGCAGATTTCGAAGACGAAGGAAATCAAACACCTTGAGAAATCCGTCGCTTTGGCTCTCAGGTGGAAATGATCATCCAGATCTTCATCCCTCCAGCAAAAACTTGTTCCTCAGAGCCCTCTGGCCAGATATCGAAGACGAGGGAAATCAAGCACATTGAAAAATCTGTTGTTTTGGTTCTCAGATGGAAACGATGATTCAGATCTTCGTACCTCCGGCGGCAAAAACTTGATCCTCAGAGCCCTTTGGCCAGATTCCAAAGACAAAGGAAATCAAACACCTTGAAGAATCCATTACTCTGGTTCTCAGGTGGAAATGATACAAATCTTCCTTCTTCAGTCGACAGAAATCGATCCAAGTTTGAAAGGCGTCTTATAATTAACACTCGACTAAAATCTTCTTTGACTATGCTCGGCTTCGGAAGGCGTCCAGATCTTCTTCCTCCGGTATAAATCTAACCCTCGGAGACGTTTGACCAAAGACGAAGGAAATCAAACTTTCTGAAAATGTTTTCAAGTCGTTGAATCTTCTTTTTCTTCAGCCAAAAGAATCTTAAAGTCTTTTTCTTCTGAATGTTTTTTCTCCAGAAAAATTGTAAAGCGCTGATCTTCTTCTTCTTCTTTTTCTTTTCCCGCCAAAAGATCCACGATTCTGGTTAGGAAAACGTCTTGAACTTCCTAACTTCTAACAGAACAAAGAAGAAGACCAAGAAGTCCAACGAATTCTAACCTGGAAGAAGACCAAGAAGACCAATGAATTCTAATCTGGAAGAAGTTTCGTTTCTCTCAGGTGAAGGGCAAAGGGCCAAAAACTAAGGACATCAATTTTTTAACACGTTTTAACATTTCTAAAAGAGCGAAGAAGCAAAGTAATTCAGACCACTTCGATCTACACTCGAAACTAAGAGGCTTTCGAAAGTAATTGACTTTTTACAATGAGAAAGAAAAAAAGAATATCAAATCCACAACTTGGATTCCATGAGTAAGGTCAATGTCCAGCGAATCCAACGCAACAACCGGAAGCTAAAAAGCTTTTTTCCAGGATTTTCTCATTTCCAACGAACCGAAGACGAAAGTCCAGGTCATTTTTGTCCTTAAGGACAACTTGGATTTCTGCAATAACATTGCCCAATGGAACAAGTTCGTAAACTGGAGGGGAAAATGGGCGAAGCCTGTGAATTAAAGAAGACGACGACCCTTCGCACCTAATCAGGCATTCTATAAGGTGTCGAGGTGTCGAAAGTAAAGAAGGCCATCAAGCTGTCCCTCCGCTTAAAAAAATTGTATTCGTCGGCAAAAATATTGGATAATCGTGACGTGTTACGACCAAAAGTAAAATACATATTCGAGGGCGTTCTTTGTCTATCGCGCAGACTTGTTCCACCAACGGCCAAAAGAAAAAAAAATAAGACTATTACGTTCACTGAAGACGCCGACAACTTTGGAAAGCGTCAGGGCCGTAGCAAGAATAAATCTTCAGGGGAGGCTTATCGTATTGTAGGGCAGGCTCTATAAGTGTTTATTATAACGCATTTTGCGAATTTCTAAAATATCTTACAGATTATGTTATAATGAATCATAACGTGTAATTATAATTAGGTTGGTTGGGGTCAGAGTGAAATGAGTCATGCAACGAAGATTGTCTTTCGTGGAATCTGCGCCCGCAGAAAAATGAGATCGAGTCGACGTAAGCCGCAAAATATTACACCTAATTTCTGCACTTGGTTAAGGATAATTTTTGCGTGCGAATGCAACATCTGAAGCGCCCCACTCACAAAAGAATTCAAGCAGGAGAGAAATTCGTAAAAATTCGAAGAAAGAACGTAATGCGATCATTCTTGATCTAATTAAGTACGCGCTTCGTTCATCGTTGAAGGTTTTTTTTTTACTTAATTGTTTTCTTTTTTCAATCAATCAAATTCCGCAGTTTGTAACTTAGCGAAGAAGTTACAATCGAATTTGTCTATTTTATTAATTTAATTTAAACTCTGTGTTTCAAGAAAGTCGATGACTTGAAAGAGTAATTCATTTTACGCATAAAGAAAAGCTATTTTCTAATATGAGCATTATTTCTTTGATTTTCTTTCTGAATAGTCAGTCGCCTTTTTCTGTTAAACTGTTTTTTCTTGTTTTATTTAACGTTACAATTTCATTGATATTTAATTATTCTGTTAACTAAAATCGCTTTTGGTTATTTGTAAAATTTTCGGTTGATATTTTCATTTCAACTCTTAATTTGAGAGAGAAAGAGAGAGAGAGAGAGAGAGAGAAGCAAGAACAATTCTGAAAATATAAGTAAAACGCATTCCAGCAACCGTGGAAAACAAATTGCTACATCGATTTTTGGATTGTTTTACTAAACCAAAACGCTGCTCACAAAGAAAACAAGATCCAAGTTTAGGAATGAAAAATGAGTTTTGAATATCTAGTAATTATGGTCGATTAATGATGATTAATACTGAATATTTATGTTTAATGTATTGCAGACTGTGACTTGTCTAACAATAAATTCGGATTTGACTGCTAACCACAATATGTTGTTTTAAAAAACTAAATACGTATTTCGGCAGCTATGCTGCCATCTTCAGTAGTTGCGACTTCTACTAAATCACAGGAGAAGTGACGGTGTCATACCTATCGCTACCGGATATACTAAGTGCGTTCCGCTCCAATGAAGCGTGCGCTTCCAGTAGTGAGCGCCTCACCGGGTTGCGTCAACTAAGTCAACCAACACAGAATCTGCCAAAGGCCCGTGATCGGCGTTCATTAAATCATTACTGGTTTTGTGTATAAAAATGGTTTCAAAACCGTCTAATTCCCTCTTGCTTGACGTTGCTTTTACTAGATCCCTGATTGGTTCAGTGAACTGAACCAAATGAGAAATCAGAGATCTATGAAATATCTTGTCAAGGGTGCACTAAAAAATATATTAGGCAAACAAAAAGAAACATACTAACACGTTTTAAG
Source organism: Prosopocoilus inquinatus (assembly GCA_036172665.1). Lineage (NCBI taxonomy): Eukaryota > Metazoa > Arthropoda > Insecta > Coleoptera > Lucanidae > Prosopocoilus > Prosopocoilus inquinatus. The sequence continues at coordinate 70,899,034 of CM069870.1, read as the reverse complement.
GAACACTTAGCTCACTTAAAGTATAAAGTACAATAGAATTGATAAATCCAGTGTTGCCCAACTTATATTTTTGACACCAGTAATAAAATAGATTTAAGTAATCTTAGGTTAGTAAAAGCAACGTCAAGCAACAGGGAATCAGACGGTTTTGAAATTTTAATTTAATTTATTAATACTGAATACTTCTTTCATCCGAACATTTAAAATGTTTCTCCGTTTACGAGCAGGTGTTGTCAACATTCAACGTTCCGAAATTTCTACTTTTATCTGCAGAGTTGTTATAAATGACTCATTGAACGTAGTAGGCGTTGAAAATATGTTTTTTCAGACTGTAAAATCAGCAAATCTCCGCTTTATGATTCTCGTTTGTGTTTTCCTAGTTTGTTTTGCGGTTTGAAAATTAATTTTTCTTTAGCGGACGCATTTGCGGTATGTGAGAAATCAATCGGTTGATGTTTATTAATTGTGTGTGCACGCTTTCAAGTCACAGTGATGGATAGGACTATTCGTTTTACTATTTAGTACTATTAATAAGTGGCAAATCTTCATTTTTTATTTCTCAAAAGTAATTGATCACAAAATCATTCTCTCTCTCTCTCTCTCTCTCAGCTCTAGATTCTGGATGAATTTGTGATGCAATTGCAACATTAACTACCAAATTCTCGTTAGATTCTCACAGCATCCTGCGATGATAAATATTGAATGAACGTATCATTCATGTCAGATTGGGCCATCGTAGGGCAGGCTTGAAACTTTCCAGGGCAGGCTCAGCTTCTCTTGGCACCCCCCCCCTAGCTACGACCTTGGAAAGCATTCAGTCAAAATAAAAAATGAAACTTCAAGAAAAATTAATGCCGTGGGAGAACTCAAGGCCAAATAAAGAATTTTTCAGGACCCCTGAAGCTAACGGAAAACGCGACGCCGAAACGAAACCGAAAGTGAACGTAAGTTAGGCACGTTCGCGTTAGATGGCGAGGCGATCGGCGGGCAACTTGCGCGTACGCCACGAGCCGAGCAAACTGGTTTTGCCTCGTTTTGCAATAGATTTGAAAACCTGGACACGTCGCGCTCACCTACGAATTCGTAAATTACGTGCGTCCGTCCGTTTTTCAAACCACGCACGTCTTGCGAAAGGCCCCCCAATTTTCCCGAGGAAAAAAAAATCTTCGATTTTCTTCTTCGCTTCCAGATTTAAGAAGCGGCGCGGCGGCGGCGACGAAAATTTGTGCCGGTGCGGTGTCCTGGCGCCGCGTTGAAATCTCCGTCGCGTCGGTCTTCGTCGTCGCACGCAGCCGACTTCGATGCATTTAAAATAAGTTCACGCACGTGGACGAACACCGGAACCCGTTACGAAATTTTTGTCGTCGTCGTCGGGTAAGTGAAATCTTCGCTCCAGTTTTTCGCGCGGATGTACCGCCATCGTAAAAGGAGCAAGCGGAGCAAAAGAAATCACGAAACGAAAAAGAATCAATCAGTCAGGAAGTTATTTATTAATTTAATTCGTTTCCATTCTAAATTGGATGTTGCTACTACCGCATAAATGAATTTACTTTATCTCCTAGGAATAATTAACGAAAAACGGTAGCAAGTTAGCGCTGAAGAAGACAATCAGCTGTCCCGAACTTATTGTCTTCGTCAGCGCTCACTTGCTAGCGAGCTAGCTCTCAAAAGAAGAAAGGCGAGGCCAGAAGTCAAGAAATCACTAGGACGCTAGTGCATTATTAAAAAGTCTGTGGAAGTTTCACACAGGCGTAATGTGTAAAAATTCAGCCTTCGCCAATTTGTTCTTCTTTTCCTTTCTCTCTCAGGCTTTTAACTCCCGTCGGTTTTTGTTGGCCCGTCAGCTTTTCAACCCCTCAAGTTTTACGTTGCTCTCAGCGTTTCATCGCCCCTCAGCTTGTTCTCATCCACTCGAGCTATCATCCTCGCTATTCTTTTGTCTCGATTGACTACGTTTATTGCCGGCCCTTGATCCGCCGACGCCGAAGTTTCGCGCATCCAATTCAAGTTATCGAGCAAGTATTAGGACAACGAACTTAAAAAGTCATCGTGTCGACCGTCTCAACTCCGGACGACGAGCAAGAATCATCGCCGCAAGTGATCTGAAATTTATTTTGAGATCGACGACATACAGCGTGAGCCAGAAACACTCGTATACTTGCTAACTGACGTTCGTGGATTTACACCCGTATTCATAAACCAAACTTACGCAATGCGGTCATTTACAATTCGCTGTATTTCATAAACGCTATGAATTTCCCACTTTATAGGAAAGTAATTGACAAAATATTCATAAACCCTCACTGACTACGCGCCAAAAATGTGGGAAATATGCTCAGTTTATGAAATATAGCGAATTTTAAGCGAGCGCATAGCGTAAGTTTGGTTTATGAATACCGGCCTTAATTTTAACTGCATTAAATAATTTGAAATTTATTTTGAGGTGACGTCATAGTTGACGACATACAGCGTGACCTAGAAACCCGTCTACTTGCTAATTAACGTTCGTGGATTTTATTTTAAGCGCATTAATCATAACTTGAGTTACTGTCAGGTCAATCGAGGCCCTTCAGTAGCTGTTAAAAATCTTTTCATCGTTTGATTTACAGTTACATATTAAATAACTAAATCTCGACCACATTCTACTTGTTTTGAGAGCAATAAATTGCCGGTATTTTGAGATTTTTTAACGAATTTATGCGGCCCACCCAAATTTTCTTGGACCGTTGGACAGTTTATCTCTGACGCCCGTAAACGATTATCGCCGAAGATCGACCCACGACCCAAGTCACCACTCGAGCTAGGGGATTCCGCGTATGACCACGCACTTTTTCGACTCTCCATCCGTGTCGTAATTTTGCTAAGTTTCCAGGTAAGTGAAAAGAATACGCAGCAGTATCACAGGCTCTGGTAACTAACCTGGCATATTCCAGAACATTTTAGCACGTACGTGCACCTTACGGCGCCTACTAGCGGAGTATTCTTGTGCAATCAGAACTACATCAGCTCATCATATTGGTGCAGGCGAGGCAACGTCAGCGCATACCGGCGCCTTCAAGAGCTTCGAAGCCCGTTTCAACAAATCTAAGCTCATTCCTGCGCATTTCAGCCCCTTTCAACACATTCTAAGACATTGCAGCGTATCCCAGCGAACATTCATCTGCGCATCTCTGAAAAATGCAACACGTTTAGAAGTTTAGAATATCGCAGGTCTTCCCATCGCCTCCTGATATAACCTGGAATATTCCAAAACATTCTAGCACATACGTGCACCTTCCGGCACATATCAGCGCTTCTTTCCGCCGTATCCCAGCGCATTCAGAACTATGTCAGATCATATTGATGCAGGCGAGACAATATCAGCGCATATCAGCACCTTCGAATACTCGAAGTTCCTTCCAGCGCATCTCAGCTCCTCTCAATACATTCTAAGATATCGCGGCGTATCCCAACGAATATTTATCCGCGCATCTCTGAGAGATACAACACATCCAGTGTATCACAGGTCTTTCCATCCTTCCAGTACATATCGGCGCTTCCTTCCGCTGTAGGCCTGCGCGTTCGGAACTATGTCAACCCATGTTGGTCTAGGCGAGACATGTCGAGGCATACCGGCGCCTTCGAGCTCATTCTAGCGCACCTCAGCACCTCTCAACACATTCTAAGACATTGCTGCGTTTCCCAGCGATGCTTATCTCCGCAAATAGGAGGAATGCAACTCGTTCAGAGCATCACGAGTCTTTGCGTGTCATGCCGGCTTAATCTGGCGTATTCCAGAGCATCGTAGCATATCACATCGCATTCCAGTGCGTTCTATTTCATCCGAACTCATCGCAGCGCAGTAGGATTGAGTGGGAAAGCGCCGTCAAATCAAATCAAAATCGAAAAAGTAGGAATCTCATGATTGGTACTCTTGGAGCGCGCGCAAATTGAATGAATTACGCTGGAGGTATATTCCAGCATATTCTAAGACATTGCAGTGTATCCCAGGGATACTTATCTGCGCATTTAGGAGGAAAGTAACTCGTCCGGAGCATCACGGGTCTTTCCATCACATCCAGACTTAACTTGGCATATTGCAGAACATTGTAGCACATCACGTCGCATCCGAACGCATCCCAGCGCAGCAGGAACGAGTTGGAATGCGCTGTAAAATCAAGTTAAAATCGAAAAATAAGCATCCCGTGATTGATACTCTCGGAGCACGCGCAAATTGAATGCATTATGCCGGAGGCATATTCTCAGACATTGCAGCGTATCCCTGCGATATTTATCTGCGCATTCAGAAGGAATGTAACTCATCCAGAGCATCAAGGGTCTCCCCATATCATCCCGACTTAAACTGGCGTATTCCAGAACATTGTAGCACATCGCATCGCATTCCAGTGCGTTCTATTTCATCCAAACGTATCCCAGCGCAGTAGGAATGAGTTAGAAAGCGCTATAAAATTAAGTCAAAATCGAAAAGGTAAGAATTCCGTGATTGGTGCTCTTGGAGCGCGCGCAAACTGAATGAACTGAATTACACTAGATGCATATTTCAGAATTTTGTAGCACATTCCAGTGTATTCTATCAGAACCGAGTGCGCCCCAGCGCAGTAAGAATGAGTTGGAACGCGCAAGGTTCGTTTTAAACTTTCCAGCGTAATGTGCCAGAATGTGCTGGAATGTTTTGAAACGCACCGGAATATCCCGGAATATCTGCCGAAGGAAAACGTTAGTTTCCGAAATTACAGTAAAAAGAATTAATGTTGTTGGAGCGAAATAAAACCGGAGAAACGGAAAATTACAAGCATACACTTTATGTTGACAAAACAGGCAATATTCCTACTCGCAGGTCCAACTCTTTAAATGGGGGTCTTCAAGGTCACCGTGTGATCTTTCCTGATTTGACAACAGCAGAAGATTCGCTTTTTAAGTAAGTGATGGTCATTACGGCTCGAATTCATCAGTTTTGAGTTTGGGGAATCCCCGAATGGTTTCTTCGGGGATTTTTTTTTGAGGTGCTGCGCTCCCGCCCCCTCTTGGCAAGCAAACCATACCGATTGGTTTTTGCGATGAAATTCTGCGTTAACTCGGCGGCAGCGAGCGTGTTTCTTGAGGAAGTGATCGCGTCGCATTAAACTAGGTCCTCATCGATAATTTCTGTCACTTTTCGGCCCCGGCTGACAATGGCGGAGCGCTGCGCTCGCCGAGCAGAAGAAGAAAAAACCCATCAAGTTCGAGAGCAGAATCGGGTTACCCAAATTGCGCGCGCTCAAAAGTCGTTTTCCAGTCCAATAACTTTGAAGCACATTTTTAGTCGGCATTCTTGGCGCGCGGTGCGAGTGCGTGCCTAATTTGAATGAGGAAGGCGAAGAAGAAGAAGCACGAAGAAGAAGAAGAAGAAGAAGAAGAAGAAGCGAGCCCGTTCATCCGCAACGCAGCGGCGGCTCGCTGTCTGAAGAGCTTCTCGTCCGTTCACCACGGTAAAGTACCGTCGCCCCGGAAAGTAATCCCATTGGTTAAAACAAAAACAAAACAAAAAAAAAAACAACGATTGCGACATTTTCCGCCGCGCGAGAAAACCCAGCTGGTATTGACACTATTAATAAATTACGCGAATTTCAATAACTAATTAGCCCGAGCGATAAAAACGTGGAGTTTTACCGAGTCGACATTAAATGCCCATTAATCCAGTCAGCTGCGGTCTTAACATACCGATCGACCCACGCCGCGCCTTGTTTTTTCGTGTTTGTTAATAAATTGAAACGGTTATTCACGTCAGAAAGTCGCACATTCAAAGAATTTTGCATAATCGCATAATTCTAATTAAGTACGCTCTATCGTTTTCTGTTTTCAATTTCCACCAACTTCACGTACCTATCCCACAACGAAGAGTAGGCAGATTGAGACGCCTAATTTTCTTGTGAGATTTGGCGCAGCTGATGCGAAAACCATCCCAAAACGAGTAGCAGGCAGATTTGTTACAGTTTAGTTCCCTGGTTCCTTTTTTAACATTCATGTGTGATACGATACGCGGTTGTCAGTTGGCCACACTGCTGCTTCTGTTTGGGCACTTCGATATCACAGCTTCTACTGGGTTCTAGAGGTCACGTGACTCATTTCTGAATTTGAATTCTGAAGTTTTACCGTCCTCTCAGCGTGTTTCCATCCATTCGAACTGTCGTAGTCGTTATTCTTTTGTCTCAATTGACTGCGTTTATTGCCGACCCTTCATCCACCGACGCCAAGGTTTCGCGCATCCAATTCAAGTTGTCGAGCAAGTATTAAGACAACGAACTTAAAAAGTCATCGTGTCGACCATCTCAACACCGGACGACGAGCAAGAATCATCGCCGCAAGTGACTTAAAATTATTTTGGAGTGACGTCATAACTGACGACATACAGCGTGACCCAGCAACCCGCTTACTTGCTAACTAACGTTCGTGGATTTAGTTTTAAGTGCGTTAAGTGATTTGGAAATTTATTTTGAGGTGATGTCCTACCTGACGACATACAGCGTGACCCAGAAACCCGTTTACTTGCTAACTAACATTCATGGATTTAACTTTAAGTGCGTTAGCTGATTTGAAATTTATTTTGAGGTGACGTCCTAGCTGACGACATACAGCGTGACCCAGAAACCCGTTTGCTAGCTAACTAATGTTCGTGGATTTAATTTTAAGTGCGTTAAGTGATTTCAAATTTATTTTGAGGTGACATCCTTGCTGACGACATTCAGCGTGACCCAGAAACCCGCCGTTTACTTGCTAACTAACGTACGTGGATTTAATTTTAAGTGCATTAAGTGATTTGAAGTTTATTTTGAGGTGACGTTGTAGCTGACGATATTCAGCGTAACCCAGCAACCCGTTCACTTGCTAACTAACGTTGGATTTAATTTTAAGAGCGTTAAGTGATTTGAAATTTATTTTGAGGTGACGTCCTAGCTGACGACATACAACGTGACCCAGAAACCCGTTTGCTTGCTAACTAACGATGGTGGATTTATTTTTAAGCGCCTTAAGTCACTCTCAGGTCAATCGAGGCCCTTGAATAGCTGTTAACAATCTCTTGATCGTTTGATATAGAGTTAAATATTAAGGAACTGATTGTCGACCACATTTTACTTGTTTTGAGAGCAATGAATAGCCGGTATTTTGAGTTTCTTTGTCGAATTACTGCGGTCCACTCGCCTTTTGCGTAAGCAAGGCGATCCGTTCGTGAAGACGAGCGTTTTGGATTGACAACTTGGAATCCCGTTGGACAGTTTACTCTGACGCCCGTAAACAATTATCGTCCAAGGTCGACTCACGACCCAACTCTCCACCCGGGCTAAGGAAGAATTCCGCGTATGACCAGCACTTTTCTTGCTACTCTCCATCCGTATCGTAATTTTTCTAAGCTGCTAGGTAAGTGAAAAAAGTAGGCGGCAATATCACAGGTTCTGGTAACCAATCTGGCGTATTCCAGAACATTCTAGCACAAACGTGCACCTTCCAGCACATTATTTCCGCCGTATCCCGGCGCACTGAGAACTATGTTAGATCATATTGACGCCGGCGAGACAACGTCAGCGCATACCAGTAGCTTCGAGTACTTCGGAGCTCAATCCAGCGCATCTCAGCCCCTCTCGGTACATTCTAAGACATCGTGGCATATGCTAGAGAATGTTCATCCGCGCAGATTTGTTACAGTTTAATTCCCTGGCTGGCTCTCTTTTTAACATTCACGTGTGACATCTCCAGAGTTTTGCTGTCAGTTTGACGCAGTCTTGACATTTGTAACTGTGACATCGGTCACCGTGACGTCACTGCATCGGTTGTTAGATGACGGACGGAATCCCACAGTACATTAAGGAATGAATACGTAAAAGAAAAACAAATAATTATTTAAATTAGTCAAAGGAAGCTAAGCAATTTGGAAATTAGAAACAGAGAGAGAGAGACAAGCGTCCAAGCTTGAAGAGCTCCAGGTGAATATTTTTGGGTGAATATTAGATTTGTTACAGTTTATTTCCCTGGTTCTTTTTTTTAACGTTCATGTGTGGTACGATACAGTGGTTGTCAATTGGTCAACACTGCTGTTTCGGTTTGGGCGCTTTGGTATCACAGCTTCTATTGGGTTCTAGATGTCATGTGACCCATTTCTGAATTCTAATTGGCTAGCCATCTTAACTTGCTTGCAAATCCTTCCGGCGTCTAGTACTTTACATTTCCTGCAGACGTGTTAACGTGAAACCAGGGATCGTTGCTAATTTGATGCAAGATTCTAATTAATTACAGCGTGTACTGGAATTCTGTGTGCCTTATGAACCTGCTGAGTTGCTTTAAACGACTGTTACCAAACGTATGACCCGTTCTTTTCTCCGACAAATTGAAAAAAGGTAATTTCAGACTCCGTTTTGGCCATCCATATTTTATACGATTTCCTTGTTCCAACAGAGGAATCCGCTTTGCGTTTCCGCTTTCTCGTCTTGGGCTTTTCTTCTGGCTCTGTTATGTTTCGCCGATACTTCTCCACGGCTTATCGTATCCCGGAGGCGAATTAAGTGCACCGTTGTTTCCGTTTGGGAACTTTGACATCACAGCCTCTATTGGGATTTTGAGGTCGTGTGACTTATTTCTGATTTCTAATTGGCTAAAGCCATCATGATTCGCTCACAAAATCCTTCCGGCGTCTACTGCACTCTTTAATTCGCATTTCGTCGCCACAAAATGCAGACGTGTTAACGAGTACCGAGATCGTTGCTGATTTTATGCGAGATTCTAATTAACTACAATGCGTACTGGAATTCTTGTGCCTTGTGAAACTGCCGAGTTGCTTTAAACAACTTTTACCAAGCGGTTAACACATTCCTATCCGCGATAAATTAAAAGATAATTTGAGACTCCGTTTTGGCCATCCATATTTTATACGATTTCTTTGTTCCAAAAGAGGAATTCGCTCTGCGTTTCCGCTTTCCCGTTTTGAGCTATTCTTCTGGCTATGCTATGTTTCGCCGATACTTGTTCATCGCTTATCGTATCCCGGAGGCGAATCAAGTCCAACGAAAGTCGAATACGTGAGGGCATCGCTAAGGTCACGGACGTTCGGCAGTTGGCAACCATCGGCACACATGAAACTCGACGTGCCGACCGAAGAGAAGTGGCGACACTACGTGACAGCTGAGTAACGTTTGACATCTACGTGCGAGCAACCCTTATGACCTTCGCCAAACGTAACGTATTATTTTAATTATGTTACGTATTTAATGCATGTTTGTATGTAACGCAGCTATACCGGCACTTGTGTCTGCATTTAGTTTAAGGTTGTCTCGAATAAATTAAGCTGCGTTATATTTAAGCCTGAAAGAGTATCGACTCACGTTTTGTGAAGATTAATACTGAGTGTTTTTGAAGTTTATTTAAGAGATTAAGGCGCATATTTTTCAACGCCGCGTACGTACGTGTTGTGATTTGTCTGAGTCAGGCCTCTTGTGCCGTCGTCTTTTCTGCTGTCATATTGTTTATCTTTTGTTTTAATGTACGTTTTAAGTACGATCTGTGGTTTGCTGCGGCAAACAATTATTTCGGAAGCAAGAGTGGATTATTCTCCTGGGGGTTTTTCGAAATTTTGGCGCACGCTGCGATCCTTGGAGGACGGTTCCGCGGTGGCGTAGATATCAGCCAGGGTCACTCCTCTTGGCGCTTTTGATCTTTAACCGCGCCGAACAGCTCAACGCTATTTTCTACCGTTTCTCGTTCATTTAATTTACGATAAATCGGTTGAATATGTAATTTATTTATTTTTTTAGTCAAATTCATCAAAAAGTATGCGTGGTTCTTGGAAATTTTCGTCACGGCGTGTAACATCGCCACGGCGGTGATTACCTAAAGCGTCGACGACGAGGCCGAGGCTCTCGCCTCGCTCGAATGGAAAGCACAAGACGACGTGTTTGTTATTAATCGAGAAGGTGGACGGGTTCAACGGCCGCCGCGATTAGTGAACGAATTCGAAATGGGAAAATCTATCGAACGACACTTTTGTTGTTCGCCGTTAAGCCGCGGACGGACCTCGTTTCTGTAATTGTCGACTATGACGGCAGCTCTACTTACTCACGCCGTTAATTAGTTTTTTTTTTGTTTTTTATTTATTTATTTTGGTTGTTCGCCGGCGCAATGTCTTAGAGCGCAAATCGGCGGCGCGGAGCGTAACGGCCGGCCGGCGCAAAAACGGCCACATCCAGATTCGGACCGTTTTCTCGGCCGGCACCGAAAAAACAAGCACAGTTACCAAAAATGGATTTCGGGAAAAAAAGTCAATAAGGAGCAAAATTTTTAATAAAAACCAGCGAATAATCCCACTGGAATTTCAAAACAAATCAAAATACTCGTCGTACACATCACATGTTTCAGGTTTCTTTCGATAATTTTGACAAGTTTTCTGCATGCCTCCCGTCCTCACTTTTGGCGTTTCTAGTTCTTTCAGGTTTGTCTTTTTGATCGCCTTTGCTTTCCGTCTAAACTTACACTTCCTTTCGGATCGTAAGGATTCGAATATTTCAGTACTCACAAATAAAATAATAATATAATTTAATAATAATAGAAATAAAAAGCGCAGTGTGATGGATTACTATAACGCAAAACGAAACACGTGCAAGGTCAGCCTTGAAGAATAGCATCGTGCTATCTTTAAAATATCTTTAACATAGCACGATGCTGTTCTTCTAGTGCATTCCAAACGCATGTAAAATTTCCACCGATTATACAATATCTACCTTGCAGACGTGAGCTTGCAGACAATGCTTCCTTTTCCGTTTAGGCGGAGCAAAAATGTAGCAAAGTTTTAAATTCTCGCAAAACGAAAAACATGCAAGGTTAGCCTTGAAGATTAGCAACGTGCTATGTTAAAGATACCTTAAAGATAGTACGATGCTATTCTTCTCAGCTAACCTTGCACGTGTTTCGTTTTGCGGGAATTAAAAATTCTCGGAACTTTGCTACATTTTTGCATTGATATTAATTATAAGACGGAATTTTCCATGCGACTGCGATGTACTCGTATGACGTGCTCCACCATTTAACATCGGAGGGAAGGGCTGGTAAAAATGCTGCCTGCAACAAACGAGAAAGGCAGAGTATTTCCAGAGTTTCTTGATCTTGGCTGATTGAACCGTGGGGGATATCCCTATATACTATTTGAGCATGAAAGAATGTCATACAATCATGTAGCTCTTTATACATCCTAGTTCACTTATATGCGGTGAATCTGAAAGGGTATGACATCCACATAACATAAAAAAATGAAGACAGAGCGACGAAAGGAGTGGAAATGGGTGAATGTTTCCATCTCTTTTCATGTCACCTCTGTTGTATATCCTGCATTTCCCCTAAATACGTGGCGATTTTCACGATATACTATTTCAGCATGAAAGGGTGTCTAACAATCATGTACCTCTTTATACATCCCAGTTCACTTAAATTCGATGAATCTGAATGGGTATAACATCCACAAAACATCAAAAAACTAAGAAAGAGCGACAAAAGAAGGGGAAAAAGGGAGAATATTTCCATCTTTTTTCATGTCCTCTCCCTTGTATATCCTGCATTTCCCCTAAATACGTGGTGGTTTTCATGATATACTATTTCAGCATGAAAGGGTGTCTAACAATCATGTACCTCTGTATACATACCAGTTCACTTAAATGCGATCAATCTGAATGGGTATAACAACCACAAAGCATCAAAAAACAAAGAAAGAGCGACGAAAGAAGGTGAAATTGGTGAATATTTCCATCTCATTTCGTACCATCTCCCTTGTATACACTGCACATACCCTAAATACACAATGGTTCTCGCGATACACTATTTTAGGATGAAAGGGTATGCAACCTTCATGTGCCCCTTTATATAAGTACACTGCTGTATCAGCGTATCTCGCCGAAAAGTGTTGGAGTGTACTGGAATGTACCGGAATGTGTCAGATTGCGCCCGAATGTTCCGGATTGTGTCAAAGTGCACGATACGTAGACAAAATGCAACGAGAAGGATCAGAAAGCGCTGGAATGAACCGAAACATGACGCTGACCGGCGGAGTCTCATCGAAATCTCATCGTCGTCCGCTGACGTTGTCTGGGGTGTGCTAGAATGAGCTTACATATTCCGGAATGTACCGGAAAGGTCTTGCAGGTGATAAAACAGTTCAGGAATCGACACGGAGAGCAGTAAATCTTTGAGATTCATTCAATACAAACACACTGTTGGATAATTTTCAGAAAATGTGAATTCATTCAAAACAAGCCCATTTCTGTGTCAGCGTACATCGCTGAGAAGTGCTGAAGTGTACTGGAATATGTTCAGACGTGTCAGAGTGTCCCCGAAGGTTCCAGATTGTGCCAGAATGCGAGATGCGTAGACAGAATGCAACGAGAAGGCTCGAGAAGCGCTAAAATGAACCGAAACATGGCGCTGGGTGGTAAAGTCTCAACGAATCTCATAGGCATGCGCTGACGTTGCCTGGGGCGTGCTGGAATGAGCTTACATATTGCAGAATGCACCGGAATAGGCCTTGCATGTGATAAAACAGTCCAGGAGGTCATACGGAGAGCAGTAATTCTTTGAGATTCATTCAATACAAACACACTGTTGTATCAGCGTAACTAACTGGAAAGTACTGGAGTGTACTGGAATGTGCTGAGAGGTGATAGGGTGTGCCTGCATGTTCCGGATTGTGTCAGAGTGCAAGATCCGTAGACAGAATGGAACGAGAAGGGTCGAGAAGCGCTGAAATGAACCGAAACATGGCGCTAGGTGGTGAAGTCTCAACGAATCTCATGGGCATGCGCTGACGTTGCCGGGATCGTGCTGGAATGAGCTTACATATTGCAGAATGCACCGGAATAGGCCTTGTATGTGCTAAAGTAGTACAGGAAGTCATACGAGAAGCAGCAAATCTTTGAGATTCATTCAAAACAAGCCCATTTCTGTGTCAGCGTACATCGCTGGAAGTGCTGGAGTGTACTGGAATGTGCTGAGAGGTGCCAGGGTGTGCCTGAATGTTCCGGATTGTATCAGAGTGCAAGATCCGTAGGCAGAATGCAACGAGAAGGGTCGAGAAGCGCTGGAATGAACCGAAACATGACGCTGGGCGGTGGAGTCTCATCGAATCTCATCGGCATGCGCTGACGTTGCCCGGGGCGTGCTGTAATGAGCTTACATGTTCCAGAATGCACCGGAAAGGTTTTGCATGCGGTAAAAGAGTTCAGGAAGCGATACGGAGAGCAGTAAATCTAGATTCAATCAATACAAACACATTGGTGTGTCATCGTAACTCGCTGGAAAGTGCTGGAGGGTACTGGAATGTACCGGGAAGTGTCAGAGTGTGCCCGAATGTTCCGGATTATGTCAGAGTGCACAACAGACAGACAGAATGCAACGAGAAGGGTCGAGAAGCCCTGGAATTAACCGAAATATGTCGGTAGGCGGTGGAGTCTCAACGAATCTCTAATCTTCATGCGAGGTGTGGCGTGCTGATATGGGCTTATATATTCTGGAATGAAGTTCCTAGCTCCAATCTCCAAATAATCAACATTAAAAAAATTAAAACAGAAAAATGAAAAAACAAAAAAAAATTAAACATTAAGGAAACATTTTTTAAAGCTTTTCAAATTTTCTAAACATTGTTCTTCACTTTTTTAAACATTTTCCTTCACCTTTTTCAAGTTCCTACCTGCCGCGAGTCTCCAAATTATCAAAATTATTGAAAAAACTAAAAGAAACAGAAAAATGGAAGAACGAAAAAAATTCAAACATTAAGGAAAAGTTTTTTAAAGTTTTTCAACTTTTTCTAAACATTCTCCTTCACTTTTTAAACATTTCTCTTCACTCGCTGCTGCTAGCCCTCAAAGATGAACAGCTCAAACAGCGCGAGCGCTTTCTTATCTAATTAAGGAGGCCTCTGTTCAGATCCTGTTTAGAACCCCCCAGAATAATACATAAGACAAAACGAGGGACCCAATGTCGACCCTTGAGGGAAGGACGTTGAGAGGATTACATTCAATTCAAATTCAGATTTAATTTATTCAGGCACCACGTGACAAATAAATAAATCCATTGGTTTCAAGGTCACCTTATCCACGAGGTATGTAAGGTACTTTAGCCACGGAGCCTTAAATGAAACAAGATTAATTAATAGTTTACAAGACAATGACAAGGAACGTTTGAAAATACAGGTCTCTAATAACTTGGTTCTTGTCATAAATCGTTTTGGCACAAAAATTTCAGAATTTGCAATTTGTCTTCTAAAAAATATACAGTGTGCCCCGGGACTATTGACGTTGCAAAAAGCGTGACGGACTAAAGATTTTTTAATTTTATTTTCGTTTCGTATCGTTGTTTTTATTTCTTTTGTGTTGTGGCGGCTCTCGTCAAAGCCCCTCAAAAAGAAAGTTACTTTTCGCTTACGTCGATCTTACGATTTTCGCGCATTGCGTAAGCCGACCGTGTCGCAAGTCCTCCTCCTGGGAGAAGCTCTTTTTTTTTCTGTTGCACGCAACCGAAAATAAAACGGTCGTCGTAAGCGCACGCAATTGCCGGGCTGCAGGTGTGCCCCTTCGTCCGAGCGAGCGTTCAATTAATTAGTTAATTAATTAATTACGTAACGCAACCGGCTAGTTGATGTGGTGACCGAGGTGTGGGTAGGTAGGTAGGTAGGTAGGTATATCCGTCGATGACACCACCACCGGCTCTCGACGAGATCAGATCAGATGATAACAACACCTGTATGTACCGAGAGTGTCGTAGAGTTCGTTGGCATTTAGTGGCGGCCGCCGAACTCCGGTTGTTCACCTACTACTGAAAGTTGGGACTCAGTGACCCAGTCCCAGGGCCAGTAGCTGCCTTGCGTTGCGCTGCTGTCGTTACGCGCGCACGAACCGTTTGTTGTTGACTTATGCTTTCCACTGCGTTACGTACTTACGTATGTGTATTTATGTACACATCGGCGTTTAAAACAAAGCGAATTTCACGAACACCTCCGGCGTAATTCATTGTTCGATTCGCGCGCTCCCGGAATACTAATGCGATTCTTACTTTTTCGATTTTGATTTACTACAATTAGATTACCTTCTATACCTCGATTAAATCTTATCGTAGACCATTTGATAAGCAAAATATGAAGCTTTCGCTTCTTTACCTTCCAAACACCACGTACTACCAGCCTAAAACCCTAATATCATCGACGTCTTACCGTAGTTAAATCGCATCCAAAATCACATTGTCAGCTTATACTAGCTTATTAGCTCATTTCAACTTATTTGTTCATTCCTGCGCTTCTCGAGCCCTCCTGATGCATTGTGTCTACATATGACACTTCCAGCACATTCCAGTACATTCCAGCACTTTCCACCGATGTACGCTGACATAGCAATGAGCTTGTTTTGAATGAATCTCAAAGATTTACTGCTTCTCGTATGACTTCCTGTACTATTTTACCACATACAAGGCCTATTCCGGTGCATTCTGCAATATGTAAGCTCATTCCAGCACGATCCCGGCAACGTCAGCGCATGCCCATGATATTCGTTGAGACTTTACCACCTAGCGCCATGTTTCGGTTCATTTCAACGCTTCTCGACCCTTCTCGTTGCATTCTGTCTACGCATCTCGCATTCTGGCACAATCTGGAACATTCGGGGACACCCTGACACGTCTCAACACATTCCAGTACACTCCAGCACTTTCCACCGATGTACGCCGACATAGCAATGGGCTTGTTTTGAATGAATCTCAAAGATTTACTGCTTCTCGTATCACTTCCCGTACTATTTTAGCACATACAAGGCCTTTCCGGTGCATTTTGCAATATGTAAGCTCATTCCAGCACGCCCCAGGTAACGTCAGCGCATGCCCATGAGATTCGTTGAGACTTTACCACTTAGCGCCATGTTTCGGTTCATTCCAGCGCTTCTCGACCCTTCTCGTTGCATTCTGTCTACGCATCTCGCATTCTGGCACAATCTGGAACATTCGCGGACACCCTGACACGTCTCAACACATTCCAGTACACTCCAGCACTTCCCAGCGATGTACGCTGACACAGAAATGGGCTTGTTTTGAATGAATCTCAAAGATTTACTGCTTCTCGTATGACTTCCTGTACTACTTTAGCACATACAAGGCCTATTCCGGTGCATTCTGCAATATGTAAGCTCATTTCAGGACACCTCAGGCAACGTCAGCGCATGCCCATGAGATTCGTCAAGATTTTATCACCTAGCGCCATGTTTCGGTTCATTTCAGCGCTTCTCGAGCCTTCTCGTTGCATTCTGTCTACGCGTCTCGCATTCTGGCACAATCTGGAACATTCGGGGACACTCTGAGACGTCTCAACACATTCCAGTCCACTCCAGCACTTTTCAGCAATGTACGCTGACATAGCAATGGGCTTGTTTTGAGTGAATCTAAAGATTTACTGCTTCTCGTATCACTTCCTGTACTACTTTAGCACATACAAGGCCTTTCCGGTGCATTCTGCAATATGTAAGGTCATTCCAGCACGCCCCAGGCAACGTCAGCGCATGCCCATGAGATTCGTTGAGACTTTACCACCCAGCGCCATGTTTCGGTTCATTTTAGCGCTTCTCGACCCTTCTCGTTGCATTCTGTCTACGCATCTCGCATTCTGGCACAATCTGGAACATTCGGGGACACTCTGAGACGTCTCAACACATTCCAGTCCACTCCAGCACTTTTCAGCAATGTACGCTGACATAGCAATGGGCTTGTTTTGAGTGAATCTAAAGATTTACTGCTTCTCGTATCACTTCCTGTACTATTTTACCACATACAAGGCCTTTCCGGTGCATTCTGCAATATGTAAGGTCATTCCAGCACGCCCCAGGCAACGTCAGCGCATGCCCATGAGATTCGTTGAGACTCTACCACCCAGCGCCATGTTTCGGTTCATTTTAGCGCTTCTCGACCCTTCTCGTTGCATTCTGTCTACGCGTCTCGCATTCTGGCACAATCTGGAACATTCGGGGACACTCTGAGACGTCTCAACACATTCCAGTCCACTCCAGCACTTTTCAGCAATGTACGCTGACATAGCAATGGGCTTGTTTTGAGTAAATCTAAAGATTTACTGCTTCTCGTATCACTTCCTGTACTATTTTACCACATACAAGGTCTTTCCGGTGCATTCTGCAATATTTAAGCTCATTCCAGCACGCCCCGGCAACGTCAGCGCATGCCCATGATATTCGTTGAGATTTCACCACCTAGCGCCATGTTTCGGTTCATTTCAGCGCTTCTCGACCCTTCTCGTTGCATTCTGTCTACGCGTCTCGCATTCTGGCACAATCTGGAACATTCGGGGACACTCTGAGACGTCTCAACACATTCCAGTCCACTCCAGCACTTTTCAGCAATGTACGCTGACATAGCAATGGGCTTGTTTTGAGTGAATCTAAAGATTTACTGCTTCTCGTATCACTTCCTGTACTACTTTAGCACATACAAGGCCTTTCCGGTGCATTCTGCAATATGTAAGGTCATTCCAGCACGCCCCAGGCAACGTCAGCGCATGCCCATGAGATTCGTTGAGACTTTACCACCCAGCGCCATGTTTCGGTTCATTTTAGCGCTTCTCGACCCTTCTCGTTGCATTCTGTCTACGCATCTCGCATTCTGGCACAATCTGGAACATTCGGGGACACTCTGAGACGTCTCAACACATTCCAGTCCACTCCAGCACTTTTCAGCAATGTACGCTGACATAGCAATGGGCTTGTTTTGAGTGAATCTAAAGATTTACTGCTTCTCGTATCACTTCCTGTACTACTTTAGCACATACAAGGCCTTTCCGGTGCATTCTGCAATATGTAAGGTCATTCCAGCACGCCCCAGGCAACGTCAGCGCATGCCCATGAGATTCGTTGAGACTTTACCACCCAGCGCCATGTTTCGGTTCATTTTAGCGCTTCTCGACCCTTCTCGTTGCATTCTGTCTACGCATCTCGCATTCTGGCACAATCTGGAACATTCGGGGACACTCTGAGACGTCTCAACACATTCCAGTCCACTCCAGCACTTTTCAGCAATGTACGCTGACATAGCAATGGGCTTGTTTTGAGTGAATCTAAAGATTTACTGCTTCTCGTATCACTTCCTGTACTATTTTACCACATACAAGGCCTTTCCGGTGCATTCTGCAATATGTAAGGTCATTCCAGCACGCCCCAGGCAACGTCAGCGCATGCCCATGAGATTCGTTGAGACTCTACCACCCAGCGCCATGTTTCGGTTCATTTTAGCGCTTCTCGACCCTTCTCGTTGCATTCTGTCTACGCGTCTCGCATTCTGGCACAATCTGGAACATTCGGGGACACTCTGAGACGTCTCAACACATTCCAGTCCACTCCAGCACTTTTCAGCAATGTACGCTGACATAGCAATGGGCTTGTTTTGAGTGAATCTAAAGATTTACTGCTTCTCGTATCACTTCCTGTACTATTTTACCACATACAAGGTCTTTCCGGTGCATTCTGCAATATTTAAGCTCATTCCAGCACGCCCCGGCAACGTCAGCGCATGCCCATGATATTCGTTGAGATTTCACCACCTAGCGCCATGTTTCGGTTCATTTCAGCGCTTCTCGACCCTTCTCGTTGCATTCTGTCTACGCGTCTCGCATTCTGGCACAATCTGGAACATTCGGGGACACTCTGAGACGTCTCAACACATTCCAGTCCACTCCAGCACTTTTCAGCAATGTACGCTGACATAGCAATGGGCTTGTTTTGAGTGAATCTAAAGATTTACTGCTTCTCGTATCACTTCCTGTACTATTTTACCACATACAAGGTCTTTCCGGTGCATTCTGCAATATTTAAGCTCATTCCAGCACGCCCCGGCAACGTCAGCGCATGCCCATGATATTCGTTGAGATTTCACCACCTAGCGCCATGTTTCGGTTCATTTCAGCGCTTCTCGACCCTTCTCGTTGCATTCTGTCTACGCGTCTCGCATTCTGGCACAATCTGGAACATTCGGCGACGCTCTGGCACGTCTCAACACATTCCAGTACACTCCAGCACTTCTCAGCGATGTACGCTGACATAGAAATGGGCTAGTTTTGAATGAATTCACATTGGCGCACGCTGCGATCCTTGGAGGACGGTTCCGTAGCGGTGTAGGTATCAGCCAGGGTCACTCCTCCTGGCGCCCTTGACTTTTGACCTAGCCCATCTGCATGTGAGAACTAGCTCGGAACACCTGATTGTCTTCTTCAGCGCTAATTTGCTACCGTTTTCCGTTAATTATTCAGGAGATTAAGTTTTTTAATTCAGATTTGCTCGCGTTCACATCCATAATTCGTTTTTGTTTTTGTTTCTTGAGGGGACAAGTTAGATATTTGGCCTCGGGCGCAGGTGTTACGTGTTAGAGGGAATGTCCAAAAAGAAACCTTCTTCCAACCCCCTCCAACTGCAACGGTTTTAAACTTGGCGAGCTTCCCACCGTTTTAGGGTCGCTTTCCTCTTTAGACATCTGCACGCTGCAACATTGTTGCACTTAACGTCACAGAAGTCGCAGAGGATCGTTGTTTAATGACACCAATGCATGTTCAATCAGTTTACATTACGCCTGAATTGTGGAACAAACACCTAATAAGTACCGGAGTGAGTCACCATTGCCAACCTGCAAGGGGAAAGAAAACATTCTGCAGCAACTTGATCAACTTGAGATGCTGCTGCAACAGCAAATGGTGGATTTCGGGTTGCTGCTGTCGAATTTCGGGCGGCGTTACTGTGTTGTTTTGTCATCTTTTTTCATTTTGCCGTTGTTGCAAAATTATCCCCTCACCCCACCCCGCCGTCCCATGAAAGAATGCAAAACTTATTAACCCAATTAGTAATTAACTCGGCAAAAAGCACATCATAAAAACGCGCCTTTAATGACAACGAGTTTATAAATAGCTCGATCGACATGAATACGTTCGCATGCATAATAATGACTGAAAGGAACTCACTCCTCCTACTACTATTACATACAAACACACACACACACACACGACGATTCTACGACGCAATAAACCGCCACAATGCCGCCGCCGTGGGCACAGCCAGTACCAATATTTTAATAAATTCCATTCCATTTTTCACGCCGCTATTAACCTTTTCGCGGCTGACTTCATAACGAGCGAATAAAAATCGGTTCCGAAATGCCAACGAACACATTAATTACGTTTTTAACGCCGGCTTCGCGAGAACTATTCGACTCCGTTGCGCAATCCCGTCATTCTCATGCGCGAGGCCGAATGCTTAAATTTTCGCACGTTTTTTTTTTATGCGATGGTTCCGAGAAAACGACGCCTCTTTCTCAGAACTGCGACTTCTCTCGCAAGCCTCAAGGCCGCACGAGCGGTCCTCTACACTTGCCTGCGCACTGCTAATTTATTTAAAGGGCCCCGCGTTTTTTTTTGAAATTTTTGAAATCCGGATCTGCGCGCGTCCGCATCCGGAATTCGATGCAACCATCGGATTCCCCGCCCTTTTTTACTCACATGAGGCTGACAGTTTCGCGTTTTGACGTCATTTAAGGGTCGAAAAAAATTCGCGAGATTGCCTCGTCGAATCGGCCGCATATGAGATGAAACGTCTCGACGAGTGGAGCCGCGCCGGTTAGATTTTTCGATACTAGATGGCAATAATAAGGTCGGTTGGAAGCGCCGAAGACGTAAGATATGTTTTGGTTCTCAAACGAAGAATTCCTAAATTATTTAAAGAGCCCCGCGTCTTTTTTTGTGAAATTTTTGAAATCCGGATCTGCGCGCGTCCGCATCCGGAATTCGATGCAACCATCGGATTCCCCGCCCTTTTTTACTCACATGAGGCTGACAGTTTCGTGTTTTGACGCCGTTTAGGAGGTCGATACTAGATGGCGATAATAAGGTCGGTTGGATTATTTAAAGCGTCGAAGACGTAAGGCTTGTTTTGGTTCTCATACGAACAGTTTTCTAGAACCGTCTGGAGCATGCGCATAACAAGGAAGTCGAAGCCTTTTTGTTACACGCAGCCTCCTGCCAGTTCTAGGACGGTCCTAGGACTGTCGTTTCAAGACCCAAAACAAGCCTGTACTGTTCTTTAAGGACTCAAATCTACTGCTAATCTCGAAAACTCGAATCTATCCCCCGAAAGATTCAGAAATGTATCGAAAGTTACAATTCTTAATATCGTCACTAAATTTGGTTATTACGGGATGAAGATCCCGTAATAAAAATTGCCAATTCCACGACGATACCCAAAATCATAAGCTCTGACTGCGCCAACACCCATTCAGCAAAGAAACGAAGCTGTACATGGTTACGGGACTTCAATTCTTGACTAATCTAAACCTCTTAGGCATGAATAACCAAAGCCTTCCTCAGAATACGCAAGGTCCCGTAACTATGTGCGTATGGGCGACATGTTCGAGGGGCGGCAATTAGCCTCTTGGCCATTGGACACGTCTTGTCGTTTTCTTTTGCCAAAAAAAAAAGTTAATGAGAAACGGTTTCTCGTCTGGTAAAAATTATTCGAAAAAATTATCTACGAGAATGAACTGTCATGATGAAGCCATCAACCTCACGGCAAAACGTCGACTAAAATACAACATTTAACTGCGGCATTTACAAGTAAAAAAATTTTAAAAAATTTAAATTCCTTTTGCTTTCGTGATTTTGTTTCTTTTTTTTTCTAATATATAAACAAGCGGGCTTCGCCCACTTGCATTCTGGGGGAGGTCAGATCGCAGGCCTCCTTAGTCAGATGAGAAGAAAGCGCTTTTAGAAAAGTGAAGGAAAATGTTTAGAAAATTGAAGGAAAATGTTTAGAAAAGTGAAGGAAAATGTTTAAAAAAGGGTGAAGCTTAAAAAAAATTCCTTAGTGTTTCACATTTTCAAAATTTTTCTGTTTTTTCGTTTCTTTTAATTTTTTTAAATAATTTTGATAATTCTGACTGTTTTTGCATGCCCCAATTCATCTATCAGGGGGCGCCAAAATACGGAGTGCCACGCGGCGGGCGGCTTTTGGCCTCGCGGGGGCCCTGACTGGGCACACCATCTTGTGGCTGGTTTGAAAGCAGTCCAACAGTTGGCAACAACGAATAACTGAGGGTTCACCCGCACTCTGCTAGCTCAGACTCTTAAATTTGAATAATCCTGAGTGATTTAATATAAACAGGTGTTCTCTGTTGCATCAGACGTAGCCCTAGTTGGCTCTACAACAGTTTCCTTCCAAATCCCCCCCCCCCCGTTCAGGATGCGCCATCTTGTGGTTTGAAAGCGGCCCAACAATTGGCAACAACGACCAACTAAAAGTTCACACACACTCTGCTAGGTCAAACTCTTAAATTTGAATATACCTGAGCGATTTAAGGTAAACAGGTGGCATCTGGCATTGGCTAGAGCCCTAGCTGGCTGTACAGGAGACGAACAGGGTCGATTTAAAACATTTAAGGTCCGCCAGGGTGATCCAACTGCTTGCGACCAAATATTACCAGATTGCAAAAAAGTTCACACGAAATGACTTTATTTGAATTCACTGACACTAACTGGCGTTTGGGGTAGAAACGATCATAAACAATCGCAGTATGTTTACATTTAAATGTGACTCTAGGATAGCACGTAACCATGTCGACGGTCCGCGATGTACGCCCTCTTGTAATGGTGAGCGAAAATCACAATGTGGACGGGTCATCGTCATCCGATTACCAAGCGAGCTTATTAAACTCGGTCCTAAAGGCGAACAGAGCAGAATTCAATGTTGTTATCGTAAAAGGAGAAAAATAGAATGAAAGAAAAAGAGACGAATCTAAAATAGCAAAATGATTCCGTCTCACCGTACCGCTGAAATACTCGAAAATACACATTTTTTTGCATTTGCTAGACGTTACATACGTTACACACTCAAACACTAATTGATCTCGCATCACTGAACAGAAATGACGTCGACGCGTCGCCGGGGGTTTCCGCATGATGACGCCTGTACGGCGTGTTACGGTTCAACCTGCCGAACCGCTTTGGCAACCACGCGTACGCATTTGGTTCGTTTGTGAACTTGGAAATGACGCTAACGTGCTGTTTAAAATTTTTGATTTATCTGTTTTTCGATTGGTCGGCCAGTGACTTCCGCAGCCATTATGACGCTAATTCTACGAAACGACGTGACAGAGCATACACACGTATTTGGGTATCTGTGTGGAATTATTGTCTCAAGATTCAACTAGACAACGTGACTGGAATGATTTGAGCTCTGCGTGTCTTTTATTAACGTGTTTTCTAACATCTCAAGCCAGCGGATCGTTGGATTTGAGCATCCACAGGTATGTGAAGGGTCATTAGGCCACAGTACGTTGCTACATTCCTTATTTTTGGTTGGTTTTTATAGCGGGGTGTATATTCGTGTGCGTCGGTAGCAGTCGAGCAGTACGACGAATACGTTCTTGTCTTCAAAAACCCACCGAAATCGCCGTTCGGCGTTCGCTGAGATCATCAGCGGCATTCCTGAGGGAGTAGTCGTCCTTTTAATTCAGTGCTCGTCCGTGAGCGGCGTTGACGTCGACGCTAACTTCAAGCGACGTGGACTGCACACGCCCCCTACCTACAGAACGTCCAAGCAAACAACGTATTCTGCTCCTATATTACGTTGTTGTGTTTTATGTCTGGCCCTACCCTGAACGCACGAATGGTAACGATAAATCTCCTGGAGATTCTCGAACACCGTGCAGCCTTGGCTTCATGGTGCGACCATCAGCTGAGGTTATTTCTCTGGCGTACGATCTTTAAACGAACCTCCCCGTCTTCTTCAGAGTCTAGCTTCGGGACAATCGCTGACATCACAGAGCACACTTGCCACCAGGTGCCCAAGAGTGATAGCAACAGTAACCAATAGGGGAAAAGTGTTAACAAAATCTTCTAATATGGCAAGTGACGCGTTGAGAATCAAGGTGGCGAATGGCCGACGTCTGACCAACACAGATTCGCAAGATGTTAAGTAATCTGAGGGGTTGCCAAGTCTGTAAATGGGAATTTTGTCTCTCTGACAGATAATGTTTTGGGACGACCGATCAAAATGATGTGACGCACGTGAATCTAATAGAATTTGCATAGTGGGCGGTGCTACCTGGAAACCAACCAGTAAGAAACGTGATATCCTTCTATAGGGCGGTGCTTAACACGAATTTCCTCGTGACTTCCCACGCGCGCAGATTAAAATTCAGAAGACGGCCCTCAGAGCGAATTAAATCAGCATGAAGGCGTGGCATATCACACGCGTGTCAATCGGCATATTTTTCATATACTCTGTATCGTAATGGGCGGTCTTAGTGGAAAGCAGTAAGAAATGAGATCAGAGATGAAAGTATCCGCCCATTTTCTACAGACTTTCTCGTACGTGCTCCCGTTCTTATTTGCTGAAGACGTAGCTATAAAATTAAACCAGCAGAACGGTAGGTTTGAGGATAGGGCGGGTCTTCACCCTGACGGAGGCGGAGCTTAAGTGCGCGGGTAACTACGATCAGCCAACCAAGTTTTTCGATGTTTGAAACTTTCAATTTTTACCAGGTCCATCCAATACGTTCTCCTTTTCTTTTTTTCTTCGTAGAGAGTCGATCGTCCCAGCGACGGTGAACGGTATTTGGGAAGCCGTACCTAGAGGTACACCTCTCCGCCTATCACGTGATGGTTTCCTTGTACCCCGTTGAATTTAGAGGACTGGAGACTGCTCTGTCTGTGCAGTTTAGAAATGAATCAGTGATTAAAAGTGAGTCAGTAGGACGCTACGAATTCGAACTGGGCGGGTCTTTACTCCGACGGAGGAGGAGCTTAAGCGCGAGGCTAACCAATAAAACAGATTTTACGCTGAAGCAGAGGATACTTGAGGGCCCCACTGCAATCTGAGCAGACATACTTCTGCGTAGAATTGCGATGACGCACGCGTTGGCCGCTTTGTGCATTATAGCATTCATTTGCTATAAATTTTCGCAGTGTAAGGTCAAACTCCTGGCCGCCTGAGGGGGCGCCTCAAACTCCAATAAAAAGATGTTCGAAATATTATATTTTCAATGCTTCGCTTTTGTTTCCTGGAGAAATTCGCTCGTTTTGGCAGTGCACGAGAATGGGGAAGTCTGAAACTAAATAATTCTTTGAGGCAGGGCTCTGCACCGCACATAATGAGATCGACCCACCTATTGTTTGCGGGTTTTCTTCGGCCGTATTGAGTTCAGAAGATTGTTCTGATGTGTCCGTTAAAACTGAATCGGCAAAGCGATACATTTACGAATGGGGCGGGTCTTTGTTCCGACAGGGGGCGGAGCTTCAGTGCTTGGTAAGCCAGTAGGAGACTCTATGTCCGAAAGTCTTCTCAGTTTTTATCACGTGTTTTTTGTTTCCTTTTTTTGGAGGCAGTCGATTATTTTGGCGGCGGTCAGCGTGTATGGAAAGTCATTAAAACTATGAACCTAAAGCAGTAGGAGGGCTTTGCACGTCATATAATGAGACCCACCCACCTATTGTTTGCTGGTTTTCTTCAGCCCTGTTTAATTCAGAAGACTGTTCTGTTGCGTTCGTTAAGACTAAATCGGCTGAGCGATACATTTACGAATGGGGCTGGTCTTTGTTCCAACGGAGGCGGAGCTTCAGCTCTTGGTAAGCCAACAGGAGACTCTATGTCCGAAATTCTCATCAGTTTTTATTACGTACAACACGATAATTTCCATTTTTTTTTGTCTTCCTTTTTTTTTGAGACAGTCGATCATTTTGGTGGCGGGCGGTCAGCGTGTATGGGAAGTCATTACAACTATGAATCTAAAGCAGTAGGAGGGCTTTGTACGTCATATAATGAGACCCACCCACCTGTTGTTAGTTGGGTTTCTTCAGCCCTGTTGAATTCAGAAGACTGTTCTGTTGCGTCCATTAAGACTAAATCGGCAGGGCGTTACATTTACGAATGGGGCGGGTCTTTGTTCCAACGGAGGCAGAGCTTCAGCGCTTGGTAAGCCAATAAGAGACTCTATGTCCGCAATTCTCATCAGTTTTTATCACGTACAACACGATGAATTCCATTCGTTTTTTATTTTCCTTTTTTTTGGAGACAGTCGATTATTTTGGCGGCGATCAGCGTGTATGGAAAGTCATTAAAACTATGAACCTAAAGCAGTAGGAGGGCTTTGCACGTCATATAATGAGACCCACCCACCTGTTGTTTGCTGGTTTTCTTCAGCCCTGTTTAATTCAGAAGACTGTTCTGTTGCGTTCGTTAAGACTAAATCGGCTGAGCGATACATTTGCGAATGGGACGGGTCTTTGTTCCGACGGAGGCGGAGCTTCAGCTCTTGGTAAGCCAACAGGAGATTCTAAGTCCGAAATTCTCATCAGTTTTTATCAAGTACAACACGATGATTTCCATTCGCTTTTTCGAGCGATACCTTTACGATTAGGGCGGGTCTTTACTCTGACGGAGGCGGAGCTTGGGTCTAAGGTAAACCAATAGGAAGTTCTCCGTTCGAAATTTTCAAACTTGTGTCACGTACGACATGATTTTCTTTTGTTTCTTGGGGGTAGTCGACAGACAGATTTGTCATCGTTTAACGAGACCGTCCAATCAATCAACGCAACGTATTATGCCGTTCATGGCTACTGTTTACGTCAGCTGTTAAAAAACGTCGGTGTTTTAATAAAATCTCCGTTGAATACGTAAGTGCAAGGTTCCGGACGGTAGGCACAGGTAACTGAATCGGTTCGTTTTGCTCGTAGCTGAAAATAAACAGAATGATAACGTACTATGAGCGCTCAATTACGTAGTAATGCTAATTAGCGATAGTAATGGCACGGCAAAACGTATAATTTCGCAGGAATGGTATGCGCGGAGAACCGCGCGGCCTGGTGGGTGTCGCCGTGATACTACTCATAATACTACTACCAGTACAGCTGCTTACTCCGAGTACTGTTGCAGCAGGTCAGCGACCGCAGCCTTGGCTCTGACTTTCTCATTCATGTGAACGTAGGTCCATCTCCTCTGCCTGCACACCGGTAACTATGGGCCGGTTCTTTTTTGTTTGTGTCTCCCGTTTCGTAGGTTGCCGCGATTTATTTCGTTTCATTTTTTTCTCTCTCTCCCTCTCTCTCTCTCTCTCCCGAGTTACGTTTCGACTCCGGCTCGATTTATTATTATTTATTATACACGAACGCGAAGAACGGCTATAAATAGATCCGAACGTTCACCTCTTGGTTTTGTAACAGTTTTCCCAAGAATGCGAAAAAGTACGCCTAATGGATTTCGAATTCTTGCCCGCGGCGACGGCGCAGACGCAGGACTGGGCGCCAATCGAATTGCAACTCGGATTTCTTTATTGCCGGCAACTGCAACGAAGGTTTATAGCCATTAGGAATTCCAAGGAGAGTTATATGGATCATAGTATGTAAGTATATACGACGAAAAGACGAATCAAATTTTCGGATTGTTGACTAGATTTTCTTGTTTAAATATACTATCGGAGGACGGAGTGACAATAAACATTCACTCACCATTGGTTAGATCTCTCATTCCCAATGTTCTTTCTTTCTTTCTCGCTTCCGTGATCGCAACAGACACTGAGGGTAAGTGTCTTAGCTTCCGGGCATCGCATTCCAATTCGATAAGAACCATGCAAATTATAAGTAAGCATTTACGAGTATCTATTCGGTAAAATGGAACATTCCACTTACCGGGGCCGTTTTCCCGGCCCCACCTGCTCCAGCGGAGAATCTAGATGTTGTAGCTCCTTCATGATGATATTGGACACTGGGGAAGTCATCCCCGCACGTTGACTTCTTATCTTCGCTTGCATTACCCCCCACATTCACCTGTGGATATAAAACCCACCCCTCCCGATGGATATTAGCATACCTTGCCTCCCGAGCATACGTTCTCAGGATCAGTTGATGTCATCGACTGCGTAATTGTCAAGCACCACTCCGTACCGGTCCAATGACATAATCATGTCAGAACTTTCTGGATAGCTCAATGCCATCACCTGGTCAGGAATGCACTCAACCGAATGCCCATTCACAATGAATGCAGAATACAGCTAATTGCCTTGCCGGTTCCGTATGCACCATCGGTGCTGCTTGCTCACCGCGACAAGCCCCACGATACCGTATGCTGGTGCACGATATCATCCTCTGGCCAACGCCCCGGGTCGCATCCCGGACAATATTCCGCCACCAGAATACCTCCGCATAAATTCATGACCCTCATACGGCATTGCCAATCAAGAGGATGTATCGCCCTAATACTTCTGCCAGAACATACCATCTCAGATCATATTCTGTAGGCACCCTCTTGGTTTATTGGTTTAGTGGTGCTGCCCGGCAACACCACTAAACCAATAAACCATCGCCACCTTCAGACTAATATTTCTTGGACAGCCCTTATCATATATCACACATTTCAATCACCTTAGCGAGCCCGACTTACGTTCATCCTTCGCGTTAACCCTTGGGAGACTGTCGTAATCTCTTTCGTTTCTTTGCTGCTTGGGGGCCTAAGCACGCCTCCATATCATATTACCAAACTAATAACGTAAACAAACACGCTAGTGCTTCACATACATCTCGAGAATGCATAAAGTTTCTTAAATTCTGAACTTCTAAAATATACAACTAGGATGAGTTTTACCAACGCCCACTTCGTACAGGTCCGATTCATCGAGTGGGAGAATATCCCGACTTCATCCGAATCCGAATCTCGATGATACAGAACAAATTTCTATCATTGTCTTCTTTCCGTTTTTGTTGGTAAGCGGAGCGCGTAGATCATTTTCACGGTTCAACAACAACGCTTGGCACTCTAGACGACTCAACGGGGACGGAAACTACCCCGAGGGTAACTTGGAATTGACGGAAACTGAATATTCCCTTTGATCTCTCCTAGTATTTAAAGTTTCCGCCCAACGGACCTGATTGTACTAAGACCGGACCGTAAGCTTCGGTTTTCTAGGGTAGCGTTTGGTTTTCTAGGATACCGTTTCGTTTTCTGAGATGGCATTCGATTTTCTAGGATAACGCTTAGTTTTCTAGGATAGCAAATTGTTACAGTTTAATTCCCTCCTTCTCTTTTCAACATTCACGTGGGGTACGATACGATGGTTGTCAATTGGCCACACTGCCACATGACCAACCACTCCAAAACGGCAGATTTGTTACAGTTTATATCTCTGGTTCTTTTTTTTAATATTCATATGTGGTACAATCCGGTGGTTGTCAGTTGGCCACACTGTTGCTGTTTTCATTTGGGCGCTTTGATATCACAGCGTCTATTGGGTTCTAGGGGTCATGTGACCCATTTCTGAATTTAAATTGGCTAGCCATCCACTTGACTCACTCGCAAATCTTTCCGGCACGCCTTAGGTCTCGACGAGTGAATATCGAGAATCCTGTCGGTTCGATTTTTCGATCCCAGACGGTGGTATAAGGCCTGCGGATTATTTAATGAGCCCAAGACGTAAGTGTGTTACAGTTTAATTCCCTGGTTGTCAGTTGGCCACCCCGCTGTTTCCGTTTGGGCGCCTCGACATCACAGTTTCTATTGGGTTTTAGGGGTCATGTGACCCATCTCTAAATTCTAATTGCCGCTCGCGCAAGTCTTTCCGGCGTCAACTGCACGCCTTACTTTGCATTTCGTCGTTGCAAGGTGCAGACGTGTTAACGTGAAAACGAGAGTCGTTGCTAATTTTGCGCGAGATTCTAATTAACTACAGTGTTTACTGGAGTTCTTTGTTCCTTGAAGAACCCGGTGAGTTGCTTTAAACAACTTTCACCAAGCGTGTGACCCGTTCTTTTTTCGGACAAATTGAAAAAAGATAATTTGAGACCACGTTTTGGCCATCCATGTTTTATACGATTTCCTTGTTTCAACAGAGGAATTCGTTTTTCGTTTTCGCTTTCTCGTCTTGGGCTTTTCTTCTCTTGCTCTGCTATGTTTCGCCGATACTGAAAGATAATTTGAGATTCCGTTTTGGCCATCCATGTTCTATACGATTTCCTTGTTTCAACAGAGGAATTCGTTTTTCGTTTCCGCTCTCTCGTTTTGGGCTTTTCTTCTCTTGCTCTGCTATATTTCGCCGATACTGAAAGATAATTTGAGACTCCGTTTTGGCCATCCATGTTTTATACGATTTCCTTGTTTCAACAGAGGAATTCGTTTTTCGTTTCCGCTCTCTCGTTTTGGGCTTTTCTTCTCTTGCTCTGCTATGTTTCGCCGATATTGAAAGATAATTTGAGACTCCGTTTTGGCCATCCATGTTTTATACGATTTCCTTGTTTCAACAGAGGAATTCGTTTTTCGTTTCCGCTCTCTCGTTTTGGGCTTTTCTTCTCTTGCTCTGCTATGTTTCGCCGATACTGAAAGATAATTTGAGACTCCGTTTTGGCCATCCATGTTTTATACGATTTCCTTGTTTCAACAGAGGAATTCGTTTTTCGTTTCCGCTCTCTCGTTTTGGGCTTTTCTTCTCTTGCTCTGCTATGTTTCGCCGATATTGAAAGATAATTTGAGACTCCGTTTTGGCCATCCATGTTTTATACGATTTCCTTGTTTCAACAGAGGAATTCGTTTTTCGTTTCCGCTCTCTCGTTTTGGGCTTTTCTTCTCTTGCTCTGCTATGTTTCGCCGATACTGAAAGATAATTTGAGACTCCGTTTTGGCCATCCATATTTTATACGATTTCTTTGTTCCAAAAGAGGAATCCACTCTGCGTTTTCGCTTTCCCGTTTTGAGCTTTTCTTCTAGCTGTGCTAGGTTTCGCCGATACTTTTCCGTCGCTTATCGCATCCCGGAGGCGAATCAAGTGCAACGAAGGTCGAATTCATGAGGGAATTGTTATGGTCACGGACGTCCGGCAGTTGGCAACCATCGACACACACGCAACTCGACGTGCCGATCGACGTGAAGTGGCGACACTACGTCACAGTTGAGTAGCGTTTGACATCTACGTGCGAGGAACCCTTAGGACCTTCGCCAAACGTAGCGTATTATTATTTTATGCATGTTTGCATGTAACGCAGGTATACCGACACACGTTTTGACTTTATGGTAGCCTAAACTGAGGAAGTAAATGATATGATTGAAAAATTTTAAATGAATTATTCTCAAAATTTAACAAATTTCAGAATTATTGTTTTCATTTTTGGTTAATAGAACATTTGTGTTTCAGCCTGTAACTATATTTATTCCAAGTATTTGTTAATAGTTCTTTTTAATTGTAAACGGTAGTCTAAGGAAGGAAATGAAATGATTGAAACCTAAAAAAATATTGCCACAATTTTAATAAACATCAGAAATATTGTTTCTCGTATTTAGTTACACCTCATTTTTTAATAATAAATTGAAGAAACAAAAAACAAAGCGATTATTGTTGATTTTAAATTCTGAATTTCTGAAACAAAAGAATATCGACAATTCCTTAGTAAAGCGTTTAATATTCAAGTTGCCAATGAGAGAGCAAAAAACAAACAAAATAAAAGAATGATCTGTAAAAAGAGAAGAGAAGAGAAAAGAAAAAAAAAAGAGAAGAGAAAAATAAAATAATGATCTGTAGTATGAAAATCAAATCTGAACAAATAATTGAATGAATGAGAAATTAATAGGATTGTAAGAAACAAAAGAGAACTCGAATAATGAACGGCCGAAGTACGGACAAAAAAAGACATTGTTCGGAAAATCAAGGAGGCTGACAAGAATAAAGTTGAAACTAAAAAAGAACTGGTAATACGAGAATAATATGGCGAAACAAGCGCTTTCTCATAGTTCATCTTTTTTAATTTGTTTTGTGTCCACCACAGTTACGATCTTTTGTTTTATGTACTGTATTTCGTCGTTCGTTTTTTTTTTTTTGTAGTTCGCTTTTATTTTCTTCAAACTTTTTGATTCGTCCGGAAAACTATTGCGTTAAGCTTGGTGTGTGAATCTTCTTTTGTTTCTTTTTCTTTGCCTTGTTTTCCTTACATTTCTTTTTCGTTTTTGATTTTTTGGTGCGTTAATTTTTTCTCTTTCTATTTGTCACGACCTCTGATGTTCTAAATCGGCGATTTTTTTATTTGTTTTTGTGTTTCTTTGTTCTTTTGCTATCATTTTTACATTTCGAAGTTCGGCGGCGGTAATTGGGCTACTTTTTGTAAGTGTGCATTTAGTTTAAAATTGTCTCGAATCAATTAAGCTGCGTTATTGTTTATCTTTTGTTTTAATATACGTTTTAAGTACGATCTGTGGTGGTTTTTTGTTGCGACGAACAATTATTTTCAATGCAAGATTATGGAATATTCTCCTGGGAATTTTTCGAAATTTAAGCGTGCGCTGCGATCCTTGGAGGACGGTTCCGCCGTGACGTAGATATCAGCCAGGGTCACTCCTACTGGCGCTCTTGACTTTTCATCTTTCACCTCGCCCTTCTCTCTCTGAGAAATAGCTCGGGACAGCTGACTGCCTTCTTCATTCATTCAGGTGGTAGCAATATGATTTTCTAGGATAGCGTTTGATTTTCTAGGATAGCGGTACCTTAATGCAGCGGCCGTAATAGTACGATGACTGGAAATTGCCGCAAATCCACAGTGTTTTTGTTAGGACAGTCGTTATAAGGAAAATATTGATTACGTTCGCAAGTCGCGTTTTAGTTTTGTCCGTCAATGTACGTCGCTCACTTGCTCACTCCTTAACAAAAAAAAAAAAAAAATACAAAAACAAAAACAAATAATAATTTAAGCGTGTAATTAAAACTGTTTTTGTGCGCGCTGAGAAACCGAACGCCGCCGCCGAGCTATTAAATTCGGCCTTTTGCATTCAGTGCAACTTGGAAAGTTGACGACGCTTTACCGCGTCCTAATTGCGCGAGCGCCAACGTAAAAAAAAAAAACAAAAGAAAAAATCCAGATCATTACGTGCACGCGATGCTTTTCCCGTACCGCGTCGCGTCGATCCGTACCGAGCCGAGCAACGCAAAGCTCACAAAAACGAAGAAAGAAGAAATCGAAAACTTTTGCTTAAAAAGAAGTATACAGAGTGTTTGAGAAAAAAATTCCCCTCTGCAGATTTGTTGCCTCTTGTTTAAAAAAAAAAGAAAACATCTGAGAAATGTGCTCGACTCTTAATAACAATAACGTTCGGATTGTTATTATTACATTTGCATGTAAATCGAAATCGGCCGCACGGACAAATCAGGTCGTTACGGGAGCAGTTTCTAATCGCGTCCACTTCCTCGACGATAAATTATAGCAGTATTATTATCATCGGGCATTACTATTATTATTATCATATCGCTGTTCATAATAACTCCGGTCGGAACATGCAAATTGTATTAGGCGCGCGAGCAACAGGAAAAAGGTGTCCCTAATGTCGCTTGACGGCTACGGATGTTGGGTCCCTTTCTCTTCGGCAAAAAGCAGGTTAGCACCTACACCCACGCAGACGCGGAACAGATAGGTCGCCGGAGATAAATCTTGAATTATACTTTGTTGCGCTTAAGTTATTGCTCCGGTGAAACAGTTTCTCGATAAGGTTCGGTCTTTATAACCGACCGCCGCGCCGCATGTCGGTCGTGTCGTAAGAGACCCGGTTTAAGAAGGACTGAACGTCTCCGACGACTCGATTTTTCGAGATTTGTTAAACGTCCCCATAATGAACGAATTTGCTTTATTTCCTGAATAATTAACGGTAATTAAACGGTAACAAATTAGCGCTGAAGAAGGCAATCAGGTGTCCCGAGCTAGTTCTCAGAGGGAGAAGGACGGGGTGAAAAGTCAAGGGCGCCAGGAGGAGTGACCCTGGCTGATACCTACGCTACCGCGGAACCGTCCTCCAAGGATCGCAGCGTGCGCTGCCAAAATTTCGAAAAACCCCCAGGAGAATAATCTACTCTTGCATCCAAAAATAATTGTTCGTCGCAACAAAACCCCAAATCGTATTTAAGATGTATATTAAAACAAAAGATAAACAACATGACAGTACAAAAGACAACGACAGAACAGGCCTGACTCTGACAAATCACAACACATACGTACGCGGCGTTCAAAAATATGCGACTTAATCTCTTAAATAAACTTCAGAAACAGTCAATATTAATCTTCACAAAACGTGATTCGATACTCCTTCAGGCTTAAATATAACGCAGCTTAATTTATTCGAGACAACCTTAAACTAAATGCAGACACAATTGCCGGTATAGCTGCGTTACATACAAACATGCATTAAATACGTAACATAATTAAAATAATACGTTACGTTCGGCGAAGGTCATAAGGGTTTCTCGCACGTAGATGTCAAATGTTACTCGGCTGTCACGTAGTCTCGCTACCTCACGTCGGTCGGCACGTCGTGTCTCGTGTTTGTCGATGGTTACCAACTGTTGGACGTCCGTGACCTTAACGACATCCTCATGTATTCGACCTACGTTGCACTTAATTCGCCTCCGGGATACGATAAGCCGTGGAGAAGTATTGGAGAAACATAAGAGAGCCAGAAGAAAAGTCCAAGACGAGAAAGCGGAAACGCAGAGCGGATTCCTCTGTTGGAACAAGGAAATCGTATAAAATATGAAGGGCCAAAAATAATACGTTACGTTTGGCGAAGGTCTTAAGCGTTGCTCGCACGTAGATGTCAAACGTTACTCAGCTGTCACGTGGTGTTGCCACTTCACGTCGGCCGGCACGTCGAGTTTCGTGTATGTCGATGGTTGCCAACTGCCGGACGTCCGTGACCATAGCGATGTCCTCGCGTATTCGACCTTCGTTGTACTTGATTCGCCTTCGGAATACGATAAACGATGGAGAAGTATCGGCGAAACATAGCAGAGCCAGAAGAAAAGCCCAAAACAAGAAAGCGGAAAAGCAAAGCGGATTCCTCTGTTGAAACAACAAGATCGTATGAAAACACGGGAAGCCGAAATGGAGTCTCAAATTACCATTTTTCAATTTATCGGTAGAAAGAACGGCCCAACCGCTTGGTAAAAGTTGTTTAAAGCAACTCAGCAGTTTCACAAGGCACAAGAATTCCAGTACGCATTGTAATTAATTAGAATTTCGCATAAAATCAGCAACTATCTCGGTACTCGTTAACACGTCTGCATTTTGTAGCGACAAAATGCGAAGTAAAGAGTGCAGTGGACGCCGGAAGAATTTTGTGAGCGAATCAAGATGACTTTAGCCAATTAGAAATCATAAGTGGGTCACATGACCTCTAAAACCCAATAAAGGCTGTGACATCAAAGCTCCCAAATGGAAACAACGGTGTGGTCAACTGACAACAAGGAAATTAACCTGTAACGTACTTACGTCTTCGGCTCATTAAATAATCCATCATCTAGGATCGAAAAACCGAACCGACAGGATTCTCGACCTCCACTCGGCGAGACCTTCATCTCATCTTTCTTGCAGGATATTCATTTGTGGGAGAAACGCAAAGCGGGTTCCTCTGTTGGAACAAAGAAATCGTATAAAATATGGATGGCCAAAACGGAATCTCAAATTACCATTTTTCAATTTGTCGGGGAAAAGAACGGGTCAACCGCTTGGTAAAAGTTGTTAAAAGCAACTCAGCAGGTTCACAAGGCACGAAGAATTCCCGTAAACACTGTAGTTAATTAGAATCTCGCATAAACTTAGCAATATTCCCGGTACATGTTAACACGTTTGCCCCTTGTAACGACGAAATGCAAATGCAAAGTAGTAGACACCGGAAGTATTTGCGAGCAAGTCAAGCCAATTAGAATTCAGAAATAGGTGACATGACCTCTAGGGAGCCCAAACGGAGAAACAGCAATGTGGCCAACTGTCAACTACTGTATCGTACCACACATGATTGTTAAAAAGAAAGAACCAGGGGATTAAACTGTAACAAATCTATCTAATAATACCGTGGGATTCCGTTCGTCACCTAACTAACAACCGATGAAATGACGTCACGGTGACCGACCGTGTCAAAATGACAAATGTCAAGTAATGTCAAAGTGACAGCAAAAGTCCGGAGATGTCACAACGACAGCCGCAAGGCCGTTCCCTCATCAGTCACAGTTTAACTTTAATCTTCAGATCACCATCGTGACATGTTTTGTTGCCGATGATGCTACGACGTTACTATAGTAACTGTCACGGTGACGTTTACGAGGCAAGTCCGTTTTCTCGGTGACAGTTTAACTTTAAACTTCAGATTAAACTTTAATTTTCAAATTAAAGTTTAATTTTCAGATTAAACTTTAATCTTCAGAATAAAGTTAAACTGTCACCGAGAAAACGGACCTACCTCGTAAACGTCCCCTTGACGGTTACTATAGTAACGTGGTAGCATCAATGGCAACGAAACATGTCACGATGGTGATCGTCGGTGCCGTGTCGCGTCGCTGACGCAAACAAAAAACCACGCCGCCTCTTAAGCTTCGGTTTTCTATTAGGATAGCGGTAGCGTAAAGTAGCGGCCGTTAACTAGCGCGTTGAGTGACGTCACGAAGACTGATTGAATGATTTGCTAGAACGCCTTAAACGCCACCCACCGTCACGTCACGGAAAAACTAAAGTAAGTTTTTTTTTTTGAAACGTTCGCAATCCTTTCTTGGTGGATCTTCATCGTCCGAGAATGCTAATTTCAAACGTAACGCACAAAATAAATAAATCATCGCCTTTTTGCTTATTTCACGTCGATGTACATACGTCGTTTTTCAAGGGCGCTACACGACATCATTCGCCGTTACGTTACGGTACCGCTATCCCAGGAAACTAAAGCTTCAGCGAATTGAGACGCACTTCCGTTCGATTCCCGATTGGCTAGTAAACGGCGTTGCGTATCTCGCTAGGGCAAACAGAATAAAGACGAATAAGGATTGATTAGGCTCACCGCCCATTCGAATAACAGTCCATCCGCATTGGATACGAAGCCGAGAGAAGTAGATTTAAATCAGTTTTCGCCAGAACATTATACCTGACAAATCACACGCGCATACGTCGCGCGCTCTCTGTTGTAGTTCGGCGTATTATGCCCGATTTTGTCACCTTTTGATAAATGTATCTGCCAGATAGTATCCGCGAAAACTATTATCGATGCAATGGTTTCCAAAGAAAATACCTGCCAGATAAATTCATCAGGAGGTGAAGAAGTCGAGTCGGGGTGTTTCACAGGCAAGCACGCGATCGCTCAGCGCTCTGTTCTTGTAGTCATATAGGCATAATCACCCCCGCCAATTGCAATTCCTAGACAGTTTTAAGGCCATAGAATATGGTATGGTTGGAAAGCTCGTAGAAAGCACTATCTAAATACACTATAATATACAGGGTGTTCAATTTGAAAAAAATGACTAATTTTACAATACGCGAACTGAATCGTAGTGTTGTTGATAGTCGCTAGGTTTATTAAAATGATGAATATTGTAAAAGTAGAGAGACTTAGAAATATTTTGGTTCAAGGTTGATTGTCGTATCATTAAAATTGACAATTTGGCAGACGATCAAACATGACCCATTTTTTTGCATACAATTAAAAATAACTCAGTAAATACTAAAAATAAGTAAGTATAATGTTATATCATTTTTATCGTCTCTTCAAGTTCTAACTGAAACTGCAATAAAATATATCGTGTTCCATTTATAAAAATAATAAGTTAGGTTTGTAACTAATAACTTATTAAATGAACAACCTGTATATTTGAAAATAATTTTAGATTATGCGGAATGAAAACCTACACAACTTTTCTGACCTTTTCTTGATGAAATGAATTTAAAGGGGCATTCTTGGACTTTTCCAGAGGTTTGAGACATCCTGTCCAATCGATTTTCGTTTGTTGGTTTTGTTCGAATTTATTATGCCATTATCTCTTTTAATTGAATTTTCATCAATTTTTCATTTGTTCTTCATTTATATTTTGTGTTAATTTTTATTGTTTGTTTTCTTTTTTTTTTCTTAAATTATTTTCCCATTCCGCCGGAAAATCGTCGGTTTTCTTTTATTTTTTGTTCACCGTATGCGTCATTTTTCGATATTGTTTGTTTGTCCTCTTTTGTTTCTTTTTACGTTGAGCCGAAAAATGGTCGATCTTCTTTTATTTCTTGTTCACCATTGTGCTCGCTTCATGTTTCGATTTTGTTCTCCATTGTTTTGTATTGTTTTAAAACCTGTTCTTTTAATTTTAATTTGACGGCCAGAGAGCTGTGACTGGCACGTGGCACGTAAATCTGAAATACACACAGACAGCACTCTGAACGTCAAATTAAAAGAACAAAAAAAAAACACAAATTATTCTATTGACGTTATTTTTGTTTTAATTTGTTCTTGGCTCTTTTTTAATAATTTACAATTTGTTCTTAATTTTTCGATAGTTTTTTTAAGTACTTTTTTTAGCCGGAGAATCGTCAATTATCTTTTGCTTGTCGTTCACCTCATCACTGTTTTTCCTATTTCATTTTGTTTGTTTATTCGCTTTTGTCTTTTTTTTCTTTAATCGAGTTTAGGTTAATCGAGTTTAGTTTCACGTCGCATTGACACTATTTGCATTTTAATTTCTTGTCTGTTTGCCCGCCAACTTTTAAATAACGCCTCACGTAATCGATATTGTTTTTTTTTTTAATTTTGTTGCATATCGTTTTTGCAACGTCAGGTCAAAACGCGATCGCAGGATGTCGCTAATTAAACTTTTCGTTATTTTTCTTTTTCTTTGATTTTTCAAGTGCTAACCGAAACTGCAATAAAATATATAGTGTTCCATTTAAAAAAATAATAAGTTCGGTTTGTAACTTATTAAATGAACAACCTGTATATTTGAAAATAATTTTAGATTATGCGGAATGAAAATCTGCACAACTGTTGTTGAGAAATTTTCTTGATAAAATCAATTTAAAGGGGTATTTTTGGACTTTTCCAGAGGTTTGGGACACCCTGTACAATCGATTTTCATTTGTTGCTTTTGGTCGAATTTATTATGCCATTGTCTTTTTTAATTGAATTTTCATCAGTTTTTCATTTGTTCTTCATTAATTTTAATTTGACGGCCAGAGAGCTGCGGCTGGCACGTGGCACGTAAATCTGAAATACACACAGACAGCACTCTGAACGTCAAATTAAAAGAACAAAAAAAAAACACAAATTATTCTATTGACGTTATTTTTGTTTTAATTTGTTCTTGGCTCTTTTTTAATAATTTACAATTTGTTCTTAATTTTTCGATAGTTTTTTTAAGTACTTTTTTTAGCCGGAGAATCGTCAATTATCTTTTGCTTGTCGTTCACCTCATCACTGTTTTTCCTTTTTTCATTTTGTTTGTTTATTCGCTTTTGTCTTCTTTTTCTTTAATCGAGTTTAGGTTAATCGAGTTTAGGTTTCACGTCGCGTTGACACTATTTGCAATTTAATTTCTAACACCACTTCAATAACTGCTTTCGCGTTTGAGTTTTTATGCTTCAGGAAAAAACTTACAGAATGATATTTTATTTAACCACGTATATATTATTAAAGAGATTAAATTTATCTCACTAGCAAGTAACAATCCCTTTAACAGGCCATTGAAAAACCCGACCTTGTATTGTAAAATTTCTATCTTTATTATCTTGACAATGTGTGCTTAAAAGCTTTTCTGAAAAGCATTAAATTTTGATACTGTCTTACTCCGATGTAATAGAAATATCAATATTCAAGACAAATACTGAATATTTTTTCCTCCTACACTCACGAAAAAATTACAAATACATTTTCTAATATTGTCGACGCTTTTCGATCTGTGTTTAATGGTCTCATTGTTAAAATCTTTTATGAGGTAGCGTACGCTGAAAATAAAATAGTGATTGGTGAGAAATTCATTGTAAATCCAACAGAAAATCAATAAAAGGATGAGATGGACCCTGGGTTCACATATTAGGCAGAACAATAATTCGCATATCTAAGAAATTTTCGAGTTAAAATTTCTCCAAGTTATATGACGTTACTTTACACGTCTTATTTATTTTATGATCTTTTAATAATTATATTTTAAATTATCAACTGCAGTTTTTTTCTGCCAAATATTTTTGATTTTGATTTAAACAAAATGGGATCTGAAGCAAAGCCCTCGACATTTTCAACATTGTATGAATAGTCGTTCTTTTATCGAGACTGTACTTTTCAATCAATGATTCGTAAACTTAATTATATACAGTATGCACGTGAATTAAAATTAAAGCATGACTTGGAGGTTTCCAAAGCACATTTGACATCGTTTTCATTTCAACGTTTTTATTTGAAAATAAATAATCACTTTGTTACCTTCATTTATACAATTTAATGTAATTAGTAACTCAAATGTTAACTTATTTTATTATCATAAAACGTACTGCTCTTAAAATAGCTTTATTAGAGTTGAATAATTTGAATTATTTGAATTATGTAAAGTATTATACGCCACGTATAAAGAGCTAGCAATTCATACGCTTATGAAAAGCAGTTATTAAATTTCTTACAAGTATTCTTAAAGTGCTTCTAAAAATTATATTAAAGTTGGAGGATAAAGGAAAAGTTTTGACCTATTTCTAAGACCTGCATAAGTTAATGGTAATTGCTTGATTTGATACTTCTCTCTTACAAATTTTGTACAAAAATTATCAGAGAATACGGTCATACCATATCATTTTCAAACTGTTTATTAAATTAATTAGTGTTTGAATGAAAAAGAAAAACATTTTTGCATAGGTCTGAACTGAATTTTTGCAGAACGACTTTGCATAGGTCTGAACTGAAATTTTTCAACAATTAAAAAAAAAAAATCACTGCATAACTAAAAATCTCATTCAATTCTCTGATTTGTTTCATTACGAAAAATAATTTTGACCAGGAATATCGTGTTTTGCAGTCTAAAGGCTGTTTCACTATATAAAACATTAGATTTTTAAAAACGAGGATGAAATACAGAACCTGTGTATTTTTGATCGTGATCTTTTTCAATATAGTTATGGTAAAATGACATACCGAATGTTTCGCAAGTATCGATCGCTCGGTGTAATGCAAAAAGATATCTTAATTTTGTTCGCATTTTCATAAAGGCCAAAGTCCTAAAAA
Organism: Prosopocoilus inquinatus; assembly: GCA_036172665.1. Taxonomy (NCBI): domain Eukaryota; kingdom Metazoa; phylum Arthropoda; class Insecta; order Coleoptera; family Lucanidae; genus Prosopocoilus; species Prosopocoilus inquinatus. Next base: position 70,857,998 of record CM069870.1, on the reverse strand, counting down.
ATAACGTGTTAGATTTTCGTTCGTCTGTGTTACCTCAGTAATCGGAAATTCATATTCAAACTGACAGAATTTTTGAAAAATTCTTCAAGAAAAAAAATTATTTTACGGAAGTTATTCAATGAAATCAATATATGTTTGTACCGTTGTAATCAGCTCACTGTCGGGCATCCAAATATCTAAAAATATATAGGGTGTTCCATTTAAAAAAAAAAGTTCCTACGAACCACCATTTTTCTGATCACTCTGTATAGTTCAAAATAATTTTACAATATGCCGCGTATTGTATAGTATAAAATTCTTTATAGATTTTTTTCCTAATTTTTTTTCCCATAAGCCTCACAGAAGAAATACGCATCGTTGGGCCACCCTGTACAGAGTGGACCATTTTTGATGGTTTTACAGGGTTTCTCAGTTATTTATAGGAATAGAAGAAAACCGTTTTCGTGACCCATTGCTACTTTTTCAAGAAAAACTCAGTGGAGAAAACAAAAGATAGCTATCTCCATTCGTTCGGGAAATATCGGCAGAAAACAAATTTTTCCGAAAAATTATTTTTCACAATATCTCAGCTGTTTGACAAGATATTTTGAAAATTCAAAAACTGTTTTATTCAGAAATTAATGTAGATTTCGCTGACGTTATTGTCTTTTGTAAAAACTGCGCCAGTTCTGCGAAACGGACTATAACTTTCTAATTTTAAATGGAAACCGTAGTTGGCTATGACACAAATAAATTGCTTATTTAATGAGGTTTTCAAAAATATAAGGTTTGATATAATTATTTTTATAAATAACAAAGATACTTATTATTTTTTATTTTCCGGTAGCTAACAAGCCATCCATGACACCAAAAACAAAAAATATAGTTCAATTGTTTTCCCAAATATCAATTATTATTAAGTAAAACGGTTAATTTAATTCAATAAATAAATAGCTTCATATATCTATCTGAAACTGACATAAAATCACAAGAACGTAAAAATGGATTAACTCCATTTGAACATTTCTTTAATTATTAATGTGAATAGTTAAGAGATTTTTATAAATTTTAAATTGCATAAGTTAGTGCATTTCTTTAAGAAATAATAATTTCATTATTTTGCAGTACTTATCACGCTATCTATGACAATGAAAACAAAAGAAAATTCAGTTGTTTTCCTCAAAAATCTATTATTAGAATAAATAATACAGGTAATTAAATTTAACAAAGTAAATATCTAATGCTATTAGAGAACTCATAAAACTACAAGTAATGTAAATATGGATTAACTGTTAATGCAGCTTTGAAGAATTATATGTTATATGTTCCTTTGAAATTATTAAATCTTAAATTTTATATTATCAAAAATTCTTAGATATGTTTATTTCACTTCTATCCGCGATTACATTTATTAATATACAAAAGTTCTTGAAAGCATTATTAAACTTAGGAAATATCCGACAATTCAATTATTTCTTAAAGAAATGTACTAACTTATGCAATTTAAAATTTATAAAAATCTCTTAACTATTCACATTAATAATTAAAGAAATGTTCAAATGGAGTTAATCCATTTTTACGTTCTTGTGATTTTATGTCAGTTTCTGGTAGATATATGAAGCTATTTATTTATTGAATTAAATTAACCGTGTTACTTAATAATAATTGATTTTTGGGAAAACAATTGAACTATATTTTTTGTATTTGGTGTCATGGATGGCTTGTTAGCTACCGGAAAATAAAAAATAATAAGTATCTTTATTATTTCAAAAAATAATTATATCAATCTTTATATTTTTGAAAACCTCATTAAATAAGCAATTTATTTGTGTCATAGCCAACTACGGTTTCCATTTAAAATTAGAAAGTTATAGTCCGTTTCGCAGAACTGGCGCAGTTTTTACAAAAGACAATAACGTCAGCGAAATCTACATTAATTTCTGAATAAAATGGTTTTTGAATTTTCAAAATATCTTGTCAAACAGCTGAGATATTGTGAAAAATAATTTTTCGGAAAAATTCGTTTTCTGCCGATATTTCCCGAACGAATGGAGATAGCTAACTTTTGTTTTCTCCACTGAGTTTTTCTTGAAAAAGTAGCACTGGGTCACGAAAACGGTTTTCTTCTATTCCTATAAATAACTGAGAAACCCTGTAAAACCATTAAAAATGGACCACACTGTACAGGGTGGTTCCAAGAGATTGTTACTTCGTATGTTAAAGAGCGCATGTACCTTTTTTTTTGTAAGTTGGTAAAACGAACGTGTTGGTAACGGCGTGAAATCAGTAGTACCCGGAGTAATTGATATCTTGCGTGCGTGTCCAAAAAGAAAGGCGCCCGGTTATGTCGTCGGGGCTTGTGAAATCGCGCTCGCGTTTTAGCATTCCGCCCAAAAACGACGACACGTTCGGACGCGTCGTAAAAGCGTCATAAATGCGTGTTAGAGTACGTGCTCCGGGTAGTACGTGCCTATAAGAATAATACCGTCGTACCTACGCTTACCAAAGCACGGCCACCGAACCGCACGTGTCCGGTAGAGATCTTAATCGTGGTAATAGGTAGATTTCTCCTAAATGTTCGGAGCCATAACAATGCGGCCGTACTCATAGTTCATGCTCGAGATCAGGACCCGGAATCCTGCTGCCGAGAGTTCGACGACCCCGAGATGCTCCCAATTCCGGGAGGTCGTTGGACCGACCTACCTTAGGAAGGAAGGTCCACCGGCTGACACCCGACCACTGCTCTAATAACAATCACACCAATTACGTACACGACGATATTAAGAACCGTTTCACGTGAAACCGATCGCCGGACGTGACTGCCAATCGGATTCTTCGCTTTGTAAACCTCCTAGTTATCATCAACAATGGACTGATTAGGTCAGCAGTACCAAACAAGTCGGTCACATTCGATGTGGACACGCCGGTTAAAACACATTCGATCAATCTTCATAATGGATAAAAGGCTTTTAGATAACATCGGCCCATTTGTTTTGAGTTTTGATTATTATAAAGAGCAATCAAAAATGTTTGGAGTTCCTGTGATTGATTTCCATTCTCAAAGTAAAAGATTTCCCAACGGATTTTAATAAATTTCTTCTTCTTCAATTTTCTAAATATTATTTTCTTACAAACAGAAAAAAAAACAGTTTAATTTTATGCCCTAACTGTGTAGAAGGGGGTTCGACGTTTGAAATAAAAATATTCCTGTTAGAATGATCTTTTAGACTTTTGTCCTAAAACCAATGTTTTTCAAGTTAAGAAAAAGTTATTACGCAGCCATTCGGATCCTCCTCGAATTTGAAACTAGAAGAAAATATCGTGTGAAGACGGGAATTGCTCAAATTTTCGCAAACACGCAAAATTTCCCCACTTTAGGGGAAAAATACCTCAGTCTGGCAACGACGCATTCTTAAATCTACGTACGTATTCTCAAATCTTTTTCTCTCTCTCTCTCTCTCATAGATGGCGCTGCAATTCCTTCGGTTTATTGACATTGATCAATTTGTTTCGTGTCAAGTTAAGACCTGCGCCTTTATGCAGCGATCGGTTTTTTTTTTTGAAGTAAAAAAAAACTATGATGGTTGGGGCCATTTTCCCTCGAATTTCGAAATTCAACAATCGATTAACAAATATCGTGAAGAGGTTAACTTTTTTAAAAAAAAAAACCCTTCCTTAATTTTCTGCAAAACGCAAAAAAAAGCCCTCACTTTGAGGAAAAAGACCTCGATCTGGCAACGATGCGTCCTCAAATCTCTCCTTCTCTCTCTCATAGATGGCGCTGCGATGACCTTGGTTTGTTGACGTTGATCTTTTTCTTTCATGTCAAGTCAAGACTAGCGCCTTTATGTTCTGGCGACCGATGTTTTCTTTTTTTTTTTAAAGTAAAGAAAAAAATTAAATGCGTTTTCATTCCCCTCGAATTTTGGATTTCAACAATCGACTAACAAATATCACGAAGAGGTTAACTTTAGAAAAAAATACCCCTTCTTTAGTTTTGTGCAAAACGCAAAGAAATCCCTCACTTTGGGGAAAAAGACCTCAATCTGGCAACGATGCGTCCTCAAATCTCTCTCGGTCTCTTTCACAGATGGCGCTGCGATGACTTTGGTTTGTTGACGTTGATCTTTTTTTTCGCGTCAAGTTAAGACCTACGCCTTTATGTTGTAGCGATCGAGATTTTCTTTCTTTTTTTTGAACTAAGAAAAAATTAAATGCGTGAGTTATCATGGTCGGGACCATTCCCCCCCTCGAATTTTTGAATTCAATAATTGACTAACAAATATCGTGAAGAGGTTAACTTAGAAAGAAACACCACTTCCTTAATTTTCTGCAGACGCAAAAAATTCCCTCACTTTGGGAAAAGAATCCTCAATCTGGCAAATCTCTCTCTTTCTCTCACAAATGGTGTTGCGATGACTTCGGTTTGTTTGATATTGATCTCTTTTTCTTTCGTGTCAAGTCAAGAGCTGCACCTTTATGTAGCAATCGACGTTTTTTTTTTTTCTTTTTTGGAGTAAAGAAAAAACATTAAATGCGTTATCATGGTTGAGGCCATTTCCCCTAGAATTTTGAAATTCAATAATAATTGACTAACAAATGTCGTGAAGAGATTCACTTAAAGAGAACTCTGGAGAAAAAGACCTAAATCTGGCAACGATGCGTCCTCAAATCTCTGTCTCTCTCTCTCTCATAGATGGCGCTGTGATGACTTTGGTTTGTTGACAATAATCTTTTTCTTTCGTGCCAAGTCTAGACCTTTATGTAGTGACGGATGTCTTTTTTGTTTTTTGTTTTTTTTTTTTGAAGTAAAAAAAATTAAACGCGTGCGTGTTATCATGGTTGGGGCCATTTCCCCCTCGAATTTTGAAATTTAATTGACTAACAAATATCGTAAAAAAACAAAATCCCCCATTGTTTTTTTTCTGCGAACGCAAAAAATTCCCTCACTTTGGGGAAGAAGAAGACCTCAAACTGGCAACGGCGCATTCGTTTTACAATAACAATTTAAAGATGGCGCCAAATTAATATCAAGAACGCTTGATAGATGTCGCTAGTTGCTTCTTCCTTCATTTTAAGGCCGAACGTGAACGCGCGGATGTCAGAAAATACAGTAATTGGTCGATTGAAGTTGGATAGATCGCGTTTAATGTCAAAAACGAAAAAGATTATTAAATATATTATTAATTATTGAGCAAGATTACTGAATATATTACTAATTAGTGTAAAACTAATAACCTAAACTGCTTACAGTTCAGTTTGCGAAGCGTAAATTATTTTAATTCATCTGCAGTTCATATTAACGATACGGTGAATAAGAGATGGCGCCACTTATCGCCATGAATGTCATCTTAACGTATTCCAGAACTGTCAAAAATTAAAATTGTTTAGAAAATGTGAGCTAAATGGCGCACATCGTGAATTTTTACGAGTGTATCTTCACCGAAGTAACACCGTAAGTATTTTACGGCGCGTTAGCCTCAAGAGATGGTGCCACTTATCGCCAAGAATGTCGTCTTACCGTCATCCAAAACTGTCAAAAGTTAAAAGTGTTTAAAAAACGTAAGCCAGATGGCGCCAGAGTGACTTTTACACGTGTACCTTCACCGAAATCACTCGGTAAGTATTTTACGGAGCGTTAGTCTTAAGAGATGGTGCAGCATATCGCCAGGAATGTTCTCATATCATCATTCAAAACTGTCAAAAACTAAAAAATGTTCAGAAAACATAAGCTAGATGGCGCCAGCGTGAATTTTGCGCGTGTATCTTCACCGAAATCACTCGGTAAGTATTTCACGGCGCGTTAGCATTAAGAGATGGTGCCACTTATCGCCAAGAATGTCGTCTTTCCGTCATCCAGAACTGTCAAAAGTTAAAACTGTTCAGAAAACATAAGCTAGATGGCGCCAGCGCGAATTTTGCATGTGTCTCTTCACCGAAATAACTCCGGAAGTATTTTACGGCTGGCTAGCATCAAGAGATGGTGCCACTTATCGTCATGAATGTCGTCTTACCGTCCGCATCTTCCAGAACTGTCAAAAATTAAAATTGTTTGGAAAACGTAAACTAGATGGCATCAGAGTGACTTTTACACGTGTATCTTGACGGAAATCACTCGGTAAGTATTTTACGGCGCATTAGCGTCAAGAGACGGTGCCATTTATCGTCTTGAAGATCGTCTTACCGTCATCCAGAACTGTCAAACATTAAAAATGTTTGGAAAACGTAAACTAGATGGTGCCAGAGTGACTTTTACACGTGTATCTTGACCGAAATCACTCAGTAAGTATTTTACGGCGCGTTGACGTTAAGAGATGGTGCCACTTATCGCCAAGAATGTCGTCTTACCGTCATCCAGAACTGTCAAAAATTAAAAATGTTCAGAAAACATAAGCTAGATGGCGCCAGCGTGGATTTTGCGCGTGTATCTTCACCGAAATCACTCGGTAAGTATTTTATGGCGCGTTAGTGCCATTTATCGTCATGAATGTCGTCTTACCATCATCCAGAACTGTCAAAAATTAAAAATGTTTGGAAAACGTAAACCAGATGGCGCCAGAGTGACTTTTACACGTGTATTTTCACCGAAATCACTCGATAAGTATTTTACGGAGCGTTAGTCTTAAGAGATGGTGCAACATATCACCAGGAATGTTCAGGAATGTTCTCATATCATCATTCAAAACTGTCAAAAACTAAAAGTTGTTCAGAAAACATATGCTAGATGGCGCCTGCGTGAATTTTGCGTGTGTACTTTCACGGATATCACTCGGTAAGTATTTTATGACGTGTTAGCGTTAAGAGATAGTGCCACTTATCGTCATGAATGTCGTCTTACCGTCGGCGTCGATCAGAACTGTCAAAAATTGAAATTGTTCAGAAAACGTGAGCTAGATGGCGCCAGCGTGAATTTTGCGCGTGTATCTTCACCGAAATCACTCGGTAAGTATTTTACGGCAGGTTCGCGTCAAGAGATGATGCCACTTATTGCCATGAATGTCGTCTTACCGTCATCCAGAACTGTCAAAAACTAAAAAATGTTTGGAGAACGTAAGCTAGATGGCGCCAGCGTGAATTTTGCGTGTGTACTTTCACGGATATCACTCGGTAAGTATTTTATGACGTGTTAGCGTTAAGAGATAGTGCCATTTATCGCCTTGAACTTCATCTTACCGTCATCCAAAACTGTCAAAAATCAAAATTGTTTAGATAACGTAAACTAGATGGCGCCAGAATGACTTTTGGGCATATGTCTTCACCGAAATCGCTAGGTAAGTGCTTTATGGCTCGTTAGCGTCCAGCAAGAAAGAAATCAAGCGGGCGGCGTAAAAAGCAGAAAATCGGGCGTAAGAGGGCGAGACCGGGAGGCCAAGAGGAAAAAAGCAAAAAACGAGAGAAAAACGAGAAAGAAATCGTTTCCACTTCGGTTGGCGTTACGTTCTGATAGAAAGTACCGACGGAGCCCGGTGCAGGTGCGAGGAACGGGCCCGAAAGACAACAACCGGGACGACCCATTGAATGCACAAATCCAAGTAACGAGATGCTCTGCAGGTCATTGAGCTCTGGAGGTGTGTGACGGGTAACGGACCGCTTTCACTTTCATAGGTGGATGTACGACGAACGCGCGTACGTTCGTGTAAGTACGTCTCTGCCACTACTAACCGCTATTCCCTCCTCGGCCTGCTACCGTTCGCGCTGTTCCAGATCCAGAAATTACCAGCACAGAAGAACTGCAATAACGGACGGTAACGCAACGAACCCAACAAGCTTACAACAATGAAAAGCAAGAACGAAAACGTTACAGTAAAAACCTTAGAATCCACAAAAGAAAAAAATACACATACAGGGTTATTCAAAATAAGTTGAACCGCAGGACAAGCACAAGAGAATTGTAGTACATGCACGCACGGTTTTTAAGATAAAAAAAAAAACATTTAAGAGTAAATTGGTGTCGCAACTACGCGTAAATTAAAACGAAACACGAACGTTTAACTCGGATTGAAACCATCAGACGTTTTCATTTATGACCTTCTGCGAAATTTCCCAAGCCTTTGACGATTGGTATTAGAAGTAGTATTAAAATTGCCCTTTTCTATTTGTGTGAAATTTTAATTGTTTGACCCGCCTCCTTGAGGCCGGATTTCCTAACGTCCTGATAAATTTATCTGTCAGGTAATACCCTCGGAAACTATTATTTATCTTCCAAGGATAATATCGCAGGTAAATTCATCAGGAGGTGAAGAAATCGGGCGTGAATCATCCTGAAATAATGATACCACCGGCCGATATGAAAACATTTGCTGATCACCCTGTACATGTTGTCGATGATATAACCGTTGTTCCTGTTCTCTCTCTCGACTTTGCGCAACTGTCGTCGTCGTCGTCGTCGTCAAATTTCACGGCACGCCGCGTAACCGATCCATCACCGTTTAATTTAGGACGAAACGAAAGAAACGCGCGCTCGCAAAAATCGGAATACTTTTCGCCACCGCCGCCCGTCGCCTTTCTTCGGGTTTTTTTCCGTGTCGATCTTTCTCACCTGTCGAAAACGGACGGCTTCAATTATTGCGCGAGAGAGGTATTTATGAATCGATTGGTCCGGCATGTTCGCAAGTTCTTATCCAACAAAAGAAAAAAAAAAATTAAAGAACAAAATATTTTTCAAACGCCTACATACAGGGGGTGATGTGATAGTTGTACACAAAGCTCGAAATCTGTATTATATCAAGACCATTTACAATGAAGGATTATTAAAAAGAAAACAAAATATGTAGGTAGCTAACCAGAAACACACGGAGATGTCACTTAAGTTGCCTACCCATAACCATTATTTTCAATTAAATTAAGCAGACTATTAGTAATATTTAATTATAATAATAATAATAATTCATTTATTCCCATAAGACAGGGATAGGTCTGGGGGTTCCCATCGTAGTAAATAAAACAGTAAGAGTCGTTGGGAGTCCAAGACAAACCTGTAGGAGTCTTGTGGAGGTCACTAAAGAAACACGTAGGTAGCTAACCAGGAGCACAAGGAGATGTCACTTTGGTTGCCTAACCATAAAGATTCTTTTTAGTTAAATTAAGTAGACCATTAGCAATATTTAGGTCTGGAAGGTTCCCATCGCAGTAAATGAAACTGTAAGAGTCGATGGGGGTTCAAAACAAACCTGTAGGAGCCTTGTGGGGGTATCTAAAAAAACATGTAGGTAGCTAACCAGAGGCACACGGAGATGTCACTTTGGTTGCCTACCCATAAACATTCTTTTTATTTAAATTAAGTTACTGTTAGTAATACTTCAATATCTCTATACGCTTTTGTCTTTTTCTTTTGTTCAAACTTTCGCTTCAAAATCCGTCAGTGCTCTTGATTCGACTTGACTCAACTTATCTTACTACCCACGTGATCAAACTGGTTGTCACGTTTCTAGGAAAATTTGTTTTCGACAGGTTGGCGACGCCGCAAGATATTTTTTTGACAGCTGTTGCCAACCTAGTGCATTTCACACCAGATGGAACAGGCATTTGGCGTTGGAAATGAAACTCTCGGTGTATGCCAGCGGTTCTCAATTTTTTTAAGCATCGACGCCCCCTGCAATAAAATAAAATTCTCATCGACCCCCTTTCGAATTTCATTATTTTTTTCTATAACAGTACGTAGATGTAGATATAATAACAATGTTATACTTAAATTTTGTTAAATTTTGATCTGCGATTCTGTTCGACCTTATTTATTTATTTTTGTAATTATAAAACGATCCGATCATCTTTATTTTATATTCGTTTTAAGTATCAGTTTTATTCTCTTTTGTTTTTTCTGTTGTTCAAACATTTGTTTCAAAATTTATCAATTTTTTTAATTATAAACCGATCCGTTCATTTTTATTTTATATTCGCATCATCAGTTTTATTCTTTTGTTGACACTTTCGTTTCACAATTCGTCAATGCTCTTGATTCGATTTGACACAACTTATCTTCATCGTCGATCTCCTTTTGTTTTTGTTTCTTTCTTTTTCATTTTAATTCTATTATTAATACGTATGATCAATCAATACATTGAATGTTTTTTTTTCTTTTATTCCATTTGATTTGATATGATTTTTATTTTCTAACTGTCAATTTATCTTCTTTTGTTTTTTTTTTCTTTACTTAATTTTATTTCACACTACTTTATTTTTTAAATTATTTATTTATTATTCATTTAATTTTGTAAAAAAATTAAAAAAAAAACTATTTTCGTCCTTACTTCATCGACGATCGTCTTTTGTTTCTGTTTTATTCGCTCTGACTGTATTTTATTTTCATTTCATTTCATAGTTTTTCTTCCTCTTTCGTTTTTGTTTTAGTTTTGTTTTATTAAGGAATTGTTGTACGTGTAATCAATCAATAGATTGAATTTTGTTTTTTTTTTATTCGGTTTAATTTGACTTATTTTTATTTTCTAACTGTCAGTTTATCATCTTTTGTTTTTGTTTTTCCTTTTACTTGAATTTATTTAGCACCAATTTATTTTTTTAATTACTTATTTACTATTTATTTAATTTATTTAAAAAAAACTAAAAAAAAATCTCAATTTATTCATCATTTGATTGCATTTTATTTTCACTTCATTTCTTACTTTTTCTCCTTCTTGAATGAAACTGTAAGGATCGATAGGAGTTCTTAAATCTGTAGGATGTTGTAGGCATGGGCGCAGCCAAGGTGGGGCAAATGGGGCAGATGCCCGCCCCTGGCTCATCGGGTAATAAAAAAAAACTATTTCAATTCTCTCTGTAAGTAGCTTCTTAAATAAAAAAAAAGTTTGGCTGTTGACCAGAAGACAAAAGAAAGCTCAAACAAATGGATACAATCGAAAAAAAAGCTGAGGAAAATGAGATAATGGTGGAAAAGAGATGGAAAGTAAAGGTCACATGAAAAGAGCAGAAGGTCAGGGAGGGCGAGGCCGCGAGAAAAAATGGAGAAAGCAAACGAATGAGAGGAAATGCTAAAGAAAAGACAAAACAGGATAAAAAGGATTCAAAAGAAAAAGACACTAAACGGACATATTTTTTTTAAGAACGCAGAAGAAGAAAGATGGGAAAAGATCAAGCAAGAAAAGATCAAGGAAAGAAAACGATGAACGAAAAAAAATGTGCGTTCCAAAAGCAAAAGACAATAAAAAAAGCTCTTCTACTTAATAATTACCGTTCTGAAAACAATTCTCAAAAGTGGAAGAGGTTTAAGCAAGATACAAATGATGTAACAGTTAGATCTTCTTGAAGAGACGAAATTCTAGAATTTCCTCCATCTGTATTCAAATCGACTGTCTCTTTCTTAGAGTTAGAACTTAGAGTTAAACAAGTTATTAAATTAGTTGGGTTTCCTTTTAATTAATATTTAGTATTTCTTGTTTCAAGTTTCCGGTTTTTACTTTTTTTTATTTCTTTAAAATCTTTAATAATTAACATTTTTTTTTATTTTTAATAATTTCTTACACTTTAAAGTTTTTTTAAAAAAAAATCTTTCCTTAGGCAGGCTGGATTTAGTCTAGTCGGGTTACCTTCACCTGGAAACGTTTTTCTACATTTTATTTTTTGACCAATTGTTTGATTTGTTTTAATTCTTTTAAGTTTAACGTTTCTTGTTTCAATCTTCTACAGTTTTTTTCGAATTTTCTTATATTTTAGATTTTTGATCATTCCGTACTTTTTTATCCTTTGTAAAATTCCTTTCTTAGATTGGATTCACTTGAATTCAGTTCAGTTGGTTTGGTTTGTCCTTGAAACGTTCTTAACGCCTAAAAGTTTATTTTAAAAAGAGTTGGGTTCACTTGAGTTTAGTGTAGTAGGGTTCGGTTTAGTTGGGCTAGGTTCGTTTAAGTTCGGCTTGGCTTGTTGACTTTCAAAGATTTTTTAATTTTTAAAAACAGTGGGCCGTATTCTCACCAAATGATTAAAGTCGTCTCTGACTAAAGCCGTGATTAAAATAAACATAAACGATGCAGCTTTATGCGAATTTCAGTATTAAGGCCCGGTTTCATAATCGAACTAAAGGAGACTTTAAGATAAAACTCCCATTCCTATGTATAAATAACTGATTTCGCATTTGTTTTGTTTTGACATTTAACTGTGACTTTAATTTTAGAATCTCCTCTAGTTCCCTTATGAAACCGGGCCTAAGTTAGTTAAGTAAGAGAGTGAAAGAAAATTTAATCACGGCGTTGATAAATTAAAGACGAGGTGAGAATCGTGTTTAAATTTCTTAATTTCGAAATTAAAATCGGTATTAACGATTAACTTTCGGCCTCATCGCGTTCATAACGCCGCCTTCCACGTCTTCCTTATGCGGTAAATTTCCCGGAACCCTCTATTGCGTTTTCGGAAGATCAAAAGATACCGACGGTAATAAATGCCAAACATTTCCGCCAGCATCCATAGATGGTAGACTGTTGTGATGAGACACCAGCAAGTCGGTGTCCTTGCCGGAAAATTTCAATTTCAAAGGAACCGAATGTGATATTTTCGCTTTTATTATTCGCCGCTGCCTGACGATAAAAATTATAAAGGGGCGTTTGTATCTGTTTGCGAGAAGTGCTTCCGATTGGGCAATTGGGTCATGTGATGTTCGTTAGGCGGGAGGCCGCTCAAGGATATTCAAATCACGTCGCGTTGGAAATGCATTTTAATTATTACAACAAACCACAAAAGTATTGTTTATCAATTTAATTAATTAATTAATTAATAATTCACGAATTCAAAATTACTCGCCGCCGAATTACGAACAGAAGAAAAAACTAAGCCCCAGTTTCACTCAAATTATTTAATCACTGATTAATTTAACAGCGTGATTAAAACCTGTGATTTGTTGTTTCAAAACTATTGTTAACTTGGTTCAATTTCTTTCTTAATCAGAGAATTAAATTAACCGCTGATTGACAATTTTTTTGTGAAACCCCGCCGCTGAAGTCTTAAAGTTCACGACCCATTTAGTTGAATGACGCAAGTTTTTTGAACATTTCAAAGACGCAGAGTTGTTGCGCAAGACCACGCCGAAAATTCCACAGCCGATTTTTCGTGACGGCGCAAATTCGACTGGGGCCGGTTGGCAGACCGTGGTGGAAAAGCAATCGGCGGCGGCAGCGGCGGCGCGGCGGCGTGTCGCAAAACGATTTCGGGCTCTTTGCGTTCTTGCTTAATTTCGCGTAGCAATTCCGGACTGGTTTAATTAATTATTTCGTTTCGTCGTGAATGCGAAGCGGGGGGCCCCCTGCGCCGACGACTCGAACCCGCTTTTTCTACGCCCCGGGCGTAGAGTTGCGTACGGCGCCTTTTCTTTTTTTTCTTTTCTGGTCGTAAATCGAAACTTGATGCTCGGGAGGAAAAATACTGCTGCGCCTTTAATGTCATTCGTTTATTCCTCATTTAATTTAATTTAGGTTAGAAAAAAAAAAGAAACAAACAAACAGCTTCGCCCTGTCTTTATTCGGTTAAGGGCGGAGTTCAACCGTGGCAAACAAAAAAAAAACTTCCAAGATTTTGTTATTTATCAAATAGATAAAAAAATAAATAATGTTTTTTAATTTTTTTTAATTTTTAATTCAAAATATAACTGGGATGTAGCTAGGCCCGCCGCTGTCCGTTATGTAAGGCACAGAACACAGACATAGAAGGTCGACTTAACTGGGGAACAGCGAAAGCTTATTGACACAATGATGAGATGGCGCTGATGGGAGGGAAGCTTTAAATTTATTTAACTGGGAAACAGCGAAAGCTTACTGACGCAATAACGAGATGGCGCTGATGGGAAGGGAGCTTTAAGTTTATTTATTATTTTATTCATGCTTACTCTGGCCCTTTGTAGAATTTCTTTTGTTTCACAACAAGAGTTATATTCTATATCTTTTCATTTAAAAATGTTTTGGAGTTACTCACTTATTTACTTTATGTATGTATTAGATATTATCTTTTGTTTTTGTAGTTTTCTCTTGGCGAAATAAAAAAAAAAACAAAACAACATAAAGAATTTTAATTCGAAAAAAAAAACGCTGTTGTTACTTAAAACGCAGACGAGATGGCGCTGTTCAGAAAATTCAGTAAATTCAAACATTTAGACGATCACAATTTACTACGATTATGCGATTTTCCTAAATTTCATTTGTTTAAACAATTTTCCGTTTCTTTCAGATTTCACACAGGCGTATAAAAATGAGTACCTAGGATTTACTTTATTTTAATTTTCGACTGAATTAATGGAAAAAGCTAATGATTTATCTTTAAAAATTATAAACAAAATAATTTTAAGGAGACGCCGCGCGTCGTCAGTTGAAAATAAGTAAATCAGATTTTCTCTAACGACAATCCTTAATATAGACCACCCAACGAACTCCGCTGTTAGTGTGGTTGCCTGCACCAAAGGCGGTAAAACTAATTTCTTTGTCTAATCGTAAACGTAATAAAATTCACTATTTTTTTAACCTTTAGAAACTGTAAAAGATTAAATTTAATGACGTACCTGTCCGTTTCAAAATTATTTATTAATTAAATTAATAAACTGGGCCTTATATAAAAAAAAGATAAAATAAAAGCCTTAGTGTAGACCGGGGGTTCCCGACTTTTTTTAGGCATCGCCCCTTACAAAAAAATAAAAATTCCGTCGACCCCCTTTCAGATTTAATCAATATTTTTATTAATAATACCTAATAATGTGAAAAAAATTTATGCTATACTCTCGTTTTTTGTAGAATTTATTTTGTTTCACATTCTCTATCTTATTTACTTTATGTTTGTATTAAGTTTATCTTTTGCTTATTGTTTTTTTCTACTGGTGAATAAATTTAAAAAAAAAATAATTTTGACAATCTGTTTTCGTCTACATTTTATTTTATTTTTTAAATGTATAAATCTTTTTCCTCTTTTTCTTGATTTGATTTGACTTTATTTGATTTTTGAATTATCAGTTTCGATTCTCTTTTGCGCAAAAAAAAAACTTTCGGTCAAAAATTCGCCGACGCTCTCGATTCGATTTGAGTTACACATTTTAGTTTCATGGAATTTTTATTTTAGTCTCGTCTTCATCGCCGATCGTCTTTTGTTTTGCTTTATCTTTCCAATTCCTTACTTGACTTTATTTAATTTTAATAATATAATCAGAGGATCGACCTTTGTTTATTTTTTTCTCTTGTTTTGTTTTTATGTTTGAACCGTCAATTTTTCATTTTTTCTTTTCGATTTTATTTTCAATTACAATTGATCCCCTGTTTTGTTTTTGTTTCTCGTTTAATCAATCTGAATTTATTTCACGCTTTAATCCCTTCGAATGATCGTTACTTTTTTTCTCTCTCTTTTATTAGCTTCAACTGTAACTATTTTGTTTCCTTGTTTTTTTTTTAAGATTATTAATTGATCGTCCTTTTCCATCAACCTATTTTTGGGGTGTGACAAAAACCCGGCGATTTTTAAATCAATTCGATTCTTTGTTGGTTTCGTACAATTATTATTTTTGCCATAACTTTATCGTCATCATTTACATATTAATTTTCTTTTTTTAATTCCTCGTTCGACTTTATTTTATTTAATTTTTAATATGATCACTCCATCGAAATTTACTGCTTCTTTTAGTTTCAGTCGATTTTTTGTTTTTATTTTCCATTTTTAATTAGGTATAATTTATTTGACTTGATTTTTACAAATTGTTAATTAATCTTTTTATTTGTTTCTCTTACTCCGTTTAAGTTTATTTTACATTTTCATCTCGTCGATTGATTGCTATTTTCGTTTGTCGATTTCTTTTGTTCTTTTATTCGATTTGACTTACTGAGTGTTAGTCAATTTTTATTTTCGTCCCAAGTTCATCGACGAACTCGGCGATCATCTTTTTAATGTTTTTTTTTTTGTTTTTGTTTGATTTCACTGTATTTTAGGAGTGCTTTTATTCTGATAATAATTTGAACGTCCGTTTTCTTTCTCTTTTATTTGTTACCTTTTTTATTTATAATTATTATTTAAATATTGTTTATTTTCCTTCCTTTTTTTTTCTAATTCCTTATTTGACTTTATTTAACTTTAATATAATCAATTGTTCGACCTTATGTTTTTTTTCTTTCTTAAAGCCGTTCTACATCTAATAAAATTTGTTACAATCGCTTGTGAAGAGTGACAAAGAGACATCGATTGAACCAATGAACGTTCACTGTGATAGGCTATCGCTCTCTCTCTCGCTTTGTACAAGATTTAATATTTACGGCCGTTTTCATAATCAGACTTCAAGGAAGCTTCAATTTAAAGTCACTTTAAGTATAGGGAAACAAATGTATTTTTTTTTTTAGGCTAAAGTAACTTTAAATTTAAAGGCCTATTATGAAATCAGCTCTAAATCTTGTAGGTGTAATACAGGCCTTATGATGATTTACTGCTGGGGTAAGCAACAACTGCAAAAGGAAGGGATGCATCCATTTCCCAAATAAATTTGTTTTTCGGGGCTGTCCCGACATGGAACCGGAACAGGCGACTTCAATAAGACAGGGTGTGTACTGCCCACTCCTTGTTCACCCCGACGAGTGGCCACTGGGTGTACTGTCTATGTTCACACTTTATACCAACGACCGGTATATGTATAATCTTCAAAAGGCCGTCTTCTCTTTTCTTCTTTCATTCAAAATTGGTTTTTTTGAATCGAAATTGGCTTGGTTTTACTTGCGCAAAACAAACAAACAAATCGAAGCCAACCGAAATCATGAAATCCAACCCAACCCGAAGCCCCCCCCAACCTGATTTCGTTTCTGTATTTGAGAACGTGCGCTGTCGTGTACGTGTGCGATTTCGCCGTTTAATTGCGTTTACGTTCGAAAGCAAGAGAAGAAAACGGCAAGAGAAGAAAAGAAGAAGAAGAGAAAAAAACGACAGGCAGGCACGTTTCGGAGGAATACGAAATTTCTCTTCTCGGATGCTTCGGAGTGCCGTGTCCGTTCGAGTGGAAAGGTTGCGAGGAGGTCGTCGAACCTTCCCAAAAATAGAAGTGGGAGTGAAAAAGGAAAAAAAAAACAGAAATTAGTATACGTTGTCAGTGGGTCAGTGGATCATGCTCGTCTATTTCGTATTTCCATACGTTGCTTTGAGCGCATCTTGCTTCAGCAGCAACGCTCTGTATATGATCGGTTCCTTCGTCGGGGATCACGTCAGCCTCCTGCGGGTACCACTCGGTACCGGTGCTGCTTCTTTTTTTTCGGGGCTCCAAAAGAAACAATAACAATAATCACAACAACAACCAGAGGAGGAAGAAACACGGCCGTGCAGTTTTTTTTTTTTTTTTAATAAAAATTCGGGTTTCCAAATTTATTCGAAATAAATAAAATAAAATTACCCGTGGAAATAAGAAGAAAAAATATAATACAAAGGAATAAAACGAAAACATTGCTCTGCGATTGTCAAAATGCGATTCCGCGTCATACAGAGAGCTTCAAAATGTTTGGAAAATAAATAGGAGTAAGAAAAGTTGAACAAAAAAATAAGGAAACAAAAAGACGAAACGAAAACAAATGCCTGACGACAAGAGAAGCGCGAATTAGGAAGAAAAACAAATTCGCCCGCGGAGGGGGTATTTCTCATTAAAAATGGCGTTCCGTTCGACGGCACAACAGAAAACGGAAATAATCAAAACTAGAGAAGAAAAAATAAAATTGTGTTTCTGCGAGAAGAGACGAAAATAAAATGATAAGAACCAAAAAACAATAGGGAATTAAAAAAAAATGAAAGTGATCAGCTCGCAAAAATATTCATCTCAAAAATCACCGTGCGATAGAAATCAAGTCCCACGCAGCGCCATCTCTTGGCCCAAAGGGGAAGCGATCCTAATCGAAATTGCTTTTAATAGCATTCATTCTCGCGCTCAGACGTTTCCGGCTGAACACTGACTTGGCTACATTCAGAATTAAATTTCAAAACATAAAGTCGACCGTGCGGCGCGTTCTGGAATTACTCGAAGCGCCATCTCTTGTTTGATTAAAAGCGAAGCGCTGTAACAACGGCATTTCATATTCACGCGAACGTCTTCGGCACTCTCGATATTCATCTCAAAACACAATATCGCCGTGTGATAGAAATCAAGTCCCACGCAGCGCCATCTCTTGGCCCAAAGGGGAAGCGATCCTAATCGAAATTGCTTTTAACAGCATTTCATTCTTGCTCTCGGACGTTTCCGGCTGAACGCCGACTTGACTGCATTCAGAATTAAATTTCAAAACATAAAGTCGACGGCGTGGCGCGTCTCTGTTATTACTCGAAGCGCCATCTCTTGATTGATTAAAAGCGAAGCGCTATAACGATAGCATTTCATATTCACGCGAACGTCCTCAGCACTCTCGATATTTATCTCAAAACACAAAATCACCGTGTGATAGAAATCAAGTCTCACGCAGCGCCATCTCTTGGCCCAAAGGCGAAGCGATCCTAATCGAAATTGTTTTAATAGCATTTCATTCTCGCGCTCGGACGTTTCCGGCTGAACGCCGACTTGGCTGCATTTAGAATTAAATTTCAAACGATAAAGTCGACGGCGCGGCGCGTCTCTGGAATTACTCGAAGCGCCATCTCTTGATGGATTAAAAGCGAAGCGCTATAACGATAGCATTTCATATTCACGCGAACGTCCTCAGCACTCTCGATATTCATCTCAAAACACAAAATCGCCGTGTGATAGAAATCAAGTCCCATGCAGCGCCATCTCTTTTCCCAAAGGGGAAGCGATCCTAATCGAAATTGCTTTTAATAGCATTCTTTCTCGCGCTCGGACGTTTCCGGCTGAACACCAACTTCGCTGTTTTCAAAATTAAATTTCAAAACATAAAATTGGCGGCGCGGCGCGTCTCTGGAATTACTCGAAGCGCCATCTCTTGATTGATTAAGAGCGAAGCGCTATAACAACAGCATTTCATCTTCACGCGAACGTCCTCGGCATTCTCGATATTCATCTCAAGATACAAAATCGCCGTGTGATAGAAATCAAGTCGTACGCAGCGCCATCTCTTGCCCCAAAAGCGAAGCGATCCTAACCGAAATTCTTTTTAATAGCATTTCATTCTTGCTCTCGGACATTTCCGGCTGGACGCCGACTTGGCTGCATTCAGAATTAAATTTCAAAACATAAAGTCGTCGGCGCGGCGCGTCTCTGGAATTACTCGGGGCGCCACCTCTTGAGTAAAAGCGAACTGCTGTATCGAACAACAGCATTTTGCATTCTGAACCGACCCCCTCTCTCCGTCTTCTAACTTGGCAATTTGATTTGATTTCAAAATTAAATGGAAAACGTAACCGCGTGCGTTCGGAATTATACAGAGGGCGCCTTCTTCTGGCAAAAAAACGGAAGTTATTTTATTCTAATTTCCCACCAACAGCGAAACATCATCGTATTTCAAACTTAACTGGGAAACAACATATGCTTTCTGACACAATGACGAGATGGCGCTCATGGGAGGGAAGTTTCGAGCTGATTAACTAACGAACGCTGCTGGTTCAATTTAAATTAAATACCTGTGCGTGAAAAAGAAGACGTTTTTCTTACCAGAGCCATCTATTGAGTTTTTAAATGTACTACGGTGTCCATCGACTTTTTGCGTCATCGTAATGTAATTAAAAACAAAATTAAATGTGTCCAAAGTAAAAATAAAATAAAATCAATAAAAAAAGAAGACGTTTCGAGCCAGCGCCATCTATGAAGCTTTGATTAAACCGTCGCATAATAAAAGAAATTTGATTTGCGGTAGAACAACAACAATAATTGTAAAATGACTTCCTTTTAATAAATGAAGTGGTCCGCTGTTCTTTTCTTTTTTTTTTCTTGGACAGATTCTGAAATTGATTGCCATCTAGCGAGCCTTGCGTGAATTACTTAAAGGCCGCTTTGTAGTTTGCAATTTTCATTGCCAGCAATAAACATTTGGAGCAATAAAAAACTAAGCAACGTTTATTGCGAAATACCTAACAGATGAATCAAGCATCAGGTATACAAC
Source organism: Prosopocoilus inquinatus (assembly GCA_036172665.1). Lineage (NCBI taxonomy): Eukaryota > Metazoa > Arthropoda > Insecta > Coleoptera > Lucanidae > Prosopocoilus > Prosopocoilus inquinatus. The sequence goes on along the minus strand of CM069870.1, from coordinate 70,838,037 downwards.
TTACCTTAACATTATAAGTAACAAAGTTCGATTAACTTTTGTTTTGACGGTTGGATCAACTAGTAAGTTTGTGGAAAATGTCCAGCATAGTATTCTGGACAATCCTACCAAATTTCAACCCGATGGCACGGCTAGAAAATTTTTTATGCGGCTGAAAGCATTTGCTTGCTTGTGACGCGATTTAAGCCGATTCCGTCCGCTAGATTTCGTCGAGCGCGATATCAAATTAGAGCTCACGAAAAGCGCTATCCAACGATAGGCTCGGCCAATAGTTAATATCATTGCTTTAATTTTTCGCTTGAAGCATGACGGTGCGTTAACATTATGAACAATAGATACGGAAGCGTCGCCCAATCACTGTCCGTGAGTAATTAACTTCGATTAACGTATATTTTGACCGCTGGTTCATCTTATAATTTTGTACAAACCTTCAGTACGGTATCCTGGACAAACTTACGAAATTTCATCCCGATTGCACGGCTAGAAAAAATTTTACGCCGCTTCCGACATGATTTAACGCGTCTTTTCTCATGCAGTAACAGCTCAGCATGTGTTTAATAACATAATTTTAATTTTTCGCTCGCTGCAACACGTTGCATGAAGCCTATGTGCAAGTAATAAACACAAAACTCGGCTAGTCACCGCACGCGATTGATTAAATTCGATTAACCTTTGTTTTGACGGTTGGATCAAGTTGTAATTTTATAGAAACCTCCGGCATAGTATTCTAGGCAATTCTACCAAATTTCATTTCGATCGCGCGGCTACAAAATTTGTTACGTCGCCGAAAGCGATTTAATGCGATTCCGCCCTCTAAATTCCGCCGAGTGCGGCATCGAATTAAAGCTCGTGAAAAGCGCCATCCAAAGATCTAAAGAATTCCCTGAGTCAGCGGGGAAGTAAAACAGCTTACTTTGTTTAAAACTTTCTCTTGTGTTAATAAAATATATAAACTCTTTGGATCGTGTTGCCAATGCCCGCCGCTCGTTTTTATTTTTAGCTATGCATGTACTGTAAACTTAATTTAATTTTTTTTTTTCCTCATGCAGAAAAGACCCGGTGCATATTTAATATCATCGTTTTAATTATTCGCTCTCAGCATCGAGTTGCGCGTTAACATCGTAAGTAATAGAAAAGTTCGATTAACTTTTGTTTTAACGGTTGGATCAACTTGTAAATTTGTAACAACCTCCGGCATAGTATCCTGGACCATCCTACCAAATTCCATTCCGTAGTCACGGCTAGAAAGCTTATTGCGCCCTCGTATGTACTTCCCAGTTTTCGATGCGATTTAACGCGGTTCCGCTCTCTAAATTCCACCGAGTGCACCATCAAATTAGAGCTCACGAAAAGCTCCATCAAGCGGTATAAATAAACCCCTAGATCAGCAGGGAAGTAAAACACTTTCCTTTGTTTAAAACTTTCTATGCAGGGAATTCTATCGATAAAATAAATGTTGCAGAAAGTGTTGCCAACGCCTGCCACTCGTTCTTTTTTTATTTTTCGCTGTGCATGTACTGTTGACTCAATTTAATTGTTTCTTTTTACCTCACACAGGAAAGCCTAGGCGCATATTTATTTATCATTATTTTAATTATTTGCTCTCGGCATCACGTTGCGCGTTATCAGTGTAAGTAATAGAAAAGTTCGATTAACTTTTGTTTCAACGGTTGGATCAAGTTGTAATTTGGTGAAAACTTCCAGCATGGTATCCTAAACAATCCTAGCAAATTTCATCCATTTTGCACGGTTAGAAAAATTGTTACGCCCCTGCATGCACTTTCGTAGCGCTTTCGGGGCGATTTTAATTAAACATTTTCGCAGGCCGAATTTCGCTGAGTGTGGAATCAAATTAAAGCATTCGAAAAAGTTTTCCGAAACCCTTAGGTCAGAGCCGGAATCAAAGAGTTCTGTTTGTTTAAAGCCGTGCTCGCTCTCAGATCCTCCGGGATCGCTTACGAAACGGAGTAAGCAAACGGAGACTTTATTAACTCTCGCAATTAAAGAGCTATGTATTTGCAAAATGAAGTGTATTCTGTCTCCAGCCTAGGACTGTCATCTTTTTTCAAATATTTATTGCAAAACTTGAATCCAACACGCTGTTGCAATTTTGGGTACAGGTTTTGCGAACACCCTGTATTATATATTTTTTTCTTTTCGAATGACCGGCCACGGTTTAGCACAGTGAAATTTTTTGACTTTCTTTGCACGTGTCGGTGCGATTCCGTTTGTTGTGCATTTTCCCCGTGTGTGCATGCATGTCGGACAAGAGGTTGAGGGGGCGGGAGGGGGCTATGCAAATCCGTTCGCATGTCTAGATCGTCCGACATAGATACAGCTGCATACAGGTGCGCTCGGCTGTTCCCTTTTCGAGACACGAGATTTATGGCGCGGATGTCCCCGCAAATTTACTGCTAATGATTCCCGGAGCTGAGCGATCTTGATTTATTCGACGGCGAACTCGGAGGAGACTCGTGGTCGAAGAGAAGGAGAGAGAAGAGGGAGAAGAGACAAGGAGAAACGAGTCCTGAAAACTACTACTCACCTTGCGTAATGTAAATCAGAGCAAACCGTGAAGAAGCATGGCGACCATTTTTTTTGCGTAGAATTCTTGGGGGTTAGGAATTAAAGGCGCTATTCCACGGAGGTAGCATGTTTCATCAACCAAATAAGAGAGTCGGCATGGATGAAACTATACAAGTTTCGTATTATACTAATGCCCTTAATATAAGAGGTGAGTCAGGTGAAAAATAACATTGGTCCAAGTACTGGGCCTAGTGGAACTTCTTCCACTTTTACATTTCATACCTGGACACTAAATTCACCTAGCGGCTTTCTCAACAACTGTCCCAAAGCTAATTCAAATGGAGACAGGCTGGATTTACAAATAGATATTATATTAAGGGCGCCAGGGAAATACCCCAGCTGGAATTCGCACTGTGTACTAGTTTCCCAAGCCCCCACCTCCCACAACATGCACTGGTATTCTTAAATCCCCAGGAGATTTTCATACGCTCGTGCGTTCAGCGTAGGGTTAGATAAATAACGCAACAGGGTAACTAACTAACTCAAAATGTTGTCAAGGAAAAACACGCGGCCCCGCGAAGGCCAAACATTAACGACACAAACGCCCCCAAAAATTACAAGCTAAACATAAATGTTCAATTGACAATTTAAAACGCGAGAGATCAGTACTGATCGAACAACCGGACTTTGGTTACAAAAAGCCGTATACGATACTTAAAATTTATTTAAATTTATAAACGTATCGTATACGGCTTCACCCGCAGCAATACAGTTGCCATTTGCTATTATAAATTTGCGCGCTGTGTAAGGTCAAACCCCCGGCCGCCTTAGGGTGCGCTTTAAGCAAAGACAATAACGTTTGTAATTCTTCTAAATTTATGCACTGTGTCGCGTCGGCGTCGTGCCGATAATATTTGCGCTTAAATGTGCGAATGTAGAAAAGTTATTATTGGTTGTCATCGCATTTAAAGGTACAACATTGATAGAGGGTGAAAGCAGTTCACGTCGCCACGGCCAACTTTATCAATAAGCTAATAAGATAAAGTTGGCTGTGACGTCACTATCGGAATCCTGACTACGTAATACTGCTCGCTTCATTGAATTTTCTCATGGAGGAAGCGAGCGGCTTCACTTCCTCGATGAGAAATTCGACTCGTTCGCCGAACGCAGTCAACAGTCGAAGCGTAGGAAGGATCGATTCAGCAGGAACATAAACATAAACCAAACATAAACCAAAAATACACTCCGAACGCATCGAAAGTAACTTCGAGATAGAAAGACAGAGAGTCAGAGAAAGAGAAAGAGAGAGAAGGACAGAGAGAGAGAGAGGGAGAGAGAAGGTAACGTCACAGCTCTCTCAAATACCGATGAAACACACCTGCTTGAAAGTTAAGCAGTTCGGTGGATTGAGATGATGCAAATTAACACTTCAAAAGACACGTCGAGTCAACTAGCTTCCAGATCCAGAAAAGCAAAACTAATAATTCGAACAATAAATTTGGATTTGACTCCTAACCATAATATGATTTAAAAAAAAATAAAAAAAAACTAAATACGTATTTCAGCAGCTATGCTGCCATTTTCAGTAGTACTGAAGAGTACTGAAGATGGCTGCATAGCTGTCGAAATACGTATTTAGTTTTTTTTTTTTTTTTTAACATATTGTGGTTAGGAGTCAAATCCAAATTTATTGTTAGACAAGCCACAGTCTCCGATACATTAAACATAATAATTCGAATATAAAATAAAGTCAAATCAAATCAAGAAGAGGAGAAAGATTTATGATTAAAAAATAAAATAAAATGCAGACGAGAAGAGTAAGATTATCAGATTGTCAAAATTTAATTCATTTGACTTAATTTAATCAATTGATCGACCTTTGTTTTTTCTTTCTTGTTTTGTTTGTTATGTTTTGAGCTGCCAAAATCCGACGAGTTTTGTTTGTCTTAACTGAAACAAAAGCCAACCAAATCCGATTGCACCATAAATAATAAATAAATAAATAAATAAATGAGAAAAACGGGAAAACAAAATGTAATCTGAAACAGAAGACGATCAAATTTAGATTCGTCAATGAAGGGGGGGAAAACAAAAAAACTAAAAAAATCCAATCCAAATTTTGTCTGTATTAATAATAATAATAATAATAATAATAATATTTATTCATCAATCTGAATTACATGAAACGTCAAAAAAAAATGCTAATTATTTAGAAGTAGAAAAAAGTAAAAGAACTAAAAAAAAAATAAAATAAAAGTGAAACAACTTGAAACAAAAGCGCCAACGAAATCCGAGTGCACGCCGCTCGTTCTTTCTCCTTCATCGAAAACAAAAGGAACAAAAAAACAAGTGACGGTCGATCGTTTGTGACAAAAATGCGAAAACTAACAGAATGCAATCGTCCTCCGCACGTCATTTTGTCCTTGTCGAAAACAAGAGAAACAAAAGAAAACCAAAAGATCACAGATCATTAAGTATGTTTTTTTAATTAATTAAATAAGCGCATTGGTCTCGACGCATTGCGCCCTTTATATTGGTCCAAATGTTAAAAAAAAAGTTTAAATCGATAAAAAACATCATTTTTATAATTTTTTTTAGAAGAACTGACCTTCACAAAAAAAACATTTCTCTCAAAGAAAAAAATTACAAGTAAAATTATTTTTTATCGACTTATTTTTTTTTTTTAAATTACGAATAAAATTATTTTTCTTTGTCGGGTTATTTATAATAATTTTATTTGCTATTTTTTTTTAGAATAACTGAAGATCGTCAAAAAAAAACCTTTCGGCGAGGATCTTCAGTTTTTCTCAAAAAAATTCTTTTATCAATTTAATTTAATTACAAAAAAAAATATATTTTTGTTACCCACTTCTTTTATTTTTTCTAAAAATAATTATAAATTAGTGTGTAGTGTGGTCGATCGTGTTTACAATTGTTAAAACTTTTTCTGCCTTTAAAGATGTATTTATTGTTGTTGATTTTCTTTTCTTCGTATCTTTTTGTAAGTTCACGAGCGATCGTCTTTTGTCTTCGTTGATACTTTTTGTTTCTTAACTCAGTTCTAATTTTTCTCCGTTTTCTTTCTAGTATTTTCCCCCCGTCTTCGTTCTTCGGCTTTCATTCTTAATATACTTTTTTGTTTTCGCTTTATTTTCTCGTTTTTGTCACTTTACAATCCATCCTTTGCACTTTTATTTTTTAATTTGTTTGGATGTAGTCTTTCAGTTCTTGCTTTTTCGTTTCGCTTTTGTTTTTGTTTTTTTTTTTTTTGTTTTATTTTGTTTTTTCAATTCACTTTCGGAAATTTTTTTTTTACGTATTCAGTTTGCAATAATTTCCGGATCATTGTCTTGATTAATTTTCTATTGTTCTACTCATGCCCCTGCTTGGGGCTTTATCAGCTGAAACGTAGCTCGACATTCCCACTGCTACGTCTGTGCTGATGAAGCTCCAAGCAGGGCTGAAACAGCTGTACAGAGGCTGCTCGAGATTTTCACTGCAATCAAAAACGATTTGCAACAAAAAATTTTAATTTTTTGGTTTATTTTTAGCAGGTTTAAAAATTTTCTGCCTTCTTTTTTCTTGAAAAAAAAAATTCTCTCGGGCGATTGTTCTTTATCTGTTCGGCTCTTGTCTTGTCCTTTTGCCCTGCGTCGTCGCTTCCGTTTTTGAATTGTTTTGATTTTTTTTTAATACACTCTCTGTATTTATTTTAATAAGTATACGGTCAACAGTCATTTGCTTCCTTACTCAATCTTGTTTTCTTTTTCGTTTTCCGTTTTTTTTTTTATATTTGTTTCTTTCCGTTATCAATCTCTACCTTTTCCTTGCTCGGTACTCGTTTTTAATCGCTTTTAAACGTTGCTTCATCGGCGAATTCGACGATCGCGTCTTGTTTTGTCTTTGCTTGTTCACTGTATTTATATATTTTTATTTTTATTGTTTTCTTTCCCTGTATTTTGGGAGTGTTTTCATTTTGATAATCAACTAGACGTCTTTTTTTTCTCTTTTATTTATTATTATCAAGGGAAAGAATTCGGGCCACTTGTCTCGCGAGCGATACGAAAATTTATTTAGTACTCGGAGTGTATCAGCCTCGCCCACAATAATTTCTGCGAAGTGCAAGCACTATCCAAATATACTATAATATACAGGCTGTTCCATTTGAAAAAAAAACACTAATTTTACAATACGCGAAATGAATCGTAGTGTTATTGATAGTCGTTAGGTTAAACGCCTTAAACGCCACCCACCCACCGTCACGTCACGGAAAAACTAAAGTAAGTTTTTTTTTTCAAACGTTCGCAATCCTCTCTTGGTGAATCTTCATCGTCCAAGAATGCTAATTTCAAATGTAACACACAAAATAAATAAATCATCGCCTTCTTGCTTATTTCACGTCGATGTACGTACGTCGTTTTTCAAGGGCGCTACACGACATCATTCGCCGTTATATTACGGTACCGCTATCCCAGGAAATTAAAGCTTCAGCGAATTGAGACGCACTTCCGTTCGATTTCCGATTGGCTAGTAAACGGCGTCGCGTATCTCAATAGGGCAAACAGAATAAAGACGAATAAGAATTGATTATGCTCATCGCTCATTCGAACAACAGTCCATCCGCATTGGACACGAAACCGAGAGAAGTAGATTTAAATCAGTTTTCGCCAGAACATTATACCTGACAAATCTCTCACGCATACGTCGCGCGCTCTCTGTTGCAGTTCGGCGTATTATGCCCGATTTTGTCACCTTTTGATAAATGTATCTGCCAGATAGTATCCGCGAAAACTATTATCGATGCAATGGTTTCCAAAGAAATTACCTGCCAGATAAATTCATCTGGAGGTGAAGAAGTCGGGTCGGATGTTTCACAGGCAAGCACGCGATCGCTCAGCGCTCTGTTCTTGTAGTCATATAGGCATATCGTAGACATATATTCGTCCCCTCCAATTGCAATTCCCAGACAGTTTTAAGGCCATAGAATATGGTATGGTTGGAAAGCTCGTAGAAAGCATTATCTAAATACGCTATAATATATGGGGTGTGCCATTTGAAAAAAATGACTAATTTTACAATGCGTGAACTGAATCGTAGTGTTGTTGATAGTCGCTAGGTTTTTAAAAATGATGAATGTTGTAAAAGTAGAGAGATTTAGAAATATTTTGGTCCAAGGTTGATTGTCGTATCATTAAAATTGACAATTTGGCAGACGATCAAACATGACCCATTTTTTTGCATGAAATTAAAAATAATTCGGTAAATACTAAAAATAAGTAAGTATATTGTATCATTTTTATCGTCTCTTCAAGGGCTTACCGAAACTGCAATAAAATATATAGTGTTCCACTTAAAAAATAATAAGTTAGGTTTGTAACTTATTAAATGAACAACCTGTATATTTGAAAATAATTTTAGATTATGCGGAATGCAAACCTACACAACTTTTGTTGAGAAATTTTCTTGATAAAATTAATTTAAAGAGGCATTTTTGGACTTTTCAAGAGGTTTGGGACACCCTGTACAATCGATTTTAATTTGTTGCTTTTGTTCGAATTTATTATGCCATTATCTCTTTTAAATGAATTTTCATCAGTTTTTCGTTAGTTCTTCATTTATTTTTTGTGTTAACTTTTGTTATTCGTTTTCTTTTTTTTTCTTAAATTATTTTCACATTCCGCCGGAAAGTCGTCGGTTTTCTTTTGTTTTTTGTTCATTTTTCGATTTTGTTTGTTTGTCCCCTTTTGTTTCTTTTTTGCATTGAGCCGAAAAATGGTCGATCTTCTTTTATTTCTTGTTCAACATTGTGCTCGCTTCACGTTTTGATTTTGTCTCTTTGTTCTCCTTTGTTTTGTATTGTTTTAAAACCTGTTCTTTTAATTTTCATTTGACGGCCAGAGAGCTGCGACTGGCACGTGGCACGTAAATCTGAAATACACACAGACAGCACTCCGAACGTCAAATTAAAATAACAAAAAAAAAACACAAATTATTCTATTGACGTTATTTTTGTTTTAATTTGTTCTTGGCTTTTTTTTAAATAATTTACAATTTGTTCTTAATTTTTCGATAGTTTTTTTAAGTATTTTTTTTAGCCGGAGAATCGTCAATTATCTTTTGCTTGTCGTTCACCTCATCACTGTTTTTCCTTTTTCATTTTGTTTGTTTATTGGCTTTTGTCTTTTTTTTCTTTAATCGAGTTTAGGTTAATCGAGTTTAGTTTCACGTCGCATTGACACTATTTGCATTTTAATTTCTTGTCTGTTTGCCCGCCAACTTTTAAATAACGCCTCACGTAATCGATATTGTTTTTTTTTTAATTTTGTTGCATATCGTTTTTGAAACGTCAGGTCAAAACGCGATCGCAGGATGTCGCTAATTAAACTTTTCGTTATTTTTCTTTTTTTTGATTTTTCAAGTGCTAACCGAAACTGCAATAAAATATATAGTGTTCCGCTTAAAAAATAATAAGTTAGGTTTGTAACTTATTAAATGAACAACCTGTATATTTGAAAATAATTTTAGATTATGCGGAATGCAAACCTACACAACTTTTGTTGAGAAATTTTCTTGATAAAATTAATTTAAAGAGGCATTCTTGGACTTTTCCAGAGGTATGGGACACCCTGTACAATCGATTTTCATTTGTTGCTTTTGTTCGAATTTATTACGCCATTGTCTTTCTTAATTGAATTTTCGTCAGTTTTTCTTCATTTATTTTTTGTGTTAATTTTTGTTTTTGTCGTTATTTTCTTTTTTTTTCTTTCTTAAATTATTTTCACATTCCGCCGGAAAATCGTCGGTTTTCTTTTGTTTTTTGTTCACCATACGCGTCACTTTTCGATTTTGTTTGTTTGTCCCCTGTACAATTCAACACAGTCAGTAAACCTGTTTTTTTCGAATTGTGAAGTCTTATTTTGGTCACTTTATATAACCACAAATATGTTCTAAATGTTTTTTTTATTACTGTAATCATCATTTCACGTTTCTCTTATTTTTTTTTAGGAGTTTCATTCTTTTGCAATTTCAATTCTTGATAACCAAGAATGATTTTTTTTGTATTGTTAGCAATAACGTCGACTTAAATTCGATCGGTATACATTATTATCGTATGAAAAGGGCGCTGAAAATTGTTTAGACCGGGACGTCGAAAACCACAGATCCGGCCCTGGATATGAAAAAGGTAAACGCGTTCGGTACACTTTTCTTGTCTTCGTTTTTATAAGTCGATGATTAATACGTTAAAAACAACCTTAATTAATTCGCGGTCCGTGCGACCATTTAAGGCGAGGTTTTTGAGGTGCCCTATACATATAAGGCATTTCTTCGTACAAGTGCTCGCGTTCGCAGGACGACTTTTTTATTGGAGTATTTTTTTCTTCTTTTTTTAATTTAGGTTTACGTTTACGTTATTAGACGTTAGCGGTATGCGCCGTACGCTCGCTACGAGCACGCGATCGATGTTGTAGTGAAAGCAGTGGGAATACCCGATAACGTAGGCAGCGTTCCGAACATTCAGCGACCTTGTGGTTCACTGAACCCGCGCCTGGTGAACGAACGATCCTTTTTACAAAGAGAGAGAGAGAGAGAGAGAGAGAGAGAACAACGCACTCGCGGGTGATGGATTTTCGAAAATTCGGTTACGCCACGGAAACAGTTGCCGCTCGTTACTCGGATGTGGTCGCCTTGATTGGTCAAACTTACGCCTCCTCTTTTTGATTCGTCAATATAAGGGCTCGACGAAACTCCTGCCTGATGATTGGTCGAGTCGGGTTTCATTAATTCAATAAATTTCATAAGAACTCGGCAAGATCTCATTTGATTGGTCATCTAATCTCACACGTCTCCCATTGGCGTTTGATTTAATGACGCTCCCCTCTGGTTGGTTCATTTAATTAAAAAAAAAAAAAACAAGTGCGCTGTTGTTTTAAGTGAAGTTCATTGCGACCAATCACAATCACAATCAGAAACTGTATTCGATTGATTACTCGAGCTGTCGCCTTTTCATTTTTGACATTGACAGGCGAGAGAAGCAAAATCGAAAAGTTGCGCAGAATAAAAAAAAAATTATACAACAAAACCAGCGCGCTCTTTAACTGGCGCCATCTGTTGATTTACGACATATTAAACTTTTCTGATTTTCACAGGCAATACCCGAGATGAAACTAGCGTACATTTTGAAACGCTCTCCAAAAATCGTCAAAGAATTCAACGTGAAAATGCGTTTGTAACCAGCGCCATCTGTTGACGACCATTGGTATCACTGAGTTTCGCCAACTTAAAATGAAACGAGCCGAAATTCGAAGAGATTCGTTCTGAAAAGCATCGGACGTGATTAAACAAGACATTTTTGACATTGACACGCGAGAAAAGCAAAACAAAATCGAAAAGTCTCCTAAAATAAAAATAAAAAATTATACAACAAAAACAATTCGCTTTTTATCTGCCCTTCTATTGACAATCATAAATATCTCGCATCTTCTCCGATTCTCACAGACGATACACGAGATGAAATTTTCAATTTCGTTTTGAAAATGTACGAGCGTAAGAAAATGCGACGCCTCTGACATTCATTCAAAGATAAGGAAAATAAAAAGAAATCAACTTTCAATTTCACTAATTGTAAGTGGCCGAACCTCGGAAACTCTCAGACATAAACCTAAGCCACTCGATGCGATTTATGCTGAGTTTGCGACGAAATTATTGGTCCTTCGAACCGGATCACTCTCAGGACATTCCCCTCTTATAAAGAGCCTTCGCGGTGCACCTATTGCCATCGTCTTGTTCGTTCCTTACGTGTATTTAACCTGTTCAAACGGACGTAATGGTTATTAGATCGATCAATTTCTTTCCTTAATTCTAATCGCGCTAACGACTAACCTATCCTGTTCCACTGTCAGTTGTATTTATCGGTGGTAATGCATCTGCATTGAATGGGGTAAACATGAGAAATATCCGGTTCGAAGGACCATTTTTCTCATTGGTTTTTGTCTTGGTATTTTCATATTTTTGTGTCTCGAATTTTTATCGTCCTATTCTTTTCTAAATGGCAACGAAATTCTAAATTTCGTTTCTTCGCTTTTGTTTCTTCCGCGACGATCTTTTATTTTTGTTTCAATTTAATTAATTAATGCGGAAATTAAAAAAGAATGTTCCATTAAATAGACCTCAGAACCTTGACAACCATGATAAAGCACCGCCATTGAACGAGGTGAGCCAGAGAAAGATCCGACTCGAAGTACCATTTATTATATTTGTTTCTTGTCTCGGTATTTTTCGTCTTCTTTTTCTTATTTCTTTTTTATCGCCTCCTGATTTCGTGCTAGTCTTTTCTAAGTGGCGACGAAATTCTAAATTTCGTTCCTTCGCTTTTGTTTCTTCCGCGACGATCTTCTTTTATTTTTGTTTTGTTTTAACGCGAAAATGGAAAAACAATGTTCCATTTCGTAGACCTCTGAAACTTGTCAGCCGAGGTAATGCACCTCCACTGAATGGGGTGCGCATGAGAAAGATCCGACTCGAAGGACCATTTGTCTTTTTGTCTCGGTATTTTTCGTCTTCTTTTCCTTAATTTTTTTTATTGCCTGATTTAGTCCTATTCTTTTCTAAATGTCAACGAAATTCTAAATTTCGTTCCTTTGATTTTGTTTCTTCCGCGACGATCTTTTATTTTTGTTTTAATTTAATTAATTAATGCGGAAATTAAAAAAGAATGCTCCATTAAATAGACCTCAGAACCTTGACAACCATGACAACGCCATTGAACGAGGTGAGCCAGAGAAAGATCCGACTCGAAGTACCATTTATTATATTTGTTTCTTGTCTCGGTATTTTTCGTCTTCTTTTTCTTATTTCTTTTTTATCGCCTCCTGATTTAGTGCTAATCTTTTCTAAGTGGCGACGAAATTCTAAATTTCGTTTCTTCGCTTTTGTTTCTTCCGCGACGACCTTCTTTTATTTTTGTTTTGTTTTAACGCGAAAATGGAAAAACAATGTTCCATTTCGTAGACCTCTGAAACTTGTCAGCCCAGGTAATGCACCTCCACTGAATGGGGTGCGCATGAGAAAGATCCGACTCGAAGGACCATTTGTCTTTTTGTCTCGGTATTTTTCGTCTTCTTTTTCTTAATTTTTTTTATTGCCTGATTTAGTCCTATTCTTTTCTAAATGTCAACGAAATTCTAAATTTCGTTCCTTTGATTTGAAAATGAAAAATTAAGTCCAAGCAGAGGCGGCCTTATAACTGCGTCGCCTCGGGCGAGAGATTTTTGCGGGGCTCTTGAGGTAGTGGAAAAAGTTTGTCTTCTTTGCATTAAGTATGAAGAGCAGAAAATACTAAGTGAATTTTAAAAAGAGGGTAAAACAATTTCAAGTGACTGTTAAAATATCGTCAAATCCAATGAAAACAGAAACAAAAGACGATCGTGGATAGAGACAGGAACAAAATAAAAACGTGCAAAACTAAGATTAAGGCAAATCGATATAAATATTTGCATCCAAAAATTTAATCTGTAATGTAAATATTAAAGATTAAAATGTAAAATTAAATAATCTCAAATTGAGTAAATAAAAAAGAAAAACACAAAAGATAATTATTTGATAATTAAAAAATAAAATCGCATCGAATGAAAGGCAAACTGATAATTAAGGAATAAAAATAAATTAAATGAAATCAAAATAAAAGATGATCGGTGATAAAGATAGGACGAAAGTAAATAGTTCTACAATACTCGGTAAATCGAATTAAGAGTACTAAATAAAAAACAAAAGGGAATCATACTAATAACAATAATTTGTTGCAGCGTTGGGCTCGGGGCGCCCAGGTACTTCGCCGGCTTTTGTGTGCCTGGGGCGCTCGCAATTAATACCGCAGATGGTTTCGAGAAAGCTGCGGAGCATTCTCGTGCGTACGCGAAAACTCCGGACTTTTCCGCGCGTATCTGGAAGCGAGTGCATTTCCTTATTTAGAAGCGAAGAATACGAGCACCACAGAACTGTAAACAGCGACGTAATAGAAGTGCTATTTGTTAAAATAGAATGTTTCCAATGTATTCTGTTCTGTGTTTAAGATTAGTCGACGAGTATTATTTACGAACCCCGAAGTCGTAACACTCTGTAACTTTTAAACTGCGCCGTTCTTGACTTACGTTCGTAAACACTTTCTTGAAGGAAATTATAGATCCTTAAAATTTTTCGCACATATTTAGAATCACCCTGTATAGTATTGCAATACTAAATAATTCCTTATTAAACTTCTTTTTTAAAATAGTTTTTTACCTTGTCATTATGAACAATAGTTATAAAAATAATCAGCGTTTAATTTACATTTTTTTAGCTTTAGGCTAGATTTCATAATCGAACTAAAGGAGACTTTAAAATAAAAGTCACGTTCTGATGCATAAATAACTACGGTTTCCCATCTATGTGGACATATGACTGTGACTTTTATTTTTAAGTCTCCTTTAGTTCGAATATGAAATCGGGCCTTAAACGCAGACGATATTTCTTTTTTTTGATACTACGAAGTAATCAAGAATGCCTGTTTGAGTTGGCAAAGCTGATTTTTCTACAACTGGGGCTCGTTCAGAAACTGAAAAGAGAGCGCTCCGGGTAACATTATTTCTCTCTCGTGTAAGTGACTTTGTACATTTCGCTTTTCCTTTTAAACGTCCAAAGTGCTCTCCCGTTACAATTCTTGAACGCAATCCTGAAGTGTTTAGTGGACTTAACACTGACAGCCGTCATTTTGGCAAGTATTAGACGTTTCAAATTCAAAGTAAACGCTAAGTATAGGTTAGGTCAACGGTCAGGACCAAATCACCTAACCTATCAGCGATAGGGGAGAAGTGATCACGTGGTTTAGTATGATCTGTTTGGCCATTGACTTACCGCAGTCATAACCTACAATTCTATCAAACATCTGTTTTGTTTATATTTGTCTATATGATCCCTACCTGCTCCTTTTAAACGTTGCGCCGTGTCGTCCTCATCAATTTTCTTTTATTTCTGTTTCCTCTTGTCTTTTTTCGACAATTGTCTCGAATCGTCGCAAACGACGAGATGAGTGTGACCTTTCAGTGACCACACATACCGGTTGTTGAATCAGACTGAGATCATAGAAACGCAACGAGAACGAATTTAGCAACCGTTAATAAATTTTATTACTGATGTACAGGAGTTGTTAAGATTGGCAAATTTTTTTTTCTGATCTGGCAACGCTGCTGTGAATCGTTTAATTCTAACTGCACAATGTACAGTGTGATCAAAAACGACAAATGATACCTGTATGTATATGGAGTTGCAGCTCACAATCAGTTAAATTATGTCATCTTATCAGAGACTCTGATGTATTAAGTCAAGTAAGCTGCAACTTCACACGTGTCAGTGTCATTCTTGCTCGCACTGTAGATTTCTGTTTTTGAATAAAGAAAGCGAAAGAAAAAGTGAAAATGAATTGGCGAATTTTCGGGCGGGCTTTTTTGCGAAGCGCTCGTAATCGCGGTTGCATAACGTTATTAATAAACATAATCAGAATCGGCGTTGCGCGGAACACCGGCGCGAAATCGCGTAATAACAATATAATTAACATGAACAAATGACGACGGTGAAGGGGAATCAAGCCGGAACGTTTACCCCGTTCCTCATTTGTTTTAAGCGAAGAAAGAAAGTATAGTCGAAAACAAAAGAAAGCAACAGACAATTACAGTTTCCTGTAATTTTGCACACAACCAAGGCCCACGCGAGGCCAAAAGCCGCCCGCGTGCCACTCCGTATTTTGACGCCCTCTGACAGATGAATTGGGGCATGCGAAAACGATAAATTATCAAAATTATTTAAAAAAATTTAAAAAAAAAACAAAAAATTTGAAAAAACAAAATGTTTGTATACTTTTACGTGTAAAAAATGTGTATAGACAACGTAGACTATGTAGACTATGTAGAGAATATAGAAAATTATTGTCCGTTGACATTCACAGTTGAGGTTACATTAAAATAAAGACAATTAAATTGTCGGTTTCTTCACACAACCTAAATTTCAGAAACGAGAGAAAAATCAAAGAAACAGCAATAAAATACGAGCATGAACTAGACAAAATGAAAACAAAAACAAAAACAACACGTTGAACGAATTGAAAAAGAAACGAACGCCGAAATAGAGTACGCAAAAAAAAAACAAAAATCACAATTGAGATGAACACAAAACAAATGAAAGAAGATGAACTACAAAAAAATAACAAAAGAAGATTGACGACTGAGCCCCGTTTCACACTAAGCAAGAATTGATATAAAATCTTGCACAAAGTGACAGAGAAGTATCGATTCAACTAACGGACATTCACTATGGTAGCCTCTCTCTCATTTTGTATGCACAGGGTGTGCTAATTTTGACACTTTTAAAGGGAACGCTTATTTCCAGATGAGTTAGACAAAAACTGACTTCGGTGTCTGGAGCTCGATTTTTATGACAAGTTTAATGGTAAAATCCGCATTTCGATATCTCGAACCGTTTAGAAGCTACGGGGTGTTTTTCAAAATTCTGCGATTTTTAAATACCTTTATAACTTTTTTATTTATGAAAAATCTCGATTTCTGTAAAAACTTCCTTAAGGCACTTTTTAATCTAGAATCCATTACTGTCAGTTACATTTTTCTAAGACGCATAGTTTTTGAGAAATAAGCCGAACCTCTGACTTTTTATATGGAACGCCCTGTATACTTTTACATTTTTGAAAAGAGAATAAAATTACCTTTCCAAAAATTTGAAATACTTGGTATATTAATCAAAAAGTTTGCGAGATGCAGAATTTTAAACATATTTTTACAATATTCAAGTGGGCTGTGATAGAGTTTTGAAACAATTTCAGTTTTAAATAAAAAGAAAAACAGAATTACTACGATGGAGAAAAATGGAAATCGATGACAGTTATTGCAAACAAAAAAAAAAACAAACATGTAACGATTGTTACATTCACTATCGTCGCCTCTCGTGAAATCTGAAAGAACAAATGAATCTCCAGACAATGAAAACTAGTAGAAAACAAAAGACAACTATGAGAAAGTGTCAATCAAGAAAATGTTAAAATCAATTTAGTATATTGAGGAGAAACGCGAAAGATAAAATGATAAAGTAAGTTTAAAAAAAAACAGAACTACCAATACAATGGAAAAAATAAAAAATGACGAGTTATTGTAAATAAAAACAAACTCATAGGAAACAAAAGCGGTGAACAATAAAATGCGAAAACTAATTCGATTAAAAAGAAGAGAAATGCAAAAAAAAAACAGAAAATAAAAAGCTGAAGAAGAATGAATAGACAAAAAACAAGCAAACAGTTTTGATCAAATCCGGCATATTTGTTGTTGTTTTCTTGATTGCCGCCATTTGGATCGTAAGTATACGGATCACAATTGCAGGAACACGATCTTAAATTATTAGCGAAAAAATACGCCTATTATTGTTAAAAAGTTCATACTTTTATGTTGATGATATGACTATGATACATAAGAAAAAAACAATTGTTTACATTGTCTTCATAATAAAGTATGATGTACACTGCGTCATTGTCTACATGTCTACAATTATGTAAATTACGTTTAAATCTCTACACGCACATCACTGTTTTTTTTTTCATCTGTCTAAGGAGACTAGAAATAAGAGACAAAATCACAAATGCAGAAGGAACTTAAATTTCTAGAAACTTGAAAAGTAAAATGTAATTTATTTTTTTTTATCCAAACCGCAACAGCTTACATAATTTATTTTCTTACCTAATAAAATTATTAAGTACATTAAATATTTTATGAAAAATTTAGCACATGAAAATTGCAAACATTAAACTTTTAAACAGATAAAATAGCGACATCTTACTATCGCTTTTTGACCTGACATTGCAGTAGGGTAGACAAATTGAATAAATTGGGCAAGTCGTTTTTGTTTGCAGCGGGAATGTCGAGCTACGTCTCTGCTGAAGAAGCCCCAAGCAGGGCTGAAACAGCTGTTCAGAGGCTGCTCGAGGTTCTCGCTGCAATCAAAAACGATTTGCACAAAATTTTTTTATTAAACTTTTAATTGCGGCTGTTAACTTTTCTATTTTACTCGACGTTTTGCCATGAGGTTGGCGGCTTCATCAAGACAGTTCAGTCTTGTGGATAGTTTTTTCGAATAATTTTCACCAGACAAGAAACTGTTTCCCATTACTTTTTTTGTCGAAAAAATGACGATACGTATCTGCGGCCAGGAGGCTAATTGCCGCCTCTTGAACACGGCACCCGCGTGCATTGCACCCTTTGCACAAATGGTTACGGGGGCCCTGCACACAGCTTGTCAAATCTGAAAGCTTTCAAACTTTTTAAGTATTACCAGAGACCCTCTAGTTAGAGTCTGGCAGAGTCAACCATCTTTCAGCAAAAAAGTCGCATCAGTGTCAAGTTGACAATATTATCTAAACTTGCTTGCTTATTTTCAATGTCAAATTCAAGTGTTGGCGCCAAACTTCACTGTCATTCTTCTTATGATTGGCTGAAGTACATTTAGCTGAAATATGGCGGAACCAATTCTAAATGAAACGCCATTCTGCCAGACTTTTACTAGAGGATCTCTAGTATTATCTGTGAAGTCATATTTAAACCGTACCATTTTGGAGACAAATTACAGAAAACTGTAATTGTCTCTATTATTTTCTTTTGCTTTCGACTGTACACTTTTCGAATCTAGACTTATTTATGGTACTAAATCGAGACACTTCGTGTTCAGGTAGTGACATTAGTATTTTTTTTCTATCTATCCTTGTCGTACAATAAACTCATCTAGGATAAAAAAAATACAGTCGAAAGTTTATTATTCAAAGTGACTTTTCACAAATGGTAATTTACTATGGCTGCATAGAATGACATAACCTAATACATTATTGACTAGATAGCCGGCCGTAAACTACTGCCATCATAGTAACCAGAATTCCCTAAAAATGTTGATTGTCTTATTGCTTTTGAGACATTCATAGTTGTTATCTTTGTTACACACTATACTCATGATGGGAATGAGATGGCGTTACCTGAATACGCAAGTGTATTGATTTAGTGACCTTAAGACTTATTTATTTACGTGCGCCATCTATGCAATATTATTGTGAAACTTCTGTTTCTAAAGACCTGTTCAAATAATTGAAAATTTCATGGAATCCGGTTTCATTTCTCGATGAAAGAAGAAAAAGATCGAGTTCCCAAACCGACTGACGTTTGATGGATGATAGCTGTCAAACATTTGCGAAAGAAATGGCAACCCTGTTGCCTCTCGACCCATATAAAAAGCGTTGCCGTTTATGAGCTAATCTTGAACCGCATTATAGATTACGCACTTGTACCTTCCGGGGAGCCACTTAATTTTTTTTTCTTTTTCTTTTCTTTTACTCATTTGGAATAATGTGTTCGTGTATTTTGTAGGAAACGAGAAGAGCCGGGTGGTGGTGGTGTTACGTGTTCGTTTCGCCGACAACAAACAGGTAGGCAGTTGAACTCAACGCAGAAACGAGTACGCAAAAAGCCATTAATTCCGGCGTGAATGTAAACACATTACATAAAAAAGTCGAAGAGAAAAAAATGGCAAAAATGACAATCCACTCGCGGGTCGTTGGCCTTTCGAGCGCGAGCGCACGGGGGCGCCGCAAGCGAATCTGGCGCCTATCTCGACGGCGCTTTGGGCCCCGTTTCCGACGAAGCCGCCCGCCCGTAATACTGACACGCATTTGGGACTCCGATTTCGGCAACTTTCGAGCGTGCGTCTTTTACAAACCTGTACATTAAAAAAAAAAAAAATTTCCGACACGCTTATTTTTAGACGTAAAAGTTATTTATAATCGCTGATTGCATCGTTTCGCAACGGCGCGGTGCGGCGATGGCTTGCTTATTAAATAAAAAAAATCGAAGAAAAAAAAACAAACAAATCGCGAAACAAAATAAATAACGCAAACAATTAAAAAAAATACGAGCCACACCCAAACACACACGAAAATTTTAACGTAATTAAATACAGTTTTATAGAGTTTATAATTTGCTGAAATTGATGGATTATTTAAAAGAAAACAAAACACGTGCGTAGGTAACCAGAAGTAGAGGGAGATGTCACTTTGGTTGCCTACCCACAAACATTCTTTTCATTTAAAGTAAGTTGACCTTCAGTAATTTCTAGGTCTGGGGGGTTCCCAGCGCAGTATATGAAACGGTAAGAGTCGATGGGGGTCGAAAACAAACCTGTAGGAGTCTTGTGGGGTCGCTAGAAAAACATGTAGGTAGCTAACCAAAAGCACATGGAGATGTCACTTTGGTTGCCTACCCGTAAACATTCTTGTCATTTAAATTAAGTAGACTATTAGTAATATATCTCAATATCTCTATACGCTTTTGTCTTTCTCTTTTGTTCAACCTTTCGTTTCAAAATTCGACAGTGCTCTTGATTCGACTTGACGGAACTTATCTTACTTCCCACGTGATCAAATTGGTTGTTACGTTTCTAGGAAAATTTGTTTCCCACAGGTTGGCGACACTGCAAGATATTTTCTTGATCGCTGTTGCCAACCTCGTGCACTTCTCACCAGATTCAACAGGCATTTGGCGTTGGAAATAAAACTCTCGGTGTATGGCAGCGGTTCCCAATTTTTTTAAGCATCGACGCCCCTTGCAAGAAAACAAAAATTTTCATCGACCCCCTTTCAAATTTAATTATTTTTTTCTATAACAGTATGTAGATGTAGATGTAATAACAGTGTTATACTTAAATTTTGTTAAATTTTGATCTGCGATTCTGTTCGAACTTATTTATTTATTTTTGTAATTATAAAACGATCCGATCTTCTTTATTTTATATTCGTTTTAAGTATCAGTTTTATTCTCTTTTGTTTTTTCTGTTGTTCAAACTTTTGTTTCAAAATTTATCAATTTTTTTAATTATAAACCGATTCGATCATTTTTATTTTATATTTGCATCATCAGTTTTATTCTTTTGTTGACACTTTCGTTTCACAATTCGTCAATGCTCTTGATTCGATTTGACGCAACTTATCTTCATCGTCGATCTTCTTTTGTTTTTGTTTCTTTCTTTTTCATTTTGATTCAATTTTTAATACGTATAATCAATCAATAGGTACATTGATTTTTTTTCTTTTTACTTTATTTGATTTCATTTGATT
The DNA here is from genome assembly GCA_036172665.1 of Prosopocoilus inquinatus. Lineage (NCBI taxonomy): Eukaryota > Metazoa > Arthropoda > Insecta > Coleoptera > Lucanidae > Prosopocoilus > Prosopocoilus inquinatus. Next base: position 70,817,330 of record CM069870.1, on the reverse strand, counting down.
TGTTTTTTCTTTTATAACTGTCAATTTATCATCTTTTATTTTTGTTTTTTCTTTTACTTAATTTTATTTCACATTAATTTATTTTTAAATTATTTATTTATTATTTATTTAATTTTGTAAAAAAAAAATAGAAAAAAAAACTATTTTCGTCCTTACTTCATCGACGATCATCTCTTGTTTCTGTTTTATTCGCTCTGATTGTATTTTATTTTCATTTCATTTCATAGTTTCTCCTCCTTTTTCGTTTTTGTTTTGGTTTTGTTTTATTGTGGAATTGTCGTACGTGTAATCAATCAATAGATTGAATTTAATTTTTTTTTATTCGATTTAATTTGATTTATTTTTATTTTCTAACTGTCAGTTTATCATCTTTTGTTTTTGTTTTTCATTTTACTTGATTTTATTTCGCACCAATTTATTTTTTTAATTACTTATTTACTATTTATTTAATTTATAAAAAAAAACTAAAAAAAAAAAAACATTTTCGTCCTTAATTCATCATTCGACTGTATTTTATTTTCATTTCATTTCTAATTTTTTTCCTTCTTGAATGAAACTATAAGGATCGATAGGAGTTCTTAAATCTGTGGGATGCTGTAGGCATTGGCGCAGCCAAGGTGGGGCAAATTGGGCAGATGCCCGCCCCCGGGCTCATCGGGTAATAAAAGCCCCTGGCTCATGGGGTAATAAAAAAAACTATTTCAATTCTCTCTATAAATAGCTTCTTAAATAAAAAAAAAGGTTTGGCTGTAGACTAAAAGACAAAAGAAACCTCAAACAAATGGATACAATCGAAAAAAAAAGCGTGAGAAAAATGAGATAACGGTGGAAAAGAGACGGAAAGTAAAGGATGCATGAAAAGAGCAGAACGTCAGAGAGGGCGAGGCGGCGAGAAAAAATGGAGAAAGCAAACGAATGAGAGGAAATGCTAAAGAAAAGACAAAACAGGATAAAAAGGATTCAAAAGAAATAGACAATAAACGGACATAATTTTTTTAAGAACGCAGGAAAAGAAAAACGGGAAAAGACCGAGCAAGAAAAGATCAAGGAGAGAAAACGATGGGGCGAAAGAAAATGTGCGTTCCAAAAGCAAAAGACAATAGAAAAGCTCTTCTACTTAATAATTAACGTTCTGAAAACAATTCTCATCAGTGGAAGAGGTTTAAACAAGATGCAAATGATGTAGCAGTTATATCTTCTTGAGGAGACGAAATTCTAGAATTTCCTCCATCGGTATTCAAATCGGCTATCTCTTTCCTAGAGTTAAACAAGTTATTAAATTAGCTGGGTTTCCTTTTAATTAATATTTAATACTTTTTGTTTCAATTTTCTGGTTGTCATTTTTTTTTACTTCTTTAAAATCTTTAATAATATGCACTTTTGTTTCGATTTTTAATAATTTCTTACATTTGAATTGTTTTGTAAAAAAAAATCTTTTCTCAGGCTGGCTGGGTTCAGTTGAATCGGTTTGGCTTGACCTGGAAACGTTTTTCACATTTTATTTTTTGAATTGTTTAATTTGCTTTAATTTTAATTAAGTTTTCCTTTTTTTGCTTCATTTGTATAAGGAAAAATTCTTGTAATTTCTATTTCTTAAGGCCAATGTTGCCTTTTTCAATCTATTGTAGTGATAGGTATATTTTTTTAATGATTTATTGAAATAAATTTATATTATTATTATTAATTAACGTTTCTTGTTGCGATCTTTTTCAGTTTTTTCGAATTTCCCAAAAAATTTTGGTTTTTAACATTTTTGTTTCGATTCTTGATCATTTCTTACTTTCTTAGCTTTTGGTAAAATCCCTTTCTTGGTTTGGATTCACTTGAGTTCACTTTAGTTGAATTGATTTGCCTTTGACACGTTTTCTACGTTTTAAATTTTGTTTTAAAAGGAGTTGGCTTCACTTGGGTTTCGTTTAGTAGGGTCGGTTTAGTTACCTTTGGTTCAGTTGGGTTAGGTTTGCTTAAGTTCCGTTTCCTTCCGTTTCAAAAATATTTTTTTGATTTTTAAAAACATTGTTTTTATATTTTCTTTTGTTTTTTCACGTCGAGTTAAATACTGTTTTGTTGTGCGCACTGACGTCCCCCTGTATGCACAATAAATAATCACTGATTTTGTGTAAAATTAACGCCAATACGATTTATTTATTTTTCCGCGCCGCTTTCCACAAGGGTGTAAGTGCGTAAAGCGTAAAGTAAAAAAAAAAACATAACAAAAACACTGCGAGCTAATTAAAGATTACATAAAAATGTATAAATATTCCCTCAAGAAGCTGGAAAACGCACAGCGAAACGTCGACTTAAATCCCAATTTTTCAGGTGTCCGCTACAAAATAACTGCTTGTATATATTTTTTATAGAAAAAATTTAAATTTCAATTAACCAAGAAATCAATAATTGATAATCGATTAAAATTTAATTATTAATAACAGACTGCCTATCTTTACTACTGTTAGATGGCGTTCGAGTCGATAATTTCTGCCCTCATTTACAAGTTCCTTAAAAGTTTACAGTAATTACAAACATCGATCATTTATCAAAAACAAGTACAATCAAGGAATAAATGTTATTATTCTTGCTTAATAATTATAATATGTAAAACTCGTGCAACACAAAAACAAAACTGTTTGCCTTAGTATAGGCAACTGAATATACGCAACTGATATCGCCTTGCCTAACTGCAGTACAAACAAATGGAATTATTAATTCCTTTAAAGCATAATCAACAGTCTACACGTAAAAATTTTAACCTCACTTTATTAGCCGCGTAATAAACAATTTTTAAATCAAAGCGGTCACATTCCTCGAGTTTGTTTCGTAATTGAAGAAAACCCGCTGATGGTGGTGATTTTTGGCGGCCTTCGAAATCACGTTGGCAACGCCGATCGCGAGAAAAATTCGAATTATTCAAACCGAAACACTGCGACGGCTTTACGTAAAGAAAGCGTCCTATACGAACACTAACGTGTTTATTTGGCGGATTTTTTAACTTGTGCTGCGCTCGTGCTCCTCTTAAAAGAAGGAGCAGCAAGGCAATCGAGCGAAGCAAAAAGAAAAATGTCACTCACCCTTTACGGCGTACTGTACACTTCCTTCCAGGGCAGACACGAAGCACCTTCCTCAGTTCTCCGAATTTTCCAATTCACCACAACAAGTTTCAAGTACTTATTCAAGTTCGGTTCATTGCACGTGCGTTCATAGTTGGGCGTTTCACCACCACTGCCAGAGATGTCGGTAAAACAGTTACCTGCGGCAAGTCCCTCCACGTATAGTTTCTTTCTCTCGGGAAATAAAATTCAATCAATTTGATATATATGATAAAGAACATTGAAATTAAATTGCCGATGTCATTTAGTTCTAATAAAGAAATCATTTTAATTATTTCGACAGCAAAAAAAAGGAAAATACCGCGGTGGTTACACAGTTCACTGACGGATGGCGCCGTCATCAAATTATTCAAGAAAACTGTAATTACTTACTAAATAATTATTTATATTCTTATTAATTAAAATGCTCTTTTACTTTTGTACATTGCAGTAACTTTATTTAAGACTACTAAAAGGAATGCATATTGTACTGGAGCAAAATCTCCGACAGTTTTAATTTTAAAGGAGGTCCTTTTCAGGGTACCCCCCAAACGGCTGTTCGTTGCTACACCACGACAATAGTTGGTAAAATTAAAAAAGAATTTAAACCAGATTTAAACAGTCTTGTTGTCTGAATATTCCACCGGTTCCAGATGGAACCGCTGCACGATCAGAAGATCCAATATCGCCCACTCCTATTTACTTTTCAAGACAAACTTTATGATAGTATTTTAGGACAATTAAGGGCCTATTCTGTATCAAAACCGTTAAGTTTAAAGGGCTGTTAAATTTTGTTGCTACGGTAACAACCAATCATAGAACTGTATTTTAAATTTTAACAGCCCCTTAATAAGTTATAGAGGGGCGTATTGTGTAACTTATTAACGGGCTGTTAAAATTTAGAGGTCCTTTAAAATTTAAAATACATTTCTATGATTAGTTGTTTCCGCAGCAACAAAATTTAACAGTCCTTTAAATTTAACACTTTTGATACAGAATAGGCCCCAGAATCAGCTACTTAGGCAGTTTAAAACCCTAATAGAATGACCCAAAAAGGCAATGAAACGACAAAAAAATTAACTCGTAACCATCATATGAAAGTGTCGTATGTGACTTCAGATTGTTTTTGAGTCAGTGTTTCCAACCTAGGGATTTACCGCTACAGGTAAGACAGTGGTGGCTCGTGATGATTTACTGCGCGTAGGCAACAACTGCAAAAAGGAAAGGGGGTGCATTTTCCAAATAAATTTGTTTTTCGGGGCTTGCAATTTATGAACTAAGTTTAAGCGTGAGATTTACTGAGCTTTCTCTCAACTTTCCAACGCCTTTTATCAAAAAAAAAAAAAAATAATAATAATCGACGAACGCTTTCTTGATTTAAATCAAAATTTAAAAGCGACGCGTTTTTCATTTGTTCAATTAACGAAACGTCTCTCTCTTCCTTCATGATCGTGCTTGTAATTTCTGAATTCAATTTAAGTGGGGGATTTACAGAGCTTTTTTTCAGCTTTCCATCGCTTTTCACCAAAAAACAATCGACGAATTGACAACAACTGCAAAAGAGAAAGACAAAAGAAAGAAAGAAAGACAGAAAAAACAAATTTGTATTTCGAGGTTGCCCGGACGAGGAACCGGAACGTGTAACTTCATAGAACAGGATGGGCAGTACCCACCTTGCCCACCCCGACGAGCCGCCACTGATGTAAGCTACTTTTGGTTCGTAACCTGTAGCCAACAATTAAAAAATACAGAAAAATTAAGTTCCGCATTTAACGTATTCTTTTAGATTTTTTTTCTTAATTTATTTTTAATTTTTGTTTAAGTTGAATAGAACTAGGTTGGATTATGTTGACCTTGAGATCGCTTGAGCTCTATTTTAATTAATTTTTAATTTTTTACTATCTAACAATTTTTATACTTTTAATTTTTCCTACAATTTTTAATTTTTATTTGTGTTAAATGGCGTTAGGTTGAGATCAGTAGAGTTGGATTGACTCCCACCGTTAAATGAAGTTTTTTTGGTTTTCCTACAATTTTTAATTTTTATTTGTGTTAAATGGCGTTAGGGGTTGAGATCAGTTGAGTTGGGTTGGCCCCCACCGTTGAATGAAGTTAATTTTAATTTTTCTTGTAATTCTTATTCTTCTACTTGCGTCAGATGAAGTTAAGTAGACCTCAGTTGGTTTGTACTGACCTTGAGATTGAGAATTTTAATCCATGTATAATTTCTTTTATTTTTATTTTTCATTCACTTTTTTTACTTTTAAGTTTAGAAAAAAAAAATGCTTGTGTAGAACAGAGTGCAATATGATATCAGTTGGCTGGATTCAAGTTGACCTTGAGATTTGTCGAGGTTTAAATTTAATTTATGGATTTTTATATATATATATATATATATATCTTTAGTTTAATATTTTTAATATTTATTTTTGCTTGGCTAGAGAAACCAGAATTTTTTTTCATTTAATTGTTTTACTTCATGTTTTTATTGTTTTTAATTTTTTTTTTTACTTCATTTTTTATTGTGCTTAATTTCTTTACGTCGTTTTTTTATTGTTTCTTCGTTGTTTTTAATTTTTTTGTTTAGATCAAAACAGAATCGAATTCAGTTGTTGGGTCGAGTATGGTTGGTCGAACTTCGCCTTTCTTTAATTTTTTACATTTTCTTTCTCTTAATTTTTTGGCATTTTAACAATTTTTATACTTTTAATTTTTCCTACAGTTTTTAATTTTTATTTGTGTTAAATGCCATTAGGTTGAGATCAATTCAGTGACTGACCGCCACCGTTAAATGAAGTTTATTTTAATTTTTCTTGTAATTCTTATTCTTCTACTTGCGTCAGATGAAGTTAAGTTGACCTCAGTTGGTTTGGACTGACCTTGAGATTGAGAATTTTAATCCGTGTATAATTTCCTTTATTTTTCATTCATTTTTTTACTTTTATGCCTTAAAAAAAATTGCTTGCGTAGAACAGAGTGCAATATGATATCAATTGGGTGGATTCAAGTTGACCTTGAGATTTGTAGAGGTTCATTTAAATTTGATTTATAAATTTTAATAAAAAAAATTTACTTTAATATTTTTAATACTTATTTTTATTTGGGTAGAGTGCAGAAATGTTCTTTGTTTAATTGTTTTACTTCATTTTTTTATTGTTGTTAATTTTTTACTTCATTTTTTATTGTTTATTTTTTTACGTTTTTTATTGTTTTTTTCGTTTAATTTTTTTTGTTTAGATCAAAACAGAATCGAGTTCAGTTTTTTCTGTTAAATTTTTTGCGTTTTAAGTGTTTTGCTTCTATTGAATACAATTAGGTTAAGTTCAGTTGAGTAGGATTGACCTTGAAATTCGCTTCGTTTTATTTTCACATTTTTGTCTTTTTTTGAATACATTTTTTTTTCTTAATTTTTTACTTGGGTTAAATTAATTTTTTCTTGTTTTTTACTTTTAATTTTTTGCTCGGATTCAATGGAAAGTTGAGTTCGGTTTTTGGATGGAGTTTGGTGGACCTTGACATAGTTCGAGCTGCGCTTTAATCGTCCTTTAACATTTCTTACTTTTTAATTTTTTAAACTTGTTGTTTCGATCGATTACAGTTTGGTTGAGTTTAGTTGAGTTGGGATGACCTTGGGTTTAACTAAGCTACATTTTAACTGATTTTTTATTATTAAGTTATGACGCTTTTTTACTTTTAAATTTTTATTATTATTAACGATTCAGAAATTTCGCTGTACGCCGACTTTTGTATCGATTTTTACGTACGTATTTTGTTTTTTTTTTCTTTTCTGGTAAAAAGAACTAATTTGGATGGAATTGAGATAGAGATGGTAGTTTTTTACCGTTTAAGCGCCCCTCTTGCGTCGACGCTCTCATGCCTTGCTTACCACCTTCCGCCGGCCCTGGTTACCACTTAGCTACCCCTTTAATTTATTTAGCGTAATAGGTACCCTTCAAAATGAGCGTTACAGGATTGCAGCCCGAACAAAAACGTTTACTATAATTCCCAAATTAGCAAGCCTACGTAAACATACCCTTAGTTTCCGTGCGCTACATTGTGAAAACACAACTTTCTACGTTTCTACCATGCATCACGCCACTGGATTTCGCCAACTGAAAAAAATAATAATATCAATCGTACCAACATAATTGACGCACGATCATTGACAGGCAGAACCTTTATTTCTTAAAATGCTTCAAATAAATACTCGGTGGTTAAAATACTGTTTAAATAATGCACGTTACAAACTTAAATAATAAAAATCCAACACCTTGATCTCTTCCACAGCAATCTCCGCCGCCTGAAAATTAAATTACCAATTACCGCATAAACTTACGTTCGTTATATTCAGACAGACGGCGGAATCGAAGAAGTGTAACAGTTTACTATCGCAACGAAGCGGTGCGATGTTATATATATAATTCAAATCAACTAAATTGTTTCTAAATTCAAGAAAGAGCTATTATCATCTTCTGGAATTATATCCGCGTTTTTACCCTGACGATATTCGACTGATTAAAAATTAAAAAAATGTATAAGCGGGCGTAATATTTAACGCTTCGATTTAGACCCCCGCGTCAAGTCGGACTGCCGCTCTCTCAAACTGGTTTCAGGCAGTTCACTTTTTCGATTCCGCTGTTTGGTTATATTTGCGGCATTACATTCCGAACGTTCTCCATCGAATCGTAAACCAGAGCCTCGAGCGTCTCCCTGACTTTCTCGTTCCACAGGCCTTCCAACGTCTTCTTGGACGTCTTCGCCAGGAAGGCCAACAGGAGACAAACCCGTTCGCTCATCAGACGATCCGAATGCCTCAGCATGTGCACGAAATCCAAACAGTCTTCTTCGCTCGGGCTCAAATCACACTTGCCTCTCGCGATCACCCGGTCTACCAGCTCGAAATTTTCGGGGGTCTTCCTCAGGAGCTGCGTCAGAATGGCCAGGAGGTCTGTGACGATGCGCAGCTCCTTTTTACCTGAAACACACACGCACACACACTCAACACACTCAACCAATTAAATTTTCGTATAGTTCTAGCTCGTGAGAAAACAGAAAGAATATTATAGCTGGGTTGGGATATTCAGTTCCGTGCACACTATTTACTCCTTTCTCACTATTAAGTCTCTTTTCGTACAAGTAAAAAGTGAGACGAAAGTGGAAAGTGAGTAAATAGTGTGCAGGGAACTGAATATCCCAACCCAGCTCATGAAACAAATAAAAAACACTTTAGAAACTTTTGCTAAAGCAAACAACCAAGTCAATTATATTTTTAGCTCGTTTCTAAAGCGTTTTATTTTCGTTTAAACTGACTCAGCATTAGGAACTTCTGGAGCAAGGCGTAGATGTTTAAGACGGCCACCGCATCGCAGAACTGATTGAGGAAGCGGACGTCCAAGTGCACCAGGTAGCACAGCAAGACGAAGATGTGCTCGAGGGCCTGCAGGTCGTCGTCCGTCAGGTCCATCAGGGACTTGTAGTTCTCATGCTGCGCGCTATTGACAAAAGTAGATGAGTTGGCAGGCGTGGGGGTCGAGTTATTCGAGGGGGCGGTGCTTCGAGCTAATAACTTGGTGGCGTAGACGAGGTTCGGGACGAGTTTCACCTCGAGGTACACCTGCAAGAATCTCTGAGTGAGGAGGAGGAGGGGTTGGACAAAAAAAATTCTTGCCTTCTTGATTTGTTCCAGCTTGCCCTCCGTTATCCCACGCATCACAAACGGCAGTGAAAACAGGTTCGCAACGTACCCCATGACTTTCGGGCTTGCGCTGCTGTTCCTCAGTGGTGAAACGACGATGTTTGTGAGGTTAGGTTGAGCCAGCGACACCGTCTCACCCGCCATGACTTCTTCGATGGTGCGGTGGAGGAACACGATCCACTCTTCGTTTTCGATGGGGTGAGAATCCTCGTGGATGTTTATCGCCGATGGTTTTAAGGGCGCCGTTTCATCTGGTGGTGGAAAAGGGGGCTGAGGGGAGAAGTTTCCGATTGGCACAAATCAAAAATTACCCTGAGTGTTGAGATTTTTATCCTCCTTCTTGCCCGTCGATTCTGAACTCGCCGATTTATTATTGCTGTCCTCTTCTCCGCTCGTGTCATCCACAGCCGATTTATTATCAGTCGGTTGGCTGTTCCTTTTAGGCTCGAGGCAGTCCGTTTTCTCAAGGCCTTCACAACTACTTCCGGAGTTGTTCGGCTTGTTAGCTTCCTCTGCGTTCCTGAAACGCGAAAAGACACAATCGAAACACTTGCTCGGCGGACACACCGACTTGTTTACTTGTTTGGGTTTTCGCTTTTCTGCAGCACGAAATGGTCTTTGCGCTGTTGCTCCTTGATCTGCAAAGTGTTGGCGGACATAGGCCGGGTGAGGGGCATCAGGGGGGCGGCGGCATTCTCATTGATTAAGACGTGCCCCTCCACAAACGGATGGTTCAGTATCTCAGGCCAGGTCAGTCTTTTGTTTGGGTTCTTTTGCAAAAGGCCCTAAGACACGGACGACAGTTAAACAGGATTCCCCCATTTGTTTCCACCGAAACAGGTTTTGCCCCGATTTTTCACGAGTGACTGCGATCGTACAGGTTTCCTAATTTTTACATGAATGATCAAGTTTAACTTCAAGGCTTCCGCGGCCGTCGCGTTGGTTTCCGGTTGGAACCACATTCTCAGTCTCAAAGACTAACAAGAAGCAGCAACAAGACCACCAGCAGCAGCAGCAACTCTGAGGAAATTCTTCTGCAATGGAGAACGAAACGTCGGCAGTAAAAGAAATCCGAGACAAGCGGTTCCAACCGGAAGCCAAGAATTCAATCATCATGAATATACAATTTTCTTCGTTTTCTTTTATTCACGTCGTGTATTACGAATTAGTTGCATTGCCTTTAAATATTACGAGCAATTAATTTTAATAACGTGCCAAAAGATACTAATTAAATTTTTCAAAGAAACAAAAAGTTTTTATTATAGGCAACTTAATTAACATAGCGGTTTGTATGGTTGCCTACATTGAAGATCCCCAGAATAATTTTGTTTTAAAAAAAAAAACGCGATAAGAGATAACTTTCCAAGTCTGATCTCCAAGCTACATATCTAAGCGAAAAAAAAACATTTCTCCATCTGGACTTGAAAACACGAAGTTCGAAATAACTGTTCTGCCACGCAATTAAATAATAATAATTAAAAGACCTGCGTAACCTTTAAAAATGAAATGCAGTTCTCCGATATGAAACTAGGCCATTGTATCTGCTCGTGCCTGATGAGTCGGATCAGGTGTAAAATGGAGGCCGTACGGAACGGGGGTGCCCCCACTAACAGCTCGTATATTATGCAGCCGAGGGACCAAAGATCTGCGTTGTGATCGTACGGTTGTTCCTCGATTAATTCAGGCGCCATGTACAACGGCGTGCCTGTAATTAATTTTTTTTTAATTAATTCTTTTGAGCTTTGGGCAGAGAGAGAGAGAGGAAGAATCGGCGGCAATTTCGGTATATACAGTACCTTTGATGGAGGTCAAGACGTGAGTGCCCGTACTCATGTTCCGAGCAAAACCGAAATCGCACAGCTTCGCGCAGTTCTTCGTGTCCAGCAAAATGTTCTGCGGCTTGAGGTCCCTAAAAATTATTCGAACGTTCGTATTAAAGGCCGGATAAGGGCCAGAAGCGAATGTAGATTAAAGAAGGATGACAGTACATTCAAGAATTTTAATAAAACGACAGTTTCATGGGCAAAGGAGCAGTTGCGCCCACCCCTGGCTGGCGGGGCTATCAAAAACTATTCCAATTCTCTCTGTAAATGGTTTCTAAAATAAAGAAAAAGTTTGGTTGTCGAGCAGAAGACGAAAAAAAGCTCGATACAATCGAAAAGAAGGTCAGAAAAATTAGATAATGGTGGAAAAGAGACGAAAAGAAACGAATAGGTGGGGGGGGGATCCCCATCGTAGTAACTGAAACTGTAAGAGCCGATGTGGATCCACAACAAACCTGTAGGAGTCTTGTGGGGTCGCTAAAAAAACATGTAGATGGCTAACCAGAAGTACACGGAGACGTCACTTTGGTTGCCTACCCATAAACATTCTTTTTATTTAAATTAAGTTACCGTTCGTAATATCTTAATATCTCTATACGCTTTTGTCTCTTTCTTTTGTTCAAACTTTCGTTTCAAAATTCGTCAGTGCTCTCGATTCGACTTGACGCAACTTATCTTACTTCCCACGTGATCAAATTAGTTGTTACGTTTCTAGGGAAATTTGTTTCCCACAGGTTGGCGACATTGCAAGATATTTTCTTGACCGCTGTTGCCAACCTAGTGCACTTCACACCAGATTCAACAGGCATTTGGTGTTGGAAATGAAACTCGGTGTATGGCAGCGATTCCCAAATTTTTTTAAGCATCGACAAGATGTTTAAATTTAAAATTTTCATCGACCCCCTTTCAAATTGAATTAATTTTTTCTATAACAGTCTGTAGATATAGATATAATAACAGTGTTATACTTAAATTTTGTTAAATTTTGATCTGCGATTCTGTTCGACCTTATTTATTTATTTTTGTAATTATAAAACGATCCGATCATCTTTACTTTATATTCGTTTTAAGTATCAGTTTTATTCTCTTTTGTTTTTGTTTAGTTCGAACTTTCGATTCAAAATATATCAATTGTTTTAATTATAAACCGTTCCGATCATCTTTATTTTATATTTGCACTGTCAGTTTCATTCTCTTTTGTCTTTTTCTTTTGTTCAAACTTTCGTTTCACAATTCGTCGATGCTCTTGATTCGATTTGATTCAACGTATCTTCATCGTCGATCTCCTTTAGTTTTTGTTTCTTTTTTTCTTCATTTTAGTTCAATTTTTAATACGTATCATCAATCAATAGGTACATTGAATTTCTTTTTTTTTTACTTTATTTGATTTCATTTGATTTGTTTCTATATTCTAACTGTCAATTTATCATGTTTTGTCTTTGTCTTTTTTTATTTCACACGATTTTATTTTTTAATTATATATTTATTATTTACTTAATTTATAAAAGGAATTAAAAAAAAAACTATTTTCGTCCTTACTTCATCGACGATCGTCATTTGTTTTTGTTTTATTCGATGTGACTGTATTTTATTTATGTTTCATTTCATATTTTTTTTCTTTCTTGAATAAAACTGTAATGATCGATAGGAGAGTTCTTAAATCTGTAGGATCTTGTAGGCATGGGCGCACCCAGGGTGGGGCAAATGGGACAGATGGCCACCCCAGGCTCATTGGGCAATAAAAAAAATACTATTTCAGTTCTCTCTGTAAATAGTTTCTTAAATAAAATAAGAAGTTTGGCTGTTGACTAGAAGACAAAAAAAAGTTCAAACAAATGGATACAATCAAAAAAAAAGCGTGAGAAAAATGAGATAACGGTGGAAAAGAGACGGAAAGTAAAGGATGCATGAAAAGAGCAGATAATTAGGGAGGGCGCGGCGGCGAGAAAAAATAGAAAAAGCAAATGAATGAGAGGAAAATGTAAAGAAAGGACAAAACAAGATAAAAAGGAGTCAAAAGAAAAATATAATAAATGGACATATTTTTTTTAAGAACGCAGAAAAGGAAAGATGGGAAAAGACCAAGCAAGAAAAGATCAAGGAGAGAAAACGATGGGGCGAAAGAAAATGTGCGTTCCAAAAGCAAAAGACAATAGAAAAGCTCTTCTACTTAATAATTAACGTTCTGAAAACAATTCTCATCAGTGGAAGAGGTTTAAACAAGATGCAAATGATGTAACAGTTAGATCTTCTTGAGGAGACGAAATTCTAGAATTTCCTCCATCCGTATTCAAACCGGTTATCCCTTTCTTAAAGTTAAACAAGTTATTAAACTAGATGGGCTTCCTTTTAATTAATGTTTCATATTTTTTCTTTTAATTTTCTGGTTTTCATTTTTTTATTTCCTTAAAATCTTCCTCAATAATTAGCATTTTTTATTTCGATTTTTAATATATTCTTACATTTGAATTTTTTTACAAAAATCTTTTTTCGAGCAGGCTGGGTTCAATTTAATCGGCTTGGCTTGACCTCGAAACTTTTTTCACATTTTATTTTTTGAATTGTTTATTTAGGTTTTTCTTTTTTGGCTTCATTTGTATAAAGAAAAAGTCAATGTTGACTTTTTCAATCTACTGTAGTGATATTTTTTTCCTATGACTGATTAAAATAAATCTATTATTATTATTATTAACGTTTCTTGTTGCGATCTACAGTTTTTTGCGAATTTCCTTAAAATTTTTGATTTTTAACATTTTTGTTTCGATTTTTGATCATTTCTTACTTTTTACCTTTTGTAAAATTTCTTTCTTAATTTGGATTCACTTGGGCTCGGTTTATTTGAATTGGGTTCGATTAAGTTCGGTTGAGTTGGATTGACTTTCAAATATTTTTTTTAATCTAAAAAAAATAAAAGATTTTTATTTTATTTTTAAATTTTTAAGGTAGATCGTTAAGTCTCCCAGTTTTTCTCTTTTTTCGAATTTCGTTCTACAACTTTTCAACTGTTCACGTCTTATAATGATGATAATTTCTGACGTTTTTATCTATTGTAAATTCGTTACGATTTCATTTTTAAAATATTTAATTTTGTCTTTCAATCATCAGTTCTCTTTTTTAATTTCCCTAAAATTTTTGCATTTTTTCATTTTTTTATATCGACATCAGATTTTATTGCTTACTTTTTTATCTTTTGTAAAATTCTTCTCTTCGATTGCGCTGAATTAGGTTCAGTTCAGTTGAGTTGACTTTGAAACGTTTCGATTGTTCCAATTTTGTCTTTTAATTAGACAAAGAAAGAAAGAAGATAAAGAAAAGGATAAAACAAACGAGTTCCTTGGATTTCGAGGAGAAGAAGACGAAGTGACGAACAAAAAAACAACAGAAGATCGGCTTCTTGAAAATCAGGAAACAGGCAAAGACACGAAAAAACATTGACCTCTCGATGAAAAACAAAAGAAAATCGACGATTTGTGTGAGTGAGAGAAAAAAAAAACAAACGACGACGCAAAGGAAACGAAACGTTAATTTCAAGAACAACGAAAACGAATTTAAGAAAAAGAGAAGCAAATGAAAACTCAATTGAAAGAAAGAAACGCGAAGTGAAAAACAATAGAAGGAAAGTCGGCGATGCTCGATTCTCAACACTTTCGTTAGAAAACACAAAATACAAGAAATCTATTTGAGACAAACTGAAACAAAAGAAAACTCAATTAAAACAATAACAAATGCGAAGAAGTCTGTGTCACAAGTTGGAAGGAAACGCCTGTTCTGCACCCTAATTTCCTCAAATTGGAAGATCACCAATGAAAAAGCTGGAAGTCAAAAAGTAACGTGCATTTTTCTATGCCATAAATTTAAAACTGATCAGCCGAACAATTAGTGTTGCCAATGGTCTTTCACAAAAGCACTAAAAGATCATTTTAAAAAGTTACTTTATTTCTTTTTCTGTGAATACCTGATTTTCTTTCTTTTTTCCGATAAAATTTGACCTTTAAACATAATTAATGATCATCGAAAGTAAATGAGTAAGCATAGGATTAGAATAAGTACACGCCTTCGTTTCAGTAGCGCCGTAAAAATGTATCGAACAGGCACATTGTGTAATGGGACGGTGAAAATAATTTAGGACGTGCTTACTATATGACGCAATGTCGCAATAAATTCCGCCGGTTGAGATACAACTGTTCAACTAATTGCTCTGAAAATCTTTACACATTGAAACAAGAAGAGTTGATTACACAAGTGTATTTTTTTATTGCGGCAATGTTGCTCTGTTTTTTGTTATACTGAGTAACACCATTGCTGTAGCGGCGTTAATTGTCTCCGCAGCCATCGCGTTTGTTTACATGCTACAGTCAATAATATTTTATATTGCCTGCTTCACTAAAATTTGAACCAAGCAAAATATATTTCTCCTATATATATAAATGAGTAAAGAAACTGTCTCAGTCGGTAACATTGGCATCCGCATGTGTTGTCGGCAAAACAGAACTTGACTTTTATTTTTGGTTAATTGCCGACTGCATTGTCTCAACACGATATGAAAATAAAAATTAACTGAATCCCGTCCATCTTAGGCCATTTATAGTCCATGATAATTGTGTGTAACATGCAGTAATACTTGAAGTTTTAAGTTACTTACCTGTGTAAAACCCGATGTGAGTGTAGATAATACAGGGCCGAGACCAAGTCCCAAACGATGGCCTGCACTCGTTTCTCAGGTAAGTATCCCTCCTTGCCGAGTATTGCGTTCAGCTCGACATGTGCAAACTCGGTAATCACCACGATCTAAAAAAAAACACCAAATTAAAAAAAGAAAAACGAGGGGACGGCGGGTTTATCACGGACCCACCTCGTTTTCTGTCTCAAAAGAATCCAGCATCTGAATTATGTTGGGATGGTGGAGGTGCCTTTGGATTTCGCATTCTCGCCGCAAGCCCTTCAGTTCCTTAGCCGAACGTCCTCTCTGTAACGCAAAAGATACTTAAATAACCAGCCAAAAGCAAAAGTACCGCGGCTGGGGCCTTACCTTGCTGATCACTTTCAACGCAACGAACTTGGAATCTGAGTTTTGCACCGCTTTGTATACCCGTCCGAAGGAGCCTTCGCCCAGCAGGCTAATCACTCTGTATTTATCCATTTCGCCGAGCCTGGCGACTTCGAAAAATCGTAGTAAACATCACCGCAGTAAACATAAACAAAACTGACAGCCACAACCACAGTGACGCTCAGTGTTGCCAACAGTCGAAAATTGTTATCACTAAAACGGACGCGGGAAATCACCAAAGAATCTCTAAATTCAAAATATGTTCACAAATTGAAAAACCACCACCTCTTGCATTATGTTGGTATAAAACATAAATCCCCTATAGAACATTAACAAAATACCAAGTTAGCAACGTACTTGAAGTTTCATGTCAAAGTAATTTGTCATATCAATTTTACTATTAATTTATTTACATTTATATTTGTTTTAATAAGCAGTTTCAATTAATTTCAGTTTGCCTGCTATAAACTTGCTTGCGAACCATAAGGTAAAAACCATGAATCTATTATTATTATTAAATTTAGGCATAACCTTATCGTTTATTTCAAACACTTGCCAATTTTCAGTGCTGCCAACAGAATAACACGGAAAATCTCAATTTCCCACTTTAAAAATCACCAGAAATCATCCAATTGAGACAGCGTTAATACGAAAAATCTCCAAACTTTAATACTGAATACAATAAAGTATTTGTAATCTAAATTAAACAATTTATGAGTTAAAAAAGTTAAATAGAATTTGTTTGTGACCTCTGGGTACATTGCAAAAAGTCGAGCTGTTTAACAATGTTCTTTTAAGCGAACAAATATTTAAAAATGCTTTTAATGAATCAGCTTACTTTTTGTTTTACATTTCTTAATATTTTAACATTTTATTTTAATACATTTTAATATCAGAATAAATGTTAATTGATAGTTTGCCGTTGATTAAAAAAGTTAAAACACTGAGAAAGAGGGAAGTTTGGCTGCCAACCTTAATATTAGAAAAATTATTACTGCATATGTACCAGTTTTGAGATAGGTCGGAAGTCATGTCAAAAAGTCCCAACCACTTGGAAAAAATCACCAGATCTGGTGAAAAAATCATCGAGTTGGCAACACTGCCAATTTTGTTACCAAATTTTTAACTAGAACACTGTTGCCGGTTGTATTTTTCACAAGGCAACGTCGCCAGTGGTCTTTTAATTTGTGAACAAGTTATAATTCCAACAGATATTGGATTTTCTTCCGTCACCAGTTTGTCAAAAGAAATTTATTGAAACCTGCAAATCAGGACATATTAAAAGAAAATTAACATAAAAACAATAATCGCGATCCTGAATTTATTCTTACATTGTACTAATTGAAAACTTTTTATAGCATCATGCACACGGTTTCAACTTGCACGAGTTGAAACAGATGAAAGAGCGACATCCTACGATCGCTTTTTTTTGGTTTGCAGTGGGAATTTCGAGCTACGTTTCTGCTGCCGAAGCCCCAAACAGGGCTGAAACAGCTGTACAGAGGCTGCTCGAAGTTTTCACTGCAATCAAAAACGACTTGCAACAATTTTTTTTTTAATTTCTGTCAATAAGCTTGCCGCTTATTAATTAAGTTGGCCAAGTGGAGAGTGTCAACCAGCGCCCTCTAACACACATTAATTAGATGTTACCCCGGTTCAAATCAGTTCAAATGTTGAGATTCTCAAGGTCAATCTAATCCAACCTATCTAATTTCATGTTGAGATTGGTCCAACTTGATTTTAACAGTTGCTGTACGTAAATACGCACGTACGTTGATTTTTCTATCAGTTTTTACTATTATGTCAACAGTTATAAGGTTATAAACGTTTTGACGACCAGCTGATCGGAGCGGCGCTGTTTACGTCGTTCCTCTTCAAGATCCAGTAAGGTACTGACCCCGGCCTACTTCGGCTGCGGGTCGTAATTGAAGAGGCGCCCGCGTGCTTTCTTTCGCTTAAAAGTTTGAATCGTCGTGTTTCGAATAATTTGGACCTGAATTTCGTAGTTGTTGCAAGAAAACACATGACTTGTACTTTTGATTGACAGTTCATTTGTAAATAACCACAATTCAATCCAAACAAGTTTCAAAAATAGGGAGACCCAAAGAAAAGAATATCTGTTTTTGAATCAAAACACGTTTGGATCACGATTTTGTGAGCGAATGAAAGCATTAATACTTCTATATTTTTGGATTTAGCGATTATGGGCCACTTTTCTTACGGAAAGTTGGCAAACAGTTGCATACTTGCGTGGAGTTGGCAACGCTGTTCGTTGCGGAATTGCCAATGTAGAAGTAAGGTCCTTTAAACCAAACGCTATTTATTTTATTCAATAAACTCGTGTTAGTAATTGCAAAAAAAGGATTTTCTATAAAAGAAACATCTAATTTAAAAAGCTCACCAATACCTGAAGTTTGCCTGACGAATACCAGAGGCGCTAATTGTCACGTTTGTTGCCAACGTTTAATGCGGCGGGATTTACTTCTCCCGTGATTAATTGTTCTCTGTTGCCAACTGTCTTTGCCGTACCCAATTGGTGGGTAATAGAATTTGTCTGCATAACCTGCATTTTATTTAATTTCCAACAGCACTTTTCGAATTAAGAAAAAGAAGAAATTGCATCAACTCAAATCTGTATTTCGATTTACGATTGGCAATACCGCGCGGCGACTTCGTCCGTTAAAATTCTAACCTCGAAATTTTTCAAAAAAAAAGAAAGAGCCAAGAAGATGCCTTACGCGATCGAACCGCACGAAGTTCTGGCCTACTTGAACGACCTGGGGTACAAGAATATATCGGCCCAGCAACTGAAAGAGTTCATAAGAGGTAGGTGGCGATTGTGATTGTTAATTAACGACGAGAAATCCGAAAATAATCCGTGTCGCCCCGCAGATTTAAAAAAGCTGATCAAATACGACCTCAGAATACGTAAGCGGCGAGAGGAGGACATCGAAAACGTACCACCCAAAGACGGCGATGATATATTTCGAGCGCTGTACGAAACGAGAACGACTTCGTCGAGAGCGAAGGAAGTGCCAAAGAAAGAAAAGGTGATTACGGTGCAGATCAAGAAGCCCCCCAGGAGAACATTCGAGGATAAAAGCAGCCCGTCCATTGTCAACTCCACGTCCACTTCGAATCCCACACCTCGAGTTGAAGACTCAGGTGAAATGCAATCGTTTAATGACGAGGGATACGTCGAGGAGAAGACGAGGCCCAAATCAAGCGACAACATTGATGCAATGCGTTCCTTGCACAAAGGAGCTCAGTTAAGACCAAAGACTTCATGTAAGTAATAACTCGTAAGTTGGAAGGCAAAAATTATGTTATTTGAGGAACTAGTCCGATGAAAATTCTTACGAAATATACAGGGTGTAACTTTAATGAGGGGCCAAACTTTAAGGGCCAGTCCCTCACACCGAAATATGAAAAATAGTTTATATAAACATAGGTCCGCAAACGCATAGTTTCCGAGATATAACAAAATCATCGTAGGCAACCGGCATTTCATATTTGAAATCTCGTGACTTTCCCGAACAACTTTCCCAAATGACATTTCCGCGTATCTTGAAAAATAAAAGTTATACAATTGCGGTCCGTTCAGAGTTTAGGAAGAGTCGGGGGGAACGTTTTATAAACAGGGCCGGCAGAGGGGATGGAAAATTAAAAATACATTTTTAATAATGCGAAGACTCGATTCATTATTTCCATAAAAGTTTTTGCGTGTTCGAAAATCATTAATTTTCTAAGCAAAATTCAGATGTTTTTTTTTAAGTAAAATAAAAGAGAACTTTAATAAAATGAAGGTAAATGTCAGTCATTAATTTCCCAGATATTGTTTTTCTTAAAATAAAAAATTAAAATTATAAAAGAAAATATTATTTTAAGAAAAATTTAATGGTTGTCAAATAGGCGAATGATTTTGATGTTCCAATAAATTTAATTAATTAAATTCCAATAAATCTACGTTAGTTAGTTTTCAAATATACAGGGTGCAACTTTCATGAATGGCCAAACTTTAAGGGCTAGCTCCTCGCACCGAAATATGAAAAAAAGTTTATATAAACATAGGTCCGCAAACGCATAGTTTCCGAGGTATAACAAAATCATCGTAGGCAGCCGGCATTTCATATTTGAAATCTCGTGACTTTCCCGAACAACTTTCCCAAATGACATTTCCGCGTATCTTGAAAAATAAAGGTGCTTTACTATTACGTCGATTTCAAACATTTCGATCTCCTCAGTATACGACGATAGATATTGAGATTTTGACAAGTGTATTTTAGATTTGGGAAGATGCGGGAACTTTCATAAAGAATAAATTTTTCCGAGAAATCGATAACAAAAAAGTTTCCCAATTTTTTTCCGGACCCTGTATCTCAGAAATTATGCGCTTGCCGACGTGTGTTTATATGAACTTTTTTTCATAATTCGACGTAAAGAATTAGCCCTTGACGTTTCCCCCCTCATAGATGTTACACCCTGTATAATTAATTCCGCAACAAATTAATTATACATTTTATAAAAATTTTGTTGGACTAAAGTCGCTTTATCTTAACAGTTATAAGGCCCAGGATGCATCTGAGGCCGTGCAAAAGTGACCCGGTCGCTCTGTACCACGCCTATCAGGCCGAGTGGAAAAAGCAAAAGTTCCCCGGGGAGGAGAACCATGCCAATTTGCGATGGGCCATCCGGGAGAGAATGCTAGGAGAACCACCGCAGGTAGGTGAACGTCGTCGAGTTTTCACGCTCGCATTAAATTAGAATTTGTCGCGTAGGGTTTTCATCATCCTGCGGGATCTATGGAGGCGCTCTCGAAGAAACGAGGACCCCCCCGAAGAACGTGAGCAAACCAAAGTAAACTTATCCTAAGTGTAATTTATGTAAATGACGAATGGCCCCCCCGCACGTGTGTGAGTGTCATTAAGATTTTGGATGATGTTATTGAGACGATGTAATAAATAATTTCGTGTTGACGAGTGCCTGCCTATTTGATGGCCCCATTCACCTTTCACAACTGCATTCGATTTGTGGTTAAAATCGACGAATTGTTTATTGGTGGTCAAACAAGAAAAACCAATTTTAAATTATTCCATTTCATTTCATTTTGAAACTCCCGTCCTTTTCTTTGAAAACAATTGGTCACTAGAAAAACAATTGTTTTCAATAAGACGAACCGTTTTGGCCATCAGATGGCGCTCTAAATTATGACAATGGCGATGCCTTCATCAAATCTCCTTTAGTTTTCCTTGAAAACAACAATTGGTTATCAAAAAGAATCTATTTTTTTTATTAAAGGTAAAAAAAATTGGATGAGGCGCAGATGTTAAATATTTTTGATAATTAGATAAAATAGGTGTAGCTTTGGGCTAAGAGATGGCGCTCGAAATTATTTACGATGATGCTGTCTTTAAATCTCGTTTTGAGAATAATTAGTTATAAAAACATTTTTTTTTAAACTAGAATTAGATGAAATCGAAATGCTTTTTCAAATTCGAATTAGTACAGTTTTACTCTTTTGATAAAAAGATGGCTGGCGCTCTAAAGGATTCCTGGCGCACTTTGGTTATTCTATTTTTCTATTTAATTTTGAAAAAAAAATACCCACTTTCGCCAAGAATATTAAGACGACGAATAGGTGTTCGTAAAACAAAAAAAAACGCTCCAAGTCCAAGAATTTCGTCCTTAACTAACGCACCCAGTATACATAATCACCCTGTATTTGAAAAAATAAATTAATTTAAAATTATCCCGGTATGCGTCGATTTAGAGTTGCAGCAGCGGCGTCATAACAATAATTAGGGGCTTGAAATGGGGGAGGAAAGGGACGGCTCGATGAAAACTTTCTTCTTTCCTAAGGCAACGAAGCTTAAAAAAAGACCAGGAGTCCCTCCCTGTGTTAAACCAACAATAGAGTACGAACCGGCAGAAAAGTGAAAAAAAATCAGTTTTGAAAGCGTTAAAAATAAATCATTACCACAACACTTATTGCAAATTATTTTTTAATAAAAATATGTAATATATTTAGTTGATTATTTAAAAAATAAAAAAACACTGCGTATTTTCGGCGAACAAGCAAAAAGGTTATTACATTCTTCAGTATTGTTTAGGCAACCACACAAGGGATCATGTTCATTAGGTTGCTTATACTGAGGCTTCTTGATTTTTGAATGTCTAATTCGTTATTTTCAAACCGACAAACAGACGTTATTAAAATTCGTCGTTCATATAAAAATATTGTAAATCTTTTAACGGAGACTTCGAAAAATTGCAGTGTCGCTCAACGTTCTACTGTCGATTAATAAATACTTAGCTCCGTCAGAAGGTGATAATTAAAAATGAGTAATAATTTTTCTGCGTTTGTTATTTCCTTCCTGAAATCGGTAAGAAGAGTTTGCAGAATTATTTAAACACTTGAAGATCAAGAGTTGATCGATTCAAGTGTGGAAAAAGAATTCCCATCGCCTGTGGTATAGGCAACCGTACGAACTATTGAGCTCGTTAGTTTGCCTACGCTGAGGCTTTTCGTTGAAGATAAACGTAATCATGTTTGGGCAAACCTGCGCGTAATTTACTGTTTTTTTTTTTTTTTTAATTTCTAAAGGCGATTCAATAATTTACAGCATTGATAACGTGAAATTAAAAATAAATAAATAAATTACTAATTTTGGTATTATACGTCTGCGTTACTTTTTTTTTGTTCTGAAATCGGGAAGAAATGGGAAGTTCAGAGTTTGGGAAGAGCCAGGGGAACGCTTTATAAACGGGGCCGGCGGAGGCGGTGTAAAATTATAAATAAATTTTTAATAATGCGACGACTCGATTCATTATTTCTATAAAAGTGTTCGAAAATCATTAATTTTCTAAGCAAAATTCAGATGTTTTTTTTTTTAAAGTAAAATAAAAGAGAACTTTAATAAAATATCAGCCATTAATTTCCCATAAAAGAATCCAGATATTGTTTTTCTTAAAATAAAAAATTAAAATTATAAAAGAAAATATTATTTTAAGAAAAATTTAATGGTTGTCAAACAGGCAAATGATGATTTTGATGTTCCAATAAATTCAGGCACAAACATTATTTGACCGTTTCGTTTCAAAAAGAGAAGGTTAATGATGTACCTACGGTAGTTAGTTTTCAAATATACAGGGTGCAAATTTAATGAATGGCCAAACTTTAAGGGCCAGTCCCTCACACCGAAATATGAAAAAAAGTTTATATAAACATAGGTCCGCAAACGCATAGTTTCCGAGATATAACAAAATCATCGTAGGCAGCCGGCATTTCATATTTGAAATCTCGTAACGTTCCCGAACAACTTTCCCAAATAACATTTCCGCGTATCTTGAAAAATAAAGGTGCTTTACTCTTACGTCGGTTTCAAACATTTCGATCTCCTCGGTATATGACGATAGATATTCAGATTTTGACAAGCGCATTTTAGGTTTGGGAGGAGGCGGAAATTTTCGTGAAGAATAAATTTTTCTGAGAAATCGATAACAAAAAAGTTTCCCAACTTTTTTCCGAACCCCGTATCTCAGAAACCATGCGCTTGCCGACATACGTTTATGTGAACTTTTTTTCATAATTCGACGTGAGGAACCGGTCCTTGATGTTTGTTCCCTCATAAAATTTACACCCTATACATATAATTATTTTGTTGTGGCCACTTGGACTTGACGTTTCGCTGTGCGCTTGACAGCTTCTTCAGGAAAATTATAAATAAACAAGTAGTCAAAAGAAACGGGTCCACATCTGTACTTTTTAATTCGATTTGACATTTAAGCTATTTAAGTTATTTAACGTTTTTGAACTCTCATTATCCTTCGCGCACTCTCTCACACGCTATCGACCTTGTACTTGGACAGCACGCTTCTCGTGTCGTTCCTGTGCAGGTGGGTCAGCAATTTGGTTTCGATTTGCTCGACCGCCGCCTGAGTCAACACCAGGGTGTCGTGTTTCAACATAGAATACACGTTCAGGCCGTATACAGGCATCAGGTTCATGTGTTTTATGGTGTCGGTGGCCACGGTGATATTTCGGGGCATCACGTCGATCCTAAAAACGAAAAAACGGACAGATTCACTTAACCGCGCAGACGTTTTTCTTCAAGGTTTCAAGCTTAATAAAGCCGCAATTCGTATAAATCAATCAAAGACACTGCAATTATAAGTTTCTTTTTTATACTCGCAACATAGAGTGCATCATTAAAACTTAGGTCTAGTACGTTAAGTCCATGGAACACATTGGTCTAGAGATAGTATGTCCAGAGTTTAGAGAGTAACAAGTGCAGTTGACATGCGCATTAGAGGCGTTTTACATCTATCAAAATTTGTTACAATTTCTTGCGCAAAGTGACAAAGAAGTATCATTTAAACTACTGAGGCTGTCTCTCTCACGTTGTACAAGATCTTGTAGAAATTTTGATAGATATAAAACGGGCTGGTATGATTGTATTGCGAATTTTGAAATGCACCTCAGCCACGGCATGGACTTCGGCTTCTCTGGGAAAAAGTTTAAATCTGAAGGCCCAGAAACACTTCATCATGTAATGACTTCCGTAATTTCCTCGTGCGACGTTTCTAAAAAGGCAGCGAAATTCTAAGAGAAAAAAAAACTAGGTACGATGACAATTGGGGGCCAAGCTTGTGTCGTGTCCAAGGTACGTTTCAAGATTCGGTTCAATTATATCGGTGATTAACGTAAAGTAAACCAGGATTGCCAGATCGGACGAAATTTCGCCATTCGGGGTGCATTTTGTCGCCTGATTTGGGCTACTTTTGTTTTCTTCACATAACGACGAAGAAAATATATACCACATATATACTACATAAGTGTTATACGACGAGAATGCTTCGAGTGCATCGTTTTCTTTAGTTTTTTGTTCATTCCGTCTTTGCCCATCTTTCTTATTTTTTTTTTTTTCGTTTTAAGGAATTAACGTTTTGCATTTAATTCACGGTTCGTTTGTTTTATTTTGTCCTTTTGTTTTCTGCCGGGAAATCGTCGTTCTTTCTTTATTTTTTTTGCCTATTCATTCGTCTTTTATTTTTTCTGTTCGCACTTCTTATTAATCAGATTGACTTTTCACATTTTATTGCCTCCATTCTCCAGTTCTCTTTTGTTTCATACGAGTTTGTATTTTTGTCATTTTTTATCCATCGTAACAACGTGGTACTTCTATTTTATTTTTTTAATTAATTTTATACTGTGGATTTCTCTTTTGTTTATTTTTATCTAATTAATCTTTCACGTTTTGTTGGTTGACACATTTTACAGTTTTTGTTTTCTATTTTTTTTTTTTTTTTCATTTAGAGATTAATTTGTTTGTACTTCATATAAATAATCCATCTTCTTTTGTTATTTTTTTCTGTTCTTTATGCCTTTGCACTATGTATTTCTCTTTTGTTTAGGCTCATTTTTATAGTTCCTTTTTATTTCCTACGAGGGCTCTTTTTTATTTGCAAAACTCGACGATTTTCATTTTTTTTTGTTCATTTTAATAACCTGGTACTTTCGCTTTTTTTTAATTCATTTTATGCTGTCGTATTTTTCTTTTGTTTTATATTTATCAAATTGATTTTTCACATGAACTTATCGTTCGGCTTGCTGTCGTCGATCGTCTTTTGTTTTTTTTCCCTTCATGCCTTATATTTTGTTGCCGTTTCTTTAAATTCTATTTTGTTTCTGATTTTTTTACAGGTTTCTTTGTTTTTTTTAAATTAATTCTGATTTTTGATGTTCCTAATCCGCTATATTTCATTTGTTTTTGTCTCTCTTATTATTCACATGTTTTTGTTCTTTGCTTGAAGTTGTTTTTTGCTTTCTCCTCCCATTTTTAGCAAAAAATAAAATAATACAGTTCACCTTGACTGTCAAAATTATCAAATTAATTACATTTTTATGATTAATTGACGATTCGTTTTTGTTTTTCGTCTAGAGATTCTTTTGGTTTTCTTCAACTTAGTCGTCAGTCTTATTTTGTTTTGCTTCTTCTGTTTGTTTTATGCTTTCACCCTTGTACGTATTTCTTTTTTGTTTCTTATAGAATTGATTGTGCGCGTTTTATTGACACTTGTTTGGCGTTTTTCATTTGTTTCGAGTTTCATTTGTGATCTTTGGTTTTGCGCACTGTGTTTCGTTTCCTTTTTGTTTGCTTTTTTATCGTATTATTGACAGTTCTCTTTTGTTTCCTATGTTTCTAAGCAGTCTATTTTCTTTTGTTACCTTTTCTGTTGTTTATGCCTTAGCACTGTGTATTTTTCTTTCGCTTTTGACCCCTTTTTACAGTTTTCTTTTGTTTCCTACGAGCGCTTATTTTTATTTGCAAAAACATTCGACGATTTTCATTTTTTTGTTCATCTTAGTAACCTGCTACTTGTGTTTGCGTTTTTTTAAATCCATTTTCTGCTGTCGTATTTCTCTTTTGTTTGTAATTATCAAATTGATGTTTCACATTTTGTTAATTGACAGCTTTTTACGTTATCTTTTGTTTTCTACTAGATTTTTTTTTCTAATTTTTCGTCTGGAGCTTCATTTGGTTTTGTTAAACTTTAGTCGTCAGTCTTATTTTGTTTTGTTTCTTCTGTTTTGTTTTGTGTTTTCGTGCTACGTATTTTTTTTCTTGTAGAATTGATCTTGAGAATTTTATTGACGCTTGTTTGACGTCTTTCACTTATTTTGAGTCTCACTAGTGATCTTTCGTTTTGCGCAGTTTCGTTTCGTTTTCGTTTCTTTTTTATCGTATTTATAATATGTATAATTTTCTACGAATTGGTGTTGTCGATCTTCCATTTTTTTGTTTTTGTTCTTTTTCTGTCACCTTGCGCCTTGTAATTTTGTTACTGCTGCTGCTTTCATGTCTCTTTTGTTTCTGACTATTTGACAGGTTTCATTTGTTTCTTTTATTTGTTCTGATTTTTGATGTACAAAATCGGAAATTTTTTGCTTTTTGCTTGTTTACGACTTTGGAAAAAATTTGTGCCTTTTGGGCTACCTACATTTTGTCAACAAGTCGGCGACATTGCCTGCAAAAAATCTGGCAACGTTGAAGTTAATTATTCAACAAAATCACGGAGTTTCCGACATCTAGCGGAAATTTTGCGAAGGGCTGTATAATAAGGAAAACATTGAAATGACATTTGGCTAACCTATAAAAAAAAAAAAACATTGAATTGAAATGTTTGATGTTTGTTTGTGAGTTTTGTGAAACTTCTGTACTTTTAGTATAATACACACAATAATTAAGCTAACAAAAGGTACTGATGGTTGGAATGTAACAAGTTGTACTAAATGACATTAATGACAGCTGTTTGTTTTCCTTATAAAAAGCGCCATCTATTGGTTGCGAATTAAACAGCGTTCAAGTTAATTAATAAATTACTGTAACTGACAATACAAAGAGACAGAGCGAAGTTATACTCACAGATCAACGAATAATACGGAAGGCCCCCAATTCCTGCTCTTAACCATCTCCTCCATGAATTTCGCTTCATCCGTAGGTATTTCCAAATCCTTGACGATGTGCAAGTCGTCCTGTGCCAGTTTCACAGAGAGTGTGCTCGTCAGGCCCATGACCCTCGAATAGAATGGCAACATGTAGAAGTGGGGCGTCGGTTCACGGGGCCCGTGAACTACCCCCCCGCCTCTAAACAGGGGGCTCCTTATGGAACCGTGCCTGGCCTTGCCCAGACCTAAAAGTAACACGAAATATTTACGGGCTTTATGGACGGGGGAATTCGAATTTGTGTGCTTGTCTACTCTACCTTTCTGTGGCCAGGGCTTTCGTCCCCCGCCTCTGACTTCCGATCGAACTTTGGTGTGCGCGAAGCTGACGTACCTGTACATCCTCTGCCAACGCACGTTCTGGTGGATCATGTCTATGCGGGGGCTGCACGCGAACACGTCGGGGTGTAGTTCCAAGAGGCCCAGTTTCTTCTCGTCGATGGTGTCCATGTTTTCCAGCCATGCCTGTCTCGGCTTGACGTACTTCGGCGGGAAGAGTTCCTGCGGCCGGAGGTTTTCGGACGTCGAAAACGGTTTTGCGGCGCAACTGCACCGGCTTATCTTCGTTAAGACGCTGATTAACATTTTTACTGCAAAACCTGAGTACCTAACCTAAAAGGGTCTAGGACGCCAGCGTTACCAACCAACTTCCATTCGCAAAGAAGCGAAATAAAAAATGTTGAAATGGTTTACATAAATGTCTTTTCTTTCAATTT
Organism: Prosopocoilus inquinatus; assembly: GCA_036172665.1. Lineage (NCBI taxonomy): Eukaryota > Metazoa > Arthropoda > Insecta > Coleoptera > Lucanidae > Prosopocoilus > Prosopocoilus inquinatus. The sequence continues at coordinate 70,789,457 of CM069870.1, read as the reverse complement.
TAAACGAATTGCATTTAATATGTGTAATTATAAAGTGAGCATCACCTGTAATAGGTTATGTAAATAATTCGGATTGTCTCGCAGAGTTATGCAACCAGTTATACGTCTTTGTAAATATGACGTATACCCGTACAGTTATAATAAATATTTCTACTTATTTAAACATTTCACGTAAAATAACAATTTGTAATTATCGAAACGATTATTAAAAATTACGAAAACACGCTTCAAGTTTTTCTCTTGCTGATTTAATACGTTATGCAGTAAAGAGTCGGTTGATGTTATGCAACCAATTATACATCCGCGTACACATGACATACCACAATATTTCTAATTTAAGAAATATGTACGAGCGAACTAATTAATCAATAAGGCTCGATCTTACCACCTCCTGATAAATTTAACCGTCGGTTAATATCCTAGGTAACCATTGTCGGCACAATAGTTTCTAAGGATATTAACCGACGGTTGAAGTTATCAGCAGATGGTAAAATCGGGCCTAAATCGACTATTTGATAAAATTGATTACTAAAAGAAAAAAAAATACAAGATGCCTCGATTTTTTATATAATTTATTTATAATTTAGAGAATTTACCATACGCGTATATTTGGTTGCCTATTTACGTCATGTCAGTCACGTGGCGCCGCGGCTTATGTCAAGATTCTGTATTTCACTTTTGTGTTTAATTCAGTTTGAGTGAGTGTCCGTCGTCTTCTCATCCCCCACCTGACTTGCTGGTCGATCGTCTTTTGTTTCTTTTTATAAAATTTGTTAAATCCCCCACCTGACTCCGCCCCTCGTTGTTGCAAAACAAGAGGTAACACAGCGACCCAATTCCGGGCAAGTCGTGATTTATTAACACGCTAATAATTTTCTTTTTTGTATTTTTTGAAATTTCCTCATCCTTATTTATTCTAAAATAGTAAACGAGACTGTGGTTTAAAAGATAATGAAATTATTGTGGACGGAGGTTAATTTCAATTATCTTATTTATTCTGTTTATTTTTCTTGTTTTTTTTTTCTTTTAGTTTTCATACTGTTTTTCTTCTGTTTATTTTCTTAATTTTCTGCTTTTTGCCCAAATTGTTGGTCAATCGTCTTTTTTTTTTTTCAACGTTTCTCGGTCGTGTTTTTCGATTTTTGCATCAAATTTGTTAACTAAACGTTTCTTTTTTATTTTATTTCGTTTTAGATAAAGTATTGTGTTTTTTAACATCGTGTTTTTTTTTCACCTTGTTTTATTTTCCTTATTTCGTTGTGTTTGGTATTGTCTAACGTCGACTTTTTTTCATTATACTTTTCTATTTTTTTTTTTGGTATATTTTTAAATTTTTTCATCCTTATTTTGTTTATTTTTCTGCTTTTTTTAATTTCCGTTTTTTGTCCAACTTGCTGGTCGATCGTCTTTTGTTTTTTTAAACATTTCTCAGCGGTTTTCTTTTTTAATTTTTAATTTTTACGTAAAATTTGTTAAATCCCCCACCTGACTCCGCCGCTGGTTGTTAATAACAAAACAAGACGAACTGAAGCGACCCAACTCCGGGCAAGTCGCGAATTATTAACGCGCTAACAAAATGTTTTCTTTTTTTTGTATTTTATGAATTTTTCATCCTTATTTGTTCTATTTATCTTTCTTTATTTTTTCTTTTAATTTTCATACATATTTTGTTCTGTTTATTTTTTGTCTTTTCTTAATTTCCTGTTTTTTGCTTTGATCAATCGTCTTTTGTTTTTTTTAAACTTTTCTCAGCGGTATTCTTTTTAATTTTCATTAATTCTTTTCATCCCTATTTGTTCAGTTTATTTTTCATATTTATTTTATTGTTTATTTTTTGTTTTTCTGCCCAATTTGTTGGTCAGTCGTCTATTGTTTTTTTTAATGTTTCTCAGTCATGTTTTCCGATTTTCATATCAAATTTGTTAACTAAACTTTTTTTTTGTTTTCTTTCGTTTTAGGTAAAATATTGTTTTGCTTTGCTTAACTCGTTGTCTTTTGTATGGTCGACTTTTTTCATTATTCTTTACTATTTTTTTTTTGGTATATTTTTTCATTTTTTCATCCATATTTTTTTTTCTGTTCTTTTTTAAATTTCCGTTTTTTGTCCAACTTGCTGGTCGATCGCCTTTTGTTTTTTTTTTAATGTTTCTCAGCGGTTTTCTTTTTTTAATTTTCTATTTTTACATAAAATTTGTTAAATCCTCCACCTGATTTCGCCCCTGGTTGTTACAAGAGGAACTAAAGCGACCCAATACCGGGCAAGCATTTTTTGATTTTTTTCATCCTTATTTGTTCTATTTATCTTTCTTTGTTTTTTCTTTTAATTTTCATACATATTTTGTTCTATTTATTTTTTGTTTTTTCTTAATTTTCCGTTTTCTGCTCTATTTGTTGGTCAATCGTCTTTTGTTTTTTTAAACGTTCTTAGCGGTTTTATTTTTTAATATTCATTAATTTTTTTCATCCCTATTTGTTCTGTTTATTTTTCTTTCTTTTTTTCTTTTAATTTTCATACTTATTTTATTCTGTTGTTTATTTTTTTTTGTTTTTCTGTCCAATTTACTGGTCAATCGTCTATTGTTTTTTTAACGTTTCTCAATCGTGTTTTCCGATTTTCGTATCAAATTTGTTAACTAAACTTTTTTTTGTTTTCTTTCGTTTTAGGTAAAATATTGTGTTTTTTTGACATCGATTTTTTTTCATCTTGTTTTGCTTTGTTTAACTCGTTGTCTTTTTTTATAGTCGACTTTTTTCATTATTCTTTTGTTTTTGGTATATTTTTTAATTTTTTCATGCTTATTCTGTTTTATTTTTCTGTTTTTCTTAATTTCCGTTTTTTGTCCAACTTGCTGCTCGATCGTCTTTTGTTTTTTTAACGTTCCTCAGCGGTTTTCTATTTTTACATAAAATTTGATGAATCCGCCACCTGACTCCGCCCCTGGTTGTTAAACAAAACAAGAGGAACTAAAGCGATCCAATTCCCGGCAAGTCGTGAATTATTAACGCGCCAACAAAATAAGCCGGCCGCTGTCATAATTTGTTTTTTTCTTCTGGGAAACGAGCGGATGCGACCACGTCGTCCTTTTCCCACGCCAAACAAACAAACCCCTAATCAAAAGTTGTCTTTGTACATTTAGGAAAGGCTGAATTAAAGACGTAAACGAATCCAATATTAATGGGGCGTCCCGTCCGCCCATCCGTCGGACATCGAGAGACTTCCTCGCAGTACAATTCTTCCGCCCTTAT